>NHZP01000021.1:0-600000 GCA_003313425.1 Pseudopyrenochaeta lycopersici
TTATAAACAGTAGAAGTTATTATAGTGTTATAAGTAATAATAGGTAGATAATTCTAGTCGCATCGCGGAAGAGATTAAGGCGTTAGAGGTAATTAAGGATGTTAACTGTAAGGTTAACGTTCTTAAATAAGGGCTAATGCCTAGTACTTCTGCCTTAGACTAGAGTGCCTTTACTCTATCCTAGCTTAAAGGTAATCTTCTTCCTCTAGGGATTACGTTATTAGATTAAGTTAGTTATAGTTCTAGTACCTAAGTTCTTTCTATTCCTTATCGCGGTTATATTTACTAATTTATTCTTTATAGTTCTCTAAGTTTAATTTTAGTTCCTAAGTATTCTTAGAGTTAGGGTATCCCTTCTATTTAACTAGATACTTATCCTCTCTATACTTATCTTCTATAATCTTAGAATGTTATATATTAAGAATCTTCTTAACTTTATACTCTATTTCCTCTTTAGTCTCGTACCTAAAGGTTTTCTATAGTAGCGTTACTAGGTATGCAGGTTCTAATAGCTTAACATAGAACCTTAGGTAGATTTTTACGTCTTTAGGTAGTTCTAATATATACATAACTAGTCTATTACGTTATTTAATTAAAAACAGTCTAACTTTAACGTAGTCTAATCTCTTATTAGGTTGTTTTGTGCGTAGGTTTTTTATAAGTAAATATACTTTATCCCCCTTTTTTAGCTAAGGCGCTGTTTTTCTTTTCTTATTAATATATAAAATTTATTATCCTTATCTTTTCTTAAGTCTTTCTTATAATTATTTTAGCGTTACCTGTAGTTCTCCCTGCTGTCCTAACTACGGCTTCTGCTTTAATATTTAGAAAGTTTCTTTTAAATAAGTTTAGGTGTTTCCTGTAGTAGGCGTAAAACAGTGTTTTGCCTATTACTTTAGATTTACTATTATTAAACGCGATTTAGGCTGTAAGTAACAGTAATACTTAGTTATTCTGTTATTTATTATAATACGCCCGTAGGTATTATTTTAAGGTTCTGTTTATTTGTTCTGTTTGTCTGTTAGTTTTGGGGTAGTACGCTATAGATAGTTTCCTTTAGGTGCCTATCTTAGCTATAAAGGTTAACTAGAAATTAGATGTAAATAACTTATCTCTATCGCTGATAATAGTTTTTACTAATTACTATTTAGCTTACTATTTTTTTTCTTAAAAATTTTGTTATTAAGGAACTGGGCCTAGTTAAGAAATTCTAAAATTCTAAAATGAATCTTTAGATTAAGTCGTATTCTATTCTAGAATATTAGAATTTTAGGATTACTAAGTAATTTAATATAAACCTTTTAAAAAAATAGTAATTACTAATTTTCAATAGTAAGCTCCCATCACTGTTATAATCCATAAATATCGTAAGATCTAAGCAGCTTTCCGCATAGATCCGCTAGTAGTTAAGGGCGTCGACGACTGCCATAAGTTCTTTATCATGCACGTCGTAGCGTTCCTTAGGGTCTTTAAATTTTCTTAAGTAGTACGCGATTAGGTGCTATTTTCTATTACGCTCTTATTTTACTGTTACACCTAGTGCAAGGTCTAAGGCATCTGTTTTAAACTGTAGAGGTTCTCTTGTTTAGAATATAATTAATACTAGAGGTATAATATAGGCTTCCTCAGGGATGCACAAAATTTAGTAATTAGTAAATCTAGTAATTACTTAGTAATTACTAAAGGTACTTAGTAATTACTATTAGTAATTACTAATTTTTACTTAGTAATTACTAATTAGTAATTACTAAATTATAAATTAGTAAAAATTTAGTAATCTATATTTTATATTATATAGTTACTAGTAGTAAAATCTAGATTCTTTAACTATTAGAGACTAGAATATATTAATAAATTATATATTAAAAAAAAAGTAATTAAATTTAAATAAAAAATCTTTATTAATCTATTAAACTAACTAAATTTATAAAACTAACTAAATAAACACTACTATTATATATTAATAATATTTAGACTAAAATATCTTATTATTCTATATATTATAGTATAGTAATATATAATATTATAATTATATAGTATAATACTATATTAAATTATCACAACTAGGACTTATATTTCTACTATTTCTACTATTTCTACTATTTCTACTAGTATTAGAACTTAAATTAGTACTAGTATTAAAACTAGTTATACTAGTAGTACTTTTATCTTCTACATTAAAATCTTCTTCTATTTCTTCTTCTTCTTCTATATTTATCCTTTCTTTTTCTTTTTCTTTTCCTTTCTTTTATTTATTATTATAATTACTAATTATATTATCTTTAAAAAATAAATTATTATTTATAATTTCTTCTTTATCTACTATACTATTTAATTCCTTTAATATAATTAATTTTTTAATAGTACTAGATAAGAATCTATTTCTAGATTTAGTTACTATATTAGCTGTTTTAGAAAAAGTAGATTTACTAGGATTAGAAGTAGCTAATATAGCTAAATAGTCTTTAGCTATTTTATATATTATAGGAAATCTATCTTTATTAGTATTATAGTAGTTTTCTAGAGTTATATTCTTAGTTATTCTAGGTTCTTTTAAATATAGTTCTACTTCGTTCTCTATACAGTTACTATTAATAGATTTATTAGGTAATATAAATATTTTATTATTACTATTATAGTAAGTTATCTATTTATATATATATATATATATATATAACTATTACTAATTATATATAGATATAATTAAAAGCTTTATAAATAAGCTTATAATTACTTCTAAAGAAGTAGATAATATAAAAGCTAAACTAGCTATTAAAGAGAATTATTTTACTTTAAAAGAGGAGTTTATTAAAGAAGATTTCTATTTTTTAAATAATTTAAATCTTTATAATAAAGAGTTTTATACTCTAGAAGAGATTAAATTAAGTAGAAGCTTTTATAATTTATATAAAGATTTTATAGCTTCTAATTTAGAAGCTATAGATTTCTTAAATTCTTTAGGTAGTTTAGATTAGCTAGTTTTTTATTTAATATATATTTTTTAGTAAGACTATATTATATTTTCTAATTCCTATTATTTCTAAATTTCTAGAATATTATATATAATAATATAGATAGAAAGAGTAGTTTATAAATCTATAGTTAAAATTTTATATTTAATATGTTTAATTTACTATATATAGTTATAATATAAAAATATTATAAGCTTTAGATATAGAACTATAAAAATATAGAGTTTCTATTTTTAGAATTTTACTAATTACTAAATAGTAACTTAGTAATTACTAATTAGTAATTACTATTACTAAAGAGCTTTTACTACTTAGTAATAGTAATTACTATTACTTAGTAAATATGCAACCCTGGGCTTCCTTAAGTATCTAGAATGCTTTTCTTTATTCGTTTCTCTATTCCTATTTTATATCTTTTTATGTAAGTTTAGTAAGTAGGATAGTGTTAAAGATCTAATCAAGTAGTTATAATATAAAGTAACTGGTGTTAACTAGTAGATATCTTTGGAGTATTCTTTAGACGTGTAGGCTAGGTTGAAGGTAGAAGTATAGAATAGTAGTATACTCGTAGATTGTCTTAAGTTGATTATAATATGCCGTAGGGCCATATTATGCAAGTCTATATACATGATTATCTTATGGGATTCCTATAAGGCCCCCTCTAGGATTTCTAGGTTTGTCTCCGTCCTATAGGACATAGTCCGTCTTGGCGTGGGTTTCCTAGGATTACGTAATCCTGGCGTCATCAGTTAGTTTAGAGGCTCGGTCTCCTTGCTGGCTGTCCGTGCCTCTTCCCTCATCCTTATAACCGCCGCCCTCCCACTTCCTGTTTATAATACTATCCCCCCTTCTAGTCCTTATGTCCTTATGACTGACCTATAGCTTCTTATAGTACTGCCTATCGTCATTTCATCGGAGATCGCATAAATACTATCAGTTAGGTCGCTATAGTTTCTTGCAAATATTATTTGAAGAAGAAGCTAGAGTGTAGGATGTTGTTGTTAAAAGAGAAGTGTAGGAATTATTATTAAAATAGGGTGTTATTATACGAGCCGGTAGATGTGCCGGTTCCGAACTTTTCTCGTTTAGATAAGGAATTAGCTTAATTAGACGCGCAAGAAGCCAAAGCTAACGACGCAGAAGAGAAGGCGCTAAATGCCCTTCTTACTGCTCGCGCGAAAAAGAATCAACTTCGTAAACAACAAAAGTTATTACAGCGTCGTAAGTAATAATAGGTAGACGATTCCAGTCGTATCACGGAAGAGATTGAGGCGTTAGAGGCGATCAAGGATGTTAATCGTAAGGTCGATGTTCTTAAGCAAGGGCTGATACCTAGTACTTCTGCCTTGGACTGGAGCGTCTTTACTCTGTCCTAGCTTGAAGGTAACCCTCTTCCTCCAGGAATTACGTTGTTAGATTAGGTTAGTTATAATTCTAATACCTAACTTCTTTTCGTTCCCTGTTACAGTCGTATTTACTAATTTATTCCTTACAGTTTCCTAAGTTTAATTCAGGCTCCTATGTATTTTCTAAGTTAGGGTAGTCCTTCTATTTCACAAAGTACTCTCTTTCTCCATATTAGTTTTCTGTAATCTTCGAGCGTCTTTTATTAAGGATCTTCTCAACTTTATATTCTATCTCCTCTTTAGTCTTATACCTAAAAGTCTTCTGTAGTAGCGTTGCTAGGTGTGCTAGTTCTAGTAACTTAATATAGAACCTAGGGTAGATTTTTGCATCTTTAGGTAGTTCTAATATATACGTGACTAGTCCGTTACGTTGTTTAATTAAAAACGGTCTAACTTTGACGTAGTCTAATCTCTTATTAGGTTGTTTCGTGCGTAGGTTTTTTATAAGCAAGTATACTTTATCCCCTTTTTTCAGCTAAGGTGCCGTTTTTCTTTTCTTGTTAACATATAAAACTTGTTATCCTTATCTTTTCTTAAGTCTTTCTTATAATTGTTTTAGCGTTATCTATAGTTCTCCTGCTGTCTTAACTGCGGCTTCCGCTTTAACACTTAGAAAGTTTCTCTTAAATAAGTTTAGGTGTTTCCCGTGATAGGCGTAGAACAGTGTTTCGCCTGTTACTTTAGATTTGCTATTATTAAATGCGATTTAGGCTGTAGGTAACAGTGATACCTAGTTGTTCTGTTGTTTATTACAGTACATTCGTAGATATTGTTTCAAGGTCCTGTTTGTTCGTTCCGTTTGTCCATCAGTTTCTAGGTAGTATGCTGTGGATAGTTTCCTTTAAGTACCTATCTCAGCTACAAAGGTTAACCAGAAATTAGATGTGAACAACTTGTCTCTATCGCTGATGATAGTCTTTAGTATACCGTGGTGTCAGAATATTTAGTCTTTTATTATCTCTGCGAGTTATGGTGCTGTAAAGTTCTTTCTAAACAGTATAAACTCTGCGTATTTAATACATCTGCATACTACGTTACATATCGCATTGTACTTATATCCAGTTACTTTATCCGCAGACTTAGGTAAATCTATAATAAAGTCTATTGCTATATCTTCCTATAGTCTTGTAGGTATCTTGATTGCCTATAACTCGCCGTAGGGTGCATAAGTAGCATGTTTATTTTGTTGGCAGGGTACACATTTTTTAATATATGTTTCTATTTTTTACCTTAGGTTTGTGATGTAATAGTTTTATTAGATGAGTTCCATTGTTTTCATAACCCCTAGGTGTCTATGTATTGGATTATTATGATGTTGTTGGATGATGGTTTCGTGTAGGTCTTCGGGGACTTCTGCTTATATTTTTAAGATTACGTGGCATTCTTGTAAAGGTCCTAAAGTTCCATCTTTATTTATTTTCAGGATTACTATACGAACTTTAGTTTTCTTCCCTATTACATCGTGTCTTCTGCTTAGTGCGTCTGCTCTTCTATTTTCTTTTCCTAGTGTATAGACAATCTTAAACTTATATTATCCTAGGAGTTCTAACTATCTTACTTATCTTTAGTTTAGTTGCTTCGTTATCGTGAAGTATGTTAGGTTCTAGTAGTCAGTGTAAATAGTAAGTTCTAAGCAACTCTCTGCATATGCTCTCTAATGTCGCAGTGCGTCAACGATAGCTTTTAGTTCCTTATCGTAGATATTATATTATTCTTCTGTTTATAAGAACTTGCGCGAGTAATACGCTATAGGGTGCCATTTTCCGTCCTTTTTTTGTAAAGCTACTACTCCAATTACGAGGTCTGATGCGTCGGTTTTGATCTTTAGTGGTTGTCTACTGGTGAATGATATGAGTACTGGTTCGGCTACGCAGGCTTCTTTTAACATTTTGAAAGCTTGTTATTGTTCTTCGTTCTAGTCCCATTTTTCAGCCTTTTTTATTAGTCTTGTTAAGGGTGTTGCAATCTTAGCAAAGTCCTTAATAAATTATTAATTAAAGTTGACGAATCCTAGGAATAACTGAATGTCTTTAACTGTTTGTGGCGTCTTCTATTCTTAGATTATCCTAATTTTTAATTTACTAATCCGCACTCCTTATCTTCTAACCATATATCCTAGGAATTCTACCTCTTCTTTATGAAATTCGCACTTCTCTAGTTTTAACTCAAGGTAGTAGTTCCTCAATCGTCGTAGTACTTCCTTAACATATTCCCTGTGCTCGTTCATGTTTCTAGAGTAAACCAGGATGTCGTCTAGGTAGGCTATAGCATATATGTTGAGATATTCTGCTAAGACGTTATTAATTAAGTCTTGACACGTTGCTGGTGCGTTTGTTAGGCTAAAGGGCATTACCGTGTACTCGTAATGTCTGTATCGTGTCCTGAAGGCGGTTTTCCATTCTTCTCCTTCTTTTATTCTGATAAGGTTATACGCTCCTCTCAGGTCTAGTGCGGTAAAGTATTAAGCTCCTGTTAATCTGTCGCGTAGTTCTTGTATATTAGGTAGCGGGTAGCGATTCTTTTTAGTAATATCATTCAACTTCCTATAGTCGATGCATAACCTTAACGCTCTATTCTTTTTTAGCGCGAATAGGACGGGATATCCTACTAAGGACTTAGATTTCCTAATAAAACCCTTCACCAAATTTTCATCAATATATTTCTTTAGGACGCCTAGCTTATAGTCGCTTAGGCGGTATATCAGTACAAACCTAGGCTGCTTGCCTTCTATAAGTTCTATCTTGTAGTCCCATTCTTAGTATTTTAGTAGTGCTTCCCTTCCTACCTTTTTAGTAAATATATCTCTAAATTCCTTATATTCCTCTAGGATCCTAGGAGTAGTAACTAACTCCTCGTTCTTCTCAGCGTTCTTTGCCGGCTGCTAACAAAGTAGCTGTTTTTTAGCTTTTCGCGAAGGTTTAATACTCATTATCATCTTCTTATCTACTAAGGCATGCGACTGTTGCGTAGGCATTCTTGCGTTATTCTTTGTACGCATAGATACTCTTTGTTTCGTCCAGTTGATTACTGGGTTGCAGTGCCTTAACTAAGGTAGCTCTAGTATGATATTGTGGGCGGCCGTCCTAAAGACGTCTAGTCTGACCTGGTATGTTTTGGAAGCTAGGCTGAGGCTGGTGATGACCTCATGGGTTATTATCCCTCCTGATTTCCCGTTTGCTACTGTTATCTGGTAGGGTGTTTTCTTTAAGATAGGTTGTAGCCCTGCTTTTAACATAGCTGTCTTAGAGATGTAGTTTGCTTGAGACCTGGAGTCTATTAGTGCCTTTAGCTCCTTTCCTTAGAGTTCTATTCTGAGTTAGAAGAGGCTCTCTTCTTTTTGTTGGATGGCCTAACACTGCTTGTTGGTGCCGTCTGGTCGTAGACAAATCCCTCGTCTGGTTCTGGCCTTCTTGCTATAGGAAGGTTTAACTTCCGGTTTCTGTCTAAAAAAGAATTTTCCTTAAAGCTGTTTGCTTCCTTTTCTAGCTTGTGGCGCTCACATCCTAGGTTTATGCAGGTTTGCTATAATTTATTAGTGCATCGCTTGTTTATGATAATGTTTTGGTTTGCGGTGTGCTCGTCGTTGTGTCCTGGGAAATGGTTTGTTGTTTATTTGTCCCACAAGTAGTTAATATAATCGTCCTGTTGACAGTTATACTATTACCATTTGCACGCCCCTTTTGGTGTTAGGAAGTGTCCTTCTTGTAGCTTGATGGCGTAATAGTAATCGCAGTAATTGTATGTGCAGCAGAGATATAATAGTAGCCTGTGTTTTAGGTTTCTCTAGTTATAGTCGTACTGAAAGAGTTTCCGTCCCTTCTCTGCTTGGGCTAAAGCTTTTTGTTTAATTTGTTGCTTAGCTCGCTCGGTGGAGAATCCGAAACACTTAATATCCTCTATTACGTATTCCTGACACATATTATTCTAATTTAAGGGTTTGCATTTCATCTTCTAGTCCCGGCATCGCACGCACACGTATTTTCTGCTGTGTATTTTCTATAGTGCTAGTATACCCTATGTTCTCCGTGTTTTGTTGTCTAGTGCCTGTGCTTCCTCGATGCTTTCTGTAGGTGGTGGTTAGTCCTAGTTAACTAGGGTCCTTAGATGTGGTTCTGCTAGAGCCTTGTTGTTCTAGTTAATCTCCTAAGTATTCGAGGGAACCTGTCCGTAGGTCCCTATGATCTAGTCGTTATCCTACCAGGGTAGTGATAAGGGTCTAGTGCTATAGTTAGGTGTGGTAACTACTTCCTAGTCTCTGAATTGGGTGTTGTTAAAGTTTTTAATTATGTTAACTTTAAGTCGGGTAACTTTATTCTTTTGTCTACAATTTTTTGCGAAGTGTCCCTTCTTCCTATAATTGTAGTAATTGCCTTTTGTCTTCTCTGCATCTGTCTTCTGGTTTCCTACCTTCCTGTTCCCTTACTTCTTATTAACGTTATCTAGATATATTAGTTCTGGTTTGTTGGAAGTGTAGTGGCCAGCAGTGCGAGTGTTCCTTAGGTGGCGAACATAGCTTTTCTGTTTACCTGTATAGTTTGTTCTTCCTTTTCTGTAGCTCTGTAGTTCCTGGTTTAGTTTATATAGGTTGTTGTCGATCCTTATGTAGTTGTTGATTAGGTCGTTTAGGTCTTTAATAACGAATCCCGTTCTTATGAGTTCCTCCCTAACCTGTAGTTTCAGGCCCTGTTGGAACATTCTTTTGAGAGCTTTGTCGTTCTATCTAATAATTGTAGAGTATTGTTTGAACCTATTAGCGTAGTTGGCGACAGAGGTGTGTTGTTTTAGTTCCTGTATGTGCTGTTCTGCTGCGACTTTCTTGGTCTGCATCCCAAAGATCTGTTGGATATGTTTTTTGAACTTGTCCTAATCCTTAAACATTTCCGTGTTCTCCGCATCTACAATACCTTGGTCCATGTATCGTTCCAGTTGTAGTGTAACCTAGTCTAGTGCTTTACCCGTAAGGTAAGTGATCGCGATAGGTGCCTTATTACTTTTATTAATATCCTCGTAGAGGTGAAAGTAAAGGTCGAGTTGGAGCAACCATCCTTTAAGGTATTGTTAGTTACTACTAAACATGGTAGGTTTGCTGATTAGACGTCCTTTAGTGGACACGGTTGAAGAATTAGGGGTGGCTACGTATTCGCTGGGGCTGCTCATCTTGAGGGTGATTAAAATGTTAAAGATCTAATTAAGTAGTTACAATATAAAGCAACTGGTGTTGACTAGTGGATATCTTTAGAGTATTCTTTAGACGTGTAGGCTAGGTTGAAGGTGGAAGTATAGAATAGTAGTATACTCGTGGATTGTCTTAAGTTGATTACAATGTGCCGTAGGGCCACATTGTGCGAGTCTATATACATGATTGTCTTATGGGATTCCCATAAGGCCCCCTCTGGGATTTCTGGGTTTGTCTCTGTCCCATGGGACATAGTCCGTCTTGGCGTGGGTTTCCTGGGATCACGTGATCCTGGCGTTATCGGTTGGTTTAGAGGCTCGGTCTCCTCGCTGGCCGTCCGTGCCTCTTCCCTCATCCTCATAACCGCCGCCCTCCTACTTCCTGTTCGTAACAGATAGATTTCCTAGAAAAATCCTTAATAAACTGTTAGTTAAAGTTAACAAATCCTATAAATAACTGTATATCTTTAACTATTTTAGGTTTAGGCTATTCTTTTACTACTCTTATTTTCTCTTCGCTTATCTTTACTCTGTATACACCTACTATGTATCTTAGGAATTTAACTTCTTCCTTATAGAACTCGCATTTCTTAGGTTTAAGCAGCAAACTAAATCTTCCTAGACAGGCAAGGACTATTTTAACGTGCTTAATGTGTTCCTGTAGGTTCTTAGAGTATACAAGAATATTATTAAGGTATGTAATAACAAATATATCTAGGTATTCTCTTAACACGTTATTAATAAGTACCTAGTATATCGCTAGTGCGTTAGTAAGACTAAAAAGTATTACTGTATACTTATAGTAACTATAGCGCGTCCTAAACACAGTCTTCTATTCTTCACCTTCCTTTATATAAATAAGGTTATACGCTCTTCTTAAGTCTAATACTATAAAGACTTTCGCAAAGGCTAGTTAATCCCGTAATTCTACTATATTTAGTAAAAGGTATTAATTTTTTACTATAATATTATTAAGCTTTTAATAGTTAACGCATAATCTTAACTTCCTATTCTTCTTTAGTATAAATAGTATAGGGTATCCTACTAGCAATTATAATTCCCTAATAAATCCCTTTTTTAAGTTCGTCTTAATATATTCGCGCAGGGTCTTAAGTTCTTTTTCTAATAAACTGTAAATTAGGCTGAAAGTTAGTTACTTTCCTTCTTGTAGGATAATCTTATAATCCTAGGGTTAATACTTAGGTAATACTTTTATACTTATCTCTTCCTAAAAGAGTAACTTATATTCTTTATACTTGTTAGGGATTACTAGAGTTATGCTTTGCTCCTTAACTCTAGCTTGTTAGTCTAAGGGCCTCCTATTAGTACCTGCTGAGTTAGACCCTTATATCTTAAGGTTGTCCTTATTTAAAGTAAGGATCCTAATTATTATCTTCTTATCTACCTAGGCACTTGGCTGTAGCGTAGGCTTGCTCGTAGTTACGTCTACTCTACAGCATTTAAACGAGAACTTTTTTCTTTTCTAATCTATGTCTAGACTATGTTCTCTTAACTATAAGAGTCCTAGTATTATATTATGTTGTGATAGTCTAAAGACATCTAGGTTAATTATTTCCCTATAGTTCTAGATAATAAGTTGCACGCTCTGTACTTCGTGTGTAATTACAGACTCTAATAGTATTAGTTATCTATTAGCTACTGTTAATAGATATAGTACTAATTTTAATAATAGGACAAGGCTAGCTTGTTCTATCGCTCGCGCAGAAATATAGCTCTATTATACTCTAGAATCTACTAGTGCCTTTATCTAGCTTCTGTTAAGCTTAATATTTAGCTTAAAGAGTCCTTATATACCTATTATATATAGAGTTTATAATTCTTACTTATTAGTAGGCGCGACTCTAAAAAAGACTCCTCTTAATACCTATTTAGTGTCTTAATGTCTTTATATTTAAGGTAGTAAGGGTTAAAGCACGTTTACTATTACTATTAATTATATTCTCTGTTAAAGATAAGCTGCATTACTATAATAGCCGCAGAGTCTTTAATCCCTAGAAAGTAGAGGACAGTCCTCTTATCTTATAGGTAGTTGTTGCATTTAACTTTAGGATAATTATACTATTAGTATTTGCATTAGTAAAACAAGTAAGAGAAGTATCCCTATTCTGTCTTACTTAAGTAGTGTATAGCGCACAGGTCTGTAGTACAGAAAGACTAGTAGATAATACTATATCGCTTATTACGTGGATCTATTAAGTAGTCTAGTACTAGTTTTTTTAGTCCTTCGCGCATAGTATATAGGGTTTAAGCCGCCTCTGCGCGCTCGTAATAGTCTCTAGCTTCGTCCTCTGTAAGAAGCTAGTTAGAGTCGACGTTTTCTTTATCGTCCTCCTAATACATTTATTATTTAAGCTAAGTATAGATGTCTTATTTCTTACTATCTATAAGCACAATCTTACTATATAAATTAACTTAAAGGTATCCTTATTATACTAGGTCCTAAGTATTAAGTATATAGAAGGCGTCTTCCCTTACTAATAGTAGTATTATTTAGCGTCGTAGTGTGTATTTAGGGGTCTTAACTACTAGGGGTTCTAGTACCTATATTTATTTAGCTTATTAAAGTTTCTATAGTGCGTCCCTAACACTTACAGGTTACTATACTTCTTTAGCTTTTTCTACCTATTCTTATATTATCTTCGTGTAATGTTTAGGGTAGTTATAGTATTCCTATAACATGTCTTACATCGCTTATTTAGCTAGGATAATTATACTTATTCCTTATTTTATAGCTACTTCCTATTCTTCTAGGGTTAACGCATTAATATATTATACCTTATACATATATTATGCGTATAGTTAGCAGTTAAGTTCTGTAATATCTTTTTCTGCTTCTATAGGCGTAAATAGCCTTAGGGTTCCTAGTTAATGTTATTCCTAGAAGTTCTCTATTTTTTATTCTTTAGTTAAGAGCACTATAGTATTATTAAGGTCTTCCGCAGCATCTTTATAGACTAGGGATAAGGAGCTGCTACTCTCTTTTTCCTTATTACTATACTAGGTTCCTAGAATCCCTTTCCTAGTAGGTTCTAAGAGAGGTAGCTGTAGTATATCTATACTTTAAGCCTCTTCTTCTTAAGTTGCGACGACTTCCTATATTTTATCGTCGCTGTTTTCTTCTTTTATAACTATTATATTAATCTAGGGGGTTACCTTATTCTTACTTCTATAGTCTTTAGCTATATAGCTTTTCTTATTACAGTTAAAATAGGTTATTTCTTTTTTCTTCCTGCTCTTACCTAATTTCCCTCTGTTAAGGTTATCTAGATGTATTACCTTAGGGCCTCCTAATATGTACTATCTAGGTACTCCCTGTGGTTAATACTAGTGTCGTAGGCGACTGTTGTTTAGCTTATTGCGATAATCTTTCTAAGGTTTCTTATCTTCTTTTGTTTATCCTAGTTATTATCCTGCGAGTTGTACGCGAAGCTTATAGAGCTCTATATCTAGTTAGATAGTCTTATTAATTAGGTTATCTAGTATTATAATTTTCGTGCCTGTACGCATAAGCTTAGTCTAGACGTCTGCTTTTAGGCCTTGTTTATACATAGTTTTTAAGGTATTATTATTCTAACTAGTCTATCTAGCGTAGCCTAGGAATTTGTTAGTATAGTTAGCTATAGACTTAGTTTATTACATGTTTTAAATCTTGCGTTCTGTAATAGTTGCTACGTTTAGGAGTCTAAACGCTTAACGCATGCATGCTTTAAATCTTTCTGTATTCTTAAACATAACGATAAGTTCTTAAGGCTTTTTGCTGTCGCTTATGTACTTAACTAGGTAAGGTTTTACCTATTTAGCAGCTTCGCCTCTTATATAGCTAGACATAAGTACTGCTTAGTCGTCGTCGTCTATAGTAGTCGCATTAAACTTAAAGAAGAGGTTAAACTAAAGTAACTATTCTTTAAGCTTAAAGCAATCTCTATAGAAGAGGTCTGGTTTAGCAACAGCGTTGCCTGGCCTAGTAGTATAATAGTTTATATTGTCTATCTTAGTGTTACTTATCTTAAGGGTATTTAAAGTGTAAAGAATCTTAAAAGCTATTAGTAAGAATAACTAGTAAGATTACAAGGTTGGTTCTCTAGGATAGAGTAAGAGACTAGATAGAAGGAGGGGTTTAATACTAAGATAGTAAGAGGGCGCTTCTGTAAAGAGTACTAAGGGTTAAGAATAATTAGTATTGCTATTACTATACTGTAGAGTATAATATTAAGTTAAACATAATAAGCTGTAAGGGTTTATTACTGTAATCTATATACACAGGGAGTCTTATAAGACTGTACTGTTCTTACAGAGTCTTATGTAGAGACTAGATGTCGGAGTGTGAGATCCTTGAGACCGTGAGACTCGTGACGAGTCACGTGTTCCTTTCTTAACGCAGCCTTGTGCCTAGCGCACGCACCAGGCCGCGGGGCTTCTTAAGGCGGTTGTCCCTCGGTATGTTCTTGGGTCGTAACAGTAGTAAAAGAAGAAGAAAGAGTTAGAGGAAAAGCTCTTTATATACGCACGAGTAAGTAAATAACTAACTTCTTTTCTACTTTATGTTATTGTTAGGATCTGGGATCCTAGACATGGAGGGAGAGCCTCAGACGCTGACGACTAGTTAGGGAGCACCAGTGTTCCACTCTGTCACATGTCACGTGACCGCTCGCTCTGCTAAGGACGAGCGCGTTATGTATATAGATTACAGCAATGAACCCTTATAGCTTATTATGTTTAACTTAATATTATACTCTACAGTATAGTAATAGTAATACTAATTATTCTTAAACCCTTAGTACTCTTTATAGAAGCGCCCTCTTACTATCTTAGTATTAAAACCCCTTCTATCTAGTCCCTTACTCTATCCTAGAGAACTAACCTTACAATCTTATTAGTTATTCTTACTAATAGCTCTTAAGATTCTTTACACTTTAAACACCCTTAAGATAAGTAATACTAAGATAGATAACACAAACTATTATACTACTAGGCTAGGCAACGCTGTTGCTAAACTAGACCTCTTCTACAGTAATCGCTTTAAGCTTAAAGAATAGTTACTTTAGTTTAACCTCTTCTTTAAGTTTAACGTAACTACTATAGACGACAACAACTAAGCAGTACTTATATCTAGCTATATAAGAGGCGAAGCTGCTAAATAGGTAAAGCCTTACCTAGTTAAGTACATAAGCGACAGTAAAAAGCCTTAAGAACTTATTATTATGTTTAAGAATACGGAAAGATTTAAAGTATATATGCGTTAAGCGTTTAGACTCTTAAACGTAGTAACTATTATAGAACGTAAGATTTAAAACATGCGATAAACTAAGTCTGTAGCTAACTATACTAACAAATTTCTAGGTTACGCTAGATAAACTAGTTAGAATAATAATACCTTAAAAACTATATATAAATAAGGCCTAAAAGCAGACGTCTAGACTAAGCTTATGCGTACAGGCACGAAAATTATAATACTAGATAACTTAATTAATAAGACTATCTAACTAGATATAGAGCTCTACGAGCTTTATATGCGACTTACAGGACAGCGACCTAGATAAATAAAAGAAGACAAGAAACTGTAAAAGGATTATTATAACAGGTCTAACAGCAGCTGCTTACGCTACTAACAGCAGCCCTAAGGGGTCCTAGTGTAAGGCAGTCAACACGCACAGTTGGGACGGTCTTAGTTGAAGAAACTCAATTTAAAAGGAAATGGACAAAATAGCAGATACCTCTCACCTTCGGGGGAGAGGTGCTGCCTATATACATGAGCTAGAGCAGGCTAGTCCCGATCCAGTTACCTAGCTTGGTGAAAGGTAAGAGGTAACAGTTACCTTTCACCTGCGTCTAGTAACTTGGCAGGATCGTTACCTTTCACCTGCGTCTAGTAACTTGGAAGGATTGAACCCTTTCGCCTGCGTCTAGTAACCTGAAAGGATTGAACCCTGACACCTAGGGCACTATACGTTCAGAGGATCTAAGGCAATACATCTAGATAACCTTAATAGAGGAAAATTAGGTAAAGGTAGGAAGAAGAAAGATATAACTTATTTTAACTATAATAAGAAAGGCTATATAGCTAAAGACTATAAAAATAAAAATAAAGTAACCCCCTAGATTAATATAATAGTTATAAAAGAAGAAAATAATAATAATAAAACATAGGAAGTCGTTATAACCTAAGAGGAAGGAGCCTAAGATATAGAGGTATTACAGCTACTTCTCTAGGAACTTACTAAAAAGGGGATTCTAGGAACCTAGTATAGCAATAAAGAAGAAGAGAGCAGCAGCTCCTTATCTCTAGTCTATAAAGATACTAAAGAAGACTTTAATAATACTATAGTACTTCTAACTAAGGATTAAAAAAGGGAAAACTTCTAGAAATAATATTAACTAGGAACGCTAAGGCTATTAACGCCTACAGAGGTAGAAAAAGATATTACAGAACTAAACTACTAACTATACGCGTAACATATATACAAAGTATAATATATTAACGCGTTAACTCTAAAGGAATAGAAAGCAGCTATAGTATAAGGAATAAGTACAGTTATCTTAGCTAAATAAGTAATATAAGATATATTACGGGAACACTATTATTACCCTAAACATTATACAAAAGTAATATAAGAATAGGCGGAAAAAGCTAAAGAAGTATAGTAACCTGTAAGCGTTAAGGACGCACTATAGAAACTTTAACGAGCTAGATAAATATAGGTACTAGAACCCCTAGTAGTTAAAACCCCTAAATATATACTATAACGCTAAATACTACTACTACTAACACAGGAAGACGCCTTCTACGTACCTAACACTTAGGACCTAGTATAATAAGGGTACCTTTAAGTTAATTCCTATAGCGAGATCGTGCTTACAGATAGTAAGAAATAAGATATTTATACTTAACCCTAACTAGCTACTTATAGAAGAAGAAGCTAGAAACCACTATAAGCGCGCAGAGGCAGCTTAAACCCTATATACTATGCGCAAAGGACTACAGAAACTAGTACTAGACTACTTAATAGATCTACGTAATAAGCGATATAGTATTATCTACTAGTCTTTCTGTACTACAGACCTATACGCTATACACTATTTAAGTAAGACAGAATAGAGATACTTCCCTTACTTATTTTACTAATACAAATACTAATAGTATAATTATCTTAAAGTTAAGTGCGATAACTACCTATAAGATAAGAGGACTGTCCTCTACTTTCTAGGGATTAAAGACCCTGCGGCTATTATAGCGATGCAGCTTATCTTTAATAGAGAATGTAACTAGTAGTAATAGTAAACGTGCCTTAACCCCTACTGTGGAGTTAACAAGGTGGTTCGGCACAATCCCGCAGTTCTGGTGTTGTGAATGAGAGGAAACGTTGGAATCCAAGCGTGCGTGAATAACAGGAGCAGCCCTGCCTGTGCAGTCTGCTAGAAACGAAGGTAAGTATGGAGCCTGATTAAAAGTAATAAACAAAATGGTCTGAAATCTCATGAATTGACGTAGCTAATGCACTAGCTACTTTGCAAAATCTCAGTTTTGAAGTGAATTCTCGTGGAGTGTGGTGCATAGTGCATCACGTTTGGTGCATGACGTTGAGATCTCTCGCATCTTCAAGTCTTATCATCAAATCTCGCTGACAAAGGAAACCCATCATCACCTGATTGCCCAGGTACCCTGTGCAACGGCACAAACCTCCCCTACTTCGAGCTCAGTCCCATTGAGCTCACAACTCCTACTTATCGTTCCTTCTCCTCGCAAGTAGAACTACCAGCAGGAGGAGAAGAGAACTGGGAAAAGGAAAGAAAGAAAGAAAGAAAGAAATTGTTGCCCCACGAATAAAGGGAAGGCAGCATAGGCTGCATTTCTGCAGGAGGAGCAGTCCTCGTAATTGTGCAGGTTCCTTCATGAACTCTCGCACTTCATCGTCAAATCTCCTAAAGACAGTAGGAAAAACAAAAGAAAATGCGCCTTAACCTTACTGTTAAAGACGCTAGTAAGTATACTATCGTCCTAGTATCCCTTAAACAACCTAGAGGTACTTAGCTAATCAGAGTCTGTTAAGCCTTACTTCTTCTTCTTAATCTCCTTAATCCTCTTACTACGACGAGGAGTCTGCGATAGTGTATGCAGATTTGACGCGCTTATGTTAGGTTGCGCTTGCCTAGGACGAGAAGGCGCAGGAGGAGGTCCTATAGGTAACTGACCAGGCGAATATTAACCTAGCGCCTGTTGCTGCGATAACAACCTTCGTAAACTGGCATAAGTTAAAGTCTGTAGAGACTTAGTTGCGCTTCAGATAGACAGGCGCCTCAGTTTCTCCTTCCTGTCTAGCATCCTAGCAGCCTTACTATTAGAATTATTAGAAAGCTCCTTAAGAACCTTGTCTAGGGCAGTGCGTTATTTAACCTGCCTATCGTACTTCTACTACTCAGCTTCCTAAGCTAGATTTATACCTTTATTTAAGAAGAATAACCTGTTAGGTACACTAAGGTCTTTATCTTCCTTAAAAGTAAGCTTCTTATAATGCTAGCAGATAACCTAATACTCTTTAATTATTTTTACTATAGCCTTCCTAGTATCCTTAATAAATTAACAGATTAAACTAGGGTTAGGCTAATCTATAAATAAGTTAGTTAGTTCCTCTAAAACTAGCGGAGAATCCTATCTTAGCTAACAGTTTACAGCCTTAGTAATATTTAACGAGTACACTAGTGTAATATCTCTAGGAAAGGCTTACTTAACGCCGCTATAGTAATTTAAGTGTCTAGACAGTAACTTTGGCGCAGCAGTTAAGCTTTAAAAGGCAGCAGCGAGCTCTTAATAGGAGCCTATCTTAGGAATCTCTATCATAGTTATGTCCTCTTCTACCTTAATAAACTAAGGTAAGATAGTTTATTATTACTTGGTTGCAGGCCCAGTAAATCTATAAGGCAGCCTAGGATTAGAGATGCGGACGTAACTAGCCTTGCAAGGCTGACTAAACTATTTAACGTTAGGGAATTTCGCACTGTAACTCTCTAGCTAGTCTCTCTTATCGTCCTATCCCTTAATGTAACTAGTAGAGTTCTTAAGTCTTAAGTTTTCTTACTAGTTCTAGTACTTGTGGATAATATTATAAAAGCTACGTAGTATCTACGTACAGTTATCTTTATCTTTATTATTAAAAGAGACGCTTCCTTAGATAATATCTACGCCTCTGCCTAAGTATACAGCCTCAGAGATATTCAAGTTAACGTAACAGAAGTAAGTCCTATCCCTAGGCTTAGTGTATTTTGTGTAGTAAGGGTAGGAAATTAGGTTAGGCTCTTTTTATAAGACTGCGTACAGCAGCTAGTATTTAATGTTACCTCGCACAAGCTGCTGTATTAACGAATAATACATTACCTGACACTAGCTAAGGTTACTTTTGCTATTAATTAGCTGCGTGTAGTAGAGGTACATGTTAAAACTTTGATTAAGGATTGAGACTAGCTCAGGATTCTTAAAAATCTAGCTGAAGGCGTTGTAGGTAATGCTGCCGTATTCCTTAAATGCTTTAACATATACTCCCTAATTAAGAGCCTTAGTAACTTTATCCTAGTTAATTTAGACTTAAACTTTTGCTAGGCGATAATAATAGCTCTTTAGGTCTTGATGCGTATAGTCTCCTTAAAACGGGGCTGAGAACAGAACTTAAGTTACTAGGTCCAATTAAAGCTAACCCTATTAATCCTAACAATAGTATAGTATCTTAAGCAGCTAAACTGTGTTTAAAATGCTAAGGCTTTAAGTAAGCAGGCCTATCTTACTAGCTACGTAACAGTAATATTACCAGCACACCCTGCGATAGTCAAATACCTAACTACTCTGCCTATCCTTAAGAGTGCTGAAATTCACACACTCTTAATACCAGGTATTAATTAGCTAGACGCGCTTACTATTATTCAACTTCCTAGACGTAAGCAACGCGGTTATCTTAACTAGAGCAGACTGTTTGTTTATATAGTTGCATCTCTTACGCGATTTTACTGCGATACTGGTTTTAAGCGAGATGTCTTCTTTAATTAAGTCTTAAACGTTAATACTATTATTAAGTATTACTAGCAGTATTTCTAACTCTTCGCGTAACTACCTTACTAACTCTAAGTCTCTTACGCAAATCTTATCTAGAGTAAGAGGCTGCGTAGAGGGAAATCTCTAACGCTGCCTAAGACGGAATTTCTCTTAAAGGGCCTCTACTGCCTTAACTTATTATTAAGTGCGCCTGTTTCCTCTTAAACGTTATTCTTCTGGCTGGATTTCTTAAATGCCTTTAGCTGTAATAGACAGCCTGTCTGTTTAAGGCTTGCCTAGCTTCTCTAGCTTATTCTAGATATTGCTTCTAAATTCTTTACTTATGCGTTAATAACTAAGACTAGAAAGCTTAATAACTTGCGTGCGCCCTCTAATATTTAATAAAGTAGCGGGGCTTTAGCTTCTAGCACGTTTAGAGGCAGTTATTGCTAAGGCTGTTATCTAGACGCTAGCCTTAGTTGTAGAATTATTCTTGCTATTGCTAGTAGTAGGAAGAAGTAACTTAGTCTGCTTATAATACCTAAAATAATTCTCTTGTAGCTACTTAGGTAGAATAGGCACATTTAGAGGAAGCTTCGTCCCTGTATGTAATTACTTTCTATACTATTTAATTGCCTCTGTCTAGAATATCTAGTTAAGGTACCCTTGTCTAGAGCGCGTGTCTATATTGTTGGCTGTAATCTTAGAGGCAGGCATCTTATACTTATTAACGATACTGCGTAACTTAGCGTTACTATCCTTATAATACTTCTTTATCTAAGCAGGTATATTAGCTATCTGCTAACGTACTTCTTCCTAGTTAGTAATATTAATAAATCTATCCTGCCTCCTCCTTGCAGATTATTATTAATAGTAAAGAGCTGTGTTAAGGAAGGGAGCAAGGTTATCTAGTAAGGTCCTGCGTAGTAACTATTAGACTGCTGTTACGCTAGAGTGCGAGTACACTACCTAAACGGAATATGGAATAAGAACCTGCCTTAGTATATACTGATAGTGTTTATCTAGATAGGCAAACGCGCTCTCTGTCTCCTTTTTCCTCTTCTTCTTATAAGTGTCTATGTCCTTAAGTATAGGATATTACTGCTTAAAAGCAGCGATGCCTCTATACTATAATATTAGGCTTAGTCTTCCTTTTAGAAATTCTTTAGTTATAATAATAAGGGTTAAAGTCTTGTTAAAGTAAGTTGCTAAGGCTACTATCTAATTATCTACTATGCCCTTCTGTTTAACAGGCGAGACTTGTAGTAAGCTTTAAACCTAAGTGTCTACTGTGATCCCTGCGTGCTAAAGGACTTTAACGTTACTATAATGCTTAAGCTTAGTTCTGTAGTCTTTAATAGCTTCTTTGCTAGTAAATTACATGATCTTTGTTGGCGCAGGCTTAATTGTGGTCGTAGTTGGTTGAGGATTTAGGTTTGACAGTAGGGGTGGACGCTTCTTAGGCTGTTTGGGTGTCTGAGGCGGCTGTGACATTGCTTGAAGTTTGTACCTGATAGGTACTTATGTGTCTACCTTAGAAAGTTTTAATAGATAGTAACAGGAAGTAATAAAGAGAAACTTAGGCCCTACAGGATTAACTACAGGCTTAAGATTTAGAGGGGGTTTGAGCGGCGGAGGGTATCTTTCCCTCCCTAACTTTACTTAAAAGCCCCGCTAAGGCTCGTTAACGTAGTAAAAGGTAAAGTTACTATTATTTTAACTCTTTCCTGTTGCCTAATTAGCTAGCATAGTAAGTCCTCTTAAGAGTTAGCTACTTAGGAACGTTTCCTAAGCAGGTCTTATCTTACTGCTAAACGCAGCTATAAACTTACCTTTACACTTTAAAATATTAATTATCTTATCTTCTACCTCCTTTAATTGATTCTGTATCTTTGAATTGTCGCTCTGTGATCTTGTGGTTGCGTTATTCCTGTTAGCGCAGATATTAAGTTGTCTAGCTAATTAGCTTTTAGCAGGTCTTGCTAAGCTTACCTAGCGATTACTGATTGGCTAGACTCTTTAACACCCTAGTTTCTCTACTATTTTTGATCGCGCAGTAAGGAGATTAACCTCCCAGCGACTCTAAATGATATTTCGTTCAATTTTGACTTATTTTTATGTGTCTGGGAGGTTACGCTGCGTATGTGTGATACTGAATATATAAAAAATATGCGAAAATTTGATAAAGGAAATACAGCCCCTCCCCTGCTTTAAGATAAAAGCCCGTCCCCTAGGCTTAAGTAAGCTTATCTTCTAAGTTAGAATTAATTTCTAAATTAGGTATTTGAATATATTGTTGTCTCTTAGTCTCTGTTAAAGATCTTAGTATAATGATAGGATAGCTGCGTGTAGTTAGCTGTATTATATCTTCAGATAAATCTAAGTTTATAGGAGGATTATTCTCTGTCTCTTGTGACTAAATCGCGTCTTAGTTAGGATTTTTAATAACTGTAAACTTATTATCTTAAGAGTTGTTAGATTAAGGAGGTAGTAGTAAAAAGTTAGCTTTAGCATCCCACAACAAAGGATCCTATAGCTTTGCACGACCTTAATACTCTTAAGCGACCTCGCTTTTATCTTGAGGTACCTATAGCTTAAGTCTCTATCCTAGGGTAGTGTTTCTAAATTGCGTGCTGTTAAGGTCTATAAGTTAATAGTTGCCTTTATCCTAATTAGTATAAAAGACTTTGTATAGTCCTAGCTATCTGCTTGTAAGCTTCTTATCTCTTAACATGTTAATGTCTCTAGCTAAGTCCTATATTAGTACGAAGTTATCTTCTTTAATTTCCTCTTAATAAATCTCTCTATAATTATCCTAATATTCCTTCTTTTCGCGTCGTAGGCGCTTAGTTCTCGCTACTGCGTCCTTAAGAAATTAATCTCTTAAATCTAGCTGCATAGCTCGCACTGCTAATAACTAGCCTCTTAATATTACTTATCTGAATGGTAATGTCTGCTATATTAGAAGAGTAAGCTTAATTAGAAGTACTAGATTCTGACTAGTAACTAACTAGTAAGGAGAATATCTAGTCTAACTCTAAGTAGAAATTCTGTCTGCCTATAATACTGTTAGAAGATTATTAACCTAAGGTCTAGGAAGCTTTGCTAGTGCGTTGTATATTAGCTTGTAACTACCCTTAATTTTTCCTATAGCCTAAGGGTTATATACTAATACCTAGATCCTCCTAATATAATAAATCTTAGTAAGGGCTTTAACTACCTTTCTAAAATTAGGTCCGCCGTCTACAGTAAGTGTTCTTATTATGCTCTAGCGATATAAGATTTCCTTATATAAAAACTTAGCGACAGTAGATAACTTATTGTTAGCTATTACTCGTGCCTCTAGCTATCTACTAAGGTATTCTCGTGCAATTATAATAAATTTCTTTCTTTAATAATACGGTATGTAAATAACGTCTATAGTAACTCGTTCCTATAACGCGTGACAGTAGGTATTTGTTAGCATTTCTTACTTGCGACTTAATAATCTCTGCTAGTACTGTTCACATAATGTAATCGTGCGTCGCACCTCCTTATGCATCCTTTCCTACTAGTATTATTAAGCAAGCATTAAATAGACGCCGTTTACTCCTCTGTAACTAATCTGTTAATATACTTCTTATATAGCTACAGTCTTAAGATTAGGATTATCTATAACTTAATAAATAACTATATTCCTTATAGACTTTCGGAATAAATAGCCTTCTCGCATAAAGAAATTTATTACCCTCTTTTTCTACGCTTAAAGTTGTGCCCTCTTAAGGCCTTTAGGCTTCTTAAATCTTGTTAAGAACTAAGTAATTACTTCTAACTCGTCTAAGTATTGCTTATTTAGTACCCTACTTATCTTAGCAGGCGAGGTAAACTTAAGGTTAGCGACCAGGTTTTTAATGAAATCTTTAAGGTCGTCTTTAGTCTTGTCTAGCTGTTCCTATCCTTCTAGCTTTAGATAACGTAATAACGCATTAGCAATAATATTCTTCTTTCTAGGAACATGCTTAATATTAAAGTCCTAGGTAAAAATAGCTGCGAGCTACCTGTTTTAGACTAACCTAGGAATGTCAGGCGATAATCTGTTAAGTTAATAAATAAGCGTCTGCGCGTCTGTTTTAATAGTAAAATGTTATCTATATAGCTAGGTTCTGAATTTCTTTAGCGCCTATAATACCGCCTTGTACTTAAGCTTTGTTAAGTGCTAGAGGCTCTTAGCTTTTAACTATATTGTACTTTTAAATTAACATAGATGTCTTTTTCTGTCTGCTCTAATCTGTTTAAGAGACGCGCCTGCGCCTTCCTTACTCGCATTTACTGCTATAAAAAGCATACCTCTATTCTTGTAATTAGGACTCGCTAACGTTAGGGCTGAAGTAATGTATTACTTTAAGGTACGCATAGCCTCTTGTTAAGCCTCCTGCTATGTCTATTTAACGCTAGTCCTTATTAACTGGAATAGGGGCTTCGCGCGAATAGTAAAGCTAGGCACCTATATCCTGTAGTAGACACAGATACCTATAAACGCCCTTACTTCTTTTACGTTTCTGTATTCTAGCTAATCTAGAATCTTGGCTACTTTCTGTTAATCTAGATGTCTCCCTTGCGCAGTAACCTTATATCTAACTACCCCTAATCTAGAGACTCCCTAATAACACTTCTTACCTAAAATTATAGCTCTAGCTCTTTCTACGTTAGCTAGGGCCTTGTCTAGCTGTTAAAGGTGTTCTAACATATATCTTCTTACTCTAGGAAATGCTTCTTCTCCTCTATAGTTAGTTTTAGGACCGCTAGCAGTAATATTGTCTATAAAAGGAATAGTATATAGCTAATAATCCTTTATAATCTTTGTAACTACTTGCTAAAAGACTGTAACTAAGTTGGTTGCGCCTTAAACTATTGTATAGTACTAAAGCAAACTAACTGGCGTATGAAAGGTAGTTATATCTCTGCTGTCTGGATAAAGTGTAATCTAGTTATATCCTAAGAATAGATCTATAAGAGATAGAATACGACATCTACTAAAACACTTAGAGAATTCATCTGCTGTTAGAGGCAGATTAGCATCCCTAAAAGATACTGCGTTTATCTTAATTAACCTAAGTATTATCTAATAACTCTTATCCTTCTTTTTAACTAGAAACTATAAGTTTCTGTACTAACTGGCGCATCTTTCTAGTACCCCTCTATTAAGTCTGTTATTGAATATTGTAAATACCTCTTCCTTAATAGCTCGCGCTATTAGGAACGATTTTTCTTACTAAGCTTTATGTTTAATAGTCTGTATCTTATATAGAGGATATACATCCTTAATAATTTGTCCTGTCTTAGAGAAAGTGAAAGTGATCGCGCTTTCTCTGTTTATTAACATTTTAATAAATAGCTAAACTTCTAATTTTGTTAACTTAGATCTAAACTTTTGTAAGGCTAGCCTTTCTAGTATTAATCTTATGCCTTATAAGAATGCTGTATGTCTGTATTTAAAAAGGTAATTAAAAGGCCCTATATTAGGAGGTCTTAGACTTTTTCTTAAGAGTTATAGTTTAACAGCATATCGCTTCTAGTCTTTACGCCTAAACTCCTTAATATCTAATGCCTTAAGAATATCTACAGGTCGCACCTTATCAGCTACCCTCTTATGCAGGGTATTGACTTAACTGCTTGTGTACTTCTTTCTCTTTTCTTATTGCGCCTAACAGTTGAGTTTACACATAACTGAAAAAGACTCTAATTCTCGCACAGCTAAAGGATCCTTAGAGGCTCTAACTCTATAGCTTATTACTTATTTTACCTATTCTTTAAATTACTACTTATTATTAGTTATAAAAATAGGTAAAAATTCGCTAAATCTAATAGAAGCTTTTATAAACTTAGCCTCCTGAATATACTTAACCTAAGTATAAGATAAATAAGATTCTAAACTAAAACATTGCCCTAGGTATTTTCTACTTAAATCTAGACACTCCTCCCTAGAAAGGGTGTCTACTATATATTTTCCTTATCTTTAGGAGTTAGTATATAGTTTCTTAGATGCAGTAGAGCAGGATTAGAGGCTATAAAGACGGCGTTTCTGTCTCTATTCTTAGAAATAATCCTGCACGTAATCCTTCTATATACGTTATACTAAATTAATAACTTTGCTAAAGCGTACTAAGGTCTACCTAAAATTGCTAATCTCGTTAGGTTTTAAATAATCCTAAAGTAACTAACAACAGTTACCTCCCCTACTTTAACTAGGACACTCCACGCAGTTCCTATAAAAGGGTTAGTGCTTCTATTTATAGTAACTACTCTATCTTAATATAAGCTACCTTACTTATAGTCTTTATATATAAGCTTTAATGCCTTAGCCGCACTATATCTTAAAAGGTTTATCTGTGCGCTAGTATTAATAAGATACTTTACTGCATGCCTATTAAATAAGGCCTAGCAGGTTAGAAGGTTATACTGCACGTAGGCTATGCCTATCTTCTTTTAAATTATCGTAGCTTCTTGTTTAGTAGGATTAACTAAAGCTTTATGCTAAGTATTATATATTCCTAGGGCTTTATGCCTAGTTTATGCATTAAAAGTCCTAAATTATATTAAGTTAAGCTCTAAATTCAGTCCTTTTTTAAGACTAACTGTCTCTACTTAATTTGATTTAACCTTCTCTTTATTAGAAAAATGCCTCTAAACATCCCTAATGACACGGGCGGACGCAGGGTTGTGTGGGGTAAGGCACTGCAGTGTTAGCTAATCAGGTTCTAACAGGTCTCGCTTAGCTGACCTGGCGATTACTGATTGGCTAGCCGGCCTAATACTTAATTCTACAGCGTTTACGCTAGCTAACGACGCAGCAGGCTTATTAATTGCTTTTAATATATTTCTAACTTATTTTTAAAGCTGATGTTAGCTTATAAGGTCCCTAAAAGTTATACTACGTACCTCCTAACGTAGTATAGTAGTAGCAATACAGTTTAGATGCGGGCCTAGTAAATGACAGAGCTCTGTGTTAGTAAGGCTATTATTCTAGTTCTTCTTTTTCTTATTCTAACTAATAAATTTAGGCTTAGCTTTCAAATCCTAAAAGCTTCTATTGTTATCTAGAGGCTATATAATAGAGAATGGCTTATTATAGGCTTAGCTGGCGAATAGAATTAGCTCTACTTATTCAAGCTCCTTAATATCTATTAGTTTGAATGTAGTGTTGCTCCTTATAGCAGGCATACGATAGTCCTTAACTGTAACTCGCTTTAGTTGCTTAGAATAAGGAGGTTTAGCAGGAGCTTACTTCTAAACTTTACTCTGCCTAACTTTCTTAAGAACTGAATCTTTCCTAATATTCTAACGCGTTTAAGAGCGTGTTACTGTATAAGTTAAGCTAGTATTTACTGCTCCTTCTTTAAAAGCACTAAGAATAATATCCTAAGATATAACCTTATTAAGGGCAAAACACGCCTTAGTTAAGCCTCTTAGTAATATCCTAACGTTCTAAAAGTTTAGTAGGTCCTTAGCCGGGCTTATAGCTATCCTGCTATATCTATCTTCTGTAATTGTATTTATATTAGGACTAACTACCTTCTGTTACTGTACAGCTAGTAGTCTAAGCTTTTAATATTAAGCAGGCCTTAAGTCTACTCTATTAAACTTCTCTAGATATACTACTAACGCTGGCTAATCTAGGATATTATTAGTAACTCCGTAATACTCCTAAATTTTCTGTTTTAACTAATAGAGCTGTAGCGTTCAGGGTGCAGTTCCTTAGATTTGCCCTAACCTCTTATGCGAAGGACTAAAATAGTAAGTCTTATATCTAACTTCCCTATTCTACTTAAAGCTAACCTAGCTAAGATATAAAAGCAGCTAATATAGCTTACATTCTCTAGTAACATAACTAGGGAGGTTGCACATATTACAAGTGTTTTAATATTCACGGCCTTAGATAGTAATTGCGCCTTACTAAGGATTTAAGTTGCAAGGAGCTGTTATTATGTATAAGCCATTATTCCTTTCTAATAGTAGCTGCTTAGCATTATCTCTTAAGACGACTTAGCTGATGAAGTACGCGTACGTAGCTAGGTTCCTTAGAATCTGACTAAGCTTGGGATGAACTATTATCTTATTAACCTTAGCTAGGCTAATCTTCTAGTCGCCGAGGGCTGAAATAAGGTCTTAAACCTCTAGATCTACACTAGGTAGAAGAGCAGGCCTAGCTTCCTCTTAAACTTTGCTTTTCTTATACTTATTAACTACGTCTTTTAGCTGCTTAGCTGTTAATGTTTTCTTTTCTTAATTAAGGATCTAGTGTATAAGCTTAGCCTCTCTTTCTATATAACTAGGGGATATCTGTTTTATCCCCTCTCTCTAGCAGTACACGCGCTTAAGATACGTGTAAATCTTCTTAATATTAAAACTCTCTAGCTTATCTAGAATCAGCTCTTTATACATATAGATAAAGATTATATCTTAGTCTTCTCTTAGAAGGCCTCTAGCGAAAAAGAAGCTAGCCTCTGTCCTATATAGCTGGCCTGTCTTAATACAAGCGTTACTATATGCTACGAAGTTAGTTAAATACTTAGATAGTCCTAGGAATTTTCTTAACGTTTCAGAAACATAGGTCTCTAAGAACGCTCGCGTTCCTATGCGTTAAGCTATATCTTAATTATACTAATACTCTTTTATTACTTCTTAAAGCTTCTTCTAGTCTAGTACCCTATATAGCCTTATTTTCTTAATAAAGCTTCTATATATAGTGTTACAGAAGTCTAGAAGGATTCTTATCTTTTAATAGTTATTATAGCTGCTATTATCTGCCTAGCAATTAAAGTTATCTAGGAACTTAGTAACGTCTTTTCCTATAAATAGAAAGTCTTTTCTTGCTAGCCTTATAGGTATAAGTACTTTGCTAGTATCTATAGTATGTTTCTTAATAACCTTAATAGCTGGCGTAAGATCTGATCTAAATGACAGCAAATCTGGTGTTAATTCAGCCATAAGGATAGCTAAAGGCTGAATCCTAAATAAGCTGCTGCAGCCCTTTAGTATAACTGAATAAGGAGACTGCAACTACTAGGCAGTTCCTTGCTAACGCTAATAATTAACTAAAATCTGATACTGTACTACTTCTGAATTATTTCCTAATCGTTTATAGTTGTTCTTGTTTTTATTTTCTGTTGTCTTATTCTTGTTCGTCTTCTTGTCCTGCTACTACTAAGTTAGCTTCCGCTTATATTATAGGAAGTCTTAATTTGTTATAGCAAGATAATAAGGATACAGCCTCAACAGAGCTAGTCCCTGTCAACTCTTAGCTCTAAAAATGTAGAGGGGGTGGCCGCAACAGCGCCATCCCTCTCTAAGGTTCCGAAGGCTAGCCGCAACAGCGCCATCCCTCTCTAAGGTTCCGAAGGTTGGCCGCAACAGCGCCATCCCTCTCAAAGGTTTTTCAGGGTCAAACAGACACCCAGCTCTTTCTAGGTGATCTTATGATCTCTGTATCGCAATGTAGCGCTCTTATGTTTGTGTTTTCGACGTTAACAGTTTAATGCTATGTAGGCTCTTTCTACTCTCATTAGCTATAGCCTAACCAGAACAGACTGTTGTGCCCCTTAGGCTTCGCTATTATATGTGGAGTTAACAAAGTAGTTCGGCACAATCCCGCAGTTCTGGTGTTGTGAATAAGAGGAAACGTTAGAATCCAAGCGTGCGTGAATAACAGGAGCAGCCCTGCCTGTGCAGTCTGCTAGAAACGAAGGTAAGTATGGAGCCTGATTAAAAGTAATAAACAAAATGGTCTGAAATCTCATGAATTGACGTAGCTAATGCACTAGCTACTTTGCAAAATCTCAGTTTTGAAGTGAATTCTCGTGGAGTGTGGTGCATAGTGCATCACGTTTGGTGCATGACGTTGAGATCTCTCGCATCTTCAAGTCTTATCATCAAATCTCGCTGACAAAGGAAACCCATTATCACCTGATTGCCCAGGTACCCTGTGCAACGGCACACTACTGCCTTAAATATAAGGACATTAAGACACTAAACAGGTATTAAGAAGAGTCTTTTTTAGAGTCGCGCCTACTAATAGGTAAGAATTATAAACTCTATACATAATAGGTATATAAAGACTCCTTAAGCTAAATATTAAGCTTAATAGAAGCTAGATAAAGGTACTAGTAGATTCTAGAGTATAATAGAGCTATATTTCTACGCGAGCGATAGAATAAGCTAGCCTTATCCTATCATTAAAATTAGTACTATATCTATTAATAGTAGCTAATAGATAACTAATGCTATTAGAGTCTGTAATTACACATAAGGTATAGAACGTGCAACTTATTATCTAGAACTATAAGGAAATAATTAACCTAGACGTTTTTAGACTATTATAACATAATATAATGCTAGGACTCCTATAGTTAAGAGAATATAGTCTAGATATAGATTAGAAAAGGAAAAAGTTCTTATTTAAATACTATAGAACAGACGTAACTATAAGTAAGCCTACGCTGCAGCTAAGTGCCTAGGTAGATAAGAAGATAATAATTAGGATCCTTACTTTAAATAAGGACAACCTTAAGACACAAGAGTCTAACTTAGTAGGTACTAATAGGAGGCCCTTAGACTAATAAGCTAGAGTTAAGGAGTAAAGCGTAACTCTAGTAATCCCTAACAAGTATAAAGAATATAAGTTACTCTTTTAAGAAGAGATAAGTATAAAAGTATTACTTAAACATTAACTCTAGGACTATAAGATAATCTTATAAGAAGGAAAGTAACTAACTTTTAGCCTAATTTATAGTTTATTAGAAAAAGAACTTAAAACCCTACGCAAATACATTAAGATAAACTTAAAGAAAGGATTTATTTAAGAATTATAATCGCTAGCAGGATACCCTATATTATTTATACTAAAAAAAAATAGGAAGTTAAGATTATGCGTTAACTACTAAAAGCTTAATAATATTATAATAAAGAATTAATACTCTTTACTAAATATAGTAGAACTATAAGATTAACTAGCCTTTATAAAAGTCTTTATAGTATTAGACTTAAGAAGAGCGTACAACCTTATTCGCATAAAAGAAGGCAAAGAATAGAAGACTGCGTTTAGAACACGCTATAGCTACTATAAGTATACAGTAATACTTTTTAGTCTTACTAACGCACTAGCGATATGCTAGGCACTTATTAATAATATATTAAGGGAATACCTAGATATATTTATTATTACATACCTTAATAATATCCTTATGTACTCTAATAATCTACAGGAACATATTAAGCACGTTAAAATAGTTCTTACCTACTTAGGAAGATTTAGTTTACTGCTTAAACCTAAGAAATATAAGTTTTATAAGGAAGAAGTTAAATTCTTAAGATATATAGTAGGTGCACATAAGGTAAAGATAAGTAAAGAAAAAATAAGAGTAGTAAAAGGATAGCCTAAACCTAAAATAGTTAAAGATATATAGTTATTTATAGGATTTATTAACTTTAACTAACAGTTTATTAAGGATTTTTCTAAAAAATCTATTCTACTTACTAAGCTTATAAGAAAAGATATAAAATAGGAATAATAAAATAAATAAAAGAAAGTATTCTAGATACTTAAGGAAGCCTATATTATACTCCTAGTATTAATTATATTCTAAACAGGAGAACCTCTATAGTTTAAAACAGATGCTTTAGACCTTATACTAGGTGTAATAGTAAAATAAGAATATAACAGGAAATAGTACCTAATTACGTACTACTTAAGAAAATTTATAGACGCTAAAGAATGCTATAACGTGCATAACAAAGAGCTTATAGTAGTCGTCGACGCCCTCAACTACTAGCAAATCTATGCAGAAAGCTGCTTAGATCTTATAATATTCACAGATTATAAGAACTTAGTCTATTTTACTACTACTAAGATATTAAATTAAAGATAAGTTAGATAGGCTAAAATATTAGGATAATACAAGTTTAAGATTATATACACGCTAGGAAAGGATAACAGCAGAGCTAATGCTCTTAGCCGCAGATTAGACATCGCAGGAATAAAAGCAATAATTAGCGATGCTATCCTTTAAGTAAACTAGGACAGAAGCCTAGGACCTAATAAGTTATTAAATAACACTATAATAATTACGTCTAAAGTACCTAAAGAATTATAAGAAGTAATTATCTAACAACACTATAATAACCTAGTATATAGTTACCTAGGAATTAAGAGAATAATAGAACTTATACAGCGACACTACAGTTTTAAGAATATAAAGGCTAAGGTTAAACAGTTTATTAAAAAATGCGCGGACTGTTATAAAAACAAATACAGTACTTACATACTATACAGAGAAATGCAAGCTATAGAGCTACCTAACAAACCTTAGGCAGACATTTCTATAGATTTTATAACAGGGTTACTACTATCTAAAGATCCTGTAATAGGAATTAAGTATAACGCTATCCTTAATATAGTCTACAGGTTTACAAAAGCAGCAGAGATAATACTGTTTTAGAACAACTATAATATAGAACAACTAGCATTTGTTATCCTAGACAGACTAATATAATACTATAGTATACCTAAGTCTATTATAAGTAATAGAGATAAGCTCTTTACATCTAACTTCTAGTCTATATTAATAGCCGCGATAGGAACGAAAAGAAAATTATTAACAGCCTATCACCTATAAACGGACGGATAGACAGAAAGAATAAACAGAATAATAAAGACCTACCTAAGAATTTACAGTAATTAATAATAAAATAATTAGGTCTTATTATTACTAATAGCATAACTAGCCTATAATAACAAATTATTAGAATTAACTAGAAAGACACTATTCTTTACTAACTACAGGAGACACCCTAATCTCTTTATAAAGTTATATCCTAGTAGAAAAGCTAAAGTAGCTATAAAAATAGCTAAAGAAATAAAAAAAGTACACGAATAACTCTAAGAAAACCTTAAGAAAGCACAACGTAATAGTATTTCTTACTAAAACAAGAAAAGAAAAATAGCACCTTAGCTAAAGAAGGGGGATAAAGCATATTTACTTATAAAAAACCTACGCAACAAGCGACTAAGTAAGAGACTTAATCACGTTAAAGTTAGACTATTTTTAGTTAAAGAATAAAACAAACTTATAAATTATACACTTAAGCTACTACTAGATATAAAGATCTACCTACGCTTCTACATCTCTAAGTTAGAACTAGCCGACTTAGTAACGCTACTATAAAAAATATTCTAGTATAAAACTAAAGAAGAAACAGAGTACAAAGTTAAAAAAATTCTCGGCGAAGAACGCCCTAAGATCACGAAGGGATAATATAGAGAAAGAAAGTACCTTATAAAATAGAAGGGCTACCTAGATTTAGAAAATACATAGGAACCTAAGTCTAACTTAAGGAACTGTAAGGAACAAGTTAGTGAATACTACCGCGATAAGGAATAAAAAGAGCTTAGGTACTAGAACTACAACTAACCTAGAAAGTAGGCACCTAGCCAGGCTCTGCCAGAGTTACTAATTAATCTAGAGCACCTATAGTAGACTACACTATTAGGGAAAATCTAACTAAAGCATTAGCGGCTGGATAAGGAGCCTCCTCAGCAAACTCTAACTCCCCGTCGTTATGTATCTCTAACGCTAGACACAACGCCTTCTTTTATACTCTCTCTTCTACTTGTTTTAGGATTACCTTGTTCTAAAGCAACCGCGCGATTACAGTTACTAATAACTTTTTATTATTATCTACTTTCTTTTAATACTCTTTATAAGTCTTATCTAAAGAAGCCTATAACATGTTTACACATAGCTTCCCTAAACAAGTGTATTTAGCACACTTTAAATTTAAGTCTAGTATAATATAATAAATAATATTATCTCTAAAGCACTTATTATAAGTAAATTTAGTAATAGTTTTAGTACAGAGGATTTTATTATAAAGACGCAGATTACGAATCTAAGACTTAGACGATATTTTGTCTTACATTACTACAGACGCAGGGTACGCCGCATTTAAACTAATCTAGCTACATATTACGTAATTTAAGACAAATCCTAAAGGAGGAAGAGGATAGTGTTAGGATCTGGGATCCTAGACATGGAGGGAGAGCCTCAGACGCTGACGACTAGTCAGGGAGCGCTAGTGTTCTACTCTGTCACATGTCACGTGACCGCTCGCTCTGCTAAGGATGAGCGCTCGCAGCGCTCGCGGCGAGCGCGACGAGCGCGTTATGTATATAGATTACAGTAATAAACCCTTATAGCTTATTATGTTTAACTTAATATTATACTCTACAGCAGGGATGCACAAAATTTAGTAATTAGTAAATCTAGTAATTACTTAGTAATTACTAATTTAGTAATTACTAATTAGTAAATAGTAATTACTAAAGGTACTTAGTAATTACTATTAGTAATTACTAATTTTTACTTAGTAATTACTAATTACTAATTACTAATTACTAAAGGTATACTTAGTAATTAGTAATTACTAATTAGTAATTACTAAATTATAAATTAGTAAAAATTTAGTAATCTATATTTTATATTATATAGTTACTAGTAGTAAAATCTAGATTCTTTAACTATTAGAGACTAGAATATATTAATAAATTATATATTAAAAAAAAAGTAATTAAATTTAAATAAAAAATCTTTATTAATCTATTAAACTAACTAAATTTATAAAACTAACTAAATAAACACTACTATTATATATTAATAATATTTAGACTAAAATATCTTATTATTCTATATATTATAGTATAGTAATATATAATATTATAATTATATAGTATAATACTATATTAAATTATTACTACTAGGACTTATATTTCTACTATTTCTACTATTTCTACTATTTCTACTATTTCTACTATTTCTACTATTTCTACTATTTCTACTATTTCTACTATTTCTACTATTTCTACTATTTCTACTATTTCTACTATTTCTACTATTTCTACTATTTCTACTATTTCTACTATTTCTACTATTTCTACTATTTCTACTATTTCTACTATTTCTACTATTTCTACTATTTCTACTATTTCTACTATTTCTACTATTTCTACTATTTCTACTATTTCTACTATTTCTACTATTTCTACTACTATTTCTACTAGTATTAGAACTTAAATTAGTACTAGTATTAAAACTAGTTATACTAGTAGTACTTTTATCTTCTATATTAAAATCTTCTTCTATTTCTTCTTCTTCTTCTTCTATATTTATCCTTTCTTTTTCTTTTTCTTTTCCTTTCTTTTATTTATTATTATAATTACTAATTATATTATCTTTAAAAAATAAATTATTATTTATAATTTCTTCTTTATCTACTATACTATTTAATTCCTTTAATATAATTAATTTTTTAATAGTACTAGATAAGAATCTATTTCTAGATTTAGTTACTATATTAGCTGTTTTAGAAAAAGTAGATTTACTAGGATTAGAAGTAGCTAATATAGCTAAATAGTCTTTAGCTATTTTATATATTATAGGAAATCTATCTTTATTAGTATTATAGTAGTTTTCTAGAGTTATATTCTTAGTTATTCTAGGTTCTTTTAAATATAGTTCTACTTCGTTCTCTATACAGTTACTATTAATAGATTTATTAGGTAATATAAATATTTTATTATTACTATTATAGTAAGTTATCGATTTATATATATATATAACTATTACTAATTATATGTAGATATAATTAAAAGCTTTATAAATAAGCTTATAATTACTTCTAAAGAAGTAGATAATATAAAAGCTAAACTAGCTATTAAAGAGAATTATTTTACTTTAAAAGAGGAGTTTATTAAAGAAGATTTCTATTTTTTAAATAATTTAAATCTTTATAATAAAGAGTTTTATACTCTAGAAGAGATTAAATTAAGTAGAAACTTTTATAATTTATACGAAGATTTTATAGCTTCTAATTTAGAAGCTATAGATTTCTTAAATTCTTTAGGTAGTTTAGATTAGCTAGTTTTTTATTTAATATATATTTTTTTAGTAAGACTATATTATATTTTCTAATTCCTATTATTTCTAAATTTCTAGAATATTATATATAATAATATAGATAGAAAGAGTAGTTTATAAATCTATAGTTAAAATTTTATATTTAATAAGTTTAATTTACTATATATAGTTATAATATAAAAATATTATAAGCTTTAGATATAGAACTATAAAAATATAGAGTTTCTATTTTTAGAATTTTACTAATTACTAAATAGTAACTTAGTAATTACTAATTAGTAATTACTATTACTAAAGAGCTTTTACTACTTAGTAATAGTAATTACTATTACTTAGTAAATATGCAACCCTGCTCTACAGTATAGTAATAGTAATACTGATTATTCTTAAACCCTTAGTACTCTTTACAGAAGCGCCCTCTTACTGTCTTAGTATTAAAACCCCTTCTATCTAGTCCCTTACTCTATCCCGGAGAACTAACCTTGCAATCTTATTAGTTATCCTTACTGATAGCTCTTAAGATTCTTCACAGTTATTAGGTAATAATAATAAGTAAAAGAGGAAAATTACTTATAAATAAATAAAAAAAAGTATATATAATATCTCTACTTTTATAGTATAATAATATAACGCTACTTATATAAGTATAAAGTTAAGGTTAAACTATATATAAAGAAGTAATATAGTTATTTAAAGAGAAAGAGGGTATTATAATAGGCTACGCTCTTTAAGTAAGAGAGGCTTTACTACTATTATATAGGGAGCGAACTTCTTAATCTCTTCTACCTTCTTTTCTTATAAGCTTATATAAGTTAGTAGCAGTGATGGGCGAAATTAGTAAAATTAGTAAATTAGTAATTAGTAATTAGTAATTTAGTAATTTAGTAATTACTAATTTATTAAAAGTTAAATAATATTATATAAAACTATTATAAACTTATAGATAAATACTAGTAAGTAGTAAGTAAGACACTAGTAATAGTTAGTATATAAGATAAGTAAGTTTTTTAAAAGATTTTATATTTTCTATCTACCTATCTATCTAATATCTATATATCTATATTAAAATTAAAGCTATATTTAGTTTATATACTATAATTAGTACTACTATTACTACTATTTAACCTACTAGAAGAACTATAATCTTCTGTATCTTCTCTATCTTCTCTATCGTCTCTATCGTCTCTATCTTCTAGATCTTCTATATCTTCTATATCTATTATATCTTCTATATCTATTATATTATCTAAATTAGTATTTGTATTTATATTACTATTTTCTGTATTAGTATTTTTTATATTAGTATTTATAGTAGTACTAGTATTAAAGTTATATTTATTATCATTTAATAGTAATTCTTCATCTTCTATAATATTCCACGATTTTAAGCAAATTAATTATTTTATAGTAGTAGGTAATAATCTATTTCTTTTTTTAGTTACTATATTACTAACTTTACTAAAAGTAGATTCGCTAGGATTAGAAGTAGCTAATATAGATAAATAATCCTTAGCTATATTATATATAATAGGTAGTCTAATTTTATTTATTTTATAATAGTTAACTATATCTATTTCTTTAGATATTCTATCTTCTTCTAAATATATATATATTTCTTCTTTTTCTTCTACTATATTAATATTATTATCTTTATAAAACTCGTTATCACTATTATAATCTTCTAAATCTATAGATTTATTTATATCTAAACTAGATCTATCTCTAATACTAATAGTGTTTCTATTATTTAGATACTCTATTTTATACTTATTATATATTTCTAAAAAGTACTCTTTTATTAAGTTAATTTTATTTGTACTAAACTTTAAAGTAGTAAATAAACCTAACTTAAATTTAGGATTTAATAGAGTTATTAAATATAAATCTTTTAATTTATCTATATTATCTTCCTTAATAGAATAATAATATATTAATCTATTATAAGCTTCTAATAACGCTGTTACTAAATAAGGATTACTATCGTTTATATTATATTCTAAAGTAAACTCCTCTAGCTCTAAAATTAGTTTATTAATATATAGTATAATTAAAAAACTATTACTATAATTAATAGCTTGAAACTTAATAGTAGGTTTTCTAAATACTTCTAAAATATTTTTAATTATATCTAAAAAGTACTACTCTTTATCTGTAACTACTAGTTTATCTAATTTAAAACTACGTTTTTTATTATTAGATAGCTTATTAGCTTCTTCTAATAAGCTAATTATTTCTTCTTTAAAATATATAAATCTATCTAGCATATTATAAGTAGATAGCCACCTAGTAGTATTATCTTTTATTAAAATTTCAGGTCCTAAATTACTTTTACTTTTAGCTTCTCTTACTAGCTTTTTAAAGGTATTTTTTAAATAGTGATTATATCTAATACTAGATATAATACTTCTAATAGTACTAGGCAAGTTTCTTAATATATAATAACTATTATTATAACGACTATACTTATTCTTAATAGTATCTATTTTATTTATAAACTTTCTAGAAGAATTAGGAATAAAAAATATATAAGTTAAAAATATATTACTAACTATATTTAAAATGTGTGCAGTACAACGAATATCTATAATTTCTATATTATATTTTTCTTTATAACTATAACTAAGTTTATTTACTAGACTAGTTATAGGACTAGCATTATCTCTAGTAATAGCTAATATTTTATCTCTTATATTAAAGTCCTTTAAAATACTATTTATATTATTATATAATATAGCACTAGTATGACTAGTTTCTTCTAGAGTTTCAAATCCAATTAAATGGTTTTCTAACTCAAAATTGTTATTATAAAAATGTATAGTAATAGCTAAAAAATCTATATTATTACTAGAATTCCATGTATCTAAAGTAATAGAAAATTTACTATTATTATTAGTAAATATAAGCTTTTTCTTTAATAGCTCTTTATTATATAATAATTCTAAATCTAATTTTATAGCTCTTCTACTTATATTAGGGATATTATCTTTTAAATACTTTAAAAGATTATTAAAACTAGTACTTTCTATAATACTAAAAGGTAAATTATTACTAATAATAAATAGTAATAGTAGTTTCTTATATTCTTCTTTATTAAAAAGCGTATATTTAGTCTTTTTTCTACTATTAGAAGGACTACTTAAATTCGTAGAAAAACTACTATAAGCTTCTATATTACTATTATCTTCTATTGTATCTAAAATAGTATTACTATTATCTTCTATTATATCTAAAATAGTATTATTATTACTATTATTATTATTATTATTATTATTATTATTATTATTATTATTATTATTATTATTATTATTATTATTATTATTATTATTATTATTATTATTATTATTATTATTATTATTATTATTATTATTATTATTATTATTATTATTATTATTATTATCTTCTAAGTTATCTAGTATATCTCTATGTTTTAAATAATAATAACTTTTTAAATTAGAAGTATTAATTGGCCATGTACTAATAGTACTATAAGTACAACTAGTACAATTTATTTGTATTTTTCGTTTTTCTCCATCTTCATATTTTAGTAAAACCCGTTTAAATAACCTATTTTTAAAAATATTTTGTAACAAAGTATCGTGAATCTAAATCTTAGTGTTACAGCATAGTTGCGCTAGACCTCTTCTAGGGCTAGCGCGCACTGTGACGGACCTGCTTAAAACCTGCGCTAGCTGCGCAGAGCAGGGACGACAAGTATTATTCTCTCCTATAGCTAAGTAACAGTAATACAGAACTATCCCTTTACTATTATCTGTAGTGTAAAGTAAGTACTATTACCTAAAACTATACGTTATATAATAATACTTCTCTGTATAATAGTCTAGGGATAGTTCCCCCTACGCGATCTAGTAAATAGGCCGCCTCTGCTAGCAAGACGCCCGACCCTCCTATTAAAGTCAACCTGCAGGTAGACGAAGAACTACTAACCCTTAGCGCGAGCACACCTTTAACTCTTAAGGAGCGCATCCTAGCCGCTAAAAAGAGACGCGATAAGCTCTAAGCGCTTCTACGCCTACGCGTAATTAAGGAGGAAATTACACAGCTAGAAAGTATTAAACGCAACCTTACCCTTACCCTAGCCCTATTAGTAGATAGAACTCCTAAAGTTTAAGTTACAGAGGCGCGCAAGAGGAGCGCACCTAACGCGTCCCCGCCTCTACACGCAAAACGCACGCTTAAACCCTAGGATCTATCTAAATACTAAAGAAGGAACTTAAAGGAATATTGTAAGTTTTTTTGCTTATGCGAAGTAGCATTTTAACTCTTACTATAGGAATTTTGTCTTAATAATAATAAAGTTATCTAGGCTATGCAGTACCTAGGAGGAGACCTAAGAGACCTTTAGTACACGCACTATAAGCGTGCATTTAAAATAAATAGAATAACGCCTACCTAGGAATACTTTAAGCAGTATATACTTAACTTACTGTCTAACCTAATTAATTACAGCCTTAAAGCGGCTACAGCGCACGCTTAGGCTATACAGTAGAAAGACTAGACTGTTTAGTCCTTTATAACCTACCTTAATATTATTAAAGATTAACTTACGCCCTATACTAAGGCGCAGAGAGTTTAGTATCTCTTCTTAAAGTTAAGGCCTAAATTATAGAGGGCTATTACTAACTACTACTAGATTCCTGCAACTAGGGAGGATTTAATAGCATTAGGCTCTACACTTAAGCAGAACCTGCGCTAAGCTATACTAACGTAAGACTAGCACACGCGCAACATATCTAAAGGAAAATCCTAGGAAAGCACTCTAAAATATAAATTAAATAAGCCTTTCCGTAGACTATAGGATAAAAGCAAGGTTACCTGCTTTAACTATAAGAAGGTTAGATACTACGCTAATAAGTGCTAAAGTAGTAATCTAAACTACCTTCTAGTACGCATTAACTAGACAGGAAAAGGTTAAGCCTTACTAGCAATCTAGGAATAGTAAGGCGCATACTTATTAATATTTTACTAGGTATAAAGCGCAAGTGCAGCGCAGCCGCAGAGACAGGCCCTAAGAAGGAACTCCAAGTTATCCTTAACCCCTAAGCTAACGTCAGCTTAATTAGTTAGAAGCTAGCTATTAAGATAGGACTACTACTACTTAAAGGAGCAGAGCTCCTAAGGCTAGGTTAGATTGGTGCCTAGCGTTAGAACACCTATATAGTATATAAGCTTTGGGTACACTTAACAGATAACAACAGCGTTAATTGCCAAGCCTAGGTTACAGCGTACAGAGTAGATAAGGAGGGCGTTCCTCTTCTACTTAGCAACCCCTTTTTATAACAGCAGAATATTTATATTAACTATAGCTCTTAAACATAGCGTTAGGGATATACCTTAGCTAATATTAAGCTTGTTACTACTACAGAACTTTATAAAGATATAGAGTAAACTGGCTCTAACGCATACTTTCTAGGAGTACTACAGGTTACGGGTAAAGGTTTAGAGTGTAATACTTATATCTTTAGAGCGCGTGTCGCGCTAGAAGCGCGTATCCCTAACACATTAGCTAACTACAGCGATGTATTTAATAATAAAAAGGTAGAAGCCCCGCTAAATTTTAAAACTTCTAACTATACTATCCTACTTATAGCTAATAAAGAACCTCTATATAGTCTACTATACAACCTCTCCGCGTATAAGCTTAAGGTACTCCGCAACTATATAGAGGACGTGCTACGTAAAGGCTAGATTTAGCATAGTATAAGTCCCGCAAGAGCCCCTATACTATTTATCCCTAAAAAGGATAGAAAGCTTCGCCTCTATATTAACTATTAAGGATTAAACGCTATTATAATTAAGGATTATTACCTGCTTCTATTAATTAGAGAGACCCTAGATCGCCTGTTAGGCGTACGTTATTATACTACCTTAGATCTTCGTAATACGTACTACCGCCTAAGAATTTAATTAGGAGACGAGTAGAAAACTACCTTTTGAACTTGATATAGCTACTTTAAGTACTTAGTTATACTATTTGGGCTAACTAACGCCCTAGTAAGCTTTTAAGCATATATTAATAAGGCGCTTAGCGAATATTTAGACTATATTTACGTAGTTTACCTTAATAATATACTTATCTATACCTACAGCGAGGATATTATAATACACTAGCGCGTAGTGCGCTCTGTACTTAAAGCCTTATGAAAGGCAGAGCTCTTTGCTAACCTTAAAAAGTGTACCTTTATATTAAGTAAGGTCTACTTCTTTAGGTTTATTATTATAACGCGCAGAATCTGCGCAGATCTAGCGCGCGTTAAGACTATTACTTAATAGCTACAGCCTATAAATATTAAAGAACTCTAGTCCTTTCTTAGGTTTACTAACTTTTATTAACGTTTTATTAAAGGATACGCCTAAGAAATAGCTCCTCTTACTAATTTACTTAAGGGTAATTAGGATTTTTATTAGAATAATACCGCGAATGCGTTATTTAGGAAGCTTAAAGAGCGCTTTTTAAGTGCGCTAATCCTGCGCTACTTTAACCCCGCTCTCGCGATACGCGTAGAGATAGATACGTCTACTTTCGCTATCTTAGGCATTCTGTTACAGTTGTTTAAAGATAAAAAATAGTATCTAATTACTTTTATATTAAGGAAGCTTTAGAGCGCTAAGCTAAATTATAAAATATATAATTTAGAGCTCTTAGTAATTATATACAGCTTTAAGCAGTAGCAGTATTACCTTTAAGGTACGCAGTATACTATACAGGTCCTTAGTAACTATAATAACCTGCGCTCTATACGCGCAGTATAGAAGTTAAACCTGCGTTAAGTATATTAGGCGATCTATCTAGGAGCTTTTAATTTTAAGGTAAAGCACTGCTTAGGGAAAATAAACCCTGCGGACAGCTCTTTATAAAGGGTAGATTACGTATAGGAGAACCTGTTACTAACCTAGTTGTTGCCTACCTTACAGAATAAACTACTAGTAAGAGTAGAGTATAGTAGAGTAAGAGGATCTACAGCCGGGCTTAGCTTAGTAGGCGCGTGTAAAACGCACGTTGCTATAGTTTGCAGAACTATAAAGGTCCCTACTACTGGCGCTATGGAATGCATGCTATGCGTGCTACGCTTACTAGCTAGGGTATTAGTTAGTAGCGAACCTGCGATAGTAGAGTCTGAAATGTGGATAGAGACCCTGTACCAACTGCAGTAAAGGGACGCCTTTACCTAGCAGCAGATTACAGACTCTACGCGCGTGGAACGCACTTAAAGCAGCAGAAGGGCGCCCGTTTAGCGTCTTAATAAAAGAAAAGTCCTAAGATATAATAGCAGAATATATATTCTAGAAGAACTAGCTATTAAGTAAGAGATTTTGTTCTAGAACTATAATACGCGCATAGCAGGCTACTTTAGCGCACGTAGAACGCTTAAGCTAATTAGAAGGCTATACTATTAGCTAACGCTTAGTTATAATATTTAGGAGTACGTAAGAACATATACTGTTTACTAAAGGAGTAAAGCTCTAAGGTATAGTTAATATAGAAAGCTAGCACCTCTACTAGTTCCTAGGGATATATTTAAGGAAGTTATACTAGACTTTATTTCTAGGTTACCCCTAGCGAAGGATAGTTTAGGTTGCGTATTTAATGCGATCCTCGTAATCGTTAATTACTTCTTAAAGATAGCGCTCTATATACCCGCTTTAAAGATATAGGACGCAAAATAGTTTATAAAAGCTTACTTTAACTATATAATTTTGAAGTTTAGGGTATAGAAAGGTATTATATTAGACAGAGGCCCTGTCTTTACCTCCAACTTTTAGGCGGAGATCTGCTACTAACTACAGGTAAAGCGTAAGCTGAGCACAGCTTTCTATCTATAGACAGATAGGCAAACAGAACGCTAGAATTAAACGCTTGAATAGTACCTTCAAGTCTTTGCATCAGCAGCTTAGGACAACTAAGTTAAGCTTTTAAGTACAGCTTAATTTGCGTACAATAATTCAGTCTATAAGTTAATAAAATTAACTCTTTTCTATACTATATATAGTAAGCACCTACTAGTTACTTTACCTCCTAAGGATAGCAGGCTAGAGGGGGAGATGCCTAATACAATAGACAGAGTTAAGCGCATACACAACGCAAGGACCGCGCTCGTAGAACACCTATAAAAAGCATAAGAGTATTAAAGCTAATATTATAATAAAAAGCATAAGGATAAAGCATTCTGCTAAGGAGATCTTATATTACTTAGCACTAAGTATATTAACTTAACCTACTAACTAAATAAAAAGCTATCTAGTAAGTTTATTAGACCCTTTAGAGTATAAGAAGTAGTTAGAACGCAGGTATATTACTTAATTCTACTACCTTACTACCGTATTTATAACATATTCTATATCTTACTCCTTAAACGCTAGAAATCCTAGCAGGAAGAAGAGGAAAACACCTAGCTACCTAATATTACTCCTAAAGGAGAGGAAGTCTAGGAAGTTAAAAAGATCCTAGGCAAACGTACAAAGAAGGGCTAACTATAGTACTAGCTAAGGTAGAAAGGTTATAATAAGACCTAGGATACCTAGACTCTAGTATTAGATTTTAAAAACATAGATAACCTAGTTTAAGAGTTTAAATAAGAGGGAAGAGCTACGCGCTTAAGAAAGAGAAAAGAAGTATAAGCTACGCAACTAAAGCACTAAAGAGAAGCAAGTCTAGGAAAGAAAAGTAGAACTTATTATTATAGCCTTAGGCTTATAGGTATCTATAGAAAGTAAAAGAAAAACCCTAAAAAATACTGAAACTACCTAACCCTTGCTACTCGCGCCGCACCTAATCTCTTTCCTAGCCTTACCTGCGCTCTAAGCGCTACTAGCACCCCCTACTTATTATTATTACTATTATCCTTACTACTACTACTACTACTATTCTAAAGCTAAGTAACCTGCCTCTAACCCCCTCTTCTATCGCTACTCTTGCTGTCGCTACTGTCTAAGTTACTATTAGCGTTATTCTGTAAAGATATTAGCTTGCGCCCTAGATGTAAGTAACCTATCTATATACTATACGAGCCGCGTGGCCTACAAGCTGCTCTAGAGCAGCAGCGATCCTGCGTTATTTAACTAGGATTAGCCCTAGGAATTAGGGCGAGGTAGTAGGTACTTAGGTAGCTACACCTATAAGTATGCTAGTATAGGCAGCGTGGCGGCGGTAGCTAGCGAGCTCTAGATTAAATTAGCGCTAGCAACGCGTAAGCTTAACGCCAGCTGTAATAACCGCGGCATTAGTTTAAGGGGTGGCAGCAGCAGTAACCGCTGTATCGTATTAGTTACAGAGAACGTACAAGTAGTTTAAGCGAGCATTAAGCTTACAGGGGACCTGTGTTTATTAACAATAACGCGCCTAGAGCGAGCTATAGGTTAAAGACTTATAGGAGTACAGGCACTATAATTACTACAGACATAGTAGTTACAGCACTTATAGTCCAGGTTATTGCAGTTCTTTTTCTGCTTAGTAATATTTTACGCGCAGTGTAGGCACGTTGTAACTGTCGCGTCTTAGTCAGCACGCTTATTAGCTGTAGCCTACACGAAGGGCCTAGCACCGCGAAGGTGCGACTTCTTAATATACTTTAGATTTAGGTAATAGACTATAGTATTAAGCGAGTTGTATACGTTGCGTATGCGATTCAATAGTGTTATTATGATAGGGCAAAGGAGCAGCGCGATATTATAATAATACTAGAAAACTCTGCTATTATAAAGTAGGTCTGCACCTCGTTGCTAGGGAATAAAAGTCTTAATCACCTTAACTTTGCCAGAGGCAGGAGCGTAAACATAGAGCGCTTATAACATATAATAATAAAGCGCATAGGACGCGTCTAGGACGCGCGATTAAAACACACACATAGACACTCTTTTCCTATTTTCTTGCATAGTTTTAGGTTTTTATTAAGGCTATTAATGCTGTTAGGACGCTAGCTAGAGGGGAAGGCTCTGTAATAAAGTATTATAAATCTGAATCTTAGTATTACAGTATAGTTGCGCTAGACCTCTTCTAGGGCTAGCGCGCACTGTAACGGACCTGCTTAAAACCTGCGCTGGCTGCGCGGAGTAGGGACGACAAGTATTATTCTCTCCCATAGCTGAGTGACAGCAATACAGAACCATCCCTTCACTATTATCTGTGGTGTGAAGCAAGTACTATTGCCTGAAACCATACGTTACATATTTGGACTTTGATCTAAAGAAGGTAATATAAAATTAGGGGAATTTAATTCTTCTTTAGAATATCTTTTTTTACTTATTTTGAATTAGAATAAAAAATTAAGATATAGTAAATACTGTATATTTATATAATACTATATGTTTATATAATACTATATAGTTATAAGCTCCTAGTAGCTTATTTTAGTTAAAATACTAAGTAGTATACTAAAGGTACTACTACACTTAGAATTAATATTCTTAGTAAAAACTATTAAAGTTAAATTTAAAAGTACCTATTATAGCTAATATTAAAATTTTAAAAGAATATAAAACTTAATAGTAGTCTATTTTAAAATATAAAAAAGTAAGCTAGTCCTATTTTAGCCTAGCTTACTGTAATTTTTCTAAAAAATAACAAATTTCTAAAAAGTTTAAAATCTTTATAGTACCTAACTTAGTTTCTAGAATTTTAAGAGTTCTTAGAGCTTCTATATATCTATTATTTTCTTATAATCACATGTTACTAAGGTACTACTACTCCTCCTATAATTACTGTAAAATATATTTAAGTAATATACTAAAATAAAAGAGGTGTATTAGTTATTTACTTCTAATAAGCTAAAATAGGGTAGATATATTAATTATTTATTTCTAATAAACTAAATAAAAGAGGGTGTACTAACTCTTTAATTTTAATAAGCTAGTAAAAAGAGGGTGTATTAATTATTTATTTCTAATAAACTAAAATAGAGTAGATGTATTAATTATTTATTTCTAATAAACTAAATAAAAGAAGGTGTACTAACTCTTTAATTTTAATAAGCTAGTAAAAAGAGGGTGTATTAGCTCTTAAATTCTAATAAACTAGTACTTTAGTATAATATATAGTTATAATTAGACTATAACTAGCCTAAAAAGATATAGTTAGAAAAAATAAAGAAGATCTATAAGTAAGTAGCTCTTCTCTCTCTTTTTAAAAAGACTAAGTCTCTGAAAACTACTACTACTACTACTACTACTACTACTACTACTACTACTACTACTAGAGTCTATTAGCTTTTCTTAAGCTAGATTATTCTATTTATATATATATATATATATTATGGCTTCTACTCCTACTACAAAAAGCTCTATTACTTATAATTTTATTAACTATAGCTGTTTAGTTAGATCTACTAAGTTAGATTCTATACTTAAGGCTATTATTAATAATATTATTATAGTAAATAATACTAATAGTGAGTATATTATAGAGTATCTAAATACTCTAAGAATTATTTATTATATTAGTCATTTAGACTACTATAATAAAGAAGAAAAACTAGTATTTTTAAGTAAGTAACTTTAAATAACTTTTATATTACTCTTTTACTAACTATATATTTAGAATATCTAAAAGAGAATTTTATAGATTTAGATACTTTCTACTTATTTAAGAAGAAAGATAGTAATCTAAATTCTAATCTTCTAGAAATATTAGATAATTTAACAGATTATCTAATTAATACTAGTATTTTATTTAAAGACTATAGTAAGTATACTCTTTTAGGTCTACTTTTTATTTTCTAGTTTATATTTTATATTATATACTTATACTAATATATATATATATATATTAGATTTAGTAAAATATTTTACTAAGAGTACTTATTATAATTATAAAGAAATAAATCTACGAAAAGCATATATTAATAGTAGTATTTATACTACTTTTTATAAAAAGTATTTTATAAAAAGTGATATATTCTTTTTAGGGAAACTTAATATTTTTAATAACTCCTTTTATACTTTAGAAGAAAAAGAAGCTTTTAATAATATATATATTAAAGAGAGGGATTTATTTAAAGAGTATTTAGAATCTCCTTTAGGAGAAATAGACTTTTTAAACTCTATTGTAGATAGTTACTAGCTAAATTAGTTAGTTTAAACCTTTTAATTCTATATAATATACTTTATATAGTAGTATTATACTATCTAAGGTAGATAAATCTTAATAGAAATACGTAGTTCCTTCTAAATATATATTTTTATATTCTTATTTACTAATTAGTAATTACTAAAAAAATTAGTAATTACTAGTAAGTACCCATCACTGGTTAGTAGCTAGAGGAGTACGGCTCTCTCTACTTATATAAATATATATATATATCCTCTAAGGATACCTGTAACCTCTTCTCTATCTTTCTCCTTCTGTAGTATAGGACAAACGCACACTCGTTAGCTAGGCCTCTTCGCCCATAACATATAAAAGTAAGTATTTTATAATTTATAAGAGAAATAAAAGATAATAATACTTTAAACTTATAGCTATAGTAAGAAAGTAGTATAAATAATATAAAGTTTAATATAGCTAAATAAACGTAGGCGTATATAAAAGAGCTTTCTAGTTATAATAGAGCGTAATCTTAATACTCTAGATTATAGATACTCTACTAAAAGTTATATTAAGGCTTTAAAGAAAAGCTTCTTATAATTATAGCGTTATTTATAGCTTTTTATATAAGATAACACGCGTATATATATAGCTATAGCTATAAAGAGATTTCTAGCTAAGTACTATATTAGTATAGTTAACTAGCTACTCTACTTACTTAATCTTAACCTAATTAAGCACCTTTAGTAGTATCTTAAAAAGCTTATATATAGATTTTATCTTTAGTATAATAATTATAGTTAAGCTATAGAGGAGTAGGATAGCTTTTACGCTGTATTAAAAAGTTACTAGCGTTATATACTAGCTAGCCTAATTTAGCGCCTTATTATAAGTATACTATAATAAATTAATATATATAAAAAAGCGTAAGGGTAGTAAATAAAATATTAAACCTGTGCGTAACTACTGCTTTAAAAAAAAATTAAATTATATTATATATTGGCTGAGATGTATAGTGTTGAAGTTTTGTGCCTAGAACTTTTGGAAGGGCACTGTAGCCATATGCGCCATCACAAGTCCATATTATCGTGAGAAGAATCCTTGGGACTCATCAAAAATACACACTTGCCACTCCTATTGAAATACTTGCTAAACCTGCCTCTTGCACGAATTCTGGTAATCGAATATGTAATTTGTGTGTACTGTCCTACTAGGCTCACGATAAAAGGGCTTGGAACGTCAGTTTAAGATTATGAGAGAAGTATCGGTCTTACTATCATTCCATATCCACTTTCGCGTGAGGGAGCATTTCATATAAGCCCTCACAAAGATACGAGGCGCATGATCGGAATGCAGACTGAAGCTGCAGTTACCAATGGTGTTCCGTGCCAAGAAGGGTGAGAAAGATCAGGTACGAAGCCCGGTGAGAAGATCATTTGGTTCATTTTAGAGTCGATCACAGCTCACCTGAGCATAATTCAGTGCTGTTGGTGCCACTTTGTACGCGATGCAAGGTATCATACTTCGTAAAATTCGCGATGTGTTTGTGCGGCAGAATCTTCAAAGTGAAATCGACAGATTTGTGAAAGAAAACGGCGTTAAACCCCTGGCTGCACCTTCTTTGGCCTGAATGGACTAATCTGCTAATTCGACCTAATTTTTGGGGACGACCTTGACGTTTTCTGACCAACAAGCTGGATTATTAACGATGACAATGCTTCGCACAGATACAATTTTGACCTTTGATATGAATGCCGCCCATCAAAGTGCTTATGAGTCAATTCGGTTAAAACAGAGATAAAAAAAGTTATCTTTGAGGTGCGTCATGGTTCTTGAATAATCATGATCTGCGCCTTATGATCCCGACCACACTACAGCTGTTTCGCAACTACAATGTCGAATCTGTTAACTCGGGGAATCCTGGAAAATATTGCAGTGACTTCATTATTGCGGATTTCAATGTAGCCTCATCAGACGAACGACCTTGAATCATGGATAAAGACATTTTCTCGGATTGCATCGGTGCGTATGATATTCTCTCAGGTGGATGGGCAGAACCCAAGATATCATCAGCGAGGACAAGACTGTCTCCTAGTTCTTGCATAAATTTTAAAAGTTTTACTTTACAGACATCCAAGAGTATGCAGTCGAGGGGTCATAAGAGACATGGAAAGAATCGAGGCCGCTTCTCATTCTCACAAAGCGTATAAGTCTATTAATACAGTAACGGAAGAATTACTATAAATATAGCTAGTAGCTAGGTCCTGATACATATAAAAAGAAGTTATCACTGCTCAATATATATGGTTTTAAGCTCTACAAACAGAGAGAAGACAATGAAAATTAAGAGAAGTAGTTAAGCTCCTTTATTAAGCTTCTTTAGGAGGATGATGTGCGGGGTCATTATTGACTTAAGTTGTGTGGGGTTTGCAAGCTATACCTCAGTCTTAGTCAGAGCTCCCCACATTTAACGTTACCTCTTCTAAATATTGTAAGTGCTGATTATACTATAAGACGCAGAGCTTTATGCTATGCTCCACATTCGAAGGACTTATTTTCACAACATTGTTCCCCCTCTTTATTCTCCGCCTTCATTACCTCTGTCACCATGGCACTCCAGGCCTCCTTCAAGCAGCTGCAGCTGGCGTGGCGGGAGGCAGATATCAGAACTATTGTTATCAGCAGTTTAACGCTGGCTTTAGCACTTCTTGCATCCGTCGCCATTTATCGTTTGCTGTTTCATCCTCTATCTCACGTGCCAGGGCCGTTTCTCGCTAAGTTAAGTGGACTTTGGCGCGATAATAAATACCAAAGAGGTAGCTGGCATAACAATATCCTTGAAATCCATAGAAAATACGGACGGGTTGTACGGATCGCGCCAAACGAAATATCAGTTGTAGACGAAACAGCTATGAAAAAGTTATACGGCCACGGACACAATGCACTAAAGACTACCTGGTACTCAGTCTGGGACCCGCCCCAAACTGCACCTCAGCTTTTCTCCGCGCTAGATAAAAGGACTCATGGATTTCTAAGGAAACGTGTGTCTGGTGCTTATGCTATGTCTTCAATCCTCAAATACGAAACGTACATACAGGATTGTCTAGACCTCCTATTCCAGAAACTCCACGAACAATCCCTCAAGGGTCGCCCGCTAGACTTGTCTGGCAAAAGCCACCCGGTAGATATGTCTGAATGGACCAATGCCTTTGCTTTTGATGTAGTCGGTGAATTGGGTTACGGAACTCAATTGGGTATGCTTAGGACTGAGACTGATGTTAATAACATTAGGAGAGACATCTTTGCCATCTTTAAGCTGTTAGCAAACCTAGGACACTTCCCTGGCCAGACTTGGATCTTCAACAATACCGTTTCAGCATATTTACTTAATAAGCTAGGCAAAGCTCCCCCACTGTCAAATTTTCGCGACTGGACATTTCAACGTGTCCAAAACCGACTAGACAATATTAACAATGTCGATCGTGAAGACATGCTGCAGCACTTCTGCCGCATGAAAGACGCAAATGGACGCCCTGTGCGTCTTGAGGAGATCGCGATTGAGGCAATGAACCTTATGTAAGTTAGATTACGCTATAAAGCTTGTAGTTGTGAGACTAACAGACATATACAGTGGCGCTGGTGCAGATACTACATCTATTGGCATGCGAACATGCTTATACTACGTTGCATCCAATTCTGAGTGTTATAAGAGGTTACAGAAGGAAGTTGATGATTTCTATAATAGTAAAACGTTTAACGTTAAACTATCCTACTTAGAAGCCCAGAAAATGCCGTATCTACAGGCGGTCATCAAAGAAGCTACTAGGTTATTACCATCTATTGTCTTCCAACTTCTACGGTATACTCCGCCTAACTTTACTGTCCGTGGAATTCATATCCCTAAAGGCACGCCTATTGGTATTAGCCCAATTGCACAGAACAGGGATCAAGATATTTGGGGTCAAGACGCAGATGTATTCCGACCGGATCGGTGGCTAGAAAATGAAGACCAAACCCGGTACTTCGAAAGCGCAAACATGACATTTGGAGGCAACGGGCCAAGGATGTGTGTGGGCCGTAATATAGCTCTGGTAGGTAATTCTTTCAACTCTCTTTTAGTAATATACTATTTTCCATGATACGATCAACTGAAATCTTACACTTGGAACAGGTTGAGCTGCATAAGTTCCTGGGCCAGTTTATCCGTCACTTTGACTTCGAGATTGCAAACAAGGACAATCCGTGGCATATTACCACATACTGGTTCGCATACCAGAAACAACTGATGATGAAGATTACACCAAGGAACAAGTCTATTCTCCAGAAATCGTGAGCCAGGGGAGACGCCAGTTTGATCCGAGATATCTATCTAGAAGTGTTCATATTCTATGCAAATTAATTTGGACAATCACAACCTGTACATATGAATGACTTAAAATATTTGAACAAGGGTGTTCACACTTTGCTACTGCGGGGTTACGGCGCCTAGCCCTTCTTTGTGAGACCCTGAGCAGCGAGATAACGGGCTTGAGCAAACACGCAAGGGTTAATAAAACTCGTAGTACGGCAATAAGCCAGAAAACATAGAATATGTTACGATCAAAAATGTCAAGAGTATTGTTACTTATGTTTAAGTTTATTTCGACACGTATGTGTACATATGTTTGATCAACTTCAAGTTTAGGTGAATGTTAGGCTGGGAAATGATCGGTAGGTTAGTGTCACGCTCATTTTATGCTGCATTTTGCCAACACATGCACTGTTTTAAGCTATAACTTGAGCATTCACCATATAGTATCTAAGTTTGTGCGAAAGTAAGCTACTTGAAGGATGCAGTAATTAAAATGACTTTAGGTATCAGCACGTTTCCTGAAAATTCAAACTGAAGGGCTAACTCAAATAGGGCTCGCACAGTGATAGATTTAGTCGAGTTCGCTATGACTGATGCATCGCAGGTGCATGATCTAGCTTCTTATATGTAATTTTGTTTTTATAATGAGGCACTTTGGGCCTTGATAAGAATTGGACTTATTCGAATAGCTCTTGATATCACTGAAAAGTGAAATAAAATCACTGATCTTCTTCCTCGGGTTTGATGTACTCGGCTTGATTCAAAGACACTGGAAACATCCTGCGTTGTCCTTCGATGACACCGGCACTTAATTCAGCTCCCATCCAGAGTGACTGCGTCTCTTGAATTTTGTCTTCGAGCTCGGTGATAACATCGCCACCAATCCAAAGTGCCTTTCCATGTAGGTCTCTTTTGACTGCTGGAAGTAACAAGGCCTTACCAACCCCAAGCGGAGTGTTTATTGGAAGGTCACCCCAGAGATCTTGGATTTCTGGTGGCATCATGGGCGTTACTGTATTAAATGTGAGTTGAAGTAACATAAAGCCTTCTTGGGGACACACATGTCATCCACGGAGCGACAGCATTTACAGACACGTTCCATCGCGGAGTAACTTGTCGAAACGCTCTCATCATACCCAAAAGACCAGCCTTCGCAGCACCATATTGGTACAGAGGTGCTGTATCGAGGTAACTTGCTGCGGATGCGGTGTACACGATCTGGTGGGAGCACGGTGGTCCAATTTTGAAGTAGTAAAGCGCGAGTTTTGTAACGTAGAAATGGGCAACCAGATTAATGTCTAGGCACTTCATGTTTGGGCTTTTCAGTTTCCCACTTGCGTCAAATTCTTCCCTGAGGAGATCCTCGTTGTGCATACCCGCATTGGACAGTACCGTATGGATGACGCCGAATTTCTTAGTTGCTGCTTCGAATAGGCCACGAATACTTGCCCAGTCCGTCACATCGATCTTGTGGAACAGGATGCGGCTTTTGTTATCCAATCAGACGAAGAAGTTTTAAATGCGTACTGGAGCAACAAACTTGTTATCCATTTTCAATTCCTCAAGCAGTGTAGCAACATCTTTGTCGTTAAAGTCTGCGAGCGCCAGGTTTGCGCCGTTCTCTATTCATTTTAACAGATAAACTTCAGTCAAGTTGGATACTACGTTGGAGGCCCACCATAGGCGAACTTAGCAGTTGCACGGCCAATGCCAGTGGCGCATCCAGTAAGAAGGATTGTTTTGCCATTCAGGGCGCTGTAGTCTGTGGGTATATCGTATGGGGTCATTGTAATATCTCGAGTATCAGTTGCAACAAGAATAGTTTCCGTGTTGTTCTTTCTTCATTAATTCCAAATCGAGTTTTAGAGATATAGAACATAACTCGAATTAATTGACCTTTTATGTTCTTGTGAAATGTGGAGAAAGCACGTTTGTAGCGCTTATAAATACAACAACAATTTGTTACCCCACATTCTCTCCTCTTGTTTACCCTGTAACACCCTCAAAAGTGTGCCGAAGTTCACCCTGTAACCTGCTACCCTATATAACCCACTACTTTTTAAACCTAATTTTAGTAAAATAGACTAACTTTAGAGATTAATATCTTCTTAACTACTAACGTATTCTATCACCGAGCCGGCCATATCACCGAGCCGGCCACTTTTTTTACCACCAAAAAAGGCTACTGCTTGGCACTGCTATCTCAACAACTACTAGGTAGAATTGTCTAAAATTTTAATATAGTAGTTCTATATATATAAGTATTACTTTGCTAAAATTTTATTATTTTAGTACTTATAGTTATAGAGATCTTAACTACAGACCCCTGTATTTTAGCTTTTCCTTAATAACTTTTTAATTACATAAGCTAGAGCTTAGAAAATCTAGAATAGTAATACTTATATAGATGCAGCTCTATATTTAAATTTTTAGACAATTCTATGAAGTGGTTGTTAAGATAGCAGTGCCAAGAAATGGCCTTTTTTGGTAGTAAAAAAAGTGGCCGGCTCGGTGATATGGCCGGCTCGGTGATAGAATACGTTAATTAGAATTTTTTAGTTCTTTAAATCTTTTAATAAGAATATTCAAAAGGTTAACTTCAGGATTTTAGATTTATTTTGCTCGGGGAACAAGATTTTCAGGAGATACTACCGTGTCCGTGCGCGCAACGCCCGGAGTCGCGCAACGCCCGATCAACAAAAAAGTACCCTATACTCTGACGCGTAACAACACAACAACGATGACTGCAATTGATAATGCGCTTGCAGAGATTAATGCTCTAAAGTCTGGCGAAAAACTTTGCTATTAAAAAATAGCTGCTAACTATAGTGTTGATTGGTTAATGTTGTCGTGGAGGCATAAGCAGATTTAGGCACTACGCGCAATTAAGGACACTAACCAACAGAAGCTTAACCTATAACAAGAGGAGGAGCTTGTGAAGTATATAGAAGGACTTACAGCGCGTCGCCTGCCACCTACAAGAGATATAATACGAAATTTCGCCTCAACAATTACGCGAGAGGCAGTATCTGATAGCTGGGTTACGCGCTTTATAAACAGGCATAAAGATCGCCTCACACCACAATAGACGACGGCCATAGACTCTGTTCGCCACGCCGCTAATTCTGGTGATAAGTATAAGCTGTACTTTGATCTACTGCAGCACAAAATAACAGAGTATAACGTTAACGCTGAGCACACGTATAATATAGATAAAAAGGGCTTCATAATTAGAGTCATTGGCAGGTCAAAGAGGATCTTTAGTAAGAGGAGATGGGAGAAGAAGGAGGTCAGGGCATCACTCCAAGATGGCAATCGTAAGTGGATTACACTCCTGGCATGTGTGTGTGCCGATAGATCTGCGTTGCCGCCAGGCCTTATCTATCAGGCTGCCGGCAAGGCTGTACAATTAAGCTGGGTACAGAGTATAGACCCAAGAAAGCACTCAGTACACTTCACTACGTCCCCCTCTGGCTGGACGAACGATAACGTAGGCCTAGCTTAGCTTAAACAGGTGTTTGATCGCTACACTAAGAAGAAAGCTTAAAGAAAGTACCGGCTATTAATTGTTGATGGCTATAGGTCTCACCTGACGATGGATTTCATTAGGTACTGCAACGACAACAAGATACTATTAGCTATCTTTCCTCCATATTCAACCCACACGCTTCAGCCGCTAGATGTAGTCTGCTTTAAGCCTCTTTTATTAAACTACACAAATAAGCTGACTCAACATACTCACTAAAGCATAGGATGGCTCCCTATTAAAAAAGGCGACTTCTTCCCTCTATTCTAGAAGGCCTGGGTGAGCAGCTTCACTGTAGCGACTATACTTAGGTCCTTCGAAGTTACAGGTATAGCACCTATTAACCCTAACAAAATCCTTAATAGATTCACTGACGACGCCTTAGAGGCCTTAATATTATAAGAGTCCTCTACTTCGTGCTACAGCGGAGAGGATTAGCTTAAAGTACAGTCGCTTATTTGCTCTGCAGTAAAGGATGAGCGCAGTAAGGAGTCACGGAAGCTTAGCCGCTCACTCTACTATCTCTTAGTTCAAAATGAGCTACTCCACTATAAGATAAAGGGCCTTAAGGAGGCGTTGACTACTAAGGAGAAGCATAAGAAGAAGTAACAGGTCTTACCTCTCCAACAGCGCAAGGAGTACTATAGTGGAGCTGTTTTCTGGTCACCAAGTAAGAGGCGTGAGGCTGAGTTTCGTCAGAGAGTGATGGAGCGTGAGGAGAAGGAGGAACAACTTAAAAAAGCTAAGATGAAGGAGTTGAAGCAGTCCAATAAGCTGTACAAGGAGAAGCTTGAATAGGAGAAGCGTGTTGCGCGAGAGGCACTTAAGATAGAGAGGGAGAAGGCGAAGGCTGAGAAGGCTGAACAAACAGCTGAACGCGCACGTCAGCGAGCAGCGCGCACCGCTGAAGAAGCTCTATAATTATCCTAAAAGGGTAAGAGGAAGGCTTTATGGCCACCCACACAGAAGAACAAGCGTCAGAAACGTGTGGTTGATGCTGTGGGTGGCGGCGCAGCTACAGAGGCTGTTCCTCCCGCCCTAGCTGTCACCACGCGCCTCGGCCGCAGAGTCAACCTTCCAGAAAGATTTGAATAGGCTAAATTGATCGCAAGCATCACTATACTACTCCACCACAAAATCTCGTGATAATAGCTATTGTGTGTGGCTCTACAGCCTCATTTTTGGGTGACCTGTTGGGGTGGTTCGCGGGCGTTGCGCGAATCCGGGCGTTGCGCGCACGGACACGGTAATTGGTGCAAAGGGCATGCGTGGGTCGGCAACACATTCGTTTTGAATAGCTGCTAGGGGTCAGCACCGCAGGAAAAAAAGTGAATCCACAGTCCCATTTGGTTGGCTGCTCTGAAACGTGCGTGGCTTAGGGCATGTGCTTATAAGTTATAAGGTATCCAGCAAAGGTTCCATCATGAGTGCTGAAAGAAATACACCATAAAGATTGACGATGGAGAAACACAAAACGTAGGCAGGTAGTGATACAATACGTGCATGGGCAGGTACAGGTAGAGATATTGCTCCAAGAGTGCATTTAGATATTTAGATGAGTGGCCAAGTATACTATGATAATAAAGCGACATACCTCGTTTAGCACGGCTTACTGTACATGGCTCCTCCGAGTCCATGATCCTGGCGGACAAGACAGAAGTTCTTATACCTCAAACCTTGTCTTCCAATAAACAAATAACTAGTCGATCCCTTCGAAGATCCGCATGGCGATATAGTCGAAATAGACGACCAACAATAAAGAAGCGTAGTCGAGTCAGTTCCCATCAGTTTCATTGGCATCATTCAAATTACTACAGATCTGGTATATCGCAAAAGGAGAGTGCCATCCTTATCTCCATACATTCTGTGAAAAAATTACCTAGCCCTGAAAGATAAAACATTAACCCTATAATATCAGACTCCACCTACAGTGCCCTTCTCATTTCCCATAATTTCTTCATACATGCATACATTACATCTTTGCTGTCAGCACTATGCGCGCCATAACAATGTTAAAGATCTGCGCTCCTAGGGTTTACCAAGTAGATGTCTGGTACTTTAGGAACTTGTGGACTCTTTTGCAACGCCAGTTTGATCGCTTCTCTTGCCTTAACGCCATCTTTTGCATCACCACCACCACCTGTCAACCTCCTCATGCCGCTTCTGAACCTACTTCTTGTGTCATGCGTAGCCGGTTTTACTACATGCTCTAAGCTGAAATTCCCCGCCTTGTCCGTGCTGCCTGAACGGCCTGCAGCATACTCGTCGTCTGAAAACGGTTCTCCATGCTCATCAAGTGCTGACGAAGATAGAGACGGCGAGACGCGCTGAATCTGGTTGGGTGCCGAAGGTGAGGTTACAGACCGGGCGTGCAAACCTGGACGACCAGGCACGTTACTCGTTGACGTATGCGCGGTGCTGGATGAGGCGAACGAACTGAATGCCCCCGGTGTCATGACGCCAGGGTCTCTGGCTGGCGATAGTTTCACTTCAGAGATGAAGCCAGACTGGAAGGATGTCACGCTGGCATTGCGCGTTAACGACTTGTGAAGGATCGGTGCGGTCTGTTGGTCGTAAAGATTCTCACGCATGTCGTGCGAGTAGGGTCCATTCATGTAGCGACTTGAAGAAGTGAAGTGAGGAAGGTCAGTCAATGTTTCGGCATCATCGTCATCTTCAAAAAAGTCGTCGAGGCTGTCTAGTTTCATGACAAGCTCCCCAATATGACTATCACCGCGCGTATCTTCGGATGTCATGGTCGCCGTGCGGTAGTCTGACAGAGGACTGAAAGGGAATTCTTCTTGTCGAAACTCAATCTTTGGTGTCTCTGTATCCGGGGCATCGCCGTCATCGAGGTTTCCACATGTGTAAAAGACGGCGTGTACGTTGGCTCTCGTTAGATGCGAATGGTGAGCGGGTATTGGGATTGACCATCCGCTTTCTTCAGGAATGCCGTACAAAGACTGCGTTTTCTCGAATTGCTTCTTGTAGCCCCTACTTGAGTGGGACCCGGCCATACTCATACGCATATGCTGCTTTTCAAAAGGTGTAGGTGTGCTGCCCGTCATATTGAGATTGATGACGAAATCGAGAACCCGTAAAGCCTGCGGGCAAAACTCGCTCTGTAATAGCCGCAGTAGAGGCGAGATAAGGTCAGGTCCTTTGGAGGCTATTTCTGGTTTTCGCATATCTATCTCGGGTAGAACAACGCAGAGGACTTCCATCGTATTGATCTTCATCCAAGCGTTATTATTTGTGAGGAGGCTGAGAAGAAAGACCAGACTTCCAAATTCCAGGTCAGGGAAGAAGGTTGATCGGACTGCGTTCATTGTCTGTGCGAGAAAGTCCTTCTCTTGGCGATATCTTTTCAATGCCAAGGCAGTCAATGCATCTGCAAGTGTAGCGCACTGGTATTGTTCTTCAGCAACACGAGCAAGTACCTCGGCACTGGTTTTGATGCTTGGTTCCTTCGTTGCTGGATCAAATGAACGTAGGAACCTTGGTAAATTGGCTAGTATGGTGTACAGCAACCGGCTGTCGTTGCCAACAATGCGGCTGGACGGCAGTACCACCAGTCTTTCGAGGATGCGTAGAGATCGATCTAGGCACACACTTGATCTTATACCCTTGTAGGTGAGCTGGGCAAGGCTCTCAAACTTGCCTTCCCACTTCTCTGGGCATGTGTCCTCAAGAATCTCTAGAACGGCACGATCACCAAGGTCTAGCTTGTCCAGGAATTTGTCGAGCATAAGAAGACTTTCCATAAACTCGCCCTCGTGTATGGTATCCAAACAGGCGCATGTGGTCCAGAAGAGTTGAGGATATTTAATGAGGTCCTCTGGCGCTAGTGCTTCGATGATTGCTCGTAGAGTCGTTAATATTTCCATTGAGAATGTTTGTATATCGCTCTCTTCATCTGAGATGGTATTTGAAAGTCTTGCCAGCATGTCGGAAAGCATTTGTTGGTCGAGTGAGCTGAGGATGCAGCGGAAGAGTTGAAACGAACGGCATGCAAGATGACGCACTGGGCATGATGTTGCCCAGTTCAGAGCTACTCTTCCCCACGCCTCTCTCAGTCCAGGATAGGCAAGCGAGAAGAACTTCAGAACTTCGTCTGCAACGTACTCCATGGACTCAGGTACTTTGGAGCTGGCATCTTCGGTGTCTTTGCCATTCTTGTCATCATAATTCCAGACCACTTTGGTGTCGTGTTGTCGGACGCTCTCAACGAAGTCTTCAATAGATCTCTTGTCAATGCCCGACGTATCATCATCAATTTTAGAGATCACGAGTTCATGGATCAGATGCACAAGCATCTCTCGAGCTTGATCTTGAACTACAGGGGTATAGTGATCCCAAAGCACAAGAATGACTTGCATAAGCAATGGGATATGTTCGCTGCTAACTTGTACTGGAGACACCATGAGATCGACCAAAAGTATCAGGCATATCTGACCTAGGGCGAAACCAGACTACAATTGTGAGCTTTGAGAGATTCATGTAGCGTGTCGATGCTTACCTGTTTGTTACTACTCGGGAGTAAGGCGCTCAGATCAGCAAGGTACGGAAGGTTGGTGGCATCTGGGGGAGGCGGTATTGGCTCGCGTTTCTCACTAACCATAGAGCGAGGGTTGATCTGCAGAAGTAAGAACTCTACCACTTTCAGCCCAGCTGGCGTACTGGACAAATGCACCACAATCTGCTTTGAGAAATCCACGTAGTTCTGCTCTCGCTTGTCTAAGCAGAGGTTGATAATGAAGTTTAGAATGAGCTGTACGTTCCCGCCATATGGTCCGGTCGCCAATGCTTGCCAGAGAGCTTGGATCTCATTGTGCAGTGCATTGCCGCACCGAACAGTAATCTCGAAAAGATTTACAAGAAGCATATAAGAATAGGCAGTTGGCCCACCGTCAGGGTTCACCTGGAGCTCGACAGTCTGCACCCAGGGCAACATCGCAGCGACCATGTTGCGCTGGTGGTCAGGCTGTAGCTCTTTAAAATAGTAAGAGAACTGCGAGAAGACCAAGAAAGCAAGTTCCGAGTGTTGCTTGGCGAGCCTGCGGGAAGACTCAAACTGCGCAAGCTTGTAGACGGCAATGGTCTTGTCGGAAATGCTGATGTCAAGATCTTGCAACTTCGAGTTTTTCTGTTCCTTCGCTTCAAGTGTTCTTAACAACCGAGCTGATTTCATGCGTATTGTGCTGTTCTCATGTCCTAGGGTATAAAGCCCTGCGCTGAGAACTTTCCAGAAAGGTAACGTGTGATCTTCGTGTTGCGTCAGTACTTGTGTGACTACCTCGAAGTAACTCTCAAGGGCCTTGGCTGATTTAGAAAGATAGCACATCTCAATTGCTCGATCCAATAAGTATGGATGCTCCCGATTGTGCAGGATGAGGTTTGTCAGGGCTCGGCGACCGATTGCGTGTGTTCGATCACTGGGTGTTTCGAAAATACTGTCCATCCAAGAGAGCATGCGACGAACATCAAACTGGAGCAAGACCTTACTGTCTGTCGTGATGCTGACAGGTCCACCGCACAGTGCAGCCATAGCACTCAGGGCCGCAGTCCGAAGATCTCGTTTCTCAATCTCATGCGCAGCAGTTGCAATGCCTTTGTTGCCCATATCAAGTTCTCGATCCAACATCGATCGTCGCATGTGCTCCTCGCGCTGGCGAATCTGAGACTGATTTGCTGAATAACCACACCATTCTTCCATCAAGGTAAAAGCTGCCTTGCGAGCTTGAAATGGCATCCACTGAAGAGGGTCACTTGTCCTGTTGATGCCTTCAAAAAGGACTTCAACTAGTCCACAGTAGTGTGTACGAAGCTTGTGAAACTTCCAATCGGCCTGAACTTCAGTATCACTGAGAAAGATTCTGAGATCTTTGGTATAGTTCATCAGGTTGTTCACGATCCATTCGTCGTTATAAGCATCGGGTAGCTTCAAGAATTGGGATGTTAGTTTATAGACATGGGTGATTTCGGTTCGAAGATGATCTGTACGATAGTTCGTGACGCGTGGGCTGCTGATATTCCGGTTATGAGTCCCCAGACGCGTTTTGGCCTCTTCAGCGCACGCAGCGACAATACCTTGAAGTGATTCAAGCAGCGTACGATAAAGGTTGAGATTGACCGACCCGAGACCGATAACCGCAGCGTCTCTTATGGCAGTGTTGTCCACTGATAACAGCGGCAGCACTTTTGCGAATAACTCGGTGGCAGTGTGCAATTTGTTTGTGCTTTTTTGCGATGATTTGGAACTTTTCCGGGAATGCTGCGCCAGTTGATTCTGCGCGGCCGCTAAGGCACTCGGTCCAAGATGGGTCAATGTCGTAAAGGCAAATATGAGATACAGTTTCCATTGCTCGATGACGATCTCGGGTGATGTGGAAGCAAGGCGCCCACTGACTTTACCGGTAGCAGGCTCAAATGGCGAGTATGGTGTTGCACGATGCCCTTCGGCAAGCGAAAGGAGTGTTCGATGCATCTGGGAGAGCCTGGCACAGACAATGTCTCTTGTAAGTGTGACCGCGAAAGGACAAACCTCGAAGCTGATGCGAACCAAATTCGGAAAGATCTTAAACCAGAGAGTCGAGTCGTACGGCACGTCACTACTGCAAAGTTCTACCAAAGTGCTCTGGACATTGCTTTTGCGCATACCACGTTGGAGACGACTTCGTTCAGCAAGAGAGAGCTTCTCATCGCTGATGTCCATGACTTTCTGAGGACTGCCTTCCATCACACGAATGACACGAGTGTTAGATCCGCCCAGTGCAGTGTCGAATTCAGTGATCAAACGAAGTACCGTGACAGCATAGGCTCGCACTCGGCGTGAGGGTGAACATAGGAAAAAAAGGCCATGTGACTCGACCTCGTCCACATGGGCCCAGACGGAGGAAAGGTCGAGTTGAATGGCTCGGTTACCGGACCCGTCATCTGGCGTATCTAAGGCTGCTTTGCGTGTCTTATGCTTGATCTCCTCAATCCAGATCTGAAGTAACTCTACATAGAGCTTCAACGTGCTTTCGATGTGGCCAGGGCCGAGCATACCTCCGTCCGACATGGTAGCATAGCGGTCGTCGAAGTTGAAGATAAAGCGAGCGAAGCCGATGGTAACTTGCTGGGCATGTGATTGGCGTGCTATCGACTTGAGTGACTGGGCTGACGACACAGCAATATTCGCTTGAACATGGGCGGTTCCGGTGCACAAAAGGTTGATGAGCGAATTGAAAGGAATGTGTGGAGACAAGCAGCGAGGCAATGCCTGCACAGCAACATGTAGTAGGTCATAGAACCCTTGTCGAGGATCCATGGAGGTCTGATGATCCTCACGTCGACCGAAACTAAAGGCTTCAGACATGGGAGTCTTTGGGGTTTGCAGAGAAAACTTTTCATCAAGTACAGCCTGGCCACCGAATGCATTGTCGCAAATAATGGTGATCTCCCCTAGTATCTTGCAGAAGCGGACATAGTATTCTTTAGCTACCTCAGCAAATCCACTGAAATTCACAGGTCGGGAGAGACGCTCTTCCTTTAGCAAGGAAGATTTCAGGGGCAGGTGTTGAGCAGGCCGTGGACTACTAGGAGAAGTTGATGTCTCAACTGACTGTGCGTTTGGGTCGTAATCGAACGTCACCGGGAACGGTGGTTGCTGTGTGTTCTCCAAGTCCGCCATGATGGCAAGGAACGAACGAATGCCGATAACCATGCGATCGGGCTCTAGGTTTTCAACGCGAAGTTCTCGACCAGAAGTAAACAACTCCGAATTGAGCAATGGGAAGATAATGGTCTTGAAGCAAAGATCCTGGTACTTGAATCCAATAATTCGTGTGAGTTGGATCAACGGTTCTGCAATGGCGGGTTCCGTGGAAAGATACGATCGCCTTCCAGGTTGGAATACCATCCGGATGATATCCTCTAAGCGTCGCACTGCAACGTTTGGCGGTTCCGTTCCTCTTCTGTACAGATATGTCCATACTAGACGGCAAATACCCCTAAGGGCTATAGCTCTGGTCGCACGCTCTTTCAGTTTTGGTTGGGTTGACAACGCAAGCGCGAGCCATTGTGAAAGAAATCCCTCCGTTGGAGAGGCACATAAGATGGCCGTCATCAGAGGAAAAGCTTCATGCCAGTGTTTAGGTTTGCCAAGCAGTATGGCAGTGCGCTGTTTCAGCATGTCGATCACAGTTTTCCATTTCGGCGAGCTGATCTCAGTCGTGGCTGTCGATGCGATGCGTAGTAGCAATTCTCTGAGGACCTGGCAAAAGGCATACTTGATCGGCTGCCCGTGAGCGTTGGTGTACAGCTTCGCGGCTGAAAGCATAAAATCGCAGGTACGGTCCCATGTTTCCTCGGGGTAAGATTGAACTTTTAGGTACCGTAAGGCACGGATGAGCAAGGCACCCTTAGCTTCATGGTCTCTGTTGTACTGGCCTTTGATGGACAAATGGACATCTACTATCCTGAGGTCGGCGATGAACTTCTCCTGTACGTGCTCAAAGATGAGACCGCTCAACACACCAAGCAGCTGGCTGTAGATTGTCCAATTGGCCAAGTTTAGGGGGGAAATTTCTACCAGGTCAGGATCGACGGTGCTTAGCTGTCCGTAGAAAAGGCCGAGAAGACGATCAGCCATGTCGAAGGTAAGGTTTTGCAAATCAGTCTGGCTCATAATTTCGATAAGGACACGACAAAGTATGTAAGTTGAGACGGTCGACCGCTGTTCCGCCTGGGTCACGGTCTGCTGCAGGGCGAGCATGTGCTCAGGACCAGAGCCTACAGATGCACTGGATTGGTGATCTAGATGGTGGTGCAATGGCTCTGTGTTTCGACGAGGCAGGATGGAATGGGGCAGTGAAGTACCTTGTCGAGCATTGAGTAGCTGCGAGCGCTGCTTTGAGGCTTCTTCGCTCTTAGCCTTGCGCCACAACATGATGGTGTCTATGAGGGGCTTCGGCTTGTGGCGCGCAATGTGACCGAGAGCCGCTATAAGCTGGTCGAAGTTGGCGTCGACACCAGGTCCACAGACAAACTCAACTCTAGCCTCGGGCTGCCCGCGGTCTGTCATGCACTGGTTAATCTTCTGTTCCGCCTGGCTAATGAACGAGTTGAATAGGTGGTGCAGCGCATATTCACCGACTGTCTTGAGTTCGTGGGCCTGCTGGTGATGCCGGGACTGGGAGCGATGATGATGATGACCCTTCCGCGAGGACCTGGCACTCGGTGCCCGCTCCGGTTTGCGCTGGGACACGCTGCCATCGCTTAACACTGCTTGGGATCCAACAAGGGCGTGTCCGTTGACCGTGTTTGTACCAGCAACATGTATCCCATTTGCCGCAAAGGCCTCCACTATCGATTCCTGCGACATGACGGCTCCATCGAGAGTCCCAGCAGCAGCGGCAATGGCCTGTGGGCTCAGCGGGCTGGTTGCCGGCGAGTTGACGAAACTGGTATTTCTTGAGTGCTGTATGCCATGCACGATGGAAGTGTTGCGGTTGTGGGCGTATGAGCCGGACGGCTTGCGCTCGAGGGTGCCCAAGGTGCGGTCAGGGCTCGAGTTGCTACTGGCAACGGCAACAGCAGGCGTCTGCGACCGCGGGGAGGCTATGCGCGAAGAGGCTGTCAGCGCTCGACCGCGTGTCTGGCTGGGTTCGCGAGAGGCCGAGGAGGGGTTGTCTATATGGTGAGGCACATTCCCAGCAGCTGGTCGAGCTTGCAGAAGGGGAAAAGCCGCTGCAGACACAAGACAGGATTAGCGAAACAATCCTGCAGAGAAAAGCAGATTCGACATCGGAATAAGCTCAGACATGACACAGCATGGCCATGGATGCGAGTGTGAAAACACCCAGGCGGCGTGGGTGCGCGTTTCACGGCAACTCCCAAGGTTTGAGGGCAACATCATCAGCAAAAAGAAAGGCGGCTACTCACACATGCCGCACTCGCCGGGCTCATCTTCTGGGTCTAGCGGAGAAAGCTGCGGCCTGTCCGGAGTGGCTTACGATGCAAAAAGGCGTCGGCGTGAAGGGAGCGAAGACTACTATCGACCACTTTCATGGTGGGTGTCAGGGCCAGGTCCCCCTTGTGCCTGGCTAGGTCTCGTTCCTGAATGCTAGCCCGATTGGTGGCCATGATCGTCTATGGCGTCCGGCATCACGACGGCTACGGAGATCCACCGAAATTTGCTCTTGGTCCTCCACGTGGAACAAGTGCTCAATTCATATCATCAATGAGCTGCACAAAGCTACCGTGCTGAACACTTTGTCACTGAGCCATCATACTAAATTCGGCGCATGCACTCTCTCGCCCAAGCCCTCCGACGACACTAAGATAAAACGTCCTGCACCATCTCATAGCAATCCAATCACAATATAGCCGAGGATCTACATTGGAGTAACGTTTGCAAGGCTGCAGTTTGATGTATTGATGTCTTAGGCTGACTGAATTCCCTATTAAAATGGTTGCTTGCTCGAAGGACAAGGACCTTTGTCCACATGCTCTCTACTTCTATCATGCATGATTAGCTGACCGCTACGCGCGAATAATCTCGACGCGTCCGGACTTTTGGCTGTGAGTTGTAACGACTACAGAGCACGGCTTTCACGATTCTGTTCAGTGGGGGCTGAAGTGCTTGGCTTGCCCCTCCGGCATGTGAGAAAGAGGCAACACCTCTGAGGAGACAACCATCACCTGTGTCGGCTCACGTACGCTCTCTTATGCTGACGGCCGTCCGGCCAGGTGAAGCAACATGGCTTCGATACAACGGATGCCGAACTGCTCAGGTCTCCTCGGATGATCGGACTTTCCATCCCCGGCTCCTGCTGACCGCATCGGCTCCGAACGAGTGCAATAAGTCGTTGTATATGTAGTCGGTTTCTTCAGCTATTGGAGTGAGGCAAGAATTATTTCTCTTCCTGCGCCACAGGGCTGTTGACTGCACACTCGTTACTTTTGTCTCCAAAATCCAGGCTTTGCGTCCGTCGTGCTCGCACGAGCACAAGATTCTGTGACAGTAGTGTACCCCACAAAGGCGGAAGTGTCCTCGAGTGTGTGGGGTTCTAGGTCGAATTTTGCGGAAAGGCAGCGAAGGTCGGGAACAACAGGGACCTGCCAGGAGCGGAATTGACGCGTTCCGACCGAAACACGTCCGAGGCTTCGGCTCGATTGTCACCAAGGCATTTGGGGACGGCAGGGCTTTCGCCCGCACTGCTGCGTCAAGCGCACAAGCTGTAGAAAAGGACAAGAAGAGGGCATTTCCTGCTGTTGTCAGCTCTGACTGTGACGCAGCTCAGATCAGGCAGCTGAAACGCGATAAGACCACCGCCTAAGCGACGCACGTCCGCCTAATACAGCCGATCTACCCTCCACCGCCTTCCTGCTCATACAAATATTACCGCCGCTTGTCCTCTTTCGGAGAGGACTAAATACCGTGTCAATGTCAGCGCAGCCCCTCCGTGTTCCTCTACCTCTCCACCTCACGGCCCTCAGCAACATGGCGCAACTTGACACTCTGGACATCATCGTGCTCGCCGCTCTCCTGGTCGGGACCATCGCTTACTTCACCAAGGGCACCTACTGGGCCGTCTATGGAGACCCTTACGGCAACTCGCTGGCGAGCGCCAATGGCGCTGCAAAGGCCGGCAAGTCACGAAACATAATAGAGAAGATGGAGGAGACGGACAAGAACTGCGTTGTTTTCTATGGCAGCCAGACAGGCACGGCTGAGGACTATGCTTCCCGTCTATCCAAGGAGGGCCACTCGCGTTTCGGTCTCAAGACCATGGTAGCAGATCTTGAGGAATACGACTTTGATAACCTGGACAGCTTCCCCGATGACAAGCTCGCAGTATTCGTGCTTGCTACCTACGGCGAGGGCGAGCCCACCGACAACGCCGTCGAGTTCTACGAGTTCATTGGCTCCGAGGACATAAGCTTTGCCGAAGGTGGCAGCGTCGACGACAAGCCTCTCAGCAAGCTCAACTACGTCGCCTTTGGCCTCGGTAACAACACATACGAGCACTACAACTCCATGGTGCGCAATGTAGACAAGTATTTGACCAAGCTCGGCGCCACCAGGCTGGGCGCTGCCGGTGAGGGCGACGATGGTGCTGGTACCATGGAAGAGGATTTCCTCGCCTGGAAGGAGCCCATGTGGGCTGCTGTTTCCGAGAAGATGGGCTTGGAGGAGCGCGAGGCTGAATACGAGGCCGTCTTCGAGGTCACCGAGAAGCCCGAACTGTCTGCTGAAGACAACACTGTCTACCTAGGCGAGCCGAACAAGAATCATCTCGAGGGTACCCAAAAGGGCCCCTATAATGCCAACAACCCCTTCATCGCACCTATTGTCGAGTCTTCCGAGCTGTTCACCGCTCAAGATAGAAATTGCCTGCACATGGAAATTGACATTTCCGGCTCTAACCTGTCGTACACCACTGGAGACCACATCGCTATCTGGCCCAATAACGCTGGCAAGGAGGTCGATCGCTTCTTCAAGATTCTCGGCCGTGAAGACAAGCGTCATACCGTTATTGCAGTCAAGGGCCTTGATCCCACCGCCAAGGTCCCCTTTCCGTCTCCCACCACCTACGATGCCGCTGTTCGCTTCCACATAGAAATCAACGCCGCTGTGTCTCGTCAATTAGTTTCTGGAATTGCTCAATTCGCGCCCAACGATGATATCAAGGCTGAAATGGTCAAGCTTGGTGGCGACAAGGATTACTTCAAGCAAAACGTCACCGATCGGAACCTGAACCTAGCGCAATTGCTCGAGATTTCAGGTAAGGGCGAGATATGGTCCAAAATCCCATTTTCATTCATGTTCGAAAACCTGCTCAAGATCCAGCCTCGCTACTACTCCATCTCTTCATCTTCTCTCGTCCAGAAGAACAAGATTTCCATCACGGCCGTCGTCGAGTCGCTTGTTAAGCCTGGTGCACCTCATATTCTCAAAGGTGTCACGACCAATTACCTTCTTGCCCTGAAGCAGAAGCAGCACGGTGATCCAAATCCAGATCCTCATGGCCTCAATTACGCCATCACCGGACCCCGCAACAAGTACGATGGCATTCACGTCCCGGTGCATGTACGACATTCCAACTTCAAGCTCCCCTCCGATCCCTCGAAGCCCATCATCATGGTCGGTCCAGGAACCGGTGTTGCTCCCTTCCGCGGGTTTATCCAAGAACGAGCCGCACAAGCAAAGGCTGGCCAGAATGTTGGAAAGACCATACTCTTCTTCGGGTGCAGGAGACAGTCGGAGGATTTCATGTACCAGGATGAGTGGAAGGCAAGTTGACACGTCCATTTATATTGGTCACATAGTAGCTGACACTTTGGACATAGCAATACAAAGAGGCTCTTGGCGACAACTTCGTCATGTATACGGCTTTCTCGCGGGACGGCCCTAAGAAAGTCTACGTTCAGAATAAGATCAACGAGGCAGGTGAAGAGGTTAACAAGTTGCTCGAACAAAAGGCGTACTTTTATGTCTGTGGTGATGCTGCGCACATGGCTCGCGAGGTCAATGCTCTTCTCGGTAAGATCATTTCTAAGTACAGGAATGTATCAGCGACGAAGGGTGAGGAGATTGTTAAAGCGATGAGGGCATCGAACCAGTATCAAGAGGACGTCTGGTCATGATTTGGCCAGCGCGAACCCTTTCAACCAGTCCTAAACTTGAGCTCGAGCATTTTGAAGTAGATTGAGTAGATTGGAGCGATCAGGCGTTTTACTAGCACCATCATGTTGGGCAAGACTCAGTTCTTGATTTCGAGCGACTTCTGTTTACCGCCTTATAAAGCTTCACAGATACATACTAGTTCGAGATGTAGATAGCATATAGATCAGCTCTAGCATATTCAGACCAAATGTTGTTGCTGTCGCACACTTGACACGTAGCCTGGACTCATTCATGATCCGCCTTGTCAATACTCAAACTTCGTGGACCAAAGTACTCGGAGGCCATTGATATATGTCCAGGCGACAAGGTACATCATGAAGCGTCCTATGCAGACCACTTGTTGTGATGCGATAGGTTTGGTGTTCCAAAACGTCCTGGAATTAATAGTGAAAGCCGAATCCCGATTAGTAGAGCGATGAGTTCCTCTGCAACTCTTCTAAACTTCCAACCACCGACCCCGCAACATTATTACCATTGTGCGCTGCATCACATCCACAAAATGACGTCCGGTGGTGGACCCCACGATGAGCGTTCCATAGGTCTTGAAGCTAGCCTTTATGACGCCTTGATGAGACACAATTGGCTTTACAATCAGGCGGATCATAAGTGTGCAGGCTGGGACTGAATAGTTGACTACTTTAGCTCAAGCGTCCCCGATGGATCTTGAATCAGCCTAAAACTTGCAAGGCTGGCACGAATATGGGCTAGACTGCATCTGCGCTTTTGTACAACAACGCGGATGTAGGCCGGCAACAACTGATGGAAGTGATTTCGTTCTTTGCCGTTGGTGGTAGCGACGCCTGCCGCAATCCAGGTTTTGGGTGCACTTAGGTAACCTTCGCAGTGAAGGCCTTTACAATTTTCTGACGAGCAGAGAACAGTCGGGTGATGAGAACGAAAATGATGTACGCAGCGCTAGACGGTGTACAGCATGCAGGACACTTGACGGTTACCACAGGCCCTCGCGCTTGGTTCCTGCAGATGCCAATATCCAAGACACCGATATGATTTCTCAGCCAACTAGGTCGGACGGCTGCTTTGTCGAAGCTATTATGCCAGGTTCACTAGGCGATCCGCAGTACGGGCAGCTTCGCAGCATGTATGCGACACGGTAACCAGTGCGTTTGCGCCCACGCAGCACGCGAGGAAGCGAGCAGACCTCCATTCAGTGAGATCTGTGGCACTTTGATCCGAGCAGAGTCCCCCAAATAGCCGTTTGCAGGACTGTCGACGGAGACACTACACGCTATGAGTTAGTGGGTACCTTAACTTAGTCCTGTGCACACATCCAAATTTTCCCAAGAAACCCTGTTCGCCCTGTGCTATCTTTCTTATAACACCCCGAACTTTCTTAGGCGTACAGCCGCGTATTTACTGCTTCTGTCTCGTATGAGAGTGACGTTTCCTATATTCTAAGATGGCTGGTCCAGCTTGACTAGGTCCGGAGCCTTGCCCTTGCGTCTGCTTTGCCGCTGCCCAGGACACGGAGAATCTCATCCTAGGTGAATTCTGGAAGACAGGACGCTGATTTAGGCTTCAGTCCGTGGACTCCCATCATCATCATCATCACCCAACAAGCACCTTTTACGTTGAAGGTCAAGCATGGCTCGCTGACCTCAACGCCTCGACTGCGCGGCAGACTAGTAACGGCTGCCACTCGCTGCACTGCGCCGGCTCACCGCGGGGGGTTACAAGTGCACTGCGGATGCAACAAATCGTCAGGCTATTTCAAGCCCTTCACAGACAGGCGGCAGCCGGACTATAGCTCATCATGAGTGAGGCACCCTGCTTGTGTCTCCTCACTAACGTGCTGCAAGCTAATTCGACGCCAAACAAAGCTATGCACCTCGTCTGGCTTGGATAGGGCCAATACGGACACCCGAGCGTCTGTTGAGGTGCAGAAGTGAGAAAGTGACAGACCAAATCTTCACCATCGATGCCTGCTGCCAAGTGTACATTAAAACAAATTTGAGGTAGACAACGATGCCCAGGCTATGAGGCAAACAGCCGACAATCACTTGGAGGTAATTTTCCCCCTCCTCCTTGTTCGTCAGCCCTACTGCAAGGGCGCAGTGGCTGCATTGACCTTCGCCATTGTGGGAAGCACGGTACTGCAAGTAGAAGCTAGACCGCCGATGCTGGCGCTTCGTCGTCTGGAGACTGCTACACATCCGTCTCAGAAAGGCATGGCTGCCAGCATTGCGGATGCGGGTAGATTGCACGACCGATGCGACCTCGCACCGCTGCGTTCATATGCAGCACTCAAAAAACCGTATCCCTGGCTTGTACATTCTATGCAGCACCCGTGTGCACTGATGATATTAAAGCAGCAACTCTCCTACCATAGTGAGTAGGACAACACACACAAACACACTCTGCAGCTACACCCGCCATCAAAAATTGACATTACTATTGAAACAGCCCTTCTGCAGCATTATTTAGGGGCCGGCAGTGCGCCTTTTCCAAATCGTAGAGGGAAAGGATACTTCGCTCGATATACTCAGCGCTGCCATTGTCGTGGATTTGGTATCTGCTGCTATTGCTTAGAGGTCAATTAATAGGCAGGTGAGTCTCTTCTCCTGGCGTGCTTCCCTCACGGTGACTTTTTTGTCAGGGGCGAGGCTGCTGTTTGTGTATTCACGGCGGTTGCTACTCATCTGCGCCGAGACAACACCACGGATCGTCTTTCCTCATCCGCCATGCCCAGCCGCCGCGTTCGAGTACAACATCTTCCCTCTGCCCCTCCATATTCTCTCTTCTCTTCTCTTCTCTTCTCTTCTCTTCTCTTCACTCTTTCTGACCACTCCTTTCTCACCAATACGCATCAGTGGCACATTCTTTGTAGCTTTCCGCAGGTCAGTCTCCTCTCTCCACCGCAATTTTCTCCAGCTATCGATTAACATATTCGCCAGCTTTGGAGTCACTACCAGTCGCGCACATTGCAAAAGTTTGACATTTACGACCTGGTCAGTCGCCTTTCACTGCCCACTTTTCCTGATCATCTTAATGTTTCCCTCGGATGCCTCATGTGCTTGTGAAGCATGGCTGTACTCACCATCACCAATCACCGCTTAATTTCTCATTACTACATTTTCAGCCTAAGCTACATGAAAGCTGACCATTTGCCAGAGCAACGTTCTTCTCTGCATCTCAACTGACTCGCCCATTCTGCCTTCTCTTGAGATTTCTTGCATCGGTGCTTTTTAAGCCCACGTATTCTGACCCGCCCACGCTTGCATCAGTCCTCGCTCCCGATACCAGCCTTTCGGTTCAGTTCAGTGCTCAACGTTCGGTCACACTCATGTCCAAATATCCGGCAATGACCACCAACTCTCGGCAGGCAACCTACGTAGCCCCCCCTACAGGATACAAGGGACAGAATATGCTTTATAATCAGGCCGGTCACGGTCACGGCTCGAATCAATACCTCCCCCGAGGTCTGCCGATATCTCCGACTGTTGAAGGCAGTATGCACAGTATGACGAACAATATGGCGGCCCTCAATATGCACGCATCGTATGGCTCGTCAGCCACTTCCAAATCTGCTGGCTCTGCCGTTTCCGGTCACTCTGATTACAGCAACATGCCGCACTCCCAGGGTCAAGGGCTCTGGGTTCCGAATCAACATGTCTTAGGATCGATGTATCAGGTCATACCCGGTAACCAGCAACAGACTGGCATGGCGCCCTCTCCCAGTGTGTATAGTCACGGCGGCGCATATGTCCCCCAGGCCGCGTATCAGTACGGTCAAGCTGTCGTTGACAACAACCCTATGCCACCAGCTTGGGCTGCCCGGATGTCCTCAGCCGAGATGCCGTCGCTAATGACGCCGCGACGTGACTCTGTCTCTTCTAACGAGAACGATATCCCAGGAACTCCGTATGGTAGCGGTGGGATGTACCGCTACGGTGCAGGCACCACCATCATGGATCGTTCTCCGAGTGGCATGTATACGAGCAGCGCAACGCCCTCGCCCTCGCAACTTGCACACCCTTACCAGGTCATAACCCCGATTGCGAAGCAACAGATAATGCCCACATTGCCTCCTCATCTATTGGCTCTCGTACACCAAGAACCTCCAATTCCTCGCGCGATTCCAGCTCCTAGCTCCCCACACAAGCCACTTGACCGGAGCCTGGAGAACAAGACCGGTGAGACTAACGTGTACATTCGAGGTCTTCTTCCAGAGACGAAAGATGAAATGCTCCATGCTTGGGGTGAGAGGTTCGGCGACATTCAGAGCTCCAAGTCGATCATTGACCTGAAGACCAATCTTTGCAAAGGGTTAGTCGCTGCATCGACGCACTGTGGCTTGATATACTGACATTTGGCTCGAGATTTGGGTTTATCAAATACCACAACTTCGAGGACGCCGAAGACTGTATCCGTGGATTCCACTATCTTGGATACGAAGTCAGCTTCGCTCGTGTAGGTTTTTCTCGGCTTTTTCTGTCCATCATGTTCATCGCTAATTCTTGCCAGGAATCCTTCTACTCTAAGCTGAAGAAATTCTCCGATGAATGCAACACGAATCTTTATGTGTCCAACATCCCCAAGAATATGAATGAGCATGTATGTTATCTTAAAATTGCCGGAAGACGACCTTGCTGACATTTCGTTTAGGAACTTGCTTCAATCTTTGCTCCACACAAGGTGTGCTCAAGCAGAATACTCCGTGACACTTCGGGCACAGGTCGTGGCGTGGGTTTTGCGCGGTATGACGCCAAATCAGGGTCGATTTTTGTGATTGGTCGCTCATCATCTATAGCTTTGAGTCTCGCGACATCTGTGATGAAGTCATCAAGGCTTTCAACAACACTCCTGTCTCCAAGCCTGGTGGAGAGGAGCACCTCATTCAGATTCGATTCTCCGATACACACGAACAGAAGATGCTCAAACAGCAGACGGCTGCCGGTCGCGTCTTCCGTGCCGCCGAGTACGAGGTCGGTGTTGCCCAGGCCAGGGCACTGGGCACACCTGACCGCTATCTCAATGTCTCTCCGGTGTCGCAAGGACAGTCGAGCGAATTCGAGATGTATATGCAGCGTAGCTATCGTCAGCCATGGGCACCAGCTGTCCCATCGACCCTTGGCCCCTCTCGTCCAAGTGTGTACCATGTAACGCAAGCTGGTGGTATCAAGAGCGAGGACGGTGCGTCTGACGATGGTGTTGATATCAAGACCAATCCCGCCACGCCTGTCAAGACCGATGACAAGGCTCTCTCCCCAAGCCGACTTTCTGGCTGTGGCGATTAAATACGCATCATAGTCATTCCATCTCGACCGTCACTATGCCTTCATGTACGCACTATTGTTTATGGTCGCTTCCTTCAACATCCAGCAGCCGCATCCTCGCAGAGATTTCCTTTGGTATTGATCATATATAACCAACGAAATATGACAGACGATTTCGGTGAAGTCTTCCGCAGGAAGAATGTCTTCATGGCTCAACATAGCATCACACCACACTCTTCGAAATGGTTGAAGCGCTTTCATCATTCCTTTACGTCACCTTCTAGCTCTGATCCTCATGTAATCGGAGGATCTAATACTTGTTCTTGGCTGTCAGCCTACTGAACACATCCTTTCTCGACGACTGCGTCTCAGGTTCGTTTCGACCATTCGGCCCAGGTGTTTTGTTACATCATCTTAGAAGTATCTATTAGCATGTGGGCAATCAGCGCGCATCAAAGATTTCAGTGGGTTACGCCATGTATCTTATCTTCGTAAATGGCAGGACAAGTTTCAAATAAGCGATGACCACGGGCTGAGGTCGGAATTGTCGTCGCTCAAATACTTCGCCGTATAACAAATCATGTTCCAGCTTCTTGCAGCCTCACCTTGTGTCTTATTATTTGCGTCATCATATTGTACACCCTGCTGCCAACACATACTCTCTAAATTACGATGTGATGATAATGATTGCGTTCTTGGCTGGTGGGCCTTGACATTAATTGTGCTGTTCATCTAGGGACAGAACCGTGGCTTGGATTTACTGAAACATGCGTAGCTATGGTGGAGGTAAAACATTTGGTATTAAGAAAAAAAAAGGGGGGGGGGGGGGGGAGAAGCGTTTGAAGATATACACATGGAATCTCCATCTACATGGAAGGCTTGTCTTGTCTGCAGGAGTAAGGCGAATAGCTGTAAAATGGACAAAGGGGGTTTGCTTCATAACACTGGTAACTTCCATTTGCGTATGTATTCTGTCTAATTCACAGCTGCCGTAGACTGTACTTTTGGTGAGCACGGCGATGTACTCAAAGAGTTAAGGGTATCGCTGAAGAAAGTGAAATGAAATTGAAAAGTGAGGCTTAGAGGGCCCAGCCGGCTTTCTGCTTTGCGGCTTTTGTGGAAATGGTGGATGGCGGTGGGGCCTTGATTTCGCTGAGGTCTGGGAGAGGATCGCTGTCACGGATTTCGAGAATGGTCATTTGCGAAACTATTGTTGGGCAAAGCAGCGGCTGCTCCTCCGATGGTGGTTGTATAGGGTTTGAAGCATCTTCAACTACGGGGCCACCCTCGAGCGAGACTTCCCCTTGTTCAGGAGTATGGACGAGCTCTTCATCCACATCGATATCTTGCTCCACGTCATCTTCGTCATCGTCCCGCTGAGTCTCCCCTGCGTCACCGTCAACGCCATGCTCCTTCATGTAAATCTCCAGTTCCTTAGCCATCTTCTTGCTGAACCCTGAGGCCTGTACATCAACGTCCAGCCTCTTGACGACTGTCTTGATGGAGTCTTGGAAAAAAGGTCCTGGTTCGTGGCTCGTGAAGCCGAAGCGGCGGTCGAAGAAGCGCTTGATGCAGGCAACATCGCGGTCAAAGTAGTACTCGGCATTGGCGTGGTCTATAGACACCATTTGCGGAAAGTCAATGATGGTGGGTATCAAGGAGATATTGTCGTCCCCTTGTTCTACTTTCTCCTCGACTAGGATGTTAAACTCGTTGAAATCACCGTGAATGAGTCCATATTGTGCGAGGCGGACGATGAGGGAGAGCAATTCGGCGTAGAGTGCTGCCGGGTCGCCAACCTTTGAGATTTGCCGCATAGGAAAGGCATCGATGAGCTCCATGATTACAGTGTGTCTGTTTTGCCCGATAGGCTCAGGGACGGGGAAGCCTTCACGTCGTAGTGCCTTCATGAACTCGTACTCTTTCAGTGCAGCGAGGCGCGACATGTACATCCATGACCCACCCTGGCGGTTGCGCAGGTAGTCCCTGTTTGCCTTGACTGTGCGGAAGGATATGCGACCGAGGCGATGTATCTTCAAGACCAACTGCTTCCCCGTCTCTGAGGCGCACACAAAGATGTCCGACTCTTTACCGACGCCGATCTGGTTGCCCACCGAAAACACAATCGAGGCCTTGGTATGTGTATGCAGGGCTAGGTAGTCGAGGCCGCCGTAGGTAAGGCGATAGCCGTCGTATTTGGCGTTCCTGACTTTGGCGATCAGTCCGATCTTTGCGAGATTAGAGATGCATCGGTGTACGCCGGTGCCAGAGCGGATGGCAGCAATCTGTGCTATCAATGATGTGGGCACAACTTCATGGTTGCGTGAGCCCATTTCTGTCTGTCATGGTCTTCATCAGCGTTAGTTCTCCCCCACTATGTGCCACGAGGCAATGGGACACGAGCGCATACCGCAGTCAGGACGCGCCAGTCGTCTGAGGTCAGATAGCGGATATTCTTGACGTTTAGCTTCATTTTGGTGGGGGATACGCCTGCTTCTGGCTGAGTATGGCCGCGTTGCAAGGAATGCGCAGGTGGCGGCCGAAATTTGGAGGTTTCGAGAATCTGAGCTCGCGCCGCTGATCATCGGCGGCAGTCCAGGCTTGGCGCCGGCGGATATGTGGTACGTGAAAGCAGAGCTGCCTCGTCGACAACACCCTTCCCATTATCCCCCTGCACTGCTCTTTGGCCGGTCTGTCCCGTGCCGGCAAACATACCGACAGCTTCCATCGACCCCGACTCGCCCCCGCATCGAGCACCACACGCCTCGCCGCTTGCTCTTGCTACATTTCGTGACCAGCATGGCGAAGGAAGACGAGAAGAAGCCCACGACCGCTGAGAAGGGCAAGGCCAAGGCAGCCAACGGCGATGCAGAGAAGAACAAGGACGCCAAGACAGACGCCCAAGACCAAAAGGCCGTGGTTGCCACAAGCGGTGGTATGTTTGACCCGCGACACGGCGGTCGTAGCAAAGCGTGCATATACTGATGGCAAGCTGCAGAGGAGCTCAACGAGGAGGACCAGCAACTCAAGAATGAGCTCGATATGCTGGTGGAACGGATCCTGGTAAGCTCCTGGACATGCAGGCGGTGTCTGGCGTCCCCCCGGCTTGCGCTGACCTTGCTCCCCTCAGGAATCCGACACCACTCTCTACAAGCCAGCGCTTGAGCAGATAAAAGACTTCATCAAGACATCGACGAGCTCCATGACGGCGGTGCCCAAGCCACTCAAGTTCCTCCGGCCGCACTACGAGCATCTTGAGAAGGCTTACGCATCATGGCCCGAAGGCGAGAACAAGGTACGCAGCAGCCAACCCACCGCTCAGCTCAGGTGCTAACAGGGACAGAAATCATTTGCCGATATGCTATCTGTCCTCGGGATGACATATTCCGACGAGGAGCGACTCGACTGCCTCAAATACCGCCTGCAAGCACCATCTACTGATCTCGGCTCATGGGGCCATGAGTACATGCGCCACCTTGCTCTAGAGATTGGCAGAGAATTTCAAAACCGCCTGAACGAGGACAAGTCGACAGACGATGTCACTGATCTGGCCTCGAATCTCGTGCCTTTCTTCCTCAAGCACAACGCCGAAGCGGATGCGGTCGACATCCTGTCCGAGCTAGAGATGATCGATCAGATCGAGCAGTACATTGACGAAAACACTTACCCCAGAGTGTGCTTGTACATGGTTGGGTAAGGGCTCAGAATGAAGAACAGAAGCCGGCAATTACTGACGTCCCTAGCATCGTCCCACTTCTCACCTACCCGGACAACGACAAATTCCTTCGCACAACATATCACATCTACCGTAAATATAAGCAATACACACAAGCAGTGGCTTTGGCAATACGATTGAACGACCGTGACCTGATCGATGAGGTTTTCAACTCTACCAAGGACAAGGCAATCAGGAGACAGATGGCGTTCCTCATTGCTCGACAGCGAATATGGTTCGATGTATCAGACGACGATGACGCGGAGCTTCAAGAGTGTCTTAACAACACACGGTTACCGGATCACTTCAAGGCTTTGGGTAAGGAGCTTAACATTCTGGACCCGAAGACCCCGGATGACATCTACAAAACACACCTTGAGAGCAGCAGGACGGCCGGCCTTACCAACACCGACTCCGCCAGGCACAACCTTGCTTCAGCCTTTGTGAATGCTTTCGTCAACACAGGTTTCGGCAATGACAAACTTATGCTGAACTCGGACAGCAAGAGCAGCTGGGTATGGAAGACGAAAGAGGAGGGCATGCTCTCGACGACTGCTTCTCTGGGTATGCTCCTCCTTTGGGATGTCGAAACTGGCCTCGACAAGATTGATCCGTATACCAACGTGGACGACGACATGGTCAAGGCTGGTGCTATGCTTGCCACCGGTATTTTCAATTCAGGAGTACGAATGGATTCAGATCCAGCTCTGGCTCTGCTCGGCGACGAAGACAATCTTGCTCACAAAAATCGCAACATCCGCCTTGCTTCCATCATGGGTCTTGGTCTGGCATATGCAGGCTCGAATAAGGAAGAACTCCTGGAGCTCCTTCTGCCCATCGTTACCGACACTAGCCTTGACATGCAGCTATCTGCCATGGCTGCCCTGTCGCTGGGCATGATCTTTGTCGGCTCTGCCAATGGCGAAGTTACTGATGCCCTGATGAACACTCTCCTCGATGAAGACAGGTCAAAGCAGCTGAAGGACAAGTGGACGCGCTTCATGTCTCTCGGTCTCGCATTACTCTTTTTTGGTCAACAAGAAGAGGTTGACGTCATTTTGGAGACGCTGAAGGCACTTGATCACCCAATGGCCAAGTCTGCGTCGGTGCTTACAGAGGTCTGTGCTTGGGCAGGTACCGGTGCTGTGCTGAAGATCCAGCAATTGCTCCACATCTGCAACGAACACATCGAAGACGATAGCGATGAGAAGAAGGGCGACGAGCTGCTTCAGTCTTACGCCGTCATCGGCTTGTCATTAGTTGCCATGGGCGAGGACGTTGGACAGGACATGATCCTCCGTACCCTCGGCCATTTGATGCACTATGGTGAGGCCAACATTCGAAAAGCGGTTCCTCTCGCTCTGGGTCTCATCAGCCCAAGCAATCCACAAATGAAGATATACGATACCCTATCACGATACTCCCACGACAATGACAATGATGTTGCCATCAATGCCATTTTCGCAATGGGTTTATGCGGCGCCGGCACTAACAATGCCCGTCTCGCACAGCTTCTCCGCCAATTGGCAAGCTACTACCACCGCGACCCCAACGCACTTTTCATGGTCCGCATAGCTCAAGGTCTCCTGCATGCAGGTAAAGGCACGCTCTCCCTCAACCCCTTTCACACCGACCGCCAAGTACTCTCCCGCGTAGCCGCTGCTGGTCTTCTCACCGTTCTCGTTTCCCTGATCGATGCCAAGTCGTTCATCGTTGGCGACTCACACTACCTTTTGTACTTCATGGCTACGGCTATGGCCCCAAGGTTCTTGATCACGTTAGATGAGGAGCTTAAGCCGCTCACAGTCAATGTACGCGTTGGTCAAGCAGTAGATATTGTTGGTCAAGCGGGACGGCCGAAAACGATAACTGGGTGGCAAACCCAGAGCACACCAGTTCTGCTAGCCCACGGCGAGCGGGCCGAGTTGGAAGATGAGAAGTATATCAGTTTGACCAATGTGCTGGAGGGTGTAGTCATTCTGAGAAAGGTATGTATAGCAAGACCGCCGTAGTGTTCCCTTTACATATGCTAACAATAATCTAGAACCCAGAGTGGGAGGATTGAGTGCACCAAGGTAGCAAAGAAGTGGAGAAAGAGTAATCGTCTACCAGCAGCGAGAGAGTCTGCTTAAGGACGCTTAGCAGTCTAGTAGGTTTACGGTCCCTGCCCATCCCTCGCATCACTGCAGGTTGTGACGATGGGAATACACCGTTGTACATATAGATTTGCAAGAGGATGAAATGAACGAAAGCATTGATACAACCTGCGCCACTACGATGTGATATGTATCAAGCATGATCAGTTCGACCAAATACTTAGATCAAGAATCATTCTCCCTCAAGATTTATTGTGGAATTCCTGGACCAAAAGGATCTCATATTTTATTAGCGCACACCTTCTGCTAGATTGTTTTTCAATCCCCAGGACTTGGCGTCGACGGACTCGACATGGCCATTGAAGGGATTACCCTTATCAAAGTAAGCCGCATTTGTCTGACGGCCTGTCGCTATTTGAGAAATCTACATGATAATAGTGCGCTTCCACAGTCTCATTTCATTGCTTCAAATTTACAAACGACGTCTTCTAAGCATATTCATTATTCGATGGAACGCTCATCACTTGACGCTCATTCTAGCTATTATGTAGGAACTTTGTTCATGAGATAAATGTGGCTAACATCACTACGACCCAGCTTCCTTTCCAACTCCAAACTCTCTAGTTCCCTTAGATCGTATATTCAACCTTTTATCCTAATTTACAACTTCAGTTTCAAGTTCGACCTCAATTTCTCCCTCGACCACTTCACATCACGACTTTTGTTTACTAGCAATGTCTGCTTAATTATTTGTATTAACAAGAAGGTTTTGAGATAGAGGGATGATGATAACTATTATGGAAGTATAGTGAGGCGCGCAGGGCTTGTGGATACAGAGTTCAGCAATGCGAGTAGATAAGTGAGACAGAAGGCGGAGAGGTGAGACCGAGTGATTATAGGTTTAAATTTGGTGGAGATAGGGTGTGTGAGTGATGAGGAATTTAATTGACGTGGACATAAAAGCTGTCGAGGCAATATAGACATTGATGGCGATAATGCTTTGGATTGGGTTATCTCGATATTGCTTCATGATGGTGAGGCACATTGATGTGCTATCGTACTGCAAATTACATTCGTTGCCGTCGTTTAAAAGAGCGGCAACAGTATGAAAATTCAGAGCTGAGCGTGACACTATTCCCTAGTTAGAGGATTGCGGCAAAGGAGACCCACCCACCAATATTGCCAATATGGTACTGCCGAACTCAAGATTAGTACTACTCAACATATATTAAAAGCAGTAGTCGGGGAAAAATGTCGACACCCTCTATGATGCTCCGCTGTTGGGACACAGTCTCTTTCCCGGAAAGTACAAATCTCCTCATCCAGTTTTGTCTTTACTTGCGCAATACGCCTGAAATAAAATCAATCATTCTCCAAGTCGGCAAGCTCTTTATGTCTGCGTTCCAGCTCTTGCCTCATAACGTCAGCTTCTCGCCTTAGTCGTTCTCTTCTAGCGATTTTGTCTTCATGTGAAACTCTTTGACTTGGTGATGGTCCACCACTTGGACGCGATGGCACCGAAAGAGATGGGTCAATGTTAGCGTCTTCGGCTCGTGGATGGTTCAGGATCGATGATATGGCGTTTGGACGGTGGGGCACAGGATTTGCGGGCACTGAGGACGAAAGATCGTGATCCAAGGAAGTGGCGCTTCTACTTCGTTTCCTTGGCGATGGCGCGCCTGGCTGTATAGTTGATGGCGTAGGAAGAGTGGTAGGATGCGAGGTGACGGATGCATTTGCATGGTAATGGGTAAAATCAACTGCAAGAGGTCCTCGCGGCTCCGGGGTGTATTGCTCCCGCGACTCAATGGCAGTTAAAGAGTCTGGCGAAGCAGAATGCTCAAATGAGGGAGTCTGTGTAGCACGTTGCGGTGGCGAGTAGTCGGCGATCGACGTGGCAGCTTGGGAGGCTATGTCACCTGCCGGTACAACTCGTTTACGGCGTTTGATCTCCTGTTTCTTCATCGCAACAGGGCGGCCTGTGCCATGAAGTTTGTAGTATAACCCTGAATGAGCAAAGTTAGTCTGCTGGAAATCGGAGCCATTGAGTCTGGCATGTCGCCAAGTCATCGTCTAACGTACCACAAGCATTACAGATAATGTGACCAGCGTCATCTCTTCTCCAAAGCGGCGTGATGGTGGTGCCACAATTTTGGCAAGCTGGAATTGCACTCGTTGAAGCTGGCCCTGACGATATGTTGGCCGTCGAGTTGGTTCTCTCTGTAGTATCGCTCGGCGAGGAAGCTGCATTTGCTTGAGCCAAGGCAAATTTCGCAGTCTTGGAGACGCGATTGTTGAACGCAGGACAGCCACTGCAGCCTTGCTGACCCCCAGTGCCATTACATCTACCTCCGCCGGGACACGTTCCGGCGGCCATCTGATCTGCAGCGACATAAGTTGCAACGCGGGGTGATGCAGCAACATTGCCAGGTAACGTGCAGTTGTTGTCGTTTTGGCATGGGGCTGGACTTTGTTGCACAGGTACAATTGTTTGCGAGTGAGTGTTACGTTTCAAGTTCACTGGACGAGACTGGTTTCGGGCCTTCATATACAGCCCACAAGCATTGCAAACTGTCTCACCAGTCGGTGATCGGCGCCACAGCGGCGTCTGAGTCGTCTTGCAGTTACTTTCTTACGTTAGCGCATTCTCTGCAGGCGTGGTGCTAGCTGAAATCTCAACACACAGTGGCGATTTTACGCAGAAGTGAATGGGGCAGATAGCGTACCTGCAAACCTGGCCAGCGACGGGCGCATTGGCTCCTCCAAGACTGCTGGGTGGTAATAGTAAGGATTTGGAGGTTGCTGGCGTTGCTGGCCCTTCTGCGATGGGCACGGCGTCCTCAAGTGAGTGGTAAATTTCGGATCCTGTATCCTCCTCTTGTGTGGCGGGCGGTTGTGTTTGGGAGGGGGTTTCGGTTCTTGATATGTTGTTCTCATAGCCTTGATTTAAGCGTCGGAGACTCTCGGCCATTTCCAGTTCGTCTCTACTCGATTCCCTCGACAGGTAATGTGGATGAGTAGGCGTTGGAGCGAGTGAGGTGCCTCCGCTGCCTGAAGCATGCGCCATGGTATTGTCAACAGCCGTGGCGGCTACGGGGAAAGAAGGTAGGCGATGTCCCGGGATGTGACAGGGCAGTGCTGGGGCAAGGACAGACCAGTCTCTCCTGGACTCGGAAAGCAAAGGTTGTGCGAGAAAACCGGGTGTTAGGATACTGAGATCAGCTTGATCTGATAACCGACAGGAGGAACAGGTACACGACAGGGTGGCGCCTAACGTGACTCGGCGTGATATGCGGGTCCCCGGGTCTTGGTACGCGGCGTCTGTCTGGCGTGGCACGCTGATGGACAGACGAATACTATATATGGAGGCGCAGCTCAGCAAGGAAGGTCGTCATGGGGATTTGCGGTCCTTGTCATCATATCTTGGAGCGAGCTGCATGCTGGAGAGGCTTGCCGCAGCGATACAAGTTGGAATCGTCAGGCGGTGAATGGACACCTGCAGCCAATCATGGCCCTGCTATTCTAAGCGGACATCATTAGCGCCACCGTCCCCCGACCATTAACGTCGACCACCTGTGAAATTCAAGAGAGCAGCCCAAATTTGTTCCGGCAGCTCGAGTATACAGGTACGGCGATGCACACGCAGCCAGCCAACCAGATATGTGCTGCGAGCGGCAGCAATGTACTCCCATCCTCGGAAGATCTACGCTGCGCGGCGACGAAAAACAAATTCTAAGGACTTTCACGCTGCAAGGCCACTCGAGCCTTGCAGTTTGCACCAGGCTTGTTGGCGGACCACGACCCGCCTCGCCTCTATTTACCGATTTGTAATGGGTGTCCACTGGTTGCCCTCCCCCTCCGCATGTGCATGGGCAGCGTCCAATTAGAACAAAGCAAAGTCTGTTCTATAGCTCCGCCAGCACTTCGTCTCTCGTCACGTCCGTCCTACCACGGTGTAACATCTTATCAACTGCTGCAATCTCGGCGAGCTGTTGGCCCATCTTATCATCTCCGATTTGATGCACTAGCACCAGCGCACCGTTAGCCTATATCCGCTTCATGCACGGCGGACACTAGAGAGAAGCGAACACGTGCATACAACCGTAGCCTTGTTTATCTCGAGCAACCAGCACTATCATACAGAAACTCAGAGCGCTACTTGGCAGTGCACTGATATACTAAACTCCTCGGAACTTAGCTCCCACTCATCTCCCATCCACTTCGTTCAAGCACAAGCAAGCGTCACGCGATTCCATTCGTCAACGCCGACAGAAGAACTCCGGGCCAGACCGGCCTAAACCATGCAACACCAGCTTTAGTACATGAAATGTGCATAAAGGACCTGTGCTGAGGCTCGGAAATCAAGTAACCTAAATGCACGCGAGAAGCCCTCCTCGGATTTACTGACTGTGGCCTTAGACTTGCTCAGCACCCCAGCCGGCATCGGCGTCGCTATTCTTACAATCAGCTCAATGGAAACGACAATCTCGGGTTGTGCGAGTTTTACCGCATGTTGGCAGGAGGCTCAATCGAAGGAATGTACTCTAGAACGGCATATCCAAGACCGACGATACCAACGATGGTTCCGGGGACAATACGGAACCAGCGCTCGCCAACGATTACCGAGCCAATGAAGACATAGAAGATACCACGTCCAAGGAAGGAAAACATGAACGAGGCATATCGAGAGACTTGCTGTGGGATCTGAAATTCTGTCGCAATTTGTCAGTCGTTTCTGACCCCTTGGAAAATTAAATCTGAATTACGAACCCAGTAGAGCAGTGCCTGTTCCCCAAGTTAGCCATCGCGCACGTTTGGTTGAGTTGGAATGAGTCTTACCGAGGCCGAATATTATCAAGTATACGCCGAGAATAATGTGCGAACTGTAAATATTGTCAGCGCAGTTTGCCAACCGTCTGTCATATTCCACCATAACACAGCCTTCGTTTAATCTGACAACTGCTTCAATCTGCATATGAAACCTTGTTCATTCCCAGGATCGAGACATCTGCCGGTGTAGCAAAGGCCCATATGCCTTTTAGCGAGCATCATGCTTGACTTATGAGGACCGTGTTACGCCTCTCACGAGGCACGACTCGAAAGGCCCTTGCTCCAGCATGGATCGTTTTTAATTCACGACCTCTCAGCCTGCAAATATGCCGCTGGTTTGGTTATCGTATCGTCTCATTTTGACGATGCCATTCGGGTTCGAAAGCTTGCGCTTAATGTGAAGATGTTGAGGAAAGGAGTTCTATGCGCTGAGCACACTCACAAATCGTTGAACGGGAACAACTTCATGATACCGCCGAGGACTATGAATACCGCAACGGCGAAGTTCACCATGCGACTAACAAATCATCAGCTTCAGTACTCCAGGTTCAATGCATCCGCAAAAGTCGCTGCCTAGCTGCGCAAAGCTCCGAGGTCGCTGCACTCACAAAATGTCAGAGAAGTCCATGACGGGTTGACTAGCAAGGTGTGGGAACCGCAGTTTGACGACTTTACGCGAAGAATTAGTGGTACGGTGTGTAGAAGGGGATACGGAGATGGCAATTGTCTTTGTGCGGTTCGTTGAGGTGAAGTTTGGTGTTACGCAACGTTGAGGAGCTCAGACGTCGCCAGCCAAGCATCGCGCTAAACGTCATACCTGGCTTGATTGGCTAAGCGAAACATGATATAAGCCCTTAATGGACCAGCGTGCCCCTGAATTCTGCACTCTTCACCTTTCACGAGTCAAATATTGTCCAAAGGAAGGTTGAGTATGTTGTGACTACGTGGTCCAAAATCTCTGGAATTCTAATAATTTAAAGAGGCGCTTCCAAGCGTTCTGCAGTCCCCCCCCCTCCCCCGACGGTTTCACTAGACCATGTTTTTAGCCTCCAGCCTGCTTCCAAATCTCCACTCAGATGCTAGATTCACTGGTAATCCTCAGCACTAAAATCCCGCCAATATGTCAATTGATAATGATAAGACAATGCACCTGGACTGCAGCTCACCTGCCTACTCGGCAACAACGGAGTCGCACTTCGCAACAATGATTTCGGTCGTGGCTTTGTATTCTTCGCTTCTATGCATAATGACTCAGTTCGACTGTGTTCAAATCAAAGTTCGACACTAGATACTTTTAGTGAATAGAGTGTAGCCCACCGCCACATGACGGCCCCAACGGGCTGGCAAGATATTAATCAACTCGAAGCACACTTTGAACTACTAGCATCACATATGCAAAGATATGCGGGCCAGCATTTCCGATTTATTTCACTGCCGAAGAATTGAACGAATTGTGCGGATGTTAGATGCTCTTAGCACACCCAAGCTCAACCGCGAAGTGGATATTCTTCTATAGCGTGATTGACATGGCTTTGATCTAGGCCGGCCAATAAGCTACGTTCCGGGTCGTCTATGTCTATGAGAAGGAACAGCTAGTGGAATAGATCTACCTTTTCGAATTGGTTTGTGTGAAAGTCGCCGCTCGTGTCGGCCAAGCTTGGTGCTGTAAGCATGACGCAAATATTGTAGCATATCTTTACCACCTTTGTCGACTTTCTTTATAGTATATGGAATCATCTTGCACGATACAGCGACTGTCAGCACTGAACCAGCGGATGCCAAGACGACCCGTAGGGTCAAACGCATCTTGAAGCGTCCGCAGTAGGGCCAACACTGTATAATTCTTCATTTGTGGGCATGTTCTTTTTTAGTATCCGGAATTAGTGGGTTTTCGTCTAAACAAAGACTCGGGCGAGCATATGGATCCGCCTCACCATTGGTATTGTAAAGCTTCAACTGAAGCCGAAATTCTTCTAGTCCACTCATGGGATGATGTCGCACATTCTTCTAGCTAAATCTTAGCTATTCCGAGCACCTCTACTAAGATATCACTCTGCGCAGCATTGCTTTCCAAAGCACGAAGAGACGGTAAGCCAAATTCTTACCATCACCAAGAGACATGCTGTACGTAATAATCAGATCAGTGAGACCTGCATTCAACTTGCCCACGGCACCCGGCTCCAAGCCTCAGTCTCCAGCCACAAACGCGATGGTACTTGGAACTTGACTGATGTCGAGGAGGGCCCAAACGGAGACGATGGCGAGAAGAGCCATTCCGGCGGCCGTGCTTATACGTGGTATATCCTGTAAGACATAATGGAATTCGAAGTAGCAATACCGCTCCAAACTTAGTAAGCATGCCAGACTTTAGATGAGGCAGGCTCTGTATGGGAAGCAGAAGTAGCCTTTACGGATGAAATGGTATGTGCTTGGTTGATGAGGAAACAGAGGGAGGAGAAGAGTGGGGGTTTAATAGAGAGGGAGACACGGAAATTTCTCGAAACGATTCCGTAGAACCTTAGACAAGCTCATCTATATGCACTATCAACAACCTTTCCAATGTCTGGATTCCCATGCTCTTTGATATATCCTGCCGGTTCCCATCTCGTCCTTTTTTACCACCGCTTAATGCTACTATATAGCGCTCCTATTATCTGAATAAACAGAACCTTATATTGTTGCGTATATCTCTTGTTTTTATACGAATCATGCGTCACTTATCTTATCATATTGTCACATACCTTGTACATCTAACGATGCCTTCGGTACTGTTCTTTTGACGTATCTCAATACACCCAGATACTACTCCTCATCATCCTCTTTCACAGATCTTGCAACTTCGTTCTCTTATGATCACTAGGGTGTTTGATTTATGTACGTATAGTCTGGGTCGTGGATACCATCACCGCTAGGGGCGTGATTGTACGAGAGAGTGCATATTGCGGGTGATGATATTTTGAGGAGTCTCCACAAATCGTATATAAGAATCGGTATGACCTTCATGTGTTTCATTTTGGGGGATTAATACTGTTGTTAATAACTTCACCACTCTTGCACGGCTCATCAACTCGACTAAGTGGACCTACCGTATCCAAGTAGGCCAGATCATAAGTTTCATGCGCACATCGTCGAACGGATTTGGAGGGTATTATATACACAGGAGATTATGGCATACTGTGCTATGTATAGGCCTCTGATGGACTGTGACTGCTAATTACCTCCAACCTATAGATTATTCCATTCATTCGACTTTATTCGACTTCATTCCACTCATTCTTCATCAAGCGCATTCCCACGTTACATGATCTCTTTCTTCTCAGCCTTTCTGCGTTTGTGATGGTGAGAGCAAGGAGTGCGTGGGCACAAGCGCTCTCTAGTAAGATCCCTATTGCCCATGTAAGTGAGGCTTGTAAGGCAACTTCATCCGTCATCGTTTGTTCAGCGTTGAGATGAATATAACGCAGCGGGTCAGGTATTTTCATGCCCGGGAAGGCCTCAGAACCAAATCTTAATGAGCTCCTCTGAGACTGCAGATGGCGTAAGAACGCCTGACTCGGTGATGATGCCCGAGATCAGATCGGGAGGCTGTGCATACTATTAGCAAGGTTGACCATAAGGTAATACAGCAGGCATACGGTAAAGTCCACAGAATCGTCAGCATCGGACCCAGAAACTTTCATGGAGCACTGCTTCGACGTCATATCTGCAATAGCCTCGTCGAAGACATTCTTTGGTTCTCCATCTGTAGTCTTATCTTCCTTGCTCTTGGGCTCGTCTGCTACTTTGAAGTCAAGGACCTTTTGTTCGATAGGCAAGTCGAACTGGCTCAACGGGTAAAGTCTGACGAACTTGTGGCTCTCGGCTACCACATAGAGCGGTTTTCCCTTGCTCTTGGCTAGAATACCCATCTGATATGTGCCCATGCGCGAAATGATCCCGCCGTTCTCTACAACACCTTCTGCGCCCACAATAACCATGTCGACCTTACCCAGCGAATATGCAATAGCCGAGTCTGAGATGGTGGCTACTGGTACATTGTGCTCTCGAAGGTCATTGACGACGTGGTGACCCTCCGTGGAGTCTGATGAGCTGGAGGATGGGAGGACATAGATCACCTTGAAGCGGATTGTGCTCGATTCGGCTGCCCTCCTTAGCAACGCACCCACTACTCTTGATCCACCATTGGTGAGCACGGTGGCACCATCACGAATGAAATGCTTGCCGAAACTAGCAATTTTTTCTCTGCTCTGCTTTGCTCTTTCTACAAAGAGCTTGCCATTGGAAAGGAGGTGGTTTCGTATAGCTCTGAAGTCATCATCTGGGCCTAGGTTCAAGCTTGCAGGGCGGTTCAGGGTTGTGATGAGGTATCGCTGGAAGAGATCGGTGCCAGCAGACAGAGAGATGGGGTTCGCTATTGAAGCTTTCAATGCAGCGGTATGGCGTTCCAGAAGATCGAGTGTTTCGGCCACCGTCGATACTGAGCTCTGTGCGATAGCTTCGACAAGGGCTTCAATGGCAGCAACGGGCATAGTAAGTTCGGGGTCATCCTTGAGGATTCGCCGGTACGTCGCGACAATGTCGAAATCTGGCAAAGGCTTCGTCTCTAAGTTGGTGCTCATCGTGGCGATCGGGTGAGCAGAGTCGCACCGACGGCGTTAGGAAAGCTTTGGAGGGGTTCGAGAAATATGCGATTGAGTCATTTGCTGCCAAGAATGGGGAATTGCTAAGTCATCCCGCTTCCCATCCAACCCAAACTCCCTTTGATTGATATTTCCGAAATATCACCATTTGTTCCATAGATGGTTTCACGGCTTCTACGGTGCACGGTTGCAACTTCGTTGGAGTTCTCAAACCTTAAAAGCAGGAAGGGAGTCTTGCAAATGGCCTTCGAGTGTGCCACAAGGCTCAGCCAATTACGAAAGTTCAACTTCCCTGCCAGATTCATTGATGCAAGGATAGTTCATTTGATTGCAATCTAGCAAGAGTGATTGCAGATTTTGAAGTCGAGAAGCAAGTGTTGTTCTCGTTCGGACTCAGATTGTGTGGGAACTTCTCTGCGGTGTCCGACACCGCCAAGGCAGTGTTCCACTGAACGTGTCGCAACTATAGCATGTTGAAACTTGAAGCGGCGCAATACTGGCCCAATTTGAACTTGAGCTTTAGTCTTGAAATACTGCCCTTTATGCCCGTCAATCATAATATGCTCTGCCCAATTGTGTGCACCACAACACCACTGTCAAAAGTTGAGTTTACTTTAGAAGTTACGCACTCACTAAAGACTTGTTCTCTATAAATTTGATCATTTCATAACTGCCTCCCCAAGGTATTGCCACAACACTCACGGCGTCGACTTTTGCTCATTCTTGACTGGAATCCTGCACATTCTCAACCCAACGCGCAGACGAAGTGCTGGATTACCAAAGTCATTCGACCATCCACTACCCATCAAGATGCCGTACATAATCTATGTTCCGAAAATTCCACGGCCATATATCACAAACGACCCTAAGATTTATCTTGATTGCGTCAAGCGTTTCGGTTGGCCTTGCGAATCACGCCCTTTCACCGATTCATACTGCAAAGCGATTCGAGCAGATGAAGATAGACGAAATGAGAGTGATCGACGACGCGAACAGCTTGAGCGATATTGGATATTTGAACTGAATCGGAGGGACATCATGGAGGCAAATGCTACCTCTGCACCCGTGGATCAGTCTGTAGTTTAGGAGGATTGTGGTCTAGAGGCTACTAATCCAGGGATTTTATTGAAGCCTTAGAAATTCTACAAAGCATGAGTCGATGTATAGCGCTATTGTTCATGTCAAAAAGATTCGAGCTAGCCACGCAAGAAAATCAAGTACCATAGCGTAGCCTGAAATATCTCATGGATCAATGCTCTCACTATTATACAACCAAACAGCCACATGAAGATAATATGGGTATCTTCGTGCCTCACATACTCAATCAGATTTTCTACTATTGTTCTGGGTACCGCTTTGCATTTCTTTCTACTCGAGACAACGCTACTTTTACTAGACCAGAGTGGAAGTCCTACTTTAACATGATCGTTAACCACCTAAGAGTGCCTGACATTGCAGATTACGTAGCGAAACCATGCTTAGAATTTCATTCTTCTTCACCTTATGGACTTCATCCGAGTTTTCATCAAAGCGTAATGAGTTCGACTCTGTGATGAAGGTTGTATTTGTATTGCTTCCAATGTCTATATACTGATATGTCTCTAGAGGCATGCGAATATTTCTGGGAGGGTTGTAAATATCACCAAATCATACATGATTATGAACGAACTAGGCCTGATGATAGGAATGGGAGCTTGGGAACAGTTGTAAGTCTTCCATCTGAAAGCTGCGAAAAGCTGGAGGCTGTGATAAACCGGAGATGTACTGCGAAAGGCTTTGGGTTATGCAATGATTTTATCTAGTCAAATAAAGTACGTAGTACGCTTCAGTGTGATATCGCCTGAGGAGCGTGAAGCCGCACGGTCTCTCCAGCCGAGATGGTGAAGTTTTTGATTCTTGATGGCAATTTAGATGCGACTTCCACCCCCATACCACAAATCGAGTAACCCAGCATGCTCAAGTATTCGCTTTTTGATCGAAGAGCTGCATATGAAGCCATCAAATCCCGTTCGAGAGAATGTTAGGCCATAAACACGTGCAGCGTAGAGTATCGCGCATGAGCCACTCGATGGCGATAAAATGCCGAAAACTATGAAGGAAGGACCTACTGTGAACAATAAAAAGGCCCAGGTGAAGGCGTCGAAGGGCCTGGCGTGAGGGTGTGCCCGAAATTGAAACGCTGATGCAAGCACAGTCCAGGGCAATCGCGAAAGAAGCAAATAAATGAATAGTAGACATGTATTCAGCTACTCTATGTAAATTCCATTCTTCCCTTCCGTCCGCTCAACGCATAAACATCGTTTCTCATTTTCGCCCCTGCTGTCGCTTCCACAAGACTTAGAAGTATCTCACGACCGTCGAGTAAAGACTTCGGGAATCAAATATACTTCATTTTTAAAAAAAAATGTATAGTGTGAGTCGTGGCATGCATTTTGGGGCACGACTGTCGAGTTCCAGTTGTTGACGTAGAGATGAGGGGCGTTTCCTCCATGTGGCGTTCGTGAAAGTCATGCATCATCCAGGCAAACCTGGAACCCGTGGAAGGGGCCGCGGAGTAGCAACCCTACGTAGTGGGATTGAAACCACCAATGCGTATCAAGAAAGACCTACCATTTCCACAGGTGATTGCCTAAGATTCCAACCTGAATGTCCAAAATAATATCAGCACAGAGCCGATTGAGGCAAACGAGCATATAATACAGCGACTTGTGAACCTCAGCCTCCAGTGTGTGCCATTTGTTTATGCTATTGACAGGTTCCTACTGCACACTCTCATGTCGAACGGGAGAAATTTCCGAGTTATTCTACCAACCGAAATGTCTGGCGATAACGATGAGAATAAATCCGAAGCAAAAAGACCCAAACAACATCCACCAATCCTTCAGATAACTTCCTACGACCGACACGAGCCACCGAATCCAAGACCGGATCTCGAATATGACTGCCGCTTGACCAAGAACCCGTCTAAAAGAGCTGGACTTACGCGCACCGGTCTGGACAATGAGGTGCAAGATGAACTTATGTATCGGGATGAGTTTAGCAATCTCATATCTGTTGCAGAAAAGGAGATCAGACGACTGATGGAAGTGAAGGATGCAAGAGCGAAGAGTAACTACGATAGTGCGATTGTAAAGATCGGCTGCCTTTGTGGAAGTGGACATCATCGAAGCGTGGCGTTTGCGGAGCAGCTAGGGAAGATTCAGTGGCCGAATGATTGGGACGTCAGGGTGGCGCATCGAGATCTAGCAGTGGCTAAAGAGAAGAAGAAAATCCGGAAGAGAGCATAAAACAAAAATAGAACTCTATACAGACGATCCATAGCATAGAGACTGCGTTTGTCGATTGTCTTGTTGCAGTGACACACGAAAGAATTCGTCTCAGATTGCATGTCCGTCCAATCCTGTTTGCCACTGAGCCAACCAGGACATCTCCTTCAGTTGCATATACCTACCGGATGCCTCGCTTTATACATGATATTTGGTATACCTATCCGGCTTCATAATTTCCTACTAGGGACCTGCATCTACTTAGGGCTGTGGTCGTGCTGATTCTTTTAATTCTTACTCTACCCAAGGGCTTTTGTTCAATGAAGTAATTGTGGGGCCAAGGAGGTATTTGCCACCCTACAAGGAGCGAAGTAGCCAAGAAAATACGAGTATGACGTCATACTTATGCGCCTGAGGTTCACCTTCAGTTATGATCTGTTACCAGAGGCATACTTTTAACTGTTTAATTTTGAACTGAGTCGATATGAATAAGAATATACCTATCCTTTCTGGATATATCTGATTCTGGCTATGTATCAATGATGCTTCTCAAAGAGCAACTGAATGCATGTCATCAGTTTGATCGTCGCGAATGTCAACATCCTGCTCTGGCATAGTAATGCCGGTATTCCGAGAGGAAAAATTTAGACCTACATCCTGCAACCCACCTTGAGATGCAAGAGCGTTGGCATGACCCAACAAGCACAGACACGGACGCTAACGTGACCAATGACGCACGCCCTCCAGAAGATTGCGTCGCAGCAGCCGACTGCCAGGGCTCATAAGACTTTGACTATGGAATTTTGAGTTGTATACGCTTCGCAAGACAATGCATTTTCGCGAAAAGAAACCTTACAAATATCGGAACGATGATGAGAGGCCACCGCAAATTGTCGGTTTACGCGACCGCATTGCACACTTCACGTGGTAAGCTATGTCTCAGCAGAAATGTGAACAATGGGTAATGAAATGAATAGGCCATGGTTCGCGATCACGATGTCTACAGGAGCGCTTGCGGTCGTTCTAGGCAACACCCCGAACAGCTTTGACGGACTCCAGATCATTGGAGAAATACTTTACATCTTCAACATTGTCTTATTCCTCATATTCAACAGTATCATGATCACGCGTTTTATTCTTGTCCCTCGAAAGCTTTTAGCATCACTTCATCATCCAGTCGAAGGACTTTTTCATGGCACATACTGGGTCTCAGTTGCGCTTATCTTGAACTGCGCGTACATCTACGGCAATGGGAAAACAGGACCCTGGCTCACAAAAGGTCTTCAAGTTTGCTTTTGGATCTACTGTGCTATTGCATTCATTGTTGGCGTTGCTCAATATTCGATGTTCTTCCGCCTTGAGCGCCTCGACGTTACGGATGCAGTTCCTGCATGGATCTTTCCTATATACCCACTCCTGGTAGTAGGTACATTAGCGGGCACTATACTACCTGGCCAGCCTGATGCCTCTAGCTGGCGGATATTTGTGGGAGGTGTTCTTCTTCAAGGTCTTGCGTGGGCGGTTTCTTTTCTGATGTATGGGATTTACACGCAGCGCTTAATGACAAGCGCTTTGCCCTCGGCAAATGTCCGACCTGGGATGTACGTGTCAGTAGGACCAGCCGGTAAATTTTATCAACTCTACTCACGGCTTGCCATTCACATGTTCTAACATACCCAGGATACACGGCGGCAGGACTTGTCTCTCTTGCAAGCCAAGCACCAACCCTCATCTCGCCGAATTACTGGACAGATATTTCAGTTCCGGATGGCGAGATCGTGAGAATATTTGGTATCATGTCTGCTCTTTTCATCATCCTTTTTGCGTACTGGTTTTTCTTCATCACAACAATAGCCGTTCTTGCTGGAGTCCGCAAAATGTCTTTCTCGCTCAACTGGTGGGCTTTCATCTTTCCAAATGCCGGGCTTACGCTTGCCACTATACAAGTCGCAAAAGTGTTGCACAGCGAGGCTATGAATGGTATAGCAAGCGCTCTGACTATTTTACTGGCCATCATGTGGTTGGTTACATCAGCTTTCTGTATTCGTGCAGTTTACCTTGGAGAGATCATGTGGCCTGGGAAAGACGAAGACAAGACTATGGAGAGACTGGGTTGGGGTTGGAGAGGCAACAAAAACAACCGTCAAGCGCAAAAGATCACTGTGTAGGACCCTTCACATCAGCTAGTGCACGCTTACGCGTAAGCTACGACATACGGCTTTCAACAGCGAACTCTGTAGTTTGAGGTCAGATTCACAAGAACGCATTAACTGGATGGTCAAATACTATCACACAGCTTTGGCGCTCGTCTCCCAAACTCAAGCAGTCAGTTGGCGGGTATTTCCATACTTAGCACCACCTCAAGCATAAGAAACACGATTTGGAGGCTGACCTCGATTACTTCGTTCATTCGCGTAGCCGACACGTTTCAGTCCGCCATTACACTAAGTGGCCGTTAGACTAGCCGCGATCATCTTGATGAATAATTAGCATCACACGAAGGAGAACACAGACAATCCATACACAAATTGATTTCCATGAAAGAGAGGAAGGCGTCTCTTGATGATGGATTTCAGGGAGCAGTGATTTGGATGCGTGACGCATGGATCCTTGCGCTTAACGTTGAAAGAGGTTTCAAGGCAGTCCATGTATTCACGAAATAAACCATTAGGGGGGTTTTGGGAAGACTAATTCAACGGGAAGTAAAGCAAAGCCAGCAGAAGTAATGTAGCAATTGCAACACGGGACTACTGATTTCAGAAGCCAACTGACGGCATTTCCTTTGGGTCAGCAGAGAGAGCTAGTAGCACTGCGGAAGGTGTTGTCATGACAAGCCTATTGGTGTGCATCATGGTGGACAGGTTATCGTCCTGGTTGGCCTTGGCCATTGGAATACACTGGCAGGCCCTGAACACTTGCGGGCTTGGTATCACTGCAACGCGACCTCGTGTGCAATTTTGGCGTTGAGCGGAGTGCTTGGTCCCAAGGTATCCCGCCAGCTGTCAAGAAGCTGCTATCGGTCCGACTGTGCCCAAGCCGCGGACTGGGAATTTGATGATAACAGCAGATTTCGAATCCAATCACTAGTATAATCTCCAAACAGGTGCTGTTGATTAGTGGTACGGATTGCAGCGTGTGCAAGCTAATTATCGTGAAGTAGAATTTTGCGCTGATTCCGTGATCGATGCATGCATCTCCAGGTTTAACTGGACAACACGATTCTTATTCATACTCAACATATTGCCATGTTCGGACAAAAGAACCATACAGAACCTTCGGTCGTATTTTCGGGTCTTTCCCAAGATTTTGCCCAGAGTTGCCCAGCTCCAAGTTGTTGCACAATCCCCACCTTCGTCATCGGAACAGCGCGAACCCCTCACCACCAGAAATTTCCATCACGATCAATCGACCATGCTTGTCCTACCGCCTCAGAAATCCGTCCGCGCACATTTCAGGGCCGTCAATGACTCACTCGGCGTGGTGTAAACTCCGAGTGAACAGCTGACAGCTCCATCACCGATCATTGAACAATAGTAATCACCGCAGTACAACCGCCGAACCGCTGATAGATACCAAACCTTCCTGTTTGCACCTCGCATTTTTGTTATTCAACCTTGCCTCAACACCATGCGTCATCCCTGCTCTAATTTACGGAAACGATAATAATCAATGAATCTAGACTCCGCCGACAGCATACGACTAGCATCTTGGCCGGTCCAAACCCCGTCCTGCATGGTCTTTGTTGTTCTTGGCCGCTGGCGGACAGGAAACTGTGCGGGGCAAGGCGTCACATCGGGCGCATCAGAGCAATCATCGCCGCACCGTTGGTCGGAAGACACGGCACTGGTGGAAGCCTTGCCACGCGTTGACCAGCTGATGAGTCGAATGAGCGGCGCGGACGTGAGGGCGGAGATAGCGTTTGTGCCACCCTTGTAAGCCGGTCAGCGCGTTGGCGGGGTTTGATTTGCTCCGACAAACGATTGTGGCCGCTGGAGATGCCTGCCGTGTCTGTCTTGTCGGGGATAGGGTTTTGGCACGGCGCTTGGGTGGGCTTAGGTGGAGCTGGGGTTTTGAAATCGTGCATGAGATAGCATTCTGTGAATGAGGGCGGGAGTTTTGAGGCAGTATATAGATTCGCGCGTTCCCCACTTGCAAAGGCAGCCCGAAATCATCGTATCCCAATTCAGACTTCTCACAAATAGTCTTGAACACTTACCACTACCAAACACAAGCGCCCAATTGAACCCCAACATTGGCACCTCTACTAGCAGTCAATATGTCTTCACCAATAACTCAATACGTCTACATCCCCAATCTGGTCGGACGCCAAATGCTTCGCATTACCATTGACGAAGTCGAAGCGGAGGGCCAAATCTCGGTATCATCAACCACCCACTCAACCCAGCCCGCGCTTTCATCACCATCCTACGCCCGCGACTCCTCACCGTCTCCTAGCTTCTCGAGCGTCGAGGAGACTGAGTGATGAGCTCATATGTCAATTTTGGCATGCAACATGAAAGACGACGAAGACTCGAGTGCCTTGACGGTACAAAAATCTATTGAGCACTCGTGAGCTTCACGCTAAGGAATATCGAACCGAGTCCAATGTTGACGCTGACATCACACGACAAACGGCGGTACACATGCTATTGTGGCAGCGATATTGAGCTAAGCTGCAAGAGCTGAGGCTCCACAATGAAAATTTAAAGGAGGGCAATCGAAGGGGGGCGGGGCAACGTTCGCAATGGAAGATCTTTGCTAGGTATGGGTTTTGAAGGAAGCTTGGTATGACACGATCGCGCAATCCGATCGTACAGAAAAGGAAGTGAAGCACGCGTCAGCTTGGCAGACGTGGAGATGGTGAAACCTGTAAAACCAGGCTTGCCTTAATCTATAGTAATAGTTATTAATACATTGACTATACTAGTTATTATGCTTGAGTGCCTCTTCATGAAGAGCAATGTTGAGGTTTCGACCTCCGCGTCGTCTAACGTTTACTGTTTCGCGACCTCGTGCTTTACAGTCTCAATTGTTGTTATTAAAGAATTAGCATTAGACCAAATATGGGTAGTCAGCGAGACCTATCAAGAGCCTTCGTCTTACGCATTGAAAAGTGTTTCAGTGAGACCGCTTTATAACGGTTACTATTACGGAGATGCAATTATCAAAGATCATTGCTGTCATACACTATGGTTTCAGCGACAAACAGACTCTCCTACTCTGCAACGTCACTTTACGCCCCATATATTGAACCCAACCCAGTAGAGTAAACAGCCTATTATTAGAGCTTCTATTCTTCCCCTGACATAGACCCTTTATCTGTTTACATACACACAGTCCCGTGTGCGTTCCTCGCTGCTGCATCTTTTCAATTTTGCATGTATAATGCGATGAGCGATGAGGGCCCTCCTACTGCATATGTTACTTCTTTGAGACATTTCGGCGCGTTTTGAGTTTGAGTGCAATGCGGGCAGTGCTTTGAGTGAAGCATTCGTTGTACCAAGGTTAAGGAAAACAGCTGTCAGGTATAGCGACAGGACCACTGAATGTGGAATGAGATGCCTGTGAAGTGCTATCTGCGTACTGTACTCACCTTTTGGACATGGCTAAGTGGAGGCCATTGTCAAGATGATGCAGTCAGATGCGTTTGCGGCGTAAAACGAGACATTTTGGGTCAACTTGCGTAGTGTGGGTAACACCCACCTACCGATGAGCAGGGGGCTAGGTATACGCTGGTAAACGCAGTTCTACGGGAAATTAGGGGTGTTGGTATCTTAAGGGTCTGCGGTGCAGCTAATCGATAGTATAGGGCTTTCTCATGGGGAGAGGATACTGAAGTGTTCTTGAAAGTAGGTGTATGTTCTTCCACTCTTTAATTTGCTAGCTGAGTTGGAAATTAGTTGTACGAGTATGGCTGCGGGCTCCCAATTCAGGTTGTTCTGGAGCTGGCTACCTCCGGGTTATATAGATTGTAAATCATGATGTTGTTAACATGTTTAGAACTATTTTAGCGTGCATTTAAAATCTTGTGATGGTGCGGTATATGTTCTGCAAGAAGGTAATTTAGCCATAGATCCACAAGTGTTCATTTGCTACATATGCGTTCAAGAACTGCATCGACATCGATAATTCTTTTAATCTTCTTGGTGTTCATATTGGAGTAAGAGTAATATTACAAATATAGGAAAGAGAACGCTGGGTGTTTATTTTACATTCTAAAGCGTGCTAGGACGTAACTGTTGATACAAGGAAAACAGGAGCTGAAAAGTTGCCTTAAGAAATTCGGAGATTACGATCGAGGATCGCATTTCACGACTGGACGTACCCATGGACGGCAAGGGTCGTAAAAAGTTCGTCTGCACAGTCGAATAATAGAAACGGAGGCATGGTCTTGGTAATGCCGACGTGGTCGGTGTTTCGCTCTCCCTCTTCTCACATGTTCAGCTCGGCAGGCATACGGAGCCGTTTGATTCAAGCAAGGCCTTTCGTCTTCTCTCAATTTGCAACTAAGCCGCTAAATTTGCGGCTGTGAGGATGGCTTACTGAGAATATCGATGCGACTGCTCAATCTTTATTGGGTGATAATTTTTCTTGTTCGGGCGGCTCGGACGAGTTGAACCAAAAGATGCCGACTCAACTTCGCTTGGCTTCGGCCGAGGAGACTCGGCCTGAAGCGTAGGATAGCGACATGGTACGGCCTTATGCTGATTGCGAGTATGCACTGCTTTAAAGAGGTCAGAATATCAGTAGCGGGTTGTGCACCCTGTCAGTTTCTTTCTCTATCAAACAATTCAACTTCTTTTGGTGATTCATTCGGCATCTGCAAACAGAGCACATAGAATAGGAACTTGATATTCTAGCAACTTATCACTAACGTCATTCGCGATTCTCTACTCCACGATGGTTCATGTTCCACTTTTCCATTTCTTCAAGCAAAAGCCCACGCTCGCCGATGAAAACCGCACACATTTTCGAGATGAGCATTGGAGAGGCATTCGCTCAAAAGTCATCCTCCAAACAACAGCAGGCGGCATAGCCTTCATACTCTGGTTTCTCGCCTGCTTGTCCTACATGTATGGAACGTTGTACCTCTCCCCTGGCAGACATGCGGCGATCCACGTGCTCGCCGTGGACTATGATGGAGGCGTTGTTGGCCAAGCTATGGAGGCAGCATATGGCCAGCTCAAAGGGCCGGGATTCTTCACGTTAGTCTATCGTTCGCCAGATGAGTATCCGACGGAGGAAGATATGCATCAGGCTGTCTGGAATGGCGACTATTGGGCTGCCATCTCCGCAAACCGTGGCGCGTCTGCGCGATTGTCTGCTGCACTTCAAGGTGGCGAAGCAGCAGCTTCCTACGATCCTCTCAATGCTCTGCATTATACCTGGAATCAGCAGTACTATACCACCTTCGCCAACTCTATCGTTCTGGGCCATATAAACCAACTTATAGCCGCCACACGTCTCGCCTATAACAAGATAAACGGCACGCAAGCCTCTCAAATGCTGGATGAAGCCGATCCCTCAGCAGTACAGGTTTTCCTAAACCCTATTCAGGCTGCTGCCACAAATATCAAGGCCGCACAATTCGGCACCGTGATCCTCCTCAATACAGTCTCCATGGCCATGCCCATTCTGCAACAGTTTTTCTTCTTACTTGTCCTCAACGGCGTCTTGGGCACACACCAACTTTATCTTAAGATGACTGTCCGGTCGAGCCTGCTATTCCGTCGGGTGGCAGGCGTGTTCTATACACTGGGCGCTGCGCTATGCCAAACGGGGTATTATTGGGCATTTCGGGAGAATTGGAATGTCAACGGAGTGCAGTTTGTGCTAACGTGGATGACATTTTGGTTGTTGATGCATATCCATCTTCTCATTCTGGATAGTATATCGACGCTAGCGCCACTGCCGGTTATGCCGTTTGTAGTTCTTCTCTGGGTGCTGCTGAACATTGCTAGCACGCTTAGCCCGCTGGAGCTACACGCAGGGTTTTATCATTGGATGGTTGCGCTCCCGAGTCATGAAGCGTATTCTACCTTGATGACAATTTGGTCGGGCGGCGCACACAACCGTCTCTACCGCGCCCTGCCTATCCTCTTCTCGTGGTGGCTCGTAGCGAATATCACCACATCCCTCACGCACATCCACGCCTGTCATCTGGCATATAAGCTTGAGCAAGAACAGGCTATGGAAGTGGGGCGTGCGAAGGATGTCGAAGCCAGCCTGTCGCCAGCGGAAGACTTTGCAGACACTTTGCCGGTGCACAGTAGCATGACGAGGGCAACAACGAAGATGGAAAGGCAAAGAACAGTTGAAGACGTGGCGCTGGAGAGGAGACAGGTATATGGACCGTCGATTCCACCGTTTGCTTAAATGTTTCTATCTATTAATGGTTCGGCGTGGTTTATCATAGTGTTACGGAAGTGTGTATTTCTTTCCTTTTCTACGTATAATAGCACGATAGACTACACAGACACCATACATACGCAGTCCAGATAATCTTAATATAATCATCTAAATATAGCCATTCCCTTTTGGCTCCCCGTCAGTTCTGACCTCGGTGAGCCCTGATTTTTAAGGCGTTCCAAACCGCGGGAAGCCAGCCCCCCACCCCTGCCTGTTTATCTAGCGAAGGATCGTTCATCCTTGAATACGACCCTTACGCAATTTCCTTTTCGCAAACTGCCGAACGACGGGAGCGGAAGGAATGCAGTTTCTAGTGGCAGCCTTAAAGCTTGAATTGGACGTACAGGCATCTTTAGTATGGGTCAAGACGTGTGATGTCAGACTTTGTGTTGCGTGTTTCGTGGTTGTTAGTGCTATGCTGTTACCTGCACAGAATTTGACTCTGCGGGAGGCATGGAGATGCTGTGCTTAACAAAGAGTTATTATGGACGTGTGATTCCTGCAATTCTAGAATCTAACTGTACTCATAGATATGTTTACAATCAACGCAGAGGAAGTGTGTATACTCCATGAAATATTCTTTTCCCCAAGCCCAAATCCAATAGGAAACGGTCGTTTCGTAAATATAATCTTGCTGCCCGGTAGCCCCGGGGCTGATGCGATATATATAACGATGCCCATGTATAACACCCGAGGTGAGGTGGTCTGAATGTACTCATATGTCAAAATCTAAATGCCCGTACCGAAAGGAAGGTGAAACGCCGTCATGATGCATATGCGTCCAGGACCATGCAGAACAAAAGAAAAACTCTTCAACAGGCCTGTGCTACTCAGCCGCCATTACGGCAGCATAATAAGCTGCTCTCATCCCCCGACTACCATAGCCAGGGCGACAACTATCGCAAGCAAGGCAGTGTAAATTGCGGTGGTTGCGCCTGTGAGCGAAGGCGAAGCGGCATTGCTCTTCTTCGACTGTGTACCGTCCGGCTTCAGCACCAAATTTACGCCAAGTTGCCATCCAATATTGGCAACGACGGCCTGGCTGTCTCTTACGGGAACTTGAATCTTGCCTGAGCCATCCGCAGTCACAACGTTGACGGTGCCATCAATGACGTGGGCTTCGCCAGTGACATCGTCATAGCTCAAGCCGTTCCAGGTAAGTCCCCTCTCTGAATCCGCACCGTCGGCAGTGAGGTATGAGAGGAAGATATCTTTATTTGCGTTGGCAGAGCCCAGGTTGAGATTGAAGGTGAAGCTGCCCTTGTCATTCGAGGAATTTGCTAGTTTGGAATTGATGAGGACGACGGATTGAAGGACATCTTTTGCATAGGCAGTGTAAGCGCGGATGCGACCGTCATATGATGCACCAACGTTGCTCGTCTTCAGAGCCGAAATCTGTGTAGTGCCGTTGCCGTTGCCAATGATTTGTGCAACGGCGGCATGGGCGTAGTATTGCGGGCGTACAAAGGTTGTGTCGCTGCCATACATGGGAATGGGTTGCCAGGCGCTGGCATTGGAGTTGTCGGTCATGTGCATTTGGACACTGGAAATACCAATTGACGCGGCATACAAGAAGAAGTTGAGTGTCCATAGTGAAGCACCCATGGTGTCGCTGACGCCGGGCATGCCAATGGGGCCGACGGAGCTCATTTCTCGCAGGACGTAGGGTAGACCGGTGTCCAGGGCAATCTTGACCTGCTTCTCCCAGTAAGCGAACTGAGTGTTTGTGGCATCAAGATCCATGAGGTCGTCAAGTGTGAGTGGTGTTTTCGTGACGCCGATAACTAAAGGTGGTTAACATATTGGGGGGCAGTGGTTTGGAGGGAAGAGGGATGATATACAATAGAAGTAATCGTGCTGATTCCAGACCGTCATGTAATGATCGCCGTTCCTTCCCGTCATGATGCCGTCGTCGACAAGCTGTGAAATCTCAAACGTCGTTCCAATGGTGGACGCGGTAGCCGGGGGTTCGAAGAAGGCGGCGGGCAGGCCAGCTGGTTTGAGGACACGCTCCGAGACTACCTCGCAACGGTCGAGGAACTGGTTTGTGTATGTTTGGCCGTTCCAAGGCGCAGTGCGGAATGAGTTTTGCAGCCAGAGATCCGGTTCGTTGCCGACCTCGAATGAGTACAGCTTGACATTGCGCATGCCGTCGACGGCGCCCTGGGCCAGATTCACAATGTGGTCCTCCCAGTCATCGTCCATGTAGGCCATGTTGAGGCCAAAGGTGACAGGCGTATCCTTGGGAAATCTGTCGAGTGCCTGGAAATAGCCGGGGCCTATTATCATCGAGTCGGCAGCTATTGCGCCTTGGGCCTGTGAGTTTTTATTTGGGGTCCATCTCAGCTGCGGATTGCTCTGGTTGAAGACCATGTAGTCCTGCGTGTTTCCTCCGAGGCGAATGTGTGGTGGTGCACCCGAGTAGTCTGCCAAGTTCTGCAGGAGTTTGACGGAAAAAGTGTTTGGCGTATCGCCGCCGGTGAAAGAGAACAAGTTGGAGGGCTCGATGCCGAAGCCGGCATATGACGGGTCGAGGTAGTCGGAGGCGCCACTTGGCGCATTATTGCTCAGCGAGAGTGAGATGGAGCTTTGAGCGAGGGCGCGCGATGCCAGCATGGCGATGGTGGTGGTACATGTTGAGCGAGTGAACATGGCAGCTGCAGCCCAGATGCAGTTGCTGGGACCGAGAGGAGGGGACAAAGATGGGGAAGCGACCCAGGACGAGACAGCACGAGATAGAACGAGAAAGAGACAGGGAAAGCGAGTGCGATGGTGGCCAGGGATTAAAGGAGGAAGAGCAACGGTGAGCAGCGGCAGGCTACTCTAAGAGGCAGTCAACAATTCGCACACCATGCGTCACTTCTTCTTTTTGGGCGGCGCCACGCCGGCCATAGCGTGTCTGCTCCAAGCGGCGGGACGATGCAGCACCATGGAACCGGAGCCTCTCGGACGGCTCCCCCGGACGACTCCCGCCCATGACATCACCAGCCTCTGCAACCGTCTGTCCAGACATCAATTGACTCACGAAACAGAGCCCGCTCCCAGGCGGCGGTCTTCATCGCTGCGTGCATCGGACACGCGTCAGCTCCCGTGCCTGCATTTGTGGGTTGATGTGGCGCCCTGGATCTGCGCGCTACGCAAAGTGCACCCAATCTAACGAACTACTTTTAGCATGCAGATCGAACAATTGCGTCAAAGCTTGTTTTTTGCCGCTCTCTGCACAAAACCTGTCCGTCTCTGGCTATCATTCGTCTTGATGCACTTGTCTCCCCGGAACAATCTCACGCTGCGCCAACACCTCACCCTTCAGCTGCATCGAGCACCGCTAGCCGCTGGCTAACGCGTCGCACCTGACGTCCACGTCCGACACTTGATCAGCCTCATATTGTGCCTCCCACGTCCCTGTTTCGCAATTCGTCCGATAACAAGACCGAACCAAACGCTTAACTATATTGCCCAGCCTTCCATCCGCTCCCCCACCCACCAAAGCTCCAAACAGCCTCCTCACGCTTATGCAGCCACCTCATTATCCACCCATCTGCACCAGCCACCTACCACCATCCATTGAAATCCTGGTAGATCGTTTCGAGGTACTTCTGCTTCCATTCCTCGACAAAGCTGCTGCTGTCGATATACATGCCCTTCGGTGTCGACTGCATTTCAGCTAGGTATCTGGCAGCTATCGAGTAGACAGTCTTCGCTACTTTCAATCGGCGCAACAGATCGCTCCAAAACATGCCGGTGCTTCGGCCCAGCGATAATAGATTGTCGAAGCCGGCTACAGGGTATGTTAAAACAAAGGAGGCAGGACCGTTGCCTTCAAAGTCCTTTGCGACCCACTTCAGGGCCTGCGGAAAAATAACCCATTTGCCTGTCTCTTTGAAGTCTTCGCGGGTCTGCGTATTTTGTACAACCTGTGCGAGCATCCACTGAACAGTCTTGCGGCTCTGGGCTGCCTCGTGCTGTTCATCAACGCCCATCTCTGCATCTTCGGGGCCTGCTCCTGCCCAGAGTTTTGTTGCAGCACCTCCCCAAGAATCGCCATGAACAATTGGCCGTTGATATACTTCTTGTTGTTTCCATCGTATTCAACAGCAGGAACAATTGCTGTCAATGCTTCCTTATAGATCGACGTTCCCTGTGGACCCAATAGCGCGCACTGGAAGCAGATGTTCTGAGACTCGATATCAGACTCACGTTTTTTTCCGACGCTCCAGCGGCGCGTGTGAAGTTCAGCGCAAAACCAGTCGTATTTTCCTCGACATTATCCGCTTCTGGCTCTTTGAAGCAGATTTACATGACCTTATCTTCACCGCAGCAGACAAGACCTAAACCTTTGTAAGATGGAGCTTCAAGATCAAGCTTGGCCATGTCGATGGTGGGCGCAGAGTCCACTACCTCTGCGCGCCTTGCCTTGTTACTTTTGCGAGACAGGATTTCGGCATTGAACCTTGCCGCTTTGATTGTTGCTACAGTTTTGAGTGCCGTATCGACAAGTTGCTTTCGTTTCCTTATTCTCTGTTCCTGTGGAGAACCCGTAAATCCCGTAGTTATATCATGGTATTGTTTACGGTTCTTTTTATGCGCTTCCCGTAGTTGCCCCTGGAGTACCTTCCGTACCTCTCCGGTTATTGTGCTGTCCTCCATGATTGAGAGAATTTTTGCTTCGCCAACCAGATCCTCAAGTTTCGGAGCTATCTGTTCGACCTTCTGCCTACGAATAAAGGCCCGTAACTCAGTTATTCGACTTTTGTCTTATACGCGACAGCCAGGGTATCAAATGCTTCATCGGCCAGCAAACTGAGCAAGTCATCGTCAGGGAGTAGCCCAGCCTTCGGGAGCAGATCCAGATCCACCTGCACAGTGCCACCATGCTGTTCCTCCCATTCCACTCCTAGACTCACGCCTTTCCAAGCAACAACTCGCGACTCAGCTTGGGCAATCTGTATGTTAAGTGTTTTGCAATGCGCAAAGAAAGTAGCCTCGTCTTCAAAGACAAGCATCTCATCCCAGCTATTCAAGTTCTGTGCTGCTGCTGATCCGCCGAGTGAGTTGGAGCAACCTTTTGCCACAATTATGTAAATGCTCCCAGTCGATGTTTCTTTGAACACGATCAATGTATCCTAGGCGCTCGCGAAAATCGATATGCCGACTGAGATGTTTGTAACGCTTGGAGTTGGGCCGCGAGCACCAGTGATGACGAAGATTAGTGGTACATTGACGACTTTTTGCTGTTCTGCCAGGGCCATCAGTCGATGCACGTCGCCATCCCATATTTCGCCATCAGTCAGTAAAAACCACACATCCGAATTTTGGATCGTATCCAATGCAGCAGGCTTTCTCAGAATCTCGCATGGCTGCGTGCCTCCATGACAAGATTCCCATCGTACCGACTCAAACTTTTGCGTGGTGTGTCGCAGTCGCTTCCCCACAAAGCGATAGTGTCCGCTGGGTTCTTGTAGGTGTCATGTAGAGCCTCTACGAAAGAGCGTTGCTGCCTCAATATGGCTCCAGCTGTTGATCTTGAGTCATCGACTGCTTAAAACTTCTGGCTTTGTAGAAAAGAGATATATTCGACCTTGTGCTCGGTAGGATCGGAAATAATCTTCCAGCTTGCCATGAGGACTTGAGAACCGGACATTAGTCAAATCGATTCATACCAAAAGAGAAGGGATAGCAAAATAACTCACAATATGACGATAGCTGTATGAGGCCTCGATCATTCGCTTCAAAAAGCTCAGATTTCTTGGTATGACCTAGGTTTGCTTGTCTTCGAGGACACCGTACGAGGTTCAATGATACGATTGATATCGAAACGTTGAAGAATACACAACATTGTCTTACATGTGGAGTCATTTGACTCTGTGACTCTTCCATAATAAAGGTCCATTAGGATCCCCAAAACGAAAGTAAGATTCCAGGCTGCAGCCACTCTATTACTCCTCTTGGGTAACGTCGTGTCTAGGGCCCCCCGTATTTCGCACCGATTGTTTACGCATCATCTCGAAAAGGGCAACAGGAACTGATTCTACGACCTAAGATTGCTCCACGAGGGTCACGTGGTTTGAGCATATAGGGCGAAAGGGCGGCAGGATACAAGGCTGCAGTTGCAAGACAGGCTTGCGTCATCTCGTATCCTGTCGTCCTTTTCATTTCGTAGACTCAGACTTAGGGCCCACCACCCTCAAGCTACAGATTTTACTTGCAGAGTTTGACAACGACCTGAAGCTGAAAAAAATGGTGTATTGTTTAGCTCACCAGAGCTCATCCGCGTGAGCCAAATTGTAAACTTCATCTTTGCTAACTGGCTCGCGATTCTTCTAGCCATCGAATCAGGCTACGAAACGTCCATAGTCGGGTTTTCGACATTGCAACGCAATTCTACTCGCGTAATGTAATCCCTATGCCCACCGGCACTTGCAGATGTGGCAAGCAGTTTCGCGCTCAAGGCAGTATTGATTGGCTCAATAATCCGCTCTCAGGCCGGTTGAAACTGCGTTTACAACGTGAGGAGATAGCTAATCTGATTGTCCACAGGATGTTACGTAAAGGCGTACTGCTTGTAGTTGTTATTTCTGAGCGATGCTCTATGTACTGTATCAATACTCTATGGCCTTGAACTCGTTCTTTTCTTGCCCCTTTCTTCAAACTATACGCAATAAATCTCACATTGGTACACATTCAACATATACCTCCTTGAACGCCATGATTATAAAATACCCTTTGTAGTCTGCAAAATAGCCTCCTATCGTTCTCAACTGCCCAATCCGTCCGCATGCCTACTTGCATAGTTATCGTTTAGTGATCTTTCTGTACTGCTACCATCACTCCGCCCGATCTCTCGATGTCAACATTCATCTCTCCCTTCTCTTTCCTCCATAACTGTACTCCCGCTGACCCCTCATTCCCTCGTATGCCATTAAATCCATATTCCTAACCCTCACCTCTGCCATGTAATCCTGTTGTTCATTCGACAGAGGCTTAATCCTATTTCTGTCATTACCAAAGCCAAATGCAGAATGCACGGCATAGCCACAGCACACAAGGAAGCCGGCGCCTAATATGATAAGTAGGACTATGAGGGCCTCTGGGATGGCGTATTGGTCGTCGCGCTTTTGGAGATGCATGACGGTGCCTCGGCGGGCTCGATTGACGTGAGTAGAGGAGATAGCGTGATGGGAGACCTTAAGGAGCGATGGCACCGGCAGCAATGGTGTTGGCACTGGCGTTCACGTGATCGTTGGGTTATGGGCAATTCGCGAGGCTCTGAATGTTCGAGTGAGTGAAGTGATGGGCGTATGCGAGACTGGATAGCCTCGATTGGCAAAGATAGATCGAGGCTTTATTCAACAGAGTTCTACCGTAGGTAGGCTTCTTTGGATGTCCGTTTATGTGTAGTCGAAGAGATACAAACGGATAATGCGGCAGCAGAGAAGAGTGATGACCTTAAGAGTTCAAGAAGGCCAAAGCGAAGAGAAAGAGAAAGTCAGATGAGGAAGACGGCGGGTGAAGGAAAATGAGCAGCACGGTAACACGGCAACGCGGCGAGCTGAGCCTTCAAAGACACGCAATAGCAAGAATAGAAGTGTGCCTTACGGTCCAGCATGTCAAACTCCTTGAATGTTTCCTCACCATCGCCTGTAAAGCACGGTCCTCTCGTTTTCGTACATTACTTCTTTTGCTCTAGTGTCTCGTTAGATCACGGTTGCGATTGGTTGATAACATCTTAGAATGTATTGAGGCCTCCAATGACCCACAGTGGTGTATTTACAGCACGTGATATTACGAGCGGACCAATTAGGTATGTTCAAAATCTCCTTGTCTGTTCGTTTCTTCTGATTAGGAACACCTCTCGGCATGCGCGAAGACCCTAAGTATGAAGACACCTACTCGAAGCTAGGCCCTCGGGACGTCATTTGGCAAATCCTACCAGCCACAACAGAGAATGGTTCTACTTGAAGTATTCGAGCAGTTTCTTGGAATATATTGGTGTCTATTCAGCTGCTTGGCGACCAGGCAGAGCGCATCCGTTGCAAATCGACGACAATGGTTTTGTGACTTTCCTGCCAGTGGCAGCCTATATTCACGTCTCCGCCACCGAATCTATATATATCAATGGCACCTAAAATAACCACTAAGAGAGTTCTTGAAGCAAATGGTCTGCTAGCGAAGGAGAACATGGGAGTAGATAAGGCAATGCACAAGAACATACCAATGGTTACACGCAGGAGGCTTTTGGAGAGGGTACAGATATCCTGTTAGACTGCTGATCGTACAGGCGATTGATATACAATAACTTGGGGACAAGTCCGAGAGATTACTCGATGATATGGCAGAGATCAGACCAAAAGGAGGAAAAGACCGAAATAAACTTAGCGAATGGGGTGGAACAGGAGAGAGAGCGAAGGTGAGAAGGAATGAGGCGGGCTGAAGAGCAACCTCGGACATACAATGAATGGCAGAATGAAACCAAAGCCTCAGCACTTGTGAATACCTTCGCTAAGACCGTGGAAAAGCTTACGCAGTTCAAAGAACTGCCCTAAAGAACCTCAATCTGCTGTCTCTCGGGGAAATGCTGAGGCCATTAACACTAGTAATCAGGAAAATTCAAGCGAGGGCGGACTCTATGCAGGATTCGGTGACTCTATTGACTGAGCAACATGGAAGTCCAAGTTCCGCTCTTTCTTACTCAGACCGTTTGACAAGGAAATCCTTCCGATTAAACACCCATCTCAGACAACTTCCACGGAACTCTGGCAATACATTGAACCGAGAGAGACAGCGATGAAGGGAAAGAGAAGCGAAGTTGTATTGGGTGGCAGGCGCACAAATTGGCCATCGTGTTGTGCTATTCTGGAGTGAGTATTGTCAAACGGTTAAGGAATGGTCATCGAAGATGTATTTGCGCTGGTCGCGCACGGAGAAGTTGACCTTGATAAGTAGAGAGGCCAGTTCCGCAGGGTGGGGCCATGACGCGTCTAGATTGGCTTATGAGCAGCAGCTTTTCAATCAACATAAAACAGAACTGCATTGTCACATTGGAGAAAATTGTACTTCTCTCATGCACCCACGATGATGTCTGACGCTGGGAGCCAGTTGCTTTCGCGGTATTTATGAGACTTCCTTTAGACGGCTTGGTACATACAAAACCCCATGTGCGCGTGTCGATTGGACCAAAAGAACAGCCGATATTATTCTAGTTCTACGTTTACTACGCTCACGCAACGAGCTCTAATACTGACATTAGATATCAGATGCTCATACCACCACCTACAAAGCCCAAGCAGCCGCAGCGAAGACTACTGATAGCGCCATTGCCATCGAGTTAAGCTGAGTCACCGATGTAGCGACGCCGGCATTGCCACTTCCGCTTCCACTTGCTTGAGTGTTGCCGTTGGTATTGCTCGTGTTGCTACTCGACGAGGTGTCGTTGATGGTCACAGGGGTGGGCGCTGGTAGACTCTTCTCCTCGGGACAACTCAGATCGAAACGCGGCTTCGTCGACAGCTTGTCTGTGATGGCGAACTTGACTTTGTTGTCTGGGTTCGCGTCGCGCAGCGTGTACCAGAACACGTTCTTCTTGCCAAAGAGCGCGCATCCAACGTCCTTCCAGTATTTGCCTGCATTGTCCAGGGTTGCCTGAGCGGCTCCAAAGGAGGGGCCGGTATAGGCCCAGCCAGTCTCGGTGATCCAGACCTCCTTGCCTCCCGCAACGGCTTCGGTCGCGTTCAGGGCGCTGCTCAGAAGGCTGCCGGCATTGCTAATCTGGTTGTCGCGCTCCGACTCGTAGAAGGGGAAGGCGTTCACGGCGAGAAAATCAATGTTGTCGATGACAGCCTTGTTGGACGAGTTGACCCAAGCGGTCCACGTATCGACGTGGGTGATCTTGACGTCCTTGAGAGGCGTCGAGGCAAGGCGCTCGCGGGTGGTCTTGATGAACTTGACGATGGTCGCTGCGCTATTACCAACACCAGCTTTGTTCCGGATACCAGACTCAGAGACGCGATACAAGTCCTCGCTACCAACCGAGATGCCGAGGACGAGGTCTGTCAAGCTGGTGCCGTACTCTTTGACGGCCGCATTCAACGCCTTCAGCTCGTTGTCGATGTTGTCCGTCCCTGACGCCCAGATGCCGAGCAGCAGCTTCGTGTTGGTGGCGATGGCGGCCGGGAACGCCGCGATGGGCGTATCGGGCGTGTTCCACTGGATGTTGGAGTAGAGGCGGATGGCGCTGAAGTTGCCTGGCGCGCCTTGCAGGTTCTTCGCCGTCTTGAACTCGGTCTCGAAATCCTCCTGTGTCTTCGCCTTGCCGGTATCGTCAGAGGCTCCAGAGTTGAAGCCGAGGAGGAGAGTGTCTTGCGCAATCGCGCTGCCGATGGTGGCTGCCGCAACTGCAAGAGCCGTTGCGAATCGCATGTCTGCTGTAAAGATATTAAAAGAGCGACTGTTGAGAAACTCGAATAAAAGTGTGAAGTATGAAGATGAACGAAGGACTGTTGAACATCAAGGAGAATGAAAATGACAAAGCCTCAACAGGCAATCGACCCCGTTAATTTTATGCTAATCGGAGCTGATGATCCTCCACCGAGGCGGTCCTCCACCGGCACCCCGTAAATTGCGGACCGGGGAAGCAGCTCGACCTCATTGGGTGCGTGACGGAGCGGCCTTTTGCTCCGTTGCACAAGCACTCAGCTGAATCTTGGCGCTTACCGTCCTTCCCTCGTCGTTCGCTGCCACAGCCACACTCTGCTCGTACCTGAAACCGCACCTAGTTCCTTTTCGGCCCCTGCATGTTGCAGAGCTGGCAATCATCCATAGGATGCAAATGGACACTGCCATCAGACACGAAGAAAGCGATTATGGTAAGACCAACAGGGGATCGCTTCCAGGACGGCATCCCTAGATCCCAGAATCACTAGTCACTACCGCCCGCTACTGGCTGCAGGCCTATAAGATGCACTGCTAGGACTATAGGGGGCACACTATGACAGTCAAAAAGCTCATTCGTTACATGCATTGGGCCTCAGGTGCCAAGGTGCCATTGAAAGGGGCAATGCAGTCGAGGACATCACCAGCTTCGAGACAATGGGAGTTAAAGCCGCTCCCACACGCATCATGATATCGACTCGCATAGATAGTGAGCCTTAAAGTCTTTTTTCTGAGGTGAACTTGGGTATCATGATATCTAAAATTACAGCGGCTGCGCGGACTAGCATACAAAAGTACAAGCCGTGCAATGCCATGTGATTGCGAGCATCGAGAGTTATACTAGGTCTTCATTCTCCTCTTCTTCATCCTCGCCGCCCCAGTCTAGCTTCATAAGTAAGCGGTCAATACCTCCCACTCTCAACGGCTCGTACGCGCCGTCCTCCCTCGCTCCTTCGTTTGCAAATGCTGGTGCAGAGGCACCAATTCGTTCAGTATCAATCTCCCTCAATCGCTCGACTAAACCCTTAAGGTCACTGTCTAGCCTTCTTCTTGCACGATCCAGCTCGAGGCTTACTTCCGTCTCTTCTTTCTTGAAATTTTGTGCATAGTCCTCTACCCCTTCGTCTTCTTCCAGATCCAGGTTCTGCTGGATCCTCGTAAGTCGCGAAACATAGGCCACGAGTTCATCTACATGAGCACAGAACGTGCGCAAGGCTTTGGTAAAGACCAGGTCGGTAAGAAGAAGAGAATACGCAATTGAGGAGAGAAAGCGGCGATGTGCGAGTGCAAGAACTTCAGGGTCGTGTTGTTGGTTTATATCATTTTCCCATGTAGACTTACGAAATCGTGGTAATGATGCTATGCTTGGGGATGCGAATCGCGACTCTGTGGGTGAAATATTCTGCGGCCCAGTCACCCATGCAAGGAAATGCTTGTACGACTGCTGTACGACTGCTCCTTGAAAGTAGGCCTCACTCTCGGCCAGGAAGAAGATGGCAGCTGCGCATGTAGCCCAAACCTTCCGCATGTCTTTCGCTCGCTTAGTCGTTCTTTGGCGTCGCCTGCTGAGAATCAATTTCCCGTGCGCCGAATTACTATACTGGTACCCTGGTGGGCATGGGTGCTCTCGGCGTATGGAGCTGTGTCGCCACAGCTGGGCGAGATGTAAATGGGCTCGACGAATTGCAAGTAGGCAAGCATGAACCGAAGAATAGACATCTAAATCCGCCTTGGATATGAAGAGGTCGAGAGGCGTTTGAATGTCCATAGTCAGCGATGCCGGCACTGTTAACAGCAGTTCATCAAAAGACAAGGTGGGAAGCTGCGGAAGCGCAGGATCTATATCCTTGGCTCGCCCAGGAGTGCCGGGGCGATTCCCCGACTGGTTGTTAATCGTGAGATGCAAGTGCTGCGATGCAATGTCCAAGATATCGTCTGTGTGATCGTCCTCGCCCGATAAGGTCGAGAGAATGGAGAGTGAGCGTGCTAGTATCTGGTTGACCTCGACTTCCTTAAGCAAAACATTCTTTACAGACTGATTAGACTTGCTCGTCAACGGGCCGCGGTGCCGCGATGTGACTTTGTCATCCGCCTCCGCTATCAACGTCACCGCAAATTCACCTCGGCCAATTAGGAAAAATTGGTGTAAGAGTGTAAGAGTCTCAACAATCTTCTCGCGCGGTAGTAGGTATTGTAGAAGATTGCGGGATAACGAGAGTCGGATGCTTGCAACGACTTCCGAGAGCTTGGCTGTTGACACCGGTGCAATCACCTGGGATAGTTGTTCCAAATGTTTGGGTAACAACTCAAGCTCGGAAACTGTTGTAGAAGCGTCCAGTCTCTTGGCAGCAGATGGCAGAGAGCGGATCTGATTGAGCGACTTCCCTACGAACAAGATAGAAGACGCAGTCTGCCGGGTCACAAACTTGGGCAACAATTTGTTCTGCAACACGAACAGCTGCTGCTCATCCAAGTCTCCATCTTCATGCTGGATAAAAAAGTCGGAGGCACCGAAGGGGGGGAGACGACCGTAAAGTAGCCAGGTTGATAGCTGCCGTAGCCATGATGTCTCAGCAACCTTGCCCAGATCACGGGCGGCTTCTTCGATATCGGGATAACCGGTCTGCGCTTCGATCCGTAATTTGTCAATGACTTCAGCCCCGGAAACGGCTTTGTGGTCAATTCGGTCGCCCTTGGGAGCATCTGGGGACAGTATGAAACTACTGATCTTCCACAACCAGTCCATTAACCGGATCCATTCAGAGAAGTCGCTAACAATGGCAGCCAAGGGCACGATGTTGTAAGCACCGACAGTCGAGGCATCTTGCTTGAGTATGCGACTCTCGACATCAAGTATTTTGCGCTGAAAATTGTCGAGTTGGTGTGAAGTGATGGAAGTAGCGACTGCCCGGCAGATAGTTGAAGGATGGCACGCCGCTATTGTGGCCACATGATCGCGCGTTTTGCGATGCAGACGCGACAATTGCCCAATGGAGGACAACAATTCCGCTTCAGGCGGCGAAAGCAGGTTGCTTGCAGTCGATGTCACGTGCGAGGACACTGGGTGGGCATCGAAGAGCGCCGAAGGATGTCCGGAGAGCGAGAGGAGGATTTCGTGGAGCATGGCCGTGGAGATTGAGACGTGTCAGGCCTCTTCCGGGGTTGCTGCTTTCGTGTCGCGAGCCGCTGAATTAAAACGATCAATAAACTCAATACTTCGAAACGACACATGGATCGCGAACGCGGGTGCACGATTTGCACGTTAATCAAGTGGATTGGGAATGGTGGGAGGGATGTCAACAAGCCCCGCACTAGCGGCCAGAGCTCAGTACCCATACGCTACCCACCAATAACAAGGGAGCGATTAAGGTTCCGTTATGACCACCCCCATCCCGTTTCACACCGAGGCCAGCCGAGGGGCACTTTGTTGACTCTTGCTGCAAACCTGTTCAGTACACCGACTTTTATTCCAACGTGAAGATATTCAGAATGGCGCAAAGAGCGTTGGCAAGGCCAATTGGCTTCAGATACATATCAACACGCATACGGCCTTTCAGCACCGTTATTGATGTCCCCGTCGACCCTAGAACTCAACAGGTTACCCCTCCGGTTGGTAGAAGATCTGTCTTCGAGGAAGCCGTGCAAGCAGTTGGGCCGAGAACCAACTGGACCAAAGAAGAGATATCAGAAGTCTACAACACATCACTGATTGAGCTCACTTATGCTTCGGTATGTTGAAACTCTTACTGCTTGCTATGTTTCATGGACAATCCTTTGATGGCATGTGTTCTAGGCCACAGTGCACCGACGCTTCCACAGCCCGGCTGCCATACAAATGTGTACATTGATGAACATCAAAACGGGCGGGTGTAGCGAGGACTGTTCATATTGTGCACAGTCGTCCCGTTACGACACCGGACTTAAAGCTACTAAGATGAGCTCTGTAGAATCTGTGCTGGAAGCTGCACGTATTGCCAAGGAGAATGGTAGCTCAAGATTCTGCATGGGCGCTGCATGGAGGGACATGCGCGGCCGCAAGACCAATCTAAAGAACGTCAAAGCCATGGTCACAGGGGTCAGGGCGTTGGGCATGGAGGCGTGTGTCACATTGGGCATGATCGACGCGGAGCAGGCCAAGGAGCTCAAAGCCGCTGGGTTGACTGCCTACAATCATAACGTCGACACAAGTCGGGAGCACTATCCGAGCGTCATCACCACACGTACATACGACGAGCGCCTCAAAACGATTCAGAATGTTCAGGAAGCCGGGATTCACGTCTGCACTGGTGGTATACTTGGGCTCGGCGAGAAGGCGCAGGACCACGTTGGGCTCATCCACACAGTGTCCACCCTTCCGGCCCATCCTGAGTCCTTCCCCGTCAACGCGCTCGTACCGATTAAAGGAACACCGCTAGGCGAAAGCCAAGTGATATCCTTCGATGCGATACTGCGCACCATCGCTACCGCACGACTGGTCATGCCAAAAACCATAATCCGTCTAGCAGCCGGCCGCCACACGATGCGTGAAGAGAAGCAGATAATGTGTTTCCAAGCGGGTGCCAATGCAGTATTTACTGGCGAGAAGATGTTGACAACAGCCTGCAATGGCTGGGAAGAGGACAAGGCGATGTTTGAACGGTGGGGATTGCGGCCGATGGCCATGGAGGAAACGATAGGAGAAAAAGTAGAAGGCACGCAAGCTGTGACGGATACACTGGAAAAGTCAAAAGCACAAGCGCAGCCGTCTGCGACCATATGACAGCTGGCCGAGTGCATCGTGAAAATTAGTCCAGTTAAAAATGAATCGACGAGTACTATCACGTGTACCGACTGACATTGATGGATGTTTTGACCATAGTCTGCTTGTCAGCGGGCACTGGCGGACATCACTTTCAGAAAAACTATTTGCTGGCCGTTTGTCTCCCCAAAGCCGCTGAGAGAATGCAGATGTCTTCTTACATTGCCATTATTGATCATTCACGACTAGTACTATCTATGGCGGTATCTAGAGTCGAGCATGAAAAGCCACTTTATCCTCATCAGCCTCATCTTGGTTCTGTATCCTCTGCTCACACCATTCCTCTAGCGCTCGAACAAGAGTGTCGACTTCCCCCGCTGTATTTCCCGCATGCAAGCACACTCTCACTCTCTGAGTCCCCTGCGGCACTGTTGGCGGCACAACGGCCCTCACCATCATGCCTCGATCTTGCAAGTGTTTGGCTAGATCTCTTGGACGCTGTAGTTGAATTGAGAATATTGGGGACCTGGGACATACAGTTGGTATCTTCAGCACTTTTCGTGATGCAGTTGAGGTGCTGTGGATCCGAACCAGGGAAGTGAATAGGGTTTGCGTGAGATGGTGGAGGTGTCTCTGTAACGAGACAGTCCCTCCTGACTGCATCAGTCGATAAGAGGAGTATACCAGCGCTAGAGAGGGGTATGGTAGGAACGTTGTGTAGATTAGGGGTCGGGCATAATTGATTAGATAGTGCCGGAGTGTGTTGGAACCAAGTATAGCTGCTATCCAATCCGTTAGCTTCGAATCGGTCGCGTTCTGCACAACATGAGGATTGACATTGCTCAAACTTACCTCCATTTCCCGCTAACGACTTTCCAAATGTGTGTAGCCGAGCGAACATGCGGTTTTCCAAACCCAGGTCGCAGACCAGGCCTCTGCCCTCTGGCCCCAAGACACCAGTCGAGTGGGCTTCATCCACAATAATATAGCCTCGCCCATCGCCAAGTACTTGGTCTACGACGTCTACTAACTCTTTCAGTGGCGCTACGTCGCCATCCATACTGTATATTGCCTCAACTGCTACAAGGATGTTTCGTTCGGCATTCTTCGGAGATTGTTCATCTTGTAATAGCCCTTCAAGAACCTCTCGAAGACTGGAGACCGAATTATGACGGAAAGGGATCGTCTTTGATGCTCTCGACAGTCTCATCCCATCATGCACGCTGGCATGGACAAGCTCGTCGTAGACAATTACATCGCCAGACTGTGGCACACAAGAAAAAAGGCCCGCATTTGCGTCAAATCCAGAATTGAAGAGTAAGCCCGCTTCTGCACCGTGAAAATTGGCAATAGTACGCTCCAAGTTTTCTGCATACGTAGAGTTGCCGTCCAAAAGGCGTGAACCTCCGCTACCCAGTGCCGTTCCAGTCCGTTTGAGTTCTGATAGGTATTCGATCTTCAATCGAGAATTGACAGAGAGTGAGAGGAAGTCATTGGAAGAGAAGTCGATTTGGCCGGTTTTGGGAAGCGTGAGATTTCGGAGAGTGGAATTGGCGCGTCGGCGGTCGAGCAAACTTTGTAATTGGCGTTCTAATGAGCTTTGATTCTGTTTGATTTCCATTTCTTTCCTGTTTACCCGGTCAGTGTCTGTGAAGAGGCACTTTGAGCTGTTATTGTACGATGGACAGGGGTCTGACGGACAAAGCTAGCTGGCTCAACGGCCTGGGACCCTTGATAACTCTATTCAACCGCCAGCGATGGCTGTATGTGGGCAGGCGCGGGGATTGACTCATTCGATTTGTCCCATAATTTCCTTAGACCTCGGGTAGCCGCAAACTGTGTGGGCCGAGATCGGTTGAGCGCATTATGTATGCAGGAACGAAGCCATCGTTTCCTAAAGCAGCTAGCGCCAAGAACCCGCAGTACTCAATCACACGGCTACCTCCGTGAAGGCACATCTTCCACGCAGCTCCGCATCGATTGCACCGCATTCAGCCATTACCGGGAAGAATGTCGAGAGTGCCAGCTGCACTGTGGCAGAATCTTATCGCTGTCCAAGTGTACGGCGCGAATACTGGGGTTGGCAAAACAGTCTTTTCAACGCTCCTTGGTGCGCATTTTACTAAAAGAGCGGGCAACTCAAAATGGCAAGTGCAGTACATCAAGCCTGTATCTACAGGTCCTACAAACGAAGCCGATGATGCGTGAGTTTTTGGCAAGGAAATTGGTAGAAATCGTGCTGATACGATGACAGCTATGTGTGGAGGCATACTAGGCAACCTGTGACAACGCTGTTCCAATTCAAGGAGCCTGTAAGCCCACATATTGCCGCTCGTGGTGCAAAGCACATTGTCTGTATTCCTACTACCTCGTTTTGAAATCAAGGGTTGATGTATTGTAGCCTAGCGATGAGCATCTCAACCACCTGCTCTTTACTCACCTTAAAGGAAGTGCCAAAGCCTCAGGACTCACGAGTATGGGTATTGCACTTGTTGAAACTGCCGGTGGCGTACTCTCTCCAGGTCAGATTTGTTCTAAACTATGTCATTATGATATAAAATTTCTTACTTCTTTACAGGTCCCTCTGGTACTCCACAAGCGGATATATTCCGTCCAATGCGATTGCCAACTATCCTGGTAGGCGATCATCGACTTGGTGGTATTGCCTCCACGATCTCAGCCGCCGAGTCGCTCATCATGCGGGGTTACGATATCGACGCCGTAGTGTGCTTTGACGACAAGAGCAAATATGAAAACGCGACCTATTTGAAGACATACTTCAAGAAGATGGGTATTATGACATTCGATGTGCCTTGGATTCCAGATCTGGAAGGCGTCGGGGAGCAAGAAGGGGCTGATAGAATGAGGAATTATTATACGACTGAAAGCCGAACTGGAAACACCTTCAAAATCGCGGATCGGATCATTGATCGACATACCGAGCGTTTAGGAAAGATTGAAAATAGTACGTGATGTCCCAATCCTTGTGGTAAAATTGTCTTAATTCCCGCTGGAGTACTTCGCGGAATTTCGCTGGGGTCAAATAGTGCTTGGAGGATCGGCAGCCTCTGGCTAACTATATTGCTGTGACAACATGGATATCTTACTGACTAGACTATGTGTGCAGTAGCATTACGCACGAATAAACTCATCTGGCATCCGTTCACGCAGCACAAGCATATTGCGGACACCGACGACATTCTAGTCTTTGACTCTGCATACGGAGACTATTTCCAAGCCAAGCAGACGCCGAAAACGCATCAAGACATCAAATACGAGGCTGATACACCAATTTTGTTTCCGGCATTTGATGGATCCGCTTCCTGGTGGACACAAGGTCTTTTTCATCTTCTTGGGGTCTAGTATCAAGAGCTAATAGCTACAGGCCTCGGTCACGGCAATCCAACACTTGCACTTGCAGCAGCATATGCTGCGGGACGCTATGGGCACGTTATGTTTGCTGGAGCCACACACGAACCCGCATTGACGCTCGCTGAACAGCTCCTCAAAGGCCTGGGCAACCCTCGTCTAAAGAAGGTTTTCTATACAGATAACGGAAGCACTGCCACGGAAGTAGGGATCAAAATGGGAATCCGAGCTGCTTGCAAGCGCTACGAGTGGGACGGTGGGAAAGAAGAGATTGGTGTCATTGGCTTGAGCGGCTCTTATCATGGAGATACTATTGGTGCAATGGATGCGTCAGAGCCCTGCGTTTTCAATCAAAAGGTCGATTGGTACCGTGGACGTGGATTCTGGTTCAAGTACCCGTCCGTCAAGATAAGGAAGGGACGCTGGGTCATAGAACCACCGATTGGCATGGAAGACGAATTTGGTCCCGCACAGTATTTCGAGCACGCTCAGGATATTTTCAATCTCGAGAGTAGAGGGATGTCACCAAGTTACGAGGCGTACATTAAGAAGACTTTGGATAAGCTTGTTGGGGAGCAGGGTAGGAAGTTTGGCGCCCTGATCATGGAGCCAGTGATCCTTGGTGCAGGAGGTATGATATTCGTGGACCCACTCTTCCAGCAGAGCCTTGTCCGCGTTGTGCGCCAATACCACTTCTCAACTCCTTCTGGGATTGCTTTGCCGCAGAATATAGACGAGCACGCCTGGACTGGCCTACCCATTATATTTGATGAAGTTTTCACGGGTTTATACCGGCTTGGTCGCTTTTCTTCGGCATCCTTCCTCAACGTATATCCTGATATTAGCGTCCATGCCAAGCTGCTCACTGGTGGCTTGCTTCCACTCTCTATCACAGCTGCTAGTGAGTCTATTTTCCAAGCATTCTGGGGCGACGAAAAGTCAGAGGCGCTATTGCATGGGCATAGCTATACGGCGCATCCAATTGGCTGCCATGTAGCGAATGTGAGTCTACAGACCATGGCGGAACTCCAGGGTAGCGACGCATGGAGAAAATTTAAGAAGGACTGGGAAGGCTCTGAGCCAGCGCCGACAACAGGCAAGTGGAGCAGGAGTGCCACTGACGATCAGACTCGACGGGAGAAAGAGGCTTGGAGTATGTGGTCACAGAATTTTGTCCTTAGTCTCTCCAAACACAAGCGCATCGACCATGTAAACGCGTTGGGCTCCGTTCTGGCTGTATCGCTAAAGGATAACTCTACGTCCGGTGAGTTTAACTTTCCCGCACTGTGTGATTTCAATGTAGCCATAAGGGTTTTTCTTCGCCTCACAAGCTGTTTTGGTCTAACATGTCTCAAAGGATACTCATCATCCGCGGCCATAAGCTTTCGCGATGCTCTCTTGAACAAAATCACAGATACGAAAGTTCAGATCCACTCCCGTGTCCTGGGAAATGTGATCTACCTCATGGCGAGCATGACTACGAAACCGGAACATTTGGCGGCTGTCGAGGCAGCTTTCGTGGAGAAATTAGGTATGAGTAGCATTGAGCCAGCTGAGGAGTCTCTCTGAGAAGCATGAGAGAAAATAGCAAGGAATGTAGCAGTAGCTTTACTGGTAGATGACGTCCTATAGAAAAGTTAGAGTTTCCTCCTCAGTCAATAGCGAATGCTGCGTCTCGAATATCGATCTCAACACATAGCAACATTGGGAATGTGGGGTTTCAGATGAAGAAAATACTTGCAGCCTTCTCTTAACGATTGCAACAAAAGCTCCCGGTAACGCCTGCCAGGTATGAGAACCTTCCGTGTGGCTGCCACCACTCCTTGACTCTTCAACTCTATTCGACGCCTCATTTTCCTACTGCTTCTATTTGATAAGAATCTGGCTTCATTATGCCACAGTTCAAGATGAACGCCCTCAGTCTCCTTGTTGATTTTGTGGCTCATGGGAGTAATTCCGATATTATGAACACAACCAAGGATAACAGTGGGAATCGCGGGGCCGCCTCACTAGCTCCATGTATCGGATCTAGCTTGAAATACAAACGGATGTTTGCTGCTCTTTTGCTGATACACCGCATTGTTCAACAAGTTGCGCGAACGACTAGGCTGGATCCAGTGTTTCCACGAGACGAGAACACAACCTTATACAGATCCGCTTTTATGGAAAGAGTACCTGGTAGCTAATAGCCTTCAAGCAAAGACAGGGCAAGATGCGGCACAATGCATTTGACGCACATCCTCAGTTTCCTCAAACCTAATAGGCCCTGCAGGTCATCGGCTAATAGCCGCAGGACAAACCAGGCTTTGCTTGTGAACCTGTTTGGCATATTGACCTTCAAACATCTGTACCTGCATTTATGTTCGTCCATGTTCGATTTACTACGCTTTTGGCTGTGTGCTTACTGTCTTCCCAAAGCTTTAGGATCCGAAGAAAGCTTACTTCATACCACTACACCCAGGGACTACCTGGTACTTTGGCCTCACATGATATATTGAGATGCAAGATTCTACGCAAAGACGGGATATTCTGTTGCCCATACCCATAGCACAGTTACTGCGTGGCTAAGGATTGCGTGCTGATAGATCTAATGGTCCCTTCGAATTTGAACGAAACTAAATATAGTGACATAGCGGCGAGAGAATATGATGGACGGGTGCCGGAGCAAGGCAGGAGTATCTCATGATGGAGCAGTTTGCCTCTGCTTGATAGCTCTGGATTGATCTCTTTGCCAGTTGCAAATGTATCAACTTTCAGGGCAGCATTGAGCCTCTTACAACGATTTCGAATAGCTGGTAAAAGCCCAAAGAGACACTGAAGAAACGCAGTAATAGCTCTGAGTAAGTCCGCTAAATCGGCTACACAGAGAGAGAGAGGTAGACAAATTCGTGTAGGAATCTTTAGATACATTATAGTACGCAACTCTCCCAATCTTCGAGCATATATTTTTACCCATCTAGACAACAGTTCCAACCTGAGCAATAGGACTTCTGCAAATTAACCACCGATGTTGTTTCCATTGCACACCCTGCTCTTGCCAATGTGCTTTCGAATTTTCCAATCTTACTACCCTTTTGCGCGGCTCTCGGCAAGTCTTGAGAAGATGGTACCGTCGTATACACCAAGTACATCTGCCTTGCGCATTTTCCCGTCTTGCGGCCAAAGTAATGTATACATCGCAATCCCTTCTAAAGATCAGTTGCGAAATTTCACGGACAGAATCCACCACAGAATGACTTACATTCTAAACCCCCTGCAAACCAGCCAAACCAGTCGTTTGCGCAGCATTGACCTCGCCACACTTCGTATACAGTCCGCCATGTCAAGTAATCTTTGCCATCGGCGTATTTCGTAAAAATGGCTTCAAAACGCTGCATGTCGAGCTCAGCGTCCATGTCATAGGCGCCTGTAGTGCTTCCATGCCTGTTGCAATTGATGTTGTTGAGGTTGATGGCGAATAGCGGGTGCGGAAGCCAGCTTGTTTGAGTGCCGTATGAGGAACATATAGCCATGCTGATCGCTGCCCACAAGCAGAGTGAAATATTGAAGCCCAATCTTCGGAAACCAACGAAAATATCCCACGGGTAGACTAAGCCATCTTGATCGGTATCCCAGAAGTCACAGTGGCGTCGGAGAGCACTGCGTTTGGTGTTCGAATTGCGTTGGCTGTGATGAGATCCTGTAGATCCTGTAGATCCTGTAGATCCTGTAGATCCTGTAGGGGTTTCTGGTTGCAGGGTCGTAGGAGAAGTCGAAGAATTGTTTTTGTCATCCTTTTTCCTCTTTATAGGATTGGTTTGCAGGTAACTTTCACTTGAAATGCCATAGCAAATGTCACCCACCCCCGCTATCCAACTTGTCGACTTCGTTGGATCAGACTCGCTATTCTCGTCTACCAAAGTCTTGTCGGGAGCTGATCTTGAACTTTCGCGTGATCTTTCATCGTGGTATTCTATTTCAGCTACTTCTGCGGACTTAGTGGCACACGCAGTCGGGTTGTTTTTAGCCGAAGGCCTCTTTGGGGATAGAAGTTCAATTTGTATTGCCATTGTGAGATCTAATGTAGAGCGAGACACAATACTATTTCATGTTGATAAAAGTTCTTACGGCACTTATTCGTCTCTACAGGTCCCATTTGACACAACGTACAAATGACCAGAATCTGACGTATGTCTTGGCGCAGGTTCCAGCATGGTTTCTCGCGTATCTTGTTAATCCCTGTCTTTGTTGGAGGCTGAATCTTTTGTTCTGCGGTTCCTGTTCTGGCCTAGATTTACCGCCGTCAAAGCCGAAAGCGGATATCGGCAGGGCATTGCCCGGAAATCTTATAGAGCAAGCCCCTTTGCGTTGCTCAAAATATTCCTTGTGCCCGACTTGAGTCTTTTTTGAAACACGGTACCTAGGAGGATAAATTTGAGTTATTCTAAGCCATTAAGCAAATCACAGTGTTAAACTCAAGTGTAGAGAGGCCCACCTAATTATGTGGTAAGATTCGACTTTCAGGCAAATTAGCGACCACTGGGGATTCCGAAGCATAACCTGAGTTCGATCAATGCAAACAAACAAAGTATACTTCGTCAATGTAATTATTAGTGACAATACATTAGAATATCTCTAAGCTACTTGGACAAAGTTGATAAGAACTAATGTTCGAATCTACTAGGTAATCCTGTAGAAAAGCGCCAGTCTTGTCGCAAACCATGTCTCGCAAGACTGGCTGGCCGTGTGATAGAACATACACCTTTGTAAATGAAACAGACTCGATAATCAGCATCAAGAGTCCGATAGTACGGTAAGTTTGACAATATTCTTGGACTAGCAATTCCCGGGTCACAGAGTTAGTCTTTGCGAAGATGTATAACTCATGGAATAGGGCCTCGGGGCTTTGCAATCAGGGTTTCGATGTGTGAGAGCTTTGCCTTGATGTCGACAGGGTATGGCAATCGCTCCAATCTCGTTTGAGGCACAATCATAGACCGCCAGTTGCGGCACAGTAGGGTTATTTTCTATAGAATATGTGGCTTGGTGGCAGCTAGTGAATGCTTTGGAGGGGGTGGGACCGTGGGTGAAGTTCTAGATATGTTGAGTGGTCGCAAAGCTTTACCGTAAACTGTGAGCACACCCAAACGCATTGGATCCAAGTAAGAATGCCCTTGCTTTTGTCAAGAGTCTAATCAACTTCTGCTTCCATAAGCTGAAGTAGTTATAGCAGTCTGATATACTTTGAGAAGTGTGGCTGGTACCTTCGAAAATTGGAGTGGCTTGATCATCTTGTAATTTACTGATTAATGACCAGGAGCAACCATGAAAACTAAACAAGATCTTGAAAAGATGCTGTTATAGCTTTTTGGGCAGTGATGTGTTCACTTCCATCTGAAAAGACTTGCTAGATATGGTCTGCGATTAACGGGTTTGCAACACTGTCTGACGGGCGGTTTTCGTATCAACGTGTCTTCTTTTTTTGGGTTAGAAGATTTGAGACAGCGGATTCGAGCTCCGAGGCGTCGACTTAACTTTTATTAGGGATGCTTTTGCTCTCCTTACAAACAGGTTCAGCATTAAGCATCTTTGTCTCCAACTAACCACATGAAACCTTGCATACGAAAGTCCACTTCTTAGACACATGCGCCAAATTTTATGTTGACCCTTGGGCCAGTCTTTACGATTCTATGCGCCTACACATCCGTGGCACCAATTGGCGATGCTTCTGAAGAGCCCAGTGAGGAACCCAGATTTGCGGCGACATGAAAATCTTATGGGCTTTGCTTGGCTTGACCAAACTATTTTAAAACAAAGATACATATTGTAGTAGTGCTGGGAGTTTCAGAAAACTGTATTGCATTTTTGTGTCCGTTGCAACACTACAGATCTTGAATTGAACGGGTTTTCATATGTAAAGACAAGGCAAGATAGCAAATAAATTATAGCATCTTCATGATGATGTGTTTAAATATGGGCCTACTTCACCAGTATTACCAATTCATCAATTTCGAACATCCAAAATGTCGTGTACGTGAATGAAGGAGCAAACGCATTGAACCGGCCCCCCCAACACGTTATGATGAACAGTAGCAGAATACATCTCTCTGTATTTTCTCAAAAGCGATCTGAGGAAAATTAAATAACGATGTGGCGATTGCAATATCAAATGTTCGGTGTGTAGGCTGATGCTAGCGGGTCAGGTGGGACGCTAGTTTGGTAGAGTCACACCAACGCCAGTGGCGCCTCAGAGTAACTTTGCCCCACTATAAGTCTGCTGTCTGAACCCCGCTTTTCTACATGTCTATCAAAGCACAGGGTATTAGCAATTACAAACTTTAGGTTATTAACATTCTTATTTCAAAAACCCTCATCAACGACTTTGAAATGGTCTAATAGTGTAAGTGACCTTGAGATCGTCAGCCGTGACAAGATCTAATTCCGTGCAGGTAGTGGTTATCACTCCGGATTTTGATCAAACTTGTCGAAATCCTTTCCGGCAACCCCAGTTCGAATCTGGGTTAGACCTCTCTTTTTGCGAATTTGATGCCATGTGATCTAACGCACATTCAATCTCTGAACATTGTGAGCGTTTGCGATGCTCAAGCCACGACTGAGGTCATGTATCCATTCGTCGATTTTTTGTTGTACAACAAGCCAGGCATAGTATAGATCTGAGTGACGTGAGCCCCTCTAAGCTACCTTGTTGAAAGCAAGAGGTGTGCACGATATGGAAGATATGATCAAAGGCGTTGCACTTCATTCCTTGTCTGGTTATGAGCAAACAGCTGATTTGACTAGCAATCAGATGGACGCTCGTCACAAACCTCTAATGTGGTTTATGTTTTGACTGAGGCCTTACAGAAATGTAGAAAAAGTCTTGTCCTACGCCCAAACATTGTTGGTTCACCACAATTGCACAAAGCATGGTGGGAATCAGATGCAGAAGAGGAAATTGAAATTCTGAGTGGCCCTAAAAGATGCTTCAGGATGACATCGTCGCACACTGCAACATGATCGCGTCTACTTCAAAATGTTCCCTCGCCTGCTTGCTTTAATGCAAGCCACAGGCCCCCAGCAGCCAGTACGCCCATCAAACCAACAGCAAACAATACCGCGGCGAAGGGAGTCAACGGGGGACGGATGTCTCTCCCTGCCATTGCATTGATCTCTGATTCCAGTCTCTCGGCCATCTTCTCCTTGGAGAACTCCGCAATTACCCTCTCTTTGCCCCACTTGCCCATCTCCTGTAGCCTCTGCTCGCCATCCCCGTCTTCCAGAGCAATGCGCATGACCTCAGTCCAGTCTTGCACCTTGGTGACATCCCTCAGCCAGCCGGTCTGCCCGCTAATGACTGTCTCTGTAGGCCCACCCTCATTGGCTGCCAGGACTGGGGTGCCTGCCAGCATAGCCTCAAGCGGCACGATACCAAAGTGCTCGTGTAGCGGGGTGTAAACTAGAAGACGGGAAGTCGATAGTAGCGTAGCTTTGAAGGTGTTTGGGACAGAATGGAGGAAGAGGACGGAAATGTCGTCTGGTATGCTCTGGGCGGTGATGATATTTTGGGCGGTAGCATGCTTCAGCTCCAGCGAGTCTGCTAGGTCACACAGCTCAGTGTATGTATTCACGTTCTCTGCCACTCTGGAGTCGTATCCGCCTGCGACCACAAGCCGGGCATTTTTGCGCTCTACGGGCGATAGTCCTGCGTATGCCTTGATTGCCAATGCGACATCCTTCTTCTTCTCGAAGCGGTTTATGCTGAGAAGGACCTTCTTATTCTTCCACAGCGGTGAGAGATGCTCAACGGACTCACTCACGCTGGTATCTACGCATGGGTACACGACGCCTGGCCGGCGATGCCTCAAGCCGGGGAAGGCCTCGCTGAAGACGCTTCTTGTGAAATTGCTGTTTACGACAATGGTATCGCTGCAGCCTGTGCTCCAGCTCTCCAGCCAGTCGAAAGGACGGCGGTACAGTGCCTTGAGAAGCCCCCCCTTCTTCGCGAGCAGCTTGTCCGGAAAGTGACAGTAGAAGATGACGCGCGGGCGGGGCTGCAGCAGCCTGAGGAGGGGTATGCCGGCGCTGAGCTGGTCGACGAAGAAGGATGAAGGCGCCAGCTCCTGGAGCTCGTCGGAGAATAGGGCAATCTGCAGGATCAGATGCACCTGGCGCAGGATGGCACACAAGATGGCGAAGCGGCCGCGGATGCTGGACGGGACAATGCTGTTTCCGCGCACTCGCACGTCGAGGGTTCCTTTGCGTCAGGGTCAGGACTCTCAGCTGCCTTATCTATGCATAAGCGGTGGGTGGTCGTCAGGTGTGGCCGAGGCTTACCATCGCGGGCCTCGTCGAAGCAGTGCTGCCGGTCGCGGTGCGAAGTGAAGACGGTCACCTTGTGCCCGCGACTCTGCAGCCCAACGGCAGCATCGATGACCAGGCGCTCCGCTCCGCCAATGCCCAGGTCGGGGTGGAAGAACACAATGCGCTGTTTCTTGCCCGTCATGATTTTTGCTTGTGACTTGAGACGGTCGGCAACGTGTTGCGACGAGCGCAGAAAGTGGGCCAGGATCGACCTTGCCGCTTTGGTGGTAGCGCCCCAGGCTCCCTCTGTCAAGTGAAGGATGACCTCGAATGCACTGCACCTGATGCACAAGCCGCACGCTGATTCTCGCGCAAACACCGACGCATACTCTCGACACCCAAAGCAGTCCGTCTCGGATTTTCATGAATCAAGGACAGTGAAAAACAAGCATCGTGCATCGAAGCCTCTCAACATGCGGGCTACAAGGCATCAAGATTGCTCCCAACCCTAGTATCAACATACTCGACCCCGTCGACCGCCATCATGGGCCAGGGCTTCTCGCTCACCACGCTTTCGGCTGGCTCTGCCAACATCGACGTGCCGGAGCTGGCTGACCTGCAGTATGAGAAGTCTCTGGGAGCCGCTCGCTTTATGAAGGCTGTCAGAGCACGGCACAAAGACGGCCTGGTGGTAGCCCGAGTAGTTATGAAACCGTACGCCCAGTTTGACTTCCAAGCCTATGTAAAGCGTTTGCTACGTGAGTACTAGTTTGACGTCCTCCGTTTTGATTGATACCATGTTGACACGCATTAGATGAACGAAAGGAGCTCGCCGATGTGCCAAATGCGGTGGCATATCACCGCGTAATTGAGACCGCCGCCTGTGGTTACTTGGTACGCCAATACATCCACAGCTCACTCTATGATCGTTTGAGGTGAAGACCTTTGCCCCTGTACTTTGTGAATACCTGGCTAACCTCATGCAGCACACGCCCGTTCCTGGAAGAGATTGAGAAGAAGTGGCTGTCTTTCCAACTACTGTGTGCTGTGCGAGACTGCCATGCCAGGAACATTTTCCATGGCGACATCAAGACTGAGAATGTTCTGGTCACTTCCTGGAACTGGCTATACCTCGCCGATTTCTCGTCATCATACAAACCCTCCCATCTACCAGAAGACAACCCTGCCGATTTCTCCTTCTATTTTGATCTTTCTGGCCGCCGGACCTGCTATCTGGCGCCCGAGAGGTTCTTGGCAGCTGGACAACAGCCAGAAGGCGAAGGAGACGTGAACTGGGCCATGGATATTTTCAGTGTCGGCTGCGTTATTGCGGAACTATTCCTTGAGGCGCCTATTTTTTCGCTAAGCCAACTGTTTAAATACCGCCAAGGCGAGTACAACCCTGAGCATTCTCACTTGAACAAGATCCAGGACGGAAACATACGAGAATTGATTATCCATATGATCCAAATCGATCCAAATTCGAGAATGTCCGCCGACGATTATCTCACACACTGGAAAGACAAAGTGTTTCCGAGCTATTTCTATGGGTTTCTACAGCAGTACATGTACTCGATTACCGACCCATCTTCAGGACGGAAGCCCGTTACTACTGGTTCTGAACACCTTGGAGAACCAGATGAACGGATAGAACAAGTATACAATGATTATGACAAGATCTCTCACCTTCTATCAAGTAGTGGAGGAAAGGAAATGTCGAAACCCCATCTTGTGCCGCCCAAACCGAACGCAAGGGTTTTCCCCCTCTTCGTGGATATACCAAATTACCAACACCAAGCCTCGCCCACACCAAGTCTGGCAATCGATGACGGAAATCTGATATTCCTGACCATTGTAGTCTCTTGTCTACGAGGAACAGCAAGAGCATCAGCCCGCGTTCGCGGATTGGAGCTTCTCATGGCCTTCTCAGAACGCCTGACTGACGAAGCCAAACTTGACCGCGTAATCCCTTATGTAGCTCAATTGCTAACCGACAAATCCGAACAAGTCAAGATTGCAGCTCTGCGTACGTTGACGCAGATTCTGGCAATGGTGCAGGTCGTGTCTCCACTTAATGCGTACATTTTCCCGGAGTATGTCCTCCCACGACTGGAAGCTTACCTTCCAGATTCCTCACCCAACCTCAGCCCTCTTGTCCGCATGCAGTATGCATTCTGTATTGGCACTCTAGCCACTACATCTGCGCGATACCTTGACATGATTCAAGCACTACGAGCGGAAGGGTCGTTACCAGCGGCCGATCCCGAAACAGAAGAAGATCTGTCGTCTTCCGCTCATAGGAATCAATTTGATTCAGATCGCCGCATCCTACTGGAAGCGTTCGAGAAGCATACAAAGGCTCTTCTTACAGACTCAGATGCCTCTGTTCGCCGAGCAATGCTTAGGTCCGTCTCTGATTTATGCATCTTCTTCGGCAGTCCCAGAGCTAATGACGTTGTTCTGAGTCACTTGAACACGTATCTCAATGACCCGGATTGGTTGCTTAAGTGCGCTTTCTTCGAGGCTATTGTCGGTGTTGCTGTATTTGTAGGCGGCGCCAGTTTGGAAGGCTACATTTTACCACTTATGGTTCAAGCGTTGACCGATCCAGAGGAATTCGTTGTGGAGAAAGTCATACGAGCACTGTCTTCGATGGCGGAGCTTGGCCTCTTCCAACGCTCAAAGACTTGGGAACTAGTCGATATTGTCGCTCGGCTCACGATGCACCCCAATCTCTGGGTCCGAGAAGCAGCTGCACAATTCATCTCGGCTGCCTCAAGATACCTGTCCGTGGCGGACACACACAGTATCTTGATCAATCTAATCCGACCATATCTAAAAATTGTCCCTTCTGAGTTTTCCGAGCTACGAATCCTCGAATCCCTAAAGAGTCCTTTGACAAGGCTTCTTGTAGAAATGGCCTCGAATTGGGCGTCACAGGCACAAAAAGGATTGTTCTGGGTTCCCGCCAGACAGCAGCAAACGTTCACATTCGGGTCATCTGATGATAGTTTGCCAGCCATTTCTGGTCGAGAACTGGACGAAAAAGTGCTGCAGAGGTTGCCGAAGAATGAAGAAGACGAAGTTTGGCTCAAAAAGCTTCGAAGCGCAGGCATGACACCAGAGAACGACTTCAAGCTTGTAGCACTGCGCGAATTTATCTGGAGGGTAACTCATCGTCGGCGCTCAGATAGTCTTGCGTCACCACCTATCAAGTTCAACAGTATTGTGGCATTGAAAGACCTTGGCATCAAGGCACTTACCGTTCTTTTCGACGAGGATGTGCAACAAGCTGTTGAACAAACAAGAAAATCGGACTCCCAACAAGAGGTGGGCCACTTGCAACCTAGAACAATTAGGGATGCATTGCTAGATGCTTCAACAACCGATGCTGATGCACTGGCTGATCGGATGCCCCATGCCGAAAGCCAAGCCGAACGTCTAATACGAGAGGAGACGGGCACACGCCGCATATCAATTCCATCCCGCCCAAAGCTGTCCCCTTCCCCAAGCGATGTACGCTCAGATCTAGATTCTCCGCCATCTGAACCAGGCACACGGAGAACATCGCTACAAGTCCCGAGAGGCTCCCCGACCACTCAATCACCAGCAGGGTCTCTTGGTGCTGGTGACCATATACACTCTCTCCATCATCGTAGTAGTGCTTTGGGTCTGCTAAGTAAAGGTGAAAACAAAGCTCTGGCTGAGATTGGTACAACGTCTGCAAATGCATTCGGGAAGGTTGACGGAGCTCATGTGCGAGAATCTTCCCGATCGCGCCAGCCCAACTCTCCACTTGCTGTTGATAGACCGCAAAGAAGCGCATCGCGAATCCGGTTCCGAAATGCACATAATTATACGGGAAATGAGCCTGCAGTTTTGAAGCTCCTTGATTCGATGCTTCTGGAGCGTTTCCCATCTGGCGAGATCGAGTTTGGCCCTCGAATCCAGCCTTCCATTCGGCGACAGCCTATTAGGTACAAGGACGTCCATCAGTCGCCAGCGGGGATCCCTTGGCGGCCTGAAGGTACTCTAGTAGCAAGCTTTGGTGAACACACCGCTGCAGTGACCCGGATACTGGTATCTCCGGACCAAGGCTTCTTCATAAGCGGGTCAGATGATGGCAGTGTAAAGATTTGGGATACCTCACGCCTTGAGCGCAACATTACCCGCCGTTCGCGACAAACATACAGACTCGGCGAAGACGTCAAGGTAACAAGTCTCGTCTTCGTGGAACAAACCTACTCCTTCGTGGTGACAGGTAGCGATGGAAGCGTGCATGTAGTGCGTGTAGACTACTACCAGGGTCAAGATGGGAGCACCAAGTTCGGACGACCCCGGTTGCTCCGAGAGTACCAGCTCACCAAAGGCGATCACGCTGTCTGGTCCGAACATTACAACGAAGACAACAGATCTGTGCTCTTGTTAGCCACCAATACTTCTAAGGTCATTGCTTTGGACTTGAAAATCATGGAAGAGCTCTTTACTTTACACAACCCACTGAATCATGGAACACCCACATGTTTTTGCGTCGATCGAAGAGCACATTGGTTGTTACTCGGGACTTCTCACGGTGTCCTTGATCTCTGGGATCTTCGCTTCAAGTTAAGGTTGAAGGCCTGGGTATGCCATGGCGCTTCGCCGATACATCGATTATACCAAGTGTTCTTACCAAAAGCGAAAAGGACGCGACTGTACATAGCTGGTGGCACTGGCCAAGGTGAAGTCACCGTGTGGGATTTCGAGAAGCATATCTGCAAAGAAGTTTATCGCACAGGCACCTGCAAGGATATTGGGACAAAGAGCACTACGCTTATTGATCTTGATGAAGAGAAGCCAGGTGGCATGCTGGGCCGCTTCGCAACTAACCTTGAGCCTACAGCCAGTTCTACATCCGATCATGGTGTTCGCGCACTTGCAGTGCACACACAGGCAATCGACGATAAGGGCGAGTCGAAACACACGTTTCTAATAACAGCTGGTCCAGATTGGAAGATCCGATATTGGGACATAAACCGTGCGGAAGCATCCATGGTAATCAGCGGGCTGGAATCGGATGAGGCAAAGCCTCAATACTCTACCTCGCAGCCTAGCCCAGATACTGTGGTCATCACAGAACGGCTCTCACAGCCACAGAGCCAAGCTTCAAATGGGCGCGATAGCAGAAGCTCTGTATCGAGTAGGAAAACGCCGCAAAAATCGTCGCGGTCGGGTTTGATCTCCCTACAGCAACAGCACTTGCTCAAGAGTCATCTGGACAATATATTAGACGTGGTGTTGATTGAGCAGCCCTATGGAATGGTCATCTCGGCAGACCGATCAGGCGTCATCAACATGTTCATGTAGATTCAGAGAATAGAGGGTCCGGCGCATGACATCACGGCTACATTTTGGATACTCGGGAGGATTTTGGTATAGCTCTCGACAATCACGTGCAATCGGCTCTCACGCGGCTGAGAAGCATTTGATGGTTCGATAGCCACTTTGGCCAGCCTCCATGAAATGCATTCGTCAGCGTATGTTACAGGTTATAGTTATTCTGATCTACTTGCAGCCATTTCTCGTTCTTCATTGGCCTGTAGGTAGTTTTCACAGACTGCCATTGGCGTCCAAGCTGCGACCGGTGAACGCAAGCAAGCCCCCAGGACCTTCTTGCATATGCAGCCTTTCGTGTCTTGCAGTCATCCAAAGTGTATATCTTGTCCTTTCAGCTCCTTTGGTCCGTGTCATTGATCACTCTACCATTATTGCCTTCCCTAATCTACTCGTCCACCATGCCATACTGCATTACGTGCGCCGTACGCTTCAGAGGTGGAGGAACCCATTGCGCGATCCACAACCCGTATCGTTCTAGCAACAGACATCAAGACTATCAAAACTACTCAAGTGACTCTACGGATCCGAGCAGTATCCGATATCGCGCCGACTATCGCCGTCGCATACGCAGCCTTCCGTTCGCCAACACCTATGGCACCCGTGAGTCCCACGACCGATACAACAGTAATTTCAACGCTCTTGTTCGCTACGACCACGGTGCAACCACTGACGTTGATGGCGCCCTCGCCCTCGCCCAGCCCTTAGCCCATGCCTTCACAACGCTCTCCCACGCACACGCCATATCCTCAGTGACCTACTCCGTTACCCCATCTGGCGTCCAAACGCTCGCCGCCGAAGCAAACTTCGACCGTGAGCAATGTTCCGTGTGTAGACAGTGGTTTCCAGACCACCAGAAGTTGGAGAACCATCAATGGGAGTTTCCAGTGGGATGCGAGGTACATGGGATGTGCATGCGGGTGGAAGATGCACAGTGGCACGGGACCAGTTCAAAACATGAGAGGTGTTTTGTTAGGGGCTGTGGGAGCATCTACCGCAAGGAGGGCGGCTGGAAGGGTAGTGTTGTTGAGGGACATATAAGGAGCTGGCATTGCTGAACCGACTAGCAGGTGGGAAGAAAAAGGAGGTTTCAGATGGCTGGCGCAAGTAGGTCCGAAATGCAGATTTGAGCATGGCAGAGCGATTTTTGAAGGATTTCACGCAGATCTTGTCCAGATGCTGGCGCTGTGCAGAGGCTGTGTTTAAGTTTGGTACTGCGGTTTTGTTCTTGCTTGGAAAGTAGTACTATACCTTTGATCTGGCCTGCGTACAGAAGTCTAGAAAGCCAACGACTGATTCATTTTGAGTTTGGCCAACGATGCCTCATTTGCTGAGGTCATGTCCATGAATATGAGTAAAATATAATTTGTTCCACGAAGAGCTCGAACCGTCAGTTCTTGAGAGGCAGGGAAAGCACGAATGAAGCACGCTCGTTCAGCTCTTGAGCACCCGTAAAGCTCGTCAGCCTTTACAGTAATTATTCTGGAAGCTGATTAGTTGATCCAGTCCAAAACGGAGTGACATGTGAGGGGGACGCTTTTCATGCATCTTCAAAATGGATCAAAAGCGCGCTAGTGAGGGGAACTCTTGGCTCGAAATTCGTCAGTCAAAGCAGCTCAGCGTTGAACAACTCTACACGACCGGAGCACCACCGCAAGCCTCTACCATAGCTTCCGCCTCTCTTATAGCAACAGAGCGCCCCACACGCTACAAGGTCTCGCCAACACTTTGAAAATGAGGTTAACCACAGACCTGATCAATGGCTCCCTCTCCTTCATCAACTGTCTCACGGAGCGTGAACTCGATCTGCGAGGTGCGTTGAAAAGAACAGATACTACACTTAAGAGCTGAGTTGATATCAATATTGTAACTTCTAGGCCACAAGATTTCTGCGATTGAGAACATGGGCGCTGCGAGAGTGAGTCCCCGCATTCCTCCTGCACCCGAACAGCAGTGTCTAATAGAGTTTCAGGAAAACGACGCGATAGACCTTACCGACAACGACATTGCGCAACTCGGCAACTTCCCGCTGCAGCCCCGCCTCCGCACCTTGTTCCTTGCCCAGAATCGGATTTCGAACATCCAACCAAACCTCTCATCTAGCATACCGAACCTACGGACGCTCGTCCTTACAAAGAATAGGATTGCAGAGTTGGCAGATTTGGATCCCCTGGCAGGATTCAAGAAGCTGGTGTATCTAACACTAATGGGAAACCCCGTTACAAGTAAAGAGGTGCGTCTGCTGCGTTGGTCACTTGACTTTGGAGCCTAATTCTGGCAAGCATACTTGAGTGTTTGAACTGGAGCTTCAATCAGCTTGGAAAGCGTGCTGTCAAAGAGGAGCGATGACTGGGTCCGCCAGGAGCTCCAGCTGCAACCAGCACCAAGCTAACGCTAGACAGAACTACCGTTATTGGATCATCTGGCGCTGTCCAACTGTTCGCTTTTTGGACTTTACCAAAGTCCGCGATATCGAGCGCAAGAAAGCTGATGAACTGTTTGGATCCGCAGAGGAGCCGACAGAGCTCGCGAGTAAGGTGCGTAGTAGCCACTCATTTCGCTTGGAGCCAGCTCTCACCCTTTTAGATCATGGGCGTCAAGTCCAAGGGCTTCGTTGTACCGACTTTCACAAATGGAGACGACTCCTCAAGCAAGGACCGCATATACACCGACGACGAGAAGCGGCGAATGCGGGCCGCGATCCTCAATGCAAGCAGCCTAGCTGAGATGGCGAGGTTGGAGAAGGACTTTGCAGAGGGACGGATACCAGCACATATTCTGGAGGGTGGAGAGCCTATGGAGATGTAGCCGACGGACAGCCAGAAAGGACCACATGAAAGCCCACACTACGGGTTACTTCGAGCATCAAGGCCGCGTTCGATGAGTGACGGCTGCTCAACTCGGGCTGTCTAGGAGAGGAATCAGCACAGCAAGATAATACAAGCACGTCATGTGTATTGCGGAATTTTAGAGGTATGATGGCTGTGGCTTAGGACCAGCTAGCAGGGAGGACGTTGACGGAGTGAAAGGGTAGGTCTAGGTGGGCGCTACGGTCTTGCGGAAGGGACGTGAGGAGCAGAACTATTTTCAAGCCACTCCTTCATAGCTAGACAAGACTAGACTGTCAGCGAAACTTGAACATCGCATTGCCCTGCGCCCAAAGGCCTGTTTCCGTCGTTGGTATCGTAGTAACATACAAAACGCCAGATAATGCTGGGCACCCGAACCCACCCATCCCATACCCAATTGAAGCGACATAATAGATGGGCCAGATTACCATCCTCTTCCTCTCCCACTTCTCCCACCCCTTCCTCCTCCTGCGCCATGGCTTCCCTGCTGTTGAAAGCCGCCCTGCTGCTGTGGTTGTCCTCCAGGACCGCCAAACCCACCCATACCCTGCCCCGCCATCTGCATAAAGGACGCAAAGTCCATCTGACTGGGATCTATGCCCTGGCTCGCCATTTGCTGGAACATCATTTCCATCTGCGCAGCCTCGCTCATACCGGCTGGGCCCATCCCTCCTGCTCCGCCGCCAGGGCCAGACGGGGCACCAGCAGGTCCTGGATTGCCCGGCCCTGGCCCTGGTCCTGGTCCCGGCATGGCTGGCATGCCTGGTATTTGGCCCATCATCTGCTGCATCTGTACCATGTCGTTCTTCTGTTGTTGCAGCGTTTGTGCCATGGTTACTTGCCGTTGTCGGTACATTTCCCACGTGAACTCGTCGAAGCCGTAGTTGAAGTAGTCTGACTGATCCTCACCTGGCCGCCGCCAGATCTTCTGCTCTTCGGCCATGTCGGCTTCCATGTCGACGGACAGTATCTCCTTGCCCTGGGGTGGGTAAACAGGGTTGCCATTGACGTCGACGGTGGAGGTGCGTTGCGCTGGATAGGCTGTGCCAGGTAGAAGCTGAGGGACTGTGCCTGTTGACTGCGCTGCTTTTGGGGCTTGTGAGGGTGTTGACGAGGGTTGGGGCGGTGCTTCGATCTTTATGGCTTTGGATTCTTGCGGTTGTGGTCTTTTTTGAGGAGCTCTGTTAGCTTCGTTGAGCACGTAACAGAGCGTCAATGGCACTCACGCTGCTGGTTTAGACGCTGATGTTGGCTTGTCGATGATGATTTCGAGATCCTAGAGCTCTGTCAGTTTTGATGTATTCACCAAATAGCCCAACACAGTCATGCGACATACCGACTCGCTATCGTCGTCGTCATCGTCGTCGTCGTCATCGCCCGAATCCTGTCCCTCGTCCATAGGCTCATCGCCGCTCGATTCATTGTCTTCCTTCTTCACATTCTTCTTCTGCTCCGTGCTTGTCTCAGTATCGCCGTAAAGGTCATCGTCAGAATCGTCTGCCATAGCTCCACGACGTTCAATTTACCAACGGATGGTTGTATTTTAGCGTGTTAAAAAAAAACCCCCACCGCCTGGGGCAGCCCTAATCAGTTGGGGGCGGCTGGTAGGATTATTGTGTATGCCGTAGGCTTGGGCTGTTCTGAGATGCTGTTGCTGTACCTCGAAGTGAGCTTGAGCTTGGTTGGGTCCCTAAGTGGAATGACTAGCCGAGCGCAAACGCGTCGGGCCTGTGCTGTGCTGCGCGGAGCTCTCTGCGTATGGAAAACACCAAGCGTGAGCTAAACAGTCGGCCTTGACATTCCTCGACTCCTTCACCCCTGTAGTCTCTCCACGCAACATTCGGCACTGTTAAGTACTTTTTTTAATTTGCAGAGCACTCTTGATCCGGCCGACTTCTCCCTAGCGCATCCCTTGCACTTCATCCAGGCTTGTGGATTCGTTATTGTTGCGTGCATCAGTCAATTCGTGCGCACACAGTGATCTCCTCAGTATCGACAGAGCACGTGAGGCGACTGAGGGAATTTGGGTGAAATGGCGGGCTTTGGACGTTCAAACTCGCTGAGCATCAATACTGGCGGTGGCCTATTGTAAGTGCATCAATGTCTTGCGCGCTCCATCGTAAATAGCCTGGAGGCCTACAGGGTCAAACGCCAGTCACTCAAAGGCGTGCTGCGACTGCCCCCAAGAGACGCCATGTCGGTGCTAACAGCTACCAGCGGGAGCAATGCCAATCAAGCACAGCAGGCAGCGACTCAACCCCAGAGCAGTGGAGGGCTTTTCGCATCTTCGCAGCAAGCCCAACAGCCCCAGCAGCCCCAGTCTGGGTCGCTTTTTGGTGGTCAGAACCAACCGCCACAACCGCAGTCGGGCGGCTTGTTTGGCAACCTGAACAAGCCCGCAACTACCGCCGCCCCCAGTGGAGGACTCTTCGGCGCATCCACCGCGCAGCAGTCGCAACCGCAAAGTGGAGGACTCTTCGGCGGTGCTTTGGGAGGAACCACACAGACTCAGACACCGAATGCTACACAATCAGGAGGACTATTCGGCGCTCAGCCAAAGCCCTCGCTCTTGTAAGTGAGGGCAGCCGTTGGCGAGACCAGCGAGGCTAACTACTTGCTCTAGCGGTGCCTCAACACAACAGACGACGACCCCATCTTTGTTTGGGAACACAGCCCCTCAGCAAAACCAGGCAGCCGCACCTTCATTGTTTGGCGCAACACAGCAGCCACAGCCACAGCCACAACAGCAGCAGAATACCCTGTTTGGCGGCTTGAACACTCAGAGTAGGCCGGCGCCTCTCGGGGGCTCTACACTCGGAGCACCACAAATGGCCTCAAGCACGCAGCCTGTACAGATGACTCTGGACTCGATACGGGGGACCACGCGCTTCAATGACTTACATCCAGAGCTGCAGGCTCTGATACAGCAGTTCGACGAGGGCATACAACGGAAGATTGGCTATTGCAGCCAGATCCGTGAATCGCTTCCGAAAACTGAGAGCGACATTGCGACCATTGCGCCCGATGTTGCATACATTGAGACCTTCCTCTCAACCGTCGAAGTAGGGCTGGACAATGATTCAGCAAATGTCGCCCATCTCAAAAGCCTCGTCAAGAAAGACGCCGAAGACGCGACGTTGAGCTTCCGCGCGATTGAGAACCAACGACTACCCGCACAATTCCACTACAGAAACAGCGCAAACCTGACTGCTTCGAGCGCAAAGACGCCAGCCGCCACGGCCCTAGACGAGGATGATCCAACCAAGCCAGTCGATCTAATGAGTTACTTCAACCGTCGAACTGATGGGCTGGCTCGAACGCTCGATGTGTACCAGCGCCAGATCCGCGAAATCGAAGCGCACCTTCGAACCATGGAGGCAGGGACAGTAGAGAAGGCACAGCAGTTGACTGGCAGCAGGAGTGCACCGCGAGACCAGCGACGCGAACTGGTAGAAGCACTCAAAGCAATTGAAGGCGCCATTCTCGACTCGGCGAAGAAGGTGGGACAAGTTAGGGATGAAGTCACGAAGCAGACGCTGGGAAACGTTGGCGCGGCACTATTGTGAGCATGGTGATAGCGTGACGATACGCCATGGATTATTTGATGTGACTCGACGTTGACAAGCTGGATCGCAACGCGTCCAGGGCAGGTACGAAGTGTGCTCACCCGAAGAGAACATGTACAAAATGGATATAAGAAAGCGTTAGATACCCATGAAACATTACAAACCACAAGCACCCCCCTGGGAAACCCCTACTTTTCCGATCGCCAATTAAAAGGCGGTTTTTCTTTCCCCCTCCTCCCCTCCCTACAAGTCGACAAGCCTTCCAAATTCACTACTAATCCCCTAGTCATAACGCGGTTTGTCAAGCTTTCAAATGCTGAGTAACCGTCGGAACCTCCCCGCCACATCGGAACCACATGGAGCTATGACGAAAGCGGGACGCGTTAAAGCTCCCCGCGCCATAGAGCTTAGAGCTTTCAATGACAGCTATATAAACACCGAGCATCTGCAATCACGGCCGATAGTATCTTATGTTGTCTACGGCATTGCGACTAAGGAATATTTCAAATAACCTTCTACGTTCCGCAATCACTCCAACACGACCATTCTCCGTACGAGGACTTCTAGCAGCAATGGATAAAAAACCCGAGGGTTCGATTCTGGACTGGGTCAAGCCAGGAGACAAGAGCGGAGAATTCAAGAGACAGACGAGTGTCTTCAGGAACTGGATCGAGAACAAGCCCAATGCTGAATTCCCACCCGAGAAAGGCCGGTACCATCTATACGTCTCCTACGCATGTCCCTGGGCGCACCGAACACTCATTGTGCGAGATTTGAAAGGACTACAGGACATTGTATCTTTCAACAGCGTACACTGGCACATGGGCGAGAAGGGATGGAGGTTTGCCACACCGGACGAAAAGCTTCCTGGTGAAACAGGGCCCGATCCGTTGCACAAGGACTTCACCCATCTCCGCGATGTCTACTTCGAGCAGAATCCAGAATATGAGGGTAGATTTACCGTCCCGACGCTATACGATAAGAAGACGAACAGGATCGTTAGCAACGAGAGCAGTGAAATAATTAGGATGTTCTACTACGCGTTTGATGATCTGGTGGAGGATAAGTACAAGGGCTTGGATCTGTTCCCCGAGAAGCTAAGGAAAGATATTGAGGAGATGAATGAGTGGGTGTATAATGATGTAAACAACGGCGTGTACAAATCTGGCTTTGCTACGTAAGTCCCACGCCCTACCGACTATCTTGCGACACCTTACTGACAGAGTGTAGCTCCGAAGAAGCATACACCAAGGCCGTAACCCAACTCTTTACATCACTCGACCGTCTCGAATCCGCCCTCTCTACCTCCTCAACACCCTATCTACTCTCCTCGCCTGCCGTCACCGAAGCGGACGTCCGGCTCTACACGACCATCGTGCGCTTTGACCCGGTCTACGTGCAGCATTTCAAGTGCAACATCCGCGATATCCGTTCCGGCTACCCAAACATTCACAAGTGGCTAAGGCATTTATATTGGGATATTCCTGCATTTGGAGGTACGACAGAGTTCGAGCATATTAAGAAGCATTATACGAAGAGCCACGGACAGATCAATAGGTTCCAGATCACGCCTGTAGGGCCACTTCCAGATATACATAAGAAAGAGGAGGAAGTGCCTGCTGTACACGCGGCGTTGAAGAAGTAAAAAGATGGCTACTGAACTGATTAAAAGATTGTATTCTGATTCTACGACCAGACGTTGTAGTAAATCATCATAGTCTGTCCAATAAAAATCTACTAAATCACTACACTCTTGCAAGAGCCCAGGTTCTCGTGAGCGTTTCTTTTAGTTATTATTATCACAGTCTAGATCGACCCAGCGTCATTCACTCCAACCATTGCACAGTAGTCACTAAGCGTGGATATAGCCTGGACTTTAGATTTGGAGTTCCCATACGTCCCGTACTTGCTCTAGGCTCACCAGTTCCAGCATTATCCTCGGTCATTCCAATTTTCACCGCTTCCAATCATCTTCCTGTGGAATGTGCGGAGACCATAGTGAGAGAAATCACGGTTAGAGTCTTCACCTCTCTTGGCATTGTTGCGTCCGCAGTCATTATTGTAAAGATAATCAAGATTCAGGATTTTGAATCCACCGACTCTGAAGGTTAGCGAATTGCAATATGGTTGGTTCTCGACGGCCATCTATTAGACGGACCATTGTCTGTTAAGAAAGTTCGTAGGAGCCAGCTGTATAGTCTACTTGAGCACATTCTACCGCAGAGGTCCGCACTCCGGTTAGTGTTAGAGCAAGAGAGACCCATTGCCGTCCTCAGAGCCTGAGGAGGGCGGTACAATATGTCTCGGCGCGTTTGTTCGCAACACATATGCATAGAAAGCATTTCTCTCAGAGACATCCACATGCAAACCTATTGAGTGACTTAAGATCACGCAATTAAGAGCTGTATCTACAGAAATAAATATTGTTGGTAGTCGGCCATATCACACCATTTTCGGTCCGAACCGGCTGAAAATACGTCATCCTAGCATCGCATCACAAAACGAGCACCCTCGCATAGACTTCACGATACCTAGTTCCATCAACCCTCGACTCCCTTCGCAATATTATTATACGCTCTTCATGACCATCAATTAAGAACACTCTGAAAAAGACACCAATCATGGCTCACAACATTCTGCTGATCGGCGGCCATGGAAAGGTGTCGCAGCTCTTGACTCCACTCTTGTTGGCCAAGTCATGGAACGTCACTAGCATGATACGCACAGCTGAACAAAAGGCCACGATTGAGAAGTTAGGTCAAGGACAGCCAGGAAAGCTGAGTGTACTCGTTAGCAGCGTTGCAGACGTGAAGAATGAGGCAGACGCGAAGAAGATCCTGGATCAAGTAAAACCAGATTGGGTGGTTTGGAGTGCTGGTAGGTATTAATTGAAGTGCTCAGAGCACACCTTCGCTCTTTCCGGATTTAAACGGAATATCATCTTTGAGAACGGGATTGGTTGCTAACGAATGTAAGGTGCTGGAGGGAAAGGAGGTGCTGAAATGACGTTTGCTGTAGATCGTGACGCAGCCGTCGCTTTCACAAAAGCCAGTATCCACACAGCAAGTATCAAGAAATTTCTCACAGTTTCATATCTCTCTTCGCGTCGAGGGAGACCTTCATGGTGGACCGACGAAGACTGGGAATCCGCCCAGAAGGTCAATAATGAAATCCTGGCCAATTATTACAAAGCCAAAGTTGCCGCCGACGAAGTGCTCACCGTTTTCTCAAAGGAGCGCTACAATGAGGAGGAAAAGAATTCTGTACCGAGCAATGAGCGATTTTCAGGGATCAGTCTAAGGCCTGGTACTCTAACGGATGAGAAGGCTGGCGGCGTCAAGGTTGGAAAGTTAGGGGCTAGGGGTAAAACTAGCCGTGCGACTGTTGCAGAGACTATTGTCGCAGCGTTGGAGACTGAGGGAGCGAAAGGCTGGATTGATGTTATCGATGGTGACGAAGATGCCAGCAAGGCGATTCAAAGGTTGACAAAAGAGGGTATTGATACGGTGGAGGAAGAAGATTTTGAAGCGATGAAGCAAAATGTTGCTAAGTTGTGATAAAAAGGTCTAGTCCCAAACTTTGGAGGGCTGTGGAACACGTCCACCGCACTCCACTGCTATCAAATTTCATTACACACTCTTGATGCCCTCAAGCAATTTTTTTTAGATACCTCCCCGTCAACATTCTCCGTCCTAACAACCTCAAATATTGATCTGAGGCTGCCATTTCTACCCCCATTTCTGCAGGCTCAAACGGCTCTTGATTCATGGTATTCTTTATCTTCCTTGGTTCCGAATATTGGGTCCAAATAACATCTCTTCGATGTTCCTGTTCTCTGTTTTGGCTCCCGTCCTTTCCACACACACACACACATAGTAGGCAGGAACTTGATGTAAATGGGAGATTGAAAACTGTTTTGCAACTTGATCTCATACTTAAAGCAATCTCTTCTGCAAAAAGATTGTTTAGCAGCCCGGCTAAGTCTATGTTGATCTTCGTGGTACTGGGAAGAACGCCAGTCTAATGTGAAATCTATGTAAAAAGGAGGTATATATTCATTTTGATAGTAGCCATAACTATGGTTTTGCGTAGTGCTGCCGCAATCATGCTGAATTGAGTGGTCGGACGAAGAGCGATGCATTGGGTAAATCGGATGGCGTCAAGACATTACCGGTGATCGAGGTCAATACCAAGTGCTTTTGGCTACTAGTGTTCGTATTTATGCTTTGCACATTTTCTTCTACTCGGCTGCTATTCATCTTCATGCTAAGACCTAGCTGTCACGGGTAGTGTTGCTGTCATCTGGCAATCTAGAAGATAACGAACACGCCAAGTGCAAGTTTGCGGTGCGAGATTTTTACTGTCCTGATTGAAATAGATGCTCTTGCAGTATGGTGTCGACATAGTACTGGGCATATAACATTGGATCCCTGCAACTGGTTACGGCTGGGGTTCCTTTATACAGAGACACTGAGTTTCTGCAGTGGGTTTTGACTGCACTTAGCCCCTAATACTGAATTTTCATTGCCAACGGGGCGGCTGTGGGTCATGTCCAAAGGCGAACCGACCACGTCGTTGTTGATTTTTCACTTTATGTCTTTCTCACAGCATCAAATCCAGCTCTGAGTTGTTAAGGTAACTTCATAATAAGCCAATTCTTACCCATAAAAGCCTAGTATAATCAAGAATATGACTGTAAGGTTTTGAGATGATATCTATGCTGGCGGCTTGATCATTGCTTGTGATACCTATGGCGTGTGTTTTCGAGAGTCATGAGAAACGGGGAACCTTGAGCTTAGTCATCATTGGTCTATTATCTTGGCGTTGCGTGGTACCTTGCAGGATGCCCGTATCTTCACCACACCTACCGCATCTAATATCATCATTGAGATTACGCAACTTCATCACTGATTGCGCCCATATTATAGTTCCTTGTTTGTAGTCACCTTATTTTTCATCTGTCTATCAAGCTCGCCAGAAGCATGACTGTTCCGTGCTCGCGGCACAATTGTGAGCAAGCGACATGAAGGTGCCTGTGAAGGACGCTGAACCCCGCTATCGCATTACCAGGGAACGAGATGCCCAAATCTGTATCTAATGTCAAACAGGCCAGGGTGCAAAAAGTGTGCACCTTGTGGACCCATGATGATAACTTTTCGAGGGATGAGATTGTCTTTAATCCAGAAAAGTTTCCTGAGCTTCCTACAACGCCTGGTTCTCTTCTTCAGATTGTCACGATAAGTTCCGCTACCGCAGTCCGCGATTTTCAGTTACCCGGCACGAGCACACAGAATGGTGCAACTCAAGCAAAAACGGATGGCAGTAACCGAGAGCATGTTGCAGATAGTCACTCGAGGAAGAGTCGCCGAGGATCAATCACAATAACTATTGATGAGAATGGTTCGACTATTCCCGGTGGGCGCGAAATTGATGTAGGGAAAGCGTATATATTTGTCTCCAAAGCGCTTCCCCCGGACCTAAAGGCTAAGCACACAAACCTACAAGTAAGCTTCGGTCAATTAACAATGTTCACTTCACAGGCTAACCGTGACGGAGGTATCGATATCCGAGAGGATCGCAAAAGTGTTTGGATTCCGCAACCGCATGCAAGTCATTCTCACTGAAGTACGCAAACACCGACAATGTGCAATTCCACAGCTAACAACCCAAGGCCGATGAAGATAAGCATGAAGCTCACCATGTTGAGCTCGTATTCCGTGACGAGTATCTGGCACGAGCAGACATGTGGCGTATGGCAGTCTCTGAACTTAGCAAACGCACAGTCTATCGTAACCAGAAATTACTGTTTATGGGCACGATTAAAGCAACAATCAAACACATTTATATTGACGGACAATCGGTTCACTCCGGCTATTTCTCGCCCAAAACGAAGCCTGTCTTTCGTAGCGAGTCCGCCCGCTATGTTCTGTTCATTCAAATGTCACGGGAAATGTGGGATTTTGATGCTGAAGGCGCAGGTGAAATCATGTTCAACAAGGTCGTGAGCGGTTTCCTCCCAGACTTATTCAAAAGATGGCTAAAGATCAATGCGAGGCATTTGGTCACGATCATACTCTTTACACGGATGCAGTATGATGGAGAACTACTGTCCGATCGGCCTAATGACACAACGAGTAGTGTTGATCCTGAATCTCAATCAAGTACGTTCAGAGACTACTATAGAGTTGTTGTGAGCGATATGGCTAGCGGCGATTGGATAAATATCCTCTATCAGCTCAAGAAAGAATTTCGTACATTCCTTCGGGAGGTTTCTCTGATCCCTAGGTCAGCAAAGCAGGCGCCAAACTGCGGGCATGGGGACCCAGAAAGCTCAATATCTGACACTATTGTAGCTGGGAGACCGTCTTCCGCTAGTCAAGGCAACATCCTTGAGGCAATCAATCTGGCTGCAGCCCAATTCGCGAAGGACTACATTGACCGTGATCTTGTTAGGACGGGTATATCTGTCATTGTCGTCACTCCTGGAACTGGCGTCTTCGAAGTCGATTATAATATGCTCAAACTGACGACGGATACCCTCATAGGCTCGGGGATCGGTATCGATCTAGTATGCCTGTCACCGATGCCTCTTCATTCTGTGCCCTTATTTAAATACCGTACCCCTCGCCTTATATCTAATATGAGGGCTGAGCGAAGCGAGCAGAGACAGGCCAAAGTAGGCAGTGTAGCAAAGGAAGACGATAAAACACCTCGACAACATGAACCTAATTTTGGCTCCATATCACACACATCAACTATGCACGCAAAACACCCCTTAGCGCAAGATCCTACTGTATTCCCTCCGGATGCGTCAGACGAATGGAGATTTGCGATGCCTTACTGGGTAGATGTCTCTTTCTGGTCTGGGACGTCTGAAGAAATTCTGGAACTAACTAAACCAAGGAAAGCTGACAAGATCATAAAGAAATCGCGCAAGAAGGGTCGCATCTTTGCACTACGGTGCCGCCTATACGAACTGCAGATGATGGGCGTCATGGAGGACGACCTAGGTGATATTTCTATCCCTTATTTGGAGGAAGATCCGATATACCCGCATCACTTACGTCACGCCTTTGATCCCTCTGAAGAGAAGAGCCCTGAAAGGGCTCCTTTGTTGAGGAATTCGACAATGGCGACTGGATCATACTCCTCCAGAGGTGACAAGGATTATACTGATGACCAACTTGACGAGAATAGGGCCACTTACAAAGCCTGGATGGAGGCGTACGACGACACAGTTTTTTCTTCACTTAGGGAAAGACTTCCGACAAAATCCCAGGCCCATTCTCAACAACAAAGGCAAAGTAGTCATCTCGGCGAGTCTCCAGGGCTATCCAGGGGATCATACCTATCCTCCTCTTTCCGTAGCGCGGGGTCATCATTTGGTAGGACCACTCGGCCGCTGCCAGATCCCACCTTCCACCAGCTGAAGCGCCAAGAATCTAGAGATGCGGAAGGCCATTCCCCACGTGGAATTGTGTTCCTATCCTCTGACGTCAAGGGTCAAGCTGTTCCACGAGCGGACGTTTTGCAACGACAGAAGGCATTAGCGCGAATCAATGCGAATGTTGATCGCCAGGGCATGCATCAGCGAGGCGGGTCTGGAGACTCAGAGGATCATCGAAAGTCCCTACAATCGACTCCAAGACACTCCCCAGCGCCCAGCCGAGGGCCGTCTCCTCCGAGGCGAGCTGGGATGCCTTCGGCATCTGGTATAGTGGCGCCGTTAGTTAAAGCGGACTCGAAAAGTAGGCCATCAAATTGGATTCTTAGACAGATAAGTTTTGGTGGGAAAGCAGTGGCTGCAAAACCAACCATTGCAGATGCCACGATTGATATCAGTCAAGGCAAGGTGAAGCCTGCGATGTTGACTGTCGAAAAGAATCAGAAAGGTGCCATTGCTGAGAGATTAGCAAGTACTCGACTGACCATCACTGAGAAACCCTCTCAGCCCATCGCAATTAGAACCGCATCGCGAGCAGGTCCGTTAACAGCTGGATCGCTTTCCTCCGAACAGGGGGGCCGTTCCGCCGAGACTGTGAGAGGCATGCAGCCTGGACGGGTATCTATACCCTCCCACCCTAGTTCGGTAGTAAGAGACCCAGGATCCACATTCCTTCTTGCTGGAACGCGAGCACTGGGTGACTACATTGGGCCCAAACCTGATCTATCTTCCAGTGGCGGCGTGAGAGATATTCCTCGGACACTGTCACCTACAAGCGCGATCGCACCTTGGGCGGTTCTAGTAAACCCCTGCAATCCGAAAAAGAACAGCATAAACTCTAAGAACCAATACCGAAGATGGCATCATGTCTTCCCCCGAACGCTGAGAACTGGTACGGTGAAGTGGAGGTCACTCTGCTCGCCGGCGGCAGTGCCATTGACTCATGAATGGTTCCCTTCCGCCGATCAAGTGGCGACGGAATACAATGAGAGCCCATACAAGATCACCCAGAATGATGATGATGATATGCTAGAAGCTCCCAAGAGTAGAGAGTCCCTAATCAAAGAATTGATTGCCTTCCGGCTTTCGCATGGTTTCCAAATCATTGTCGGATCGTCAGTTGCAGAGTTCTCCGGACGACCGGAAAAGACTCTAGCAAGTATCTTAGCTCCCGAGTATATGTCTACCGATGGAGATACTGTCTTCATGAGCGTGGGTAATAGCATTCACCAACTGGTGTGTGTGGCCGGGGGCGAAGTAGAGGTAAGGCGATACAACCGGAAGCCTACCACAGCTTTGGAGTCATCTGCTGGTATCGACACACCTTTTCCATATAGACCTTACATCCGCACTGCATTTGAAACAACCTACGACCCACGAGATGTCGTCCTCCGGCCTCCCCAAAAGGAATATAACTGGAATTACATTGACACCTTCCTAGCAGGTTATCACGACGAGTTCTCCAGTATTTTACGCTTCTGGAGAGCTCGATTCGTTTTAATTCCTGTTGAGATACCAACCGTGAACCGGCGGCTATTACCCACACTTACCGAAGATTCAGAAGAAGAGATCCGTCTGGAGGGCATCAGGAAGTTGACGCAATTGTGGCAAAAATTTCGCTATCTCCCTGCAGACGAACGTTATTCCCAGCCTGTCTCGACCACAAAGCAGAAAGATCCGAACCCGCTTGCGATCGAATATCACACCAGAGATACTTCGGCCATTGTAGCAGCTGGCCCGGACCCTGCGTTGTTTAGCGATGCCGACAGTGAATTACAGACCTCTGTCTTCTCCGATGCAGACAAGTACCACACATCAAATGTTGATATCAAGAAACTCGCCGAAGACTTGCAAGGTGAGAAGGGGATTCAAATGCTGGATCGACGCTGGCACTGGAAACTGCACTACAATTGCTTCCTCGGCTTTGACCTCACGAATTGGTTGTTATCCAACTTCAAGAATATCGAGACGCGAGACGAGGCTGTAGAGTTCGGGAATGAACTCATGAACAAAGGCTTGTTTCAGCATGTGCAGCGGAGACATCCATTTCGCGACGGTAACTTTTTCTTTCAGATTGCTTTGGACTACAGAGCTCCCCGACCTGAGTCCCGGATGGGATGGTTCAGTATGCGCAAGGCGGACAAATCCGTCCCTGCCACACCGGTATCAGAAGCGCCACGAGCATCACCTCTTGCACCGAAGAACATGAAGTCACGTCCAAGTACGGCTGACTCGTCATCTAGCGATTCTGGTTCTGTGAAAGAGGGTGAGAAGACACCAACACGCGCAGGCAGTGCTAAGCGGCAGGTCATGTTATCACGCGTTATGCGTTATGATGTAGATCCCAGAAAGCGGTCCTATCGGCCTGAGATTATCTCTTTGCATTACGATCGCCTTCACAACCCGGATAACTGCTACCATATTCGCATCGATTGGATGAATGTGACGGCAAAGCTCATCGAAGACGCAATCGTGACCTGGGCTACAAGTGTGGAGAAGTACGGGCTGAAACTTGTCGAAGTCCCCATCGCCGAGGTGGCGAATATCGTTGATCACCATCCCTTCCGATCTCCTTACTCTGTCAAGCTCGCACTGCAACCTCCCGAGCCTCCACCAGAAGCCGTCTGGGACTCGGCACATCTTTCTCCACAGTACTCGAAGACGGATAAGTTCGCATACCACAAAGCTTTGCTACGGAAATTAAATTTTGTGCTGGACGTTGAAGCGGCGAGTGCCTTCCCATCCGACGTTGAGGTTACCTACTCCTGGGGCAACCCGGATTACAAGTATACCCAGTTCATCCACCGCAGCGGGACTTTGCTTGCACAGATCGCGGACGACGGCAACTTCTTATTGCTAGCGAATCGTCTGGCGCACAATCGCGCAAAAGACAACAGCCGAATCCGGCAAATAGATCCCTATGAGCACAAGAAAGTGACAACGGATGGCAGCCAGAGTAGTCGGTTGCCGTCCACGCCCGCCGAACGCGCAAATCCTCACCGCAGTCCGTTTGCCAGCCCCCTTGCGCGACCTGTTCAGGATTCAAGTTTGTTGCATACCGCTCTAGCTTTTCAAGAGAAGCCATTAGCCACTGCAGTGCCACTGGCTAGCACAACGAACTTGACGCCGGAGCAGGTCAAAGACGAAGTCGAGGCGTTTTGCCAAAACGCCGATCTCCTTTCCGCATTCTACAGAGAGGCCTTCAAACAGGCGCCTTCGCCTTCGCCTCGCATCGTTCCAGTGCTGGACGAAAAGATACCGAGCTTGGGTCTGCCACCTGCAATTAGCATCCGCGAAGCTAGTCCTGCGAACTCTGGGTGGGTGCTCAGTTCGACGATGATTGGGAGAGGTGAGCGTGGAGTCACGGGCGGTATCTCAGAGATGAATATTGGGGGGTCGAGTGGCATTGCAGGTCGTAGACAGGGGAGTGAAGGGAGTATGTCGACATTGTCCATGCTGAGCAAGAGGGGGAGTATTGTAGAGGGAAGCACGGAGAATCTACCGAGAAGGCAGGATAGCCAGGGTAGTGTTGGTAGTGGAGTGTGAGATGATGGGATAAGAGGAGGGCGAGCGTTGTATATGGTCTTATCAAAGTGCATCTTGTTTATTGGAGGGTTTGGATATCTAGGTTTCATACAGGTTGTCCTTTTGATTGGAGTATTCAAGGAATCACAAGCAAACACCCTCACCATCTTTTGAAGTATGTCGACAGAGACTTTGTACTTTGTACCATGCGTGGACGTTTTTGTTAGACACATGCTTTGGGCAAATCGCACACGGTCTTATCGTTATCGTATGCCTGACTTAATCAGTATGTCCAAGATAGTTATGGGCCGGCCAGAATCTTGGATCTGCATAACGCTACCCAAGGCACTTTCGGGGACACGCAACCTGGTGGTCGCATAGCCGGAGATGACTGTACTTTATCTGTGCGTGTGGTCATCTCAAGATGTGATTTGCTTCAAGGGCATTTGCCCATGCTTGGAACAGGGACTACTCCAGGTTTGGTTTTCCCGCGAATAGATGAGCTGCGGCGTTGTTGTGATTTGGAAGTGGTTTTTCCTTACTCTCGGCCAATCGAGATGAGCTGAACCCAAGAGGCTTGACAGCCGGCAAGCAAATTGCGGTCAGGGTAAATCATCGTCATCGTGGCCAAGGACCGATATTCTTCCATCCTGTAAGTCATCTCGACGCGCATGTGCCCGGCTTACATTTAGATGGTTACGTAGGTCCGCATTGACGTTTGCCGGATTTATCGCTTCGGACCGAGAGGTGTAAATTTTGTGGTGGCCTGAAAAGAGGACACAAGTACGATGGGCGAAAATGCAGCAGCGGTCGAAAGAGAGTTTCGGTTTTGAGCCTTGGCAAGGGGAATAAAAATGCCGAACAGGAAACGGTTCTCTTCAGGCTAACCAAGTTGAATCTGGGGTACATGACTATGTTCTTCCTCGTGACTCTTGGGTGAACAAAACATGAGGCAATTCTACAAGGTGATGCAGGAGTTCGGATAAAATGGCTGTGCGTGAGAATGAGGCCATTTTCACGTGGTGAGCAAAGGAAGAATCACGGTAGGTTTCGGTAGTATTTCAGAGAATCCCGGTATGTTTTCGAATACGAGCTGGGATAGCGACATGTGCCGGGGTAAAGTTGATGCGAGGCTCAAAGAAGGCTGTTGAGGTCTCCGGTATCGGTTGGCCAATGTGATGTTGGGAATTTGACTGCAGGTTGATGCACAATGAGGCGTAAAAAAGGTCAGCCATAGCGCAGAGCTGTGGTGACGCACATGGATCATGGCAGTTTGCAATGGAGCAATGTTCGGATGGAGACGACTACCTGTTCCTGATTGGTTCAATTGGCATGGGTGTGAAGAAGAAGGCGAAGGGGAAAGAGGAAGAGGAAGATTTGTAGGTCACGGATGCTCACAAGTTTGCAAGCAATGTTCTTGGAATAGTCTGAGATGGGTGGCCCACGCAGCCCCCGGCGTCTTTGATGGTCCGGTAAGTCGGACCAGCAGCAATCTAGGTTGAATATAGGTGAATTGGTCCGCGGGTGGGCGCGAGATGTGCGGTCTTGGAAATATTTCTTTGCCATCATGGCAATGGCTTGGGTTGCAATGAAGTTGAGCGTGACCCGCTAAGCCCTATAATGTACCAAACGGTCGGTGTCGATGCTCGTGCAGAGAGGGTGCCAAGCAGCACGACTCAGAGAGGAGTGCAAAGCGTGAAACTCTGGAGGGACAGTAGAGTTTTCTGGTGTTTTGATACGCTGGTGGCTTCAGAGGATCTGAGCTCTGGTCAGCGGAACGAAGCAGCGGCAATCTGGGCTGCGACGAGGGGGATGTCGAGGGGGATGTCGAGGGGACACGGCGCGCAGTGAGGCTACCAATGACAGGAAGCCTGAGCTGGAGGGCACGGGCGTCGGATGGTAATATGGTGGCCGGCTCGGATCGGCCGGGGCGTGCGAGAGGCCGGATATGTTGATGGGCAGCCGTTGGTCGAGATGCAAGACATGGGAGCGAGCGAGGAGTGGTTGCAGTATGTCGGGCAGAAAGGGGGAGCTAACGGAATTGCGCCTGGAAGCGTGTGCTCGGTGAGGACGGGTCTGGGGTATCCTGGCAGGCGATCTGCAGCTGGGGAGTGATGACTGATGGGCCATGGTGAACCGCTTGACCGATCAACGACGACGGCCATGGCGGCGGGCAGGGTCGGGAGCGGGCGTGGGCCCGGTTGCAGTATGGGCTTGTTTCCACACAGTTTCGCAGCGGCGGGCACGGAGAGGGCAAGGCTTGTCACCATGTATCTCACCGCCTTTCGCATAACTAAGCAGCGGCGCCGACTAGGACTCTAACTGACAAGCCGGCAACGACTCCCCTCACTTGACGCGCCCTGCCCTCATTCTCTGCTCGAGCAAGTCTCGAACACGCGCCTGCAGTGACTGCACCACCACCACCACCACCTCGTCCTCCACCACCTCGCGCCGCTTGCGGACGACGCTTTCAATTCGCAGCCTCGAGGCAGACGCAGGCACCGACCGGCTGCCATGGGTCGACCCGCCCAACACACAGTTCGCGCCCCCGTCACCCACTGCTGAGACCAGCACGCGTCCATGGAGGAATGCGCGCGGTGCCAGACATGATCGGCCACCTCTTCAACACGCGCAAGGGCGCCTCGGCCGCCCACCCGCCGCCGACGACGGTGCTCGACTCGGCCACCGAAGAGAGCCACACGCGACACCTGCTCTACCCGGAGTCGAGCACCCTCTACCACCCCGAAGGCCAGCCGTATCCCCTCCACGCCGCGCCCTTGACCCCCGGCAGCGGCCACGATGGACCGCTGCCCGAGATCGATCTCGACTACCCGCGCGACTGCCGCATCATCATCGCCCAGGACGAGACGCCCGCCATGCCCAAGACGATCCTGTTCGACTCCAAGCCCGCCCCGCCGCGCGCCGAGTCGCCTCCGCTGCCCACCACGCGCGCCCGCGCATTCGGGGGTCCCAATGCCGCTGCTGCCGCTGCCGCTGCTGCTGCTGCTGCTGCTACCACGGCGGGCCCCACGTTCGGCGGCCTGCACGCACGGCGCTCGTCGCTGGTCACTGAGCCCACCACGCCGCGGTCGCCCACCGTCGGCGGCTTCACCCGCATACGCACCCGCGGCAGCTCCATCTCGTCCATGCCCAACATCGACGAGCACGCCCAGGTCCAGGCAAAAGCCCAGGCCAGGGCAAAGGAGTCGACTGATCTGGCCAACATTTGCCTCGACTGCATGTTTGGCAACCTGGCCATGAACTACAGAGGCAACTCCAACAAGATCCACATTGTCCCGCTCGACACAAAGCCCGCCGACACGCCGCTGCTGAGCTCCAGCATCCAGGACCCCACAGGCTCGCTGGGACGCGCAGAGGGACTCCGGAGACGAAGTCATCTGGCCAAGTCCTTCACGCCCGCAAACCTCCCACTCGACCTCCCGCGAACCGACTCGGCCGACAGCATCCCCAAGGAGCCCAAGCGGCGCACCATCTTCATCACCCGCATGTTTTCTGTCACCCTGCCCGATGAGGACCATGATGCCCGCACACCGACGCCCCAGACCGCATCTGCCGCCGCCAATGCCTATCCATTCCCGCAAACCGCCAGCAAACCTGCACCGCCAAAGGCGCCCTACCCCTCGCATATCCGCAAGAGCCCAATGTACGCCATCACCATCATCCTGCACCTCCCAATATCCCACGCTGCTGCCCCTCTCCGGCCCTCGTCAAGAGGCGCCAATCCAAGGACGCAACCCCACCTCTCCTCGTCTGCTCCTGGCCAAGACTCGCTCGCCTCGTCCCTGGACTCGGACCGGAGAGCGGGCTGGGCATTCATCGATTCGAATCTCGGCGTAGAATCGCTTCTGTCGTCTTCGCTAAGCAGCGATGTCGACGACAGGGTCGATGTAGTGGGGCAGCACTGGGATGTCATCATGCGTGCCCTCACTAGCCTTCAGTACGTGGTCCAGCAGCGCATCTTGGCCCACTTCAAGTCACCAGACGCTTCCTCTCCAACCATGGTCCACCAGCATCGCCACCAGCCTTCGCGCTCCAGCCTCAGGGACGCATCCTTGCACCCAGCACGCAGGCCTCTCCGACTGCAGCCAAACGCGCTTATGACAGACAAGGATATTCAAGTCGCCGCCGAGCTCACCGGTACTCGCGTTGTGAGCGGTATGAGGATCCCCCGCGTTATGACTGGTCAAGGAAAATGGGGCGTGTGGCGCGAAGAAGCAAGGTGGCTCGGTCGGTGGGCCGGCCGTCGAGAGCAGAATTTCTTCTTCTTCAACTTGCTGACCGCCTTTCTGGGAAACCACACCGAATGGCTCAATGCCCTCGGCCCGAAATGGGCCCGCAAGCGTCATCGTGAGCAGCAAAAGGCCACCGCTGGCGAGAATTTGACCATACCTAATCGGACGGTCATCATGTCTCCAGACAAGATGGCTGCACGGAGATTGATCTTCCTGCTGGCTGCCTTTCTGCCCCCCAATGCGCCCGCTATTGGCGAGAGTGCTTACTCGATGCGTCCGAGTACGTCGGCGTCGCTCCGCGCTTACTCACAGTCTCCTCCAACCAATATGCCCCCTTCAAGGAAGCAGTCCCTACGGCGCCAGATCAATCGACGTCCAAGAGGTAAGCAGAGCTTGACCAACATGCGATTGCAGCCTCCCAGCTCCCAAGCCGTTCCTCACCCACAGAACGACGTGTCATTTGAGCGCCCTGAAGCCGGGATGATGGAGACGCCTGATACAGTGCGGCCCATTGGTCACTCTCGCCGGTCTTCAACACATTCAATACGTGCAAGTCTCGTGATGCCTGCCATGTCCGAGGGTCCTGGTACCACAAAGAACAACACTGCTACCACGTCAACCGCCCCTCCTCAAACTGCGGTCCCAGTTGCTCACTTCACCCTACCTCGCACAAAATCATTTGGACCCGTGCCTGACCAAAGGCCTGAGAGCAGCGATAGCTTGGCGTCTGTAAATCTGATCAACACGTTACACAGAAGCGGCACAGGCCAAACTAGTGTCACCAGCAATGATTCGAGCAATACAAGCCGCTGGAGTGGGTTCATGAACTTTTGGAGCGGCAGACGGTCCTCCTCTACTGACCAAAGCGACTATCTTCAAACAACAGACGATGGCGTGGGCTATCGCGGACAAGAGCGGCCTCGATCCCAGCTCGAGCAGATGGTGCAGGAGCTTTCTATGGACCGAGTATTTGAGAATGATATATATGAGCCTTTGACTGCCACTGCTCCCACTACGGTCGGCGACTCGGCTGATGCTTACCCTGTTGGCGGTTCCAGTGGGGTTCCGGCCTCAGCAGCACGTCCAATTCCTGAACGCCCGAGAACATTTGATGCCCCACTAAAGCTGTCGGTGAATGAAAAGGACGGTGTCATTGATGTCGACATTCCTCTGCCTGACTTTGGCTCTCCCCTCCAGTCGCCGCTGCTTGGAGGCTATGGCTCCGCTTCTAGCCAGCACGGTTCCAGTTTCGGCGACTCTTCGATTCTCTCCGTTCCATACCTCGAGCCCGAGCAACCCGTCAATGCGGCAGGTTGGCTGAGCCAGTTTCATCCCGACTTTGCTGTGCAAGCGATCAAGCCTTACCGCGAGCTTGAGCGTGACATCAAGCGAGCTATGAGCGCCGAGCCGACACCTCTCAACACTATGTCGACTCCAAGTCTCGAATCTGGGCCCCTTGAGCGATGGATTGATGTGTGCTCAGCTCTCATCGCCGATACAAGTGCATTCACTATCAAGCGCATCAGCTTGCGCCGTCTGGTTAGACTTGTTCCTACGCCGACATATCAGCCGTCGGCAATGACTCCAGCAGTTGCCGGATTACCTCCGGGTCGTTCACAATACGGCAACCCATATACGGCTGGCACTGTAGCGCCCATGATGACTGAAGTGCATCTCGCAGAGAAGTTCATCGAAGAACAAATCATGGACTTTGATGCGACTTTGATAGACGGCGTCGACCGTGTATTGGCGCAGTCTGGCGAGGTCACTCGCGTCAACTCGGCCCAGTCATCTCGATCAAGTTCTCGAAGAGGCCGGCGTGACACTCGTGCAGACTCTGATGCCATTCCACATGTTGAAGTGCCTCAGACAGACTGTAAAAGCGTCATCTTCGATGCCCTCGAGTCAATCGTCAAGGACGTTACGGCCGAGCGTAGCGGAAAGGAAGAGCTAAAGGACGATGATGAGAAGAAGTCTATTAGGACGGTCCAAGCCAAAACCGCCACGGACTCATCGCTCAAGGAAGGTATACGTCGGTGGTTGACTGAGGTTGAGTGACTGCTACAAATCGTAGCGTTACGGAACCCGTTACTTATACCCTGGGGCCATTATGCCCTTGCGTGCTATGGCGCCATATTTTCATCTAACCGTCATCATGTCGTCTAGACATTGTCATGTCTTGTATTATATTACATTCCTCGGTTGTTCTTTTTTTTTTTTTTTTTTTTTTTTTTTTTTTTTGCAGCGTTTCAGCGGGCGTTAGTTGCATTCAAATTTCCTGTATTTTGGTACGGTACGACACGGGCCCCCACGTCGTTTGTCCTCAACGACGCTTATCAGCAGTTCTGAACGAGCTGGCACAGGGCTTTTCGCCATACTTATGCAAGGGTTCGGGGTTACGGTCGGGAAGATTAGAGTCTAGAACATGACTCGGTGATGAAAGTCGTCGGTTTGTCGACAATGGGAGCTTAGGGGTATGGAATAATTACGGCCTTCTGAGAGGCCACGACGCAGGCAGATGAAGCATGGGGTGTTTTGATACCATAGGAGCGATGAATGCGATGCATTATTTAATTGTCCAACTCACGGCTCTGGACTTGAGAGATGCCTTCTCTAAAGCTTGCCCATGGCCGTTGTTTACCTGATTCACACAGCTACAATCTCAGGTAGCACTGATGATGTCAGCCAGTTCGTTGTAATGACTACTAGGACCCCCGCGCTCGTTGGAGTGTGTGCAATGCTTGTGATTATAAGTCAAGTTGTGGAATTCAGATGTGACAGACTTGACTATACTCCGGCTTGAGAATATCTGCTCATCTTTCTTTGGTGAACCTTCCTAAAGGCTCTCTCCGTCATTTGCTTCTGCACCATTCCCTTCCTTCTCTGTCCCAGCAACCGCTATCAACACTTCATTACCACATTACACCAAAATCCGCTATGATTCGCTTTACCTCCCTAGTAGCTTACTCACTCCTGGCATCTTGGAGGTCCATTTGCCCGCTCTGTCTTTCCCCCTGCATCCGCAAGCCACCTCATCAGTGCTACCTTATTCAATGACAAAACGTGCTCCCTTCTTGCCCGCTCAGCCTCTAATCACCTTGCTATTCTCCCTCCCCATCGTCCAGCTCGCCCCGTCCGACTTCCCAGAAATCTATACAATTCCAAAAACCGATCATCCAGGCCTTGGGCGTCTTGATCGGAGACATCTCTGATGCTCCTCATCTTTAGGAAGTCGGGTGCCGGCAAACAGATTTGGTCTTCCGGGTATCATCTACTTAGAGAAGATGCATGCTACAATGTCTTAACTGTCTTCGGGAGATGCAGCAGAAGCTCCCTTCCTTACCTACTTTGGACATGGCTGTCTCCATCCAGCCAAGAAGAGTTCTATATCCACCGCATACAGGACCAGTGCTGGACCACACTGAGTTGGATCGGCGTTTTCTGGGGCATGTCCGGATTACTTCTTTCCAATGAAAAACTTGATGCGTGACGTGCTGCAACTCGTGACTTTAGAGACCAAAATCAATGGAGACTAACAGACACTGCGGCCAAATCTGTCACCACATCGCAGGCACATAGTAGGACATGACGGAATTGAAAATATTGATTTCATATTTTTTTGGTAATCTTCCTTAGGGTTGAATTAAACAATTCAACCGAATTTTTCTCACTAGTTCTCGCTCGCAGAAGAGAAAGGCTTGTTAAAAACAAGAATGCAGCTGACTGTTTCTCTATTTCCTCAGACAAAAAAGATTCAAAAATACAGCGAGCGAGTTCAGGAATAATGCCACCGGCGCCGGGTGGTAAGGCAGTATAGGTAAAGGGTATTTACAGTTGATGCCTAATTGCTCTTTACTGCAGTCAGTTTTCCTATATGAACCCATTGAACGCCGATCCAGATGCATTACAATGTACATATAGTAACGGAAGCAAGGAAATGACGTATCGAAATGTCGGAAGGAAAGGATGAATGCCTTAAGATCCTGATGGCTTAGTCTTGTCGTTCGATTCGCCAGCGAACGGACCAACCACAAAATCAGGGGTCGTCTGTACATTCTGACTCGGGGGACCGCGGAACTCGCTTGTATCAGTCGTCAAGATAGGCTCATTCGGCTTCGTGTCAGGGTGCACTTCGATACCTTCCTGCGCCTCGAGATCTTGCTTGGTAACATTGCGACCGAACTTGATAGAGTCGTTGTCACCGTTGCCTCGGTCAATGGGAGACCAGCCGGCAACACTGCCGGCAACAATTCCAGCCATGACAGTTGCAGGACCAAAGGCCGAGTTAGAGCGAGACCTGCCACGACGGCGGCTATTGGGTGTGGGCGGCGCAGGGGAGCCTTCATCTTGCTGCATGCCATTGTTGGGAGTGCCTGGCAGGGAATGGCTCGATCGAGACCTGGAAAAAATCTCCTTTGGATGTGAGACTTTAAATTTAAGACTGCTGAGGCGGCCGCCGCGGACCTTACGAAGGAAGGCAAGCTCATCGCGGATTTCCAGCATGCCCTGATTCCATTGATAGTCCTCATCAGAGATGACTACTTCTGGAGTGCGCTTACGCTTGAAGAAGTTGGGAATGCACCTAGCAACCAGCTCATCAGGTACTAAACGAACGATGACACCAACCGGAAGGGAGAGGAAACCCAGAACTATAGAGTAACCCCACTGAGGTCCGTTCAGTCTGGTGACCTTGAAAGCAACACCACCGACGAAAATGATCATGGTCTGGCCACCAATCATAATGAGTAAAATGACGATAAAGAACCAGTTGTGTGTGATGCCCTCAAATACGTTGAAGCGGTTGTCGAGGCGGCGATTGTTCAAGGCGTTGAAAATCTGCATCCAGACGAAGACGTTAAAGACGAGGGCCGGCAATTGCTCCTTCTCTCGCTCACTGTCGTAAGAAAGGATAGACTCGCCGGCGAAATAGAGAATGAAGGTAACCGTCAGTTGGTAGATAGCTTGGCCGATAATCATCTTCCACATGCGCAGAGTAATGAGCGGAGCAGACTTGGGATCTGGCTTGCGGTCAAGAAGAGTTCGGGTGGGTGGGTCAGTCGCGAGAGCCAAAGCAGCGAACGTGTCCATGATCAGGTTGACCCAGAGAAGTTGGACCGCGGTAAGGACAGAGGTTTGATCGTCGCTGGAGACAGCTGAGACGAAGGTAAGAACGACGGCGGTAATGTTGACAGTAATCTGGAACTGGAGGAACTTCTTGACAGCATCATTGACAGCACGCCCCCAAAGCAGAGCCTTGACGATTGATGCGAAGTTGTCATCCATGAGGATAATCGCGGATGCTTCTTTCGCAACTTCGGTACCAGCAATCCCCATAGAGAAGCCAACGTCGGCGGTCTTGAGCGCGGGAGCATCGTTTGTACCGTCACCGGTGACTGCCACCGTCTCGCCAAGTTCTTTGAGGCGTTTGACGAGCTTCCGCTTGTCCTCAGGGCTAGATCGCGCAAGAACGCAGAGCTTGGGAATCACAGCATCCATGTCCCTCTTCGACAGTTTGCGGAAGGTAGGACCTTCCATGACAACACCGCCTGGAACAAGAATACCACAATCCTCTGCAATAGCTTTCGCTGTCATCACGTTATCACCAGTAACCATGCGGACGTAAACACCGGCGTGCTGGCAATCCTTGACCGCTTCACGGACGCTTTCTCGTAGTGGATCCTGGATACCAACAACAGCGAGGAAAGTCATCTTCTTGAAGATGTCAACGAAAAGGGCTTGGCCCGGGTCGTCCTCGTTTTTGCGTGATTCGGCCGGAGGCCAACTTTCGAAATCGCGGTAGATCAGACCAATGGTTCGTAACGACCGGGAAGCATACGTGGTGATGACTTGTTCAAGCGCCTCGCGGTTGTCTCCGGTCATTGGGGCTTCCATAAGTTCCTTAGCCGCATCCGTGACAATCTTGTCGCACTTGGCCAGCAGAATTTCGGAAGCTCCTTTGACATACATGCGATAACGACCGTCACTAAGTTTTGCAACGGCTGCTGAGCACTTGATAGCCGAGTCGAAGGGAACCACTTGAACGATATTAGCGTTCGAGCGCTCTTGCGCAAGGTTACCCATGCCCATGTGGTCGCGCGCAAAACCAAGAAGAGCAGTCTCAGTCTTGGAGCCAATAAAGGGATCAGGCCCTCCTGTCTCGGCTTCGAATGCGGTCGTGTTCTGGATGATAGACTGCTCCAGAACCTCCTTTACATCTTTGCTAATAGTGGAAATGAATTCAGCTGCCGATACATCATTTGGATTATCCACTGGAGACTCTGCTACAAGTTTTCCCTTGGTGCCATCATCAATGGGAGCAGGTGTTTCCGGAGTCTTCAGCTTATGATCGCCAAAACGAAGGGCGGTTCCAAGAGATCCAGCAACAACCGTCATTTTGTTCTGGGTTAGTGTACCGGTCTTGTCAGAACAAATCGTCGTGGCGTTTCCCATGGTTTCGCAGGATCGAAGCAATCGAACCAAGTTGTTGTCCTTAAGCATACGAGTGGTGGCGAAGGCCAATGCGAGGGTGACAGCCAGGGGTAGCCCTTCTGGCACAGCGACGACGATGACTGTGATGGCAACGATGAGAATGTCGAGGAAATTTTGGCCCTTCTCGGCAGGTGAAGCGCTACTTCCCTTGAGGGCAACGAGGAACTCGATGAAGAGAACGACAAAGAGTAACAAAGCAGCTGCTCCACCGAGTTTCGCAATATACGTGGCCAAGACATTCAACTTGTTCTGCAACGGTGTAACTTCACTGTCTTCTCGCAGAGACATCATCGTTTTGCCATAGCTCGAGTTCACACCAGTCGCAGTAACCAGGAATGACCCTACACCTTCCGAGACCTTCGCACCAGAGAGGATGAAAGGGTCTACTTTCTTCAGGTTGTCGTGCCTCTCGATAGCTTTGAAGGCCTCATCTCCAGGCATCTTCTTGAGCAGGTCAGATTCACCGGTGGCCGAGGATTCGTCACATTTAATGCCGTGGCCTTGGATGAGGATTCCATCAACAGGTATCATGTCACCGGGTTCCAGGTTAACAACGTCTCCAACAAAAATGTCGTAGACGGAGATCTCGCGTGTTTTCCCTGAACGAACGACCTTGATTGTACGGTCTTCCTTCTTTCGATTCAGCTTCACAAATTGTCGCTCTTTCTGCCAGTCGTTTGCAGCACCAACGACAACGACGATTGCGATGGCAGTAATGATGGCCACGCCTTCAATCCATTCGACTTTAGGTTCGCCTGGTTCATGGTCAACGCCAAAAGTCTGGTAAAGGCCAAGGGCAAGCGATATAACGGCAGCTGCAGTCAGTAGGAGAAGGACTTTATCGTTGTAGGCCATCCATGCTAATTGGAAGATATTCTTGGGTTTTCGAACTGGAAGCCGATTGTCGCTGAAAACTCGCTTGCGATCAGCGAAAGCATTTTCTCCCGAGCTAGTAGGCGCAGAATCGGTGTGTGCGACACCATTCGGCGTCGCTTTCGATGGAGACTGAGTTGTGCTTGGAGTGGTGGCTTCATCGAAAGTTACCGTGCCGTCAAGATGCTGCTCGTCAATACTAAGCCCCGCTTTTCTATCCGTTCTAAGACCCTTTTCAATGCCATCTAAGCCACCTAGGGCATGAAATGCGCCTAGAGATTTAGGATTATATAGCTTGCCTAGTTGTCCAGGCGAAAATGCGAATTTATTGTTCTCCACTTCAAAGTCGGCTTCCTATGAATGAGATCAGCGAGTGTATGGTACGCAGTCCGTAAACCAGTGTTACTCACTGTGCCTGGGTCAGGCTTTAACGCTTCCTTTGGATCTGGAATTTCAGTAGGGCCAAGATCCCCTTTCAATGCATCGCCTTGCGAAGATGTGACATATGTGCCACTAGAGTTGGATTCTCCATGCTCGGTCGCAGAGTCTATCGAGTTTCCTCTAGACTGAGCGCCTGGCACGTTCAGAAGACCAGCATTATTTCCCCAAGTGGCTGGCGATGAGACGTTGTGAGGGCTCGTCGGTCTGCTCTCTTTGCTATCGAAGGAATTCGCATTGCGCAGCTCTTGCGACGGCTGTCTTGAATGCGTCGGCGAGATACTATCCGCATTAGATTGTGTTGATATTCTATTACTGTCATGAAGGTCCCCTAGAGGCACTGATTCTCCCATATTTGCGTCGGTTGTAGCGGACGTATCGATGGTAATGGTCGGTGCCCTCGCTCGCAGAGGGCCAGGCGAAGGGGTGTTCCTATCGTCGGCCATGTGGGCGCCTTGTGGGGGCTGTGGGAGGCTGAGTGTTAGGCAGGCGAAATACGACGGTAGAGATGTGAGATAAGGCGTTTCCGGTGAAGGGGTTGGTTTATGAGCAAGGCTGCATGCGGAAGCAGAGTATTAAAAGGGTAGTAGAAGTGACGCGAGTATCCGCTAGTTGCGCGTCGAAGCAAGAGGCAACGGAGCAGTGCCACCGATGGAAAGTTGTCCCAGTGACTGGCTAGAGCAGGCTGATTGTCAGTTACGTTGTCATTTGCGATTTCCAATGCTGCGCCACGGCGTGACTGGTCAAGCTGGATTGCGCATGAATGGATTCACAGGCGTGGCGAGAATGTACTCACCTGGAACAATGGAATTGAAAAGAGGCAAAATGAAGAGCCTTTGCTTCGTGAAGCCGAAGGGGGGGGGGGCCTGGTGCTGGCTAATTGTGGCAGTGTTGGGGCCTGCGCATGCTCATTCGTGGATGTGGTTTAGCATAGCCTGGCGAGTGTACCTAGGTACAGAGGCAAATGGAGTATGCGACAATGGGGAAATATCCAAAGTTATGGATGTTTTGTCAGAAGAGAACTGAAGCAGGTTTTGGAGACATGGCACCCAGGAGAGTAGGTCTCGGGGCGCCAGCACAACAGGTTGATCGACGGGGATGCTCGAATTGTCCAAGACAACACAGCCTACCTCCACCCCTTGGCGCTCTGCCGTTTGCAGGCTAGCGGCAAATTCATGGGACTTTGGCTGCCTTAGTGCCTTAGTGCCCTAGGCTTGCCTTCTCCTCCCCGGGGCCATCGCTATAGCCTTGAAACCTAGCCGTTGTTTCAGCTCACACCGTGCTGGGAGAGTTTCGCCAAGTCTCGTCTGCATCATTGTGCAGGCTGGCTGTCGAGAATCAGCATGCCATGCGGTCTCCTAGCAACACGATTCACAAAGGCCCGACAAGGTCACACATTCCCAAACTAGCTGTCTCCGATGGCCTTAGATGAGGCCAAGCGTACGCCCGGGTCAGAGCGTCATTTATCACACCAAAAGCCTCTGCGAGGCGAGCACATCTCGCTTCCTTTTGCCCTGTGCACCCTGCCGAGCCCTGTGTCATTTTGACCAGCACGCAACAATATCTCTTTCGTACCTCGACTGGTCGCCCCTTTCTCTCTTTGCTGAATGCCAAAGTCGCCAAATTCCCACCATTGCTCTTTGCCGCCAGCACAGCCTCGAGCAAACATTGCCGGCCAGCTCCCTGCTACCATGGCAAGATAAGACATACACTTGTCGCTGGCGGCTGCTTGTCCACTCCTTGTCCACCTTGCACCGACACCGAAGTACCTGACGATCCCCGTCCCGCACTGACAGAGGAAGACGTCAACCTCCGATGGGGCCAAGACCCGCGAAAGCTTGGCTTCTCTGTGAGGACCATGCGCTTTTTCGCTGCAAAGTTGCCTCTGTGCAGTTGTACGCGTCAGAGGCGTTGAGCAGTTTTTTTCTTGTGCCCTGCAACGGACTCGTAACTTCCGCGTGTATTATCCACGTGTATTTCACGATAGCTTGTCGTAAAATTGGTTATACTTTCTGCTGGCCGAGCAGCGCTTCAATGCCACAATTCGGCTCACCTTGAAGACTCAAAGGGATGACTGTCATCCTTCATGTCACTTCTGATTCTGCTGCAACATTTGACATGGAACCCTGCCTCGCACGTCTATTGCACGTCAACCAAGCGTTCACGTTGGTGGCTAATCTTGTTTCAAGCATTCTATATGTCAAAGTTTTCCGTGGCTTTTCAAGGCTTGCTGCACACAAGATCGCCAACGTCGCTTCAGATGACCTCTTCTGTGGCCTTGGCGAATTCACCTCAACGAACCACAAGCCACAAGGCTTTCGCAAATACGTAACTGGTCCTAGAAAATCTCGCGAATCTCCATCTGATTTCTGCGCGCATTGCAACGTGCGTTGGCGTTCCTTGCTTTCTCTGTCTTCACACCTGCCTAGATTCCTTGTTTCCTGGGGAAGGTGCGCCCCAAGCTTGATACCTTGCAAATGTCCGTGCTTCGACATCGCAATCACTCTCCCGCTCTTCGGAATGTTGACTTGCTAATGCATACCCCGCCGGTCTAATTCAAGATGCATTCGCCTCTGTCTGACGTGCAGCAAGCAGTGAACCACCCAAGCGTTTACTAAGCGCCGATGCCTCTTGCGCCAACCAATAAAGCGACCGCGCGCAAAAGGAACCCAGCAGTTGCGCCTAATCTAATCATGAAGAACAACATATTCACGAGATTTTGACAAGTGCGCCCTGTACGGCACTTGAATCTGCAATAAAAGGAAGCGTGCGGCCGAAAATATGATTATTCAGATGCAACCGTCATACAAAGCTGACAAAAGAGAGCACATTCGCCTATCTAGACCATTTTGACATCTACGCCTTGTATCCCTACGTGGTAATTCTTACACAACTCTGTCATCAGCTAACAAGTACATAATTCGCCCTCTCGTCGACGAGGGTGGCGCCTGTTCACCATCAATCCCAAGTTCTAAATTGGATACATTATACCTCCTGCTAGCATCTTGACACAGACCCGGCAGCCTGGGATCGTTTGGCCCCCAATACGACTATTCTTACAGAGACTTTGAGACAACCGTACCTGCATATCGGCCCCGGATCTTCGTGCTCGGTCCAAAAACAGAAACAAACGCATTCGTCGCATCTGAGATCTATATTCAAACATCACCGAGCAACGTCGTCTCGAAAGTTCAAAAAAAAATAGCGCTCCTTCGGAAAAGCCACTTTCCAGTCTCAAATTAGGTCCTTAGAGATTGTAACGTATCCGTTGCGCACCAGATTTATTGCAAGACCAAATGTTGGACAGCTTCAAGAGCGCTGAACTTTCCACAAATGGTTGGGCAGCAGCGTCCCGGAGCTTTACGAAGAGCCTCGTTAGTGTAAATAAGCATGAGCAGGCCAAGTTGTCAGTCAAGGATGTGAAGCTACCGGAATCAGAGATTGCAAAAAGAACGTACGAGTTCGCGAAACAGCAGTTGCCCGAGAAGACTTTCAACCACAGTATGCGTGTGGTATACTATGGTAAGTCGCGCCCGACAGATGGGGCTAGGAAATGCGGGGTGCACATGATGTTAGAGTACTCATTGAGTACCGCGTTCTGTATACTATGTATACTGTGCCTAATTTGGAGAATCACCAGTGGTAGCAAGGCGCTGACATTACCTAGGATACGCGATTGTGCAGACACACTTTCCCCACCTGTCGCCTCTTCTCGAGACGTACTACCTCACATGCCTCCTTCACGATCTCGGTACCACACCCGAGAACATGCACGGTACTCACATGTCTTTCGAGTATTATGGCGCCTTCAAGGCGCTGAACTTCTTGCAAGACTGTGGGGCTCCCCAGGACCAGGCGGAAGCCGTCAGCGAGGCCATAATTCGTCATGCTGACCTTGGTGAGACGGGAACGCTTACAAGCTTAGGATTATTGATCCAGCTGAGTACTGTGTTTGGTAAGTACCATATCTCTCTGTGTGCGCCGCTTGGCATTGCGTGGACGAGATGCCCTGCACCTAGCGCCATATCCCCTTAGCCGAATCCACTTTGAGGGTCAGTCTATCTGCCTTGCGTTTCGTCTTCATATGTTATCGGACCTTTCAAATCCCGGGTTATCATACAGCGAACCTGATAGCGAAACGCATCTAGCTGGATGTAGAGCAGGTACATTGTCCAGGCAACCTGCAAGAGCAACTTCTCCCAGGCCATAGCCTAAAGCCATCACAAAGCGAACTTCGGAGGCGGCTATTTCCTGTATAGCAATTTGGTAGCTCACTCTCTGCAATACCATTCGGCAAAGGAGTTCTGCACATAATTGCAACTCCCGTGTACGACGTTGCGGTCGCTATTCCCGAACTGCACTTACACCCGCACTAGCCGGCTTCGTCTGCACAGCCTCCTACCTCGCCTTCGACCATCGCAGATCAGTATCCCGCACAGTAGCCACATCTCAACGACTTCAACAACCCACGTTCTAGGCCGCCCCTGATCACTCCATCCGACCCTTCAAAAAAACCAGTCTCAACAGAGTGGAAAAGGTCTTGGCAGGAAGGCTGTGTAGGCTGGAGACCCACACGGGAAGGAAAATATCGCAAAACAGTTCGAGTCTTGACCGATGTGCCGAAGATGCATGACCCGCCAGCAATCCGCGGTATCTTGCCCGGTTTTACCGGTGCCTAGACGAGTTACATGGGTTTTCTACGGTAACTAAGGACGAGAAATCACCGGTCAGGAGAGTGACTGATCCAGGTACACGTAAGGACTTGCGATTAGTGCCATAGGAGTTTCCTGCGCCAGGTCATTCACCCGAAGAAAATTGCTCCTTTTGAACAATCCTGGCGTACTATTGGCCTCCCTATCTACCTTACCTACACTGCTTCCATTACCACCACGAAGAATCCTTGCTGATATCCCGTTTGCAGACAATGTAGGTCTTAACCCCCATCTCATCGCCGCATCGACGATTGAGAACGTAGTTTCTGCATTCCCACGCAAGAAGTGGTCGTCCTGCTTCGCAGAAGCCATGGTCGAAGAGCTGGAACTTAAGCCTTGGTGCCATACCACGGCTAATGAAGGCTTCGTGGAAAACGTGCTAGGGAACACGCTGATGGAACCTTATGATGGGTGAAAGCCGGAAAGGCATCTAAATCAGTTGCTGTGTAATGTTTTAGGACATGCTGAGTTCAGTGTAATGAGCGTTTATTAGGTATTTTGTAACATGTGTAGCACTTGATAGATTATAGATTTCATGATAATGTATTGTTTCCTCAACGCCTCAACTATGGCCAAGTCGTTATGGGACCTTTTCAGATGCCTAGATACTTTACTTTTCCCCTCGCATTGTTGCCCAAAGCGGAAATCTTGATTCCCCTTCTATGCTGCGATCCCGATATCCGCTGTGGAATTTGACACACGCCAGGTCACCTGGTCATTCACCTCTCGCACAGCCCCACCGCTCCGATCTGTCACAGCAGGATCCGAATACGCAATGCTCAATCCCTTACCCACAGAATTCACGAATCGCTTTCCTCGTCATCATCAGTCCGTTCTTTCTTCTTCAAATGCGGTAATTTGATCGCAAAGACTAGTGCATTGACAATAACGAACATGGCAATCGCCGAAATGAAGACTAGTCGTAAGCTTTGGCTGTAAGCATCGATAACTGGGTCTACCGTTAACGTTTGAGGCTGTGTATGGGTGGAGATATCGGGAAGGAATATATTGGTGATAAGGGGTTTGTAGATTTTGGGTATGAGTACGGGGTTATGTTGTGGACTGCGTACCTTGGCTTTGATGTTTGGGATCCAGATCGATGATGCTTCGGACCGACTTGCGCACGCGTTGGATGATCTGCAGCAGGTATTAGCTTCGTAAAGCTATAGAGTTTGTTCTAATACGCGGATGTGACGCGTTGACAGAGCAAGGAAGAATGAAATAACGGTAAAGGTGAAGTGTGTCAGAAGAAGGCGAAGTACGAAGTAGTGGGGAACCTGATCCTTGGGTCCAACTTTTACAATTGGGCGAGTAGTTGATACACAGCAGGCAATGCACGATAGTGCACCGTACAGTTCCAGTTATATGCAGGCCTGAATGTCGTACGTACCTCCTGTTTGTGCCTTCCGGTGACGAGTTGTTCCAGATATGCAGTCAGGGCGTTCTGCAGAATCAGACTGCTAAACGAGACGCCCATTACGATTCCCAAACTGCGCCACAAAACCAACGTACTCGACATGACAGCCTGGTCGTCTTGAGTGCTCGTGGCGAGTACGGCAAGACTACTTGCCGGAAAGCTTAGACCTTGTCCAATACTCGACGGCACCAAGAAGATTGTTGCGAGCCACGTTGGTATGCCGTCCCACATTGATGAGAGGCATGTCGCTCCAAGAAGCATAGAGAGGGATCCGACTACAATGAGCCATTTCATACGCCCAGTAGCTGTCATGATAAATCCTGATGATACGCCGCAGATGGTGAGCGCAACGGAGGGACCGGCCAGACGGAATCCTGACACAGATGCAGTCTCGAGTTTTACAGCTTGGAAGTAAAGGGGTGCGTTGAACAGAATCGTGTTCATGCCAATTTGGGCGAAAAAGTTGTTGAAGACGAGATTACCTCGTGGACTGCTAAACAACATTGGGAGAGGCATAACGGCTCTTGCAGCCTGGGACTCTACTCGTATCAAGATGATACCAGCGACGAGGGCGATAACGAGTGAAGTTATAACCAGCGGATGCTTCCATGGAAAAATATTTCCACCCAAGTTAAGACCTAAGATCAAAAATGCTACAGAACCCGTCAATAAGATGGATCCTGCGATGTCAAAGCCCTTCATAGCATCTCTGATACCCAGTCCCGAACGGCGTGCAAGGTCTGGGCCTAGGGAAGACGGTGTGGTGAGAAGGGCGTTGATCAAGAGGGCTAGGAGCATAGGAATTTGAATGGCAAAGGTCATCCGCCAACCGAGCTTGTCGCAGAGAAAGCCACCGAATGCAGCACCACACGCTGACCCACCACCATAGAAGAGGTTGATATAAGCTTGATATGTGCCTCTTACTTCGATACTGACGAGGTCGTTAGTCATGACATTTCCCATTGACAGCACACCAGCCGCGCCAATGCCACAGAATGCTCTTGCAGCAATGAAACTTCCAATGCTCTGCGCAAGAGCACACCAAGCGGTCGTAGCTGCAAGAAAAACAAGCCCAGCAAGATACAGCGGGCGGCGTCCGAACGTATCTGAAAGTCGGCCCATTAGTGGTTGAAGCGATGTCGTAGTGAGCAGGAACGCTGTTGATAGCCATGATGCAGAGTTGGAGGCATTGAAATAGGATGTGATGACTGGGTGACTAGATGCCATGAGGGTAGAGTCAAACATTGCAATCTACGATGATAGCGTCAGTAAACTTCTTCATACCAAAGCAATCAGGATGAGAGGTGTCGAGTATACTTACAAAATACCCCAAAACAATGCCACCGAACACGCATCTGAATCTCCATTCCCCAATGCCCTCAAGCTTTCCATTTTCTTGAAATCTTACCAAGTTCTGTAGCTCTGCCCTCGATGCTGCTAGATCATCATCCGGTACAACGAGTTGACCATGTGAGTAGCTTCGACTCTTCCCTAGCTCTGGAAACTGGGGTGGGCCTCCCACGCCCTGAGCTGCTACCTCTGCAGCTTGAACATCGTCTGCAGATATTGCTGATTCAGCCTCGTGACGCTCTGATGGAGGATGAAGCAAGGGTGTGCGTTCGGAGGGTCCAGAAGAATGGCCGTTCGCACTTTCTGGTGACGGCATAACAATAAACTGCCCTCCGCACGTGAGAACAACAAAAATTCCCCTCAGATGGCGGCAGATAACGGTGTTTCGTATGGAGTCATGGTCAGCTTTGGCATTGAAAGACGCAGGTGCAGCGAGCTGAGGCCCGCATCGTCTAAACTCTTCATAGCTAGCACTCCCGAGATCGCCGCCATTTCCATTATCAAAGACAATCTGGTCGCATCTGCACTCCACGTTGACTCAGACAAGCCCAGAGAAATGAAGACTCCATTACGAATAGCGATACTTCAGTGCGATACGCCGCTGCCCGAGGTCATTGCAGAATATGGCAAATACGACCGCATCTTTACGACTTTGCTTGAAAGCGCTGCCGAGGCACTCGGACTATCGCCGAAGCAAGATTTGGAACTGAGTGCTTTCGATGTCGTTGCCGCACAGGAGTATCCGGAACTTGAAAAAATAGACGCTGTTCTGATTTCGGGTTCAAGTTTGTGTTCTTAACAGATTAAAATCCTTCTCGCCCGCTGACGCAATGCAGAACACAATTCCTTCGACAACGATCCATGGATCCTCAAACTGGTCGACTTCACCCAACAGCTGCTAAAGCAGGATCGCATTCGCGTCATTGGTGTTTGTTTCGGCCACCAAATTCTAGGTAGAGCGGCGGGAGTGAAAGTAGGACGGAGCGATAATGGCTGGGAGATTTCCGTCCTTCCTGTGGAACTCACTGCAAAGGGCAAAGAGATCTTCCAACAGGAAACCCTCGTACGTCTCCACGTTCAATCCACATAGTCATACACTCCTTGTTGAACTCACTGTGCTCTACAGGCAATCCACCAAATGCACAGGGACATCGTCTTCGAATATCCGCCAGACGTAGAGAAGCTTGGTGCGTCGCCACGTTGTCTCGTACAGGGCATGTACAAGAAGGGTAGGTTCATCACCGTGCAAGGGCACCCGGAGTTCAATGAAGGCATCATGACACACCTGGTCAAGATAAGGAACAAGCAGGGTATCTTTGAAGATGAGCAGTCACGAGATGCTTTGGAGAGAGTGGGAAAGCATCACGATGGAGTGAATATTGCGAAGGCGTTTTTGAGATTTTTGCTTGAGGACTGAGTGCTTGACATATTGATGAGGCGGTATTGGCCAATGTTTGTATAGAAGCGTAGGCAACCTAGATAGGAAAGGAGAGTTTGTAAGAAGTATATACTCACATTTGGATGCACATGGATGTATGAACACGTAGCACCCCATTCGGCATCAACAAGAAATATATGCACGTATTTAGGGTTGTCTTGACGCATGTCAAGTGGGCGCTACAAGGTAAATATATTATTGCATTGAACATGATGTCATAGCAGCACTCCACCCCTGCGATTGTTTTGATAGGAGTAGATGAAGACTAGGAAGCTGTCGTGCTATGTGGAGCTGAGCGCAGGTCATGCATGCATCTTGGTCTCGCAATCAGCTCTACGCCGTGCTGGTATGGCGCAATACGAGGAGCCCAGGTGTCAACTTGCTTAGTGGTACTCGTATCACAGCCTTCTAAATCGGGAACGTGGGGTGCACAATAACAATTGACACTGTTCAGCTTTTGCAAATCCAAGGCCTCAAGAGACGAATAGCGATACGGTGATGTTATTGAAAGGGAAATGCGTGACGGGTAGCGACAGCAACCAGAGTCTAGCTCAAATAACAGTCGCATGGTGGTTGGCTGTTCGCAGCGTGGAGTGACCCCACAAACGGCGCGTGGCGTCACTATGCTCGAAACGGCCAGAGTCTCTCAACCTTTTGTGGCTCCCTCGAATCCTCCACTCTGCCCACCAAGATCGTCTCTGTCCACGTCGCTCGTTAGACAACAACTTCTCTTCGGCACCGGCCGCCCGCGCCGAATCAATCGCCTTTCGCATTGTCCCCGTTTCGTCGCTTTTCTGCTGCTGCATGCGCCTTTCTCGATAGTGGTCTCGGACCCTTGCCATCCCTCATGGGAAAGTGTACGCAACCTCCTCCGCTGGGCCCCTCACCCCGCCACAGGCGTTGGATGCTGACGAAGCTTTGTGTGCAGGGAGATATGGTGTTGTCCTGGACGCTGGGTCCTCCGTATGTCTCTTGCACCTCGAGCAGGCAACAATCGCAAGGCTCGTAGCTAACCGCCTGAAAGGGGACGCGCGTTCATATCTACCGATGGCTGAACAGCGAGAACGCGCGCAAACAAGCAAACGATGTTCAACTACACAGCTTACCCGTTATCGAGACAGATAAGAAGTGGACCAAGAAGATACACCCGGGTGCGTAGAGTACAAAAGGGCGAGAGGCGCAGGCTAATCTATGTCGCACAGGTATCTCAACTTTCGGTGACCACCCTCACGATGTCGGCCCCGGACACCTCGATAAGCTCCTCAGCCATGCGCTTAAGAAGATACCACTCGACGAAGTGCCAAACACGCCGCTCTTTCTGCTTGCGACAGCTGGGATGAGAATACTCCCACCGCTGCAACGGAAGGAAGTGCTCAAAGAAGTCTGCGAATTCGCACGGAGTACGACCAAATTCCAATTACCAGATTGCGATTTACACGTCCAGGTTATACCGGGCGAGACAGAAGGACTGTACGGCTGGATAGCGGCGAACTACTTAGTGGGTGGGTTCGACCAACCCAAAGATCACGATCATGGCAAAGGACACAACACTTACGGATTCTTGGATATGGGAGGTGCATCTGCGCAGATTGCCTTTGCACCGAATGCGACCGAAGCAGAGAAACACGCAAACGACTTGACGCTCTTACGGTTGCGGACGATTGATGGAACACCGCTGGAATACAAGGTCTTCGTAACAACATGGCTTGGGTTTGGCGTCAATCAAGCGAGACAGCGATACGTGAAAGCACTTTTGGATTCGAGTGCATCGAAGGAGCTACCAGATCCATGCTTGCCCGCGGATTTGAAAGTCGAGGTTACAAAAGACGGTAAATTCATTGATCCGGATTCAGATGACGAGGATGAGCCCAAGCCAAAGGCAGCAGCAAAGCTGGTTGGAACTGGCAAGTTCTCGGAATGTCTACATCAGACATATCCTTTGCTGGAGAAAGAGAAAGAGTGCACAGACGTCCCCTGTCTGATCAACGGACAACATGTGCCTGCCATCGATTTCGACGTCAACCACTTCGTAGGCGTTTCAGAATACTGGCATACAACACACGAGATCTTCGAGAAGGGACACAAAGACAAGGCTTACGACTTTAAGACCTACCAGGAGCGCGTACAGGAATTCTGCGGCCAGGATTGGAAGAGCATAGAAAAGGGCGTCAAAAAGGAGAAATGGGGAGGTAAAGTTGACGAAGAGAAGGCACGAGAAGTCTGCTTCAAGGCATCATGGATCATCAACATGCTACATGACGGTATCGGGGTACCAAGAGTGGGAATCGAAGAACTCAAGGGCGACAAAAACACGACAAAGGCTGTGATTGACAACGCCAAAGCAAAAGGTTTCCTCGACCCCTTCCAAGCCGTGAACAAGATCAACGATGTAGAAGTCAGCTGGACGCTCGGCAAGATGGTCCTTTATGCCTCGAGCGAAGTGGCACTGCCCTCAGAGCAGGCACTCGCCGTAGGTTTTGGTTCCAACGTTCCCGGTATTCCATCGGACTTCCAGTATCCAGGCGGTACAACATTACCCTACCAATCCGACAATGACTGGCACCGTCTGTTCGTGGAGAATCCACAGCGCATCCCTGGATTCCTTGTCATGATTGTCATTGTTGTTTTCATCTTCTGTGTCGCCCTAGGCAAGGAGCGTAGAGCCTCCGCCCGCAAGTCCCTGATCAACTTGCTCCCAAAAAAGCAAGGCAAAGACCCGCTCCATCGCCGCCGCGGCCGCAGCTTCCCCGCCAAACTTTTTGGTCTCGGATCCTCCACAAATCAGACTTACGAACGTGTCGACCTCGAGGATGGCGACGCGGCAAACGACTTTGAACTCGAAGAAACATATCTCGACTCCTCAGATAATGAGTTCTCTGATTCCTCAGACGGCTCGCGCCTCGGCAGGACATCTGGTTGGGCAACCCCTCAAATCAAGACCGATGCAGCAGCCACCCCAGCTTATTTTAGTGGCGGAATTGCCAACGGCGGTGGTGATGTGCTCGCGCAGGGCTCGGCGCTTGGTTTAGGCCCACAGAGCGCATTTGATCGCACAGGCTTGATGAGTCGGACGGATAGCAGAGAGCGGATAAGAAGTCGGGCGAACAGCCCCAAGCGGGCAAAGGGCGGAATGAGGACGTTGGATGAATGAAGTTGATAGAGATTTTCAGTACTTTTATTATAAATATAAATATGTAAGTATAGCATAGGGACGGGGCGGGTACTGGCGTTTTTGGAGCGATTAGAGCGGTCAGGCTGGCATTGCATCTTTCGATTAAAGCGCTTGGAAGAGGTTCACGGCGTTGTGTTTATAGTGGCACGGTGTTAGGTAGATACGCACTTCGTATCTCATGTTTGTTGCGCAGGCATGTATATGATTGGCCTAGCGATTATCGAAATTATACTTTTACACCCCTCTTCCTCGCTGATCGATGAGATTACGTCTCAGCTGCTTAGTGTATGTATTATACGGCCAATATGACAGCCTAACCTTATGCCCATGATCCAGCATTTAGATTACCCCCCCCCCCCCCCCTACTCTCCATCTCACCTGCTCCAGCCCTATGCTGGAGTTCTGCTTTGCAATATCGACAAAGAATGACTTGCATCGACGGCGTTTAGCCATAGGAACAGATTGCTCAAAATTCTGTGCGCAAGCGGTCCAGGAAGTCCAGAAGATACCGTCGTCCCGCTTGCTGTTCTAGTCAATCAGTCGTATCAACTTTGATCTTTTTGCTCATCTGCTCCTCATCCTCGCTCTCTTCGCTCTCTTGCCGCTTTCTCTTCTCACTCTTTTCATCCTCCCTCGGTAACCAAAATCGGTGGGAGGGCATATCTCTGTCCTTGATTTGCTCCTCTCCGATCTCTTTCTCATCTCGCTCTTGCTCGCTTAGCTCAGGATTGGGTATTGCAAGATTGAGCGGCTTGTCGTCTAGGCGGAAGAAGACACGCTGCACAAACTTTGTCCTACTTCGTTTTCGAGTGAAGCTGTACCGAAGAGCGCTGGAGCTGAACGGGAAATAGTTGCCGAAGAAGCCATAGTCCCCACCTCGCTCTTCTACCTCGAGCATCTGCCATCGATCATCCGCAAGTAGGCCACCGAGCTCGCCCTTGCCCCAATCGTCATAGATCTCGTTTGGTACATTTGCAGTAAGCTTTTTGAGATTTTGGAATTGCGATGCATAGCGGGACCAAAAGCGCCTCCAGCCAACCATCTCCCGCTTCATAAGGGCTTTTTCAGCCGGTGTGGAACGCTTGGCCGCATGCGACCACCCACCGACTCCTGGGACGTCGACAGGGTATTGAATGGTAAGTTCATCCACCATAGATGCGATGGGAGTCAGGTTGAAGGATGCCTGGGTAGGGAGGAGAACCTCGCGCTTGTCATCATCTTCGCCAACGAAGCTTTTGTAGTCGCCAAAGTATAGGCTGCCATCTAGACCTGAAGATAAGCAAGTATTGGTGCGGTCACCGATCGAGATCCGGATAGGTATGTTCAGACCCCGCAAGGTTGACACCATTGTTTGGATTCGATAGAGCACCTCGGGTTTTGGAAGGAAAGTCCTGTTGGGTTCGAGGTTTGCTGGAAAGACATCGCACATCATGTTGTCCCATGCCAATATTGGTTTCCAGTCGCATTGTTGTGCTAGCCAGTGCAAAGCTTCTTGCACTTCCGGTTTGGAACTGGGATCATTTGATGATTGATCGTTATTTGGATGCGCGGTTAGACCGAAGTGCTGCCTTCGTTGCATGACATTGACAAGATGGAAGGGATGCAATGTAATATTCTCAAGGTTGCGGATAGGTCTAATGTTGATGGTCGGATACTTTTTGGAAATGGCCTGCAGGCTCTGCAGAAGGGTCTCGAAAGAGGCCCCGACGCCCTGGACAACGTGATTGCCCAGCACCATATGATCGCGCTTGCAAGTGTCGAAGGTCTTGTCGTCGAAGGCCTCTTCCTCTTCACGATGGTGGTGCCCTTGTGTTATCCTATACGGTATCGGGCCAATGACATCCCTATCTCGACGATCCTCCATCCAGCTGTACAGACCGATCTCGACATCCGTCAAGCGAGACCACGTCGTAGCATCGGTTGAGAAGAGGGATCTGTAAGGGGCATAGTCATGTACCCTTAGCTTCGTCATACTCGGCGGACAATACTTTTGCACGCCATCGACTAGACAGCAGACTCGTTGGTGAACCTCCCACTCGTTCCAGGTGCTGGGTCTTGCAATTAGTATGTTTACATGGGCACCGAGGAGGGTCGCTTACTGGAAGCCAGAGTAGCGCTCCCGTATCCCAAGCGTTTTCAACTTCTTGCAGACAGGAAAGATCATGTTCGCAACCGAACCACCATCTCGCCGCCTTGATATCCTGAACTTTTGTTTGAATCGATAGTCGTTGTACGAATAGCTATATTCAATACGAGCATGCGCCGTGTAGTCCGCCCAGTTTGCTACTTCCAGTTCTTCGAGCCGGCCAAAGAGCTTTGGGCAGGCTTCGGCCAGCACCTTCCATGTCCACGTCTCTTCTGGCGTCCACACAAAGTCCTTGACGGCCGATATGTCTAGAGCGGTCAGAGAAGGGAGGTTCTCCTCTATCCATCGAAAGTCGTCAATGCTTGCCCAGTGAGACAGGGCCAGCTTGCACACATATTTCCGATTGGAATCATTGATACTCTCCTTGAAGTTCTGCCACCGTATTGAGCCAATATTCCTATACTTCCAGTCACCCAGCTTTATGTCGCGCACATCGTTCCATTGCAAGGGGTACCGGTACAGCAATTGGCTCACCGTCTCGCTGCTTGCCATGCCCTTGCACAGCCTCTTCAAGCTCCACGCGGCGTCTCGATCAAGGTAGTCCATCACACACTTGAAAATGTCATCAGGCAGCTTCAGGAGCGGGCTGGTCTGGTCAGTGCTGGCTTTGGGCTTCGGCAGATTGAGCGGGTCGAAAGCCATGGGGCTGCAATCACGGCTGGAGTCCGAGTCTCGGATCGAGGGCGAAGGAGGCGCCATGTCGAGGAATGCGAATAGACTCATCGAGTGGCCAGAGCTCGTATGTGAGGACTATGGGGGTTGGGGGAAGCGGGGGATCGGGAGCAGATGAAGGCTGAGGCGCAGGGGAACTGTGTAACAACAGAGAGGCAGAGAGTATGCCGTGTGATGCCGAAGATGGATAGAGCCACTGGTTGCACCGGCAAGAATTGTGACCTACTGCCGCTCCCTCAGCACCCAACACATTCGCCCTGAGCAGCAACAGTGCAGCCGGTGGATACCCTGGGATTGCGGAGACGCGGCGGAGGTCGAGCCGCCAAGAGATTTTGTTGGCCCGGCCGTTTTCTGGATTCAAGCTTTCTTTCACCCCTCCAAAAGCCTCCATCACGAATCCACAAGACTGTCGCAACATTCCCGTGACCTCGGATCAAGTTGCAGGCTTTTGATCTGCTTAAGGACCGCGCTTTGAACTCGCCCTTTGGCTCTTGTCCCCGCTTCTCCAGCGCACATCTCTCCCCATGGCCGACGCCCAGGTCTTCGAAGAAACATTCAGCATAACCTCAATCAATAATGAGAAGTACGACCGTGTCTCCCGTATCTTCGGCACCTCGACCGACAACCAGATCACCATGAGCCTCGACATCAACCACGAGCTTTTCCCAGTCCAGGTTGGCGAGACGCTCAACATGGTCCTGGCGACAACCCTCTCTCTCGACGGGTCCTCAAAAGAGCAGAATGAGACAATGTGGAGGAACGTGGGCAAGCACGGCGTTACGACACTAGCAGACATGTACGACTATGTTTGCTACGGGAAGAATTATCGCATGGAGGACGGCGACGGAGATCAGATGTGAGTGTGCACAGGGCTACCAGATTACACCACGTAGATTCTAACCGCCGTGCAGGAAATATTTTGCGAGTTTTGGTGGACTGCTGCTGTATATGGAGGGGCCGTACAGGAAACTCAATGGGCTGAAGATCGACAACATCTACATGCTCGTCAAGCACTCATAGTCCAGGCAACCGCTGCGCGCAACAAACAAGATAAAAATGCATAAACGGCGTTATGGGCATGTGGTGGCATTGGTATCATCTGGTCTAGTCTATTTGGCTCGGCGTCCGGATACCCCAAAAGGAGTCCTTGCATCTTCTCGTACTTCGTCCTCTATAGTGTAGGAAACTCCAACTTCCTGTGCAGTCTACTCACAATCTCGATGTAATCCTTCTCGTTCCCACTTGTCAATATTCCATGTCGAACGAAGAAGTCCAAAACTACCAGCGCACAGTTGGGCTTGAATTCCCCTTTCTTCATGGCTTCTTGCACCTCCTCCACCGACCATAGATAGAACTCTTCCACTTCGTCGTCGCCAGGTTTCGGTATCGTGTCTTCTGGGAGTTCGAGGTCATAGATGTACTGGCACTCTGGTTGCATCAGGTTTGTCTCTCCGCCTGCTCGTTCATCTCTGATGTACCAGTACGTGACCGTTCCAGCCGCCTTCGCTGTTGACCTCACCAAATCCTCCGGCAGCGATGCTTCCTCTGCACACTCTCTTACCAGGCTCTCGAATGGCGACTCTCCAGATGCTATGCCTCCTGCAACAGCATTGTCCAGCATACCGCCATAGGTTTGCTTTGTTCTTGCGCGCCTTGGTGTCCAGATCTTCAATTGTCCATCCTTTCTTGTGAAAGCCGTCAAGTGCACTCCATATGATACTACACCCAGCAGCGGACTCGCACTGCGTTCGACATTGAACAACAACTCTCTGCCTTTCCCATATACAGCATAAAGCTCTCCCCTCCACTTATTCAGCACCTTGAAATGACCCGTCTCCCTCAGCGCCAACAGCGTCGTCTCCACAGCCTTCGACCGCTCCTCTGCATTGCTCCCGCCTGTGATTGTGAGGATTCGTTCATCATCATTGATCTCCCAATTTGGGATTCCGCGAAACACCTCGGCGACAGAGGGAAGCATGTAACCAAGCGCATAGTTGTGACCCGCTACGCGCAGCTGAAAGTAGGTGTTGATGCTGGCAAGATATTCGTCGGTATTGGACTCGGGATATGGGAAGCCATCGCACTGGTTGACTAGGTCAAGGTTTGAGAAGGACATTTTGGTTTAATCGCAAAGGTGGGCAATTAGGTGTTGGGTGAAGAAAGAAAGTTGTGAGAGCTCAGATACTGAGCTGCGTCATATCATAGCTTCGCTGGAGAATTAGTGGGGGCGGGGCAGTGAATCGAACGATAGCTCTTTAGGTGCAGCTTCGAAGGGAGTCCTCACAAAAGGTCCAGTTCTATAATAAAACATCTAGATAATTTGAGATCCTGTTTTGCCCCTCTTCAAGATCGGAGAGTCTCGGACATGTTCTCACAGTGTAGTTGCCTAGCTTAGCGCTTTACGAACTCCACAATGCTTGTACTACATGTGTTCCTCCCTTCCCGGAAAGTACAGCAGCAAAAACTACCAACACCGAGGAAAATACCATGAATGACCAGCAAGAAAAGAAACCAGTCCATGAAACAGTCGTGCTTGTTGTGCCCAAACAGCATGTAAAAACAGTAAAGTCCGCTTTGGAACGACATGGTCTCTTTGACCGAACAAGCAAAATCAGTCCCGTAACGCCACAAGGGCAAGTCAACGAGTCTAGTGCCTTATCCAAAGGTCTGAAGGAGAGTCAAACTGCGCTGGATGGGGAAGTTCCAGACCCTCCGCAAAGCAACATTGCAACGCTTGGGGCTGCATCGTCACATCCAGAGCCTGCTGAGCGATTTGATGTTCTGAAGTTTGACGTTGTCAGTGGCCAGTACGTTGACCCAGCGGTATTAGAAGAAAGACGAAATGCACAGGCCGCTACTGAGTTTCCGGCTTTGAAGTTCGATGTTACTAGTGGCGAGTACGTGGATCCAAAGGTGCTTGAAGAAAGAAACAACCCTGAGGCTACTCGGCAACTTCCCGCTCTAAGATTCAACGCTACCACTGGCGAATACACAGATCCAGAGGCTCCTCCACAATTTCCCGTTCTAAAGTTCGATGTGGTCAGCGGCGAGTACGTTGATCCATCTATACTGGAACAGCGGAAACAGCTGAAACAGCTTGATACGGGAATCATCGAGCAGCGGATGCGAGTACCGACCACCATCCCATATCTTATCGGAGATGAAGTAGATGAGGAGTCACGCAACCAACGTGAGCACGAATTAAAGTCAAAAATACTTGAAGATCTCGCTCTGAGCTATCTCTTCGAGGAGATCGTAGTGTCATACCAAACTCTACATTCCAGCGAACCTACTCCAACAGGGAACCGAAATCCGCTCCACAGAGCCCTCAGAGACGCTCTCAACGCTCTACCGCAGGATACACTTACGACCTTGAATTTAACAACCGATCTGCTTGTATCCTCGTTTCCAGAATCATACTCAGTGTACAAACCAATGCTCTTGCTACCAAACAATGCTTTTGCTTCTGAACCATGGACGAAACTTCTGTCCACCCACCCACCAGACTCAGATCTCTTACGACCCGTATGGCAGCATATTGCCCAAGCAGTAGGAGCCACACACGTTGCTGTCAACTCGCCTATTCCCCTACAAACGAACACCACCCAACCCCAAGATTCCACCGCAGAAGCAGCCCAGGAGAATATTCTCCGGAGCCCAGTAAATCTTACACCAATATACGGCGACTTTGGCCCCTCACCAACACAACAAACTCTCTCATCATGCACATCATTAGACTTGGCCTCCGCGCTCTGGGTGACTACGAACCAGAATGGTATCCATCAAACTTGGGCTCCGTTGTACACCATGTTCTCGCGCGGCAATATTCGCGAAAAAACTCGGGTCTTGAATCTGCCTTCGGTGACCATGGACTTTGGCGTTCCCTCCGCTGCCGTTGATCTCTACGCAGGGATAGGCTACTTTGCGTTCTCGTACAAGAAGGGCGGGGCAGGTCGGCAGAATGAAATTGATCGGGTGCTGTGCTGGGAGCTGAATCCATGGTCCGTTGAGGGCTTGCGGCGAGGCGCGGAGATGAATGGGTGGACGTGTAGGATATTCAAGCAAGAAGATGTGCCGACAACGGATGCAGGGTGGAAGACATGGATTGCTCGATTGGAGCAAGATCGTGAAACAGAGAAGAAGGGGGAGGATTTCTGGATCTTCCAGATGAGCAATGAGTACGCTCTGGCTGTTATCCAGCGCCTCAACGCCTCTCCATACGCACTCATCCCGCCGATTCGCCATGTAAACTTGGGCCTCCTGCCACATTCACAACTCTCCTGGCACACCGCGGCCCGAATCATAGACTCCGAGCGAGGAGGGTGGATCCACGCACACGAGAATGTTGGTATCAATGACATTGATGTGAGAAGAGAGAACGTCGAGCAAGAGTTCCAGAAGCTGTTGGATGACTTTGACGGCGAAGTGAACAGAGGCACCGGACGAGCAGCAGTAGAGCATGTCGAGAGGGTGAAAATGTATGCGCCCGGAGTTGTACACGTAGTATTTGATATTCATCTGAGGAGGAAATGAGAGAAAGAGTTTTATTTGGGTATCATTTTAATAACAGAAGCATAGTTCGGAGGCCGTCAGAACACAAGCTCCTCGACTGATATTTGAAAATAGGGTTCTCTCTAGAGAGCAGCCCATTCAATGGAAAATGCCCTCACGGGCTCCTTGCTCTCTCGTTTGGTGCTGAATAATCCCTCTCCTTTTCCCGCATCCTCATCCTCACCACCGATCATGTACGCTTTCTTCGTTCCCGTGCCCAGACGTCCTCCACCCACAACATCAAGAAGATCAAACTCTTGGTCCCAGCCCAACCCTGTTGCAGCGAAGTGACTGTGGTACCGGAGAGGATCGCCAGGATAGACATTGTAGTGGCAGCCAAAGCGTAGACCAGGCATATGAAAGTAGCCTTTGGAGTGGAGGTGGCGGAACAGCGGGTAGCTGTTTGGTACAACAGGGAGTCCAAGCGAGGATTGCTCGGAGGGTGTCGGGAGTGGGGGGTGGGAGGTCGTGGGGGTGACAAAATGTTTCTGTACTGTAACCGGCTTGGTCGTGCTGGTAGGAACAGACGGTGATGGGGAAGCGGTTGTAGAGTCCATGAGAATCGATTCCGTCACGGAATCACCGACCGTGGATTGTGTGGAGTCCGAAAACGTAGAACCTTTCATAATGAACCCGAGATCGAAGCTCGCACTGTTGGAATCATTCGTATGACGTGTCTCCGCTGTCGCCGTGCTCTCCGCGACACCTCTTTCCTCCTCTAGGGCCTCCTTCCTCAACCCCTTCTCCTTCAACGCTCTATCCTTTCTCCGCTCCGCCTTGTCCACCTGTTCCTTTGCGACCTCTTCGCCCTTGCGATCCAGCTCCTGCAAGTATTTCAACCTTTCTTCGCGGCTCATGTCTCCAAAGCCTTTTCGATGTATTTCTACATCATCTACAATATATGCCGCCTTGTTCTCGACAAGAACCCGCGCCTCTTCAGGCATGAGCTCGAGAGGAATACCCAGGAAGACATTTTGCTGTGACAGGTTCGGAATTGTGCCGATCAGCACTCCGCAGATGTTATGTGCGCGTCGGCAGTGCGCAATGACGTCCACATCGAAGAGAAAGTAGCGGCCTGCAATGCAGGATATGGGAAAGGGTTCAGTGACTGGGTTTGGTGCCGAGGCTGGCGCCATCTTCGTCGTCTGGAGCAATGAGCTGTTAGCCTTGCGCCGCGTATAACGTGAACAGAATAAGTCTGGAAGAGTAGAGTAAAATCATAGTGTGAATACAAATAGTTGAGTCATCAAGAGCCCCTCTTTGGGGGAGTCAGTGGATTGACAGATTATTTTATTAATCATGTAACGATGCAGAATATGCAAAGAGAAAGAGAGAAATTACTGGCTTACCTTCACTTGTGTGGCATGATGGAAAACATCATGGGAGGAAAAAGAAAAGCTCAAGGTCGAGCTGCAGTTTTTTGTAGTGCCGCTTAGTCATGCGCGACCATCCCCGCCAAACGCGTCAATAAACAGCGAAACACTGGCAGGGCCACTGCATTGTTCAACATGGCCACTAATCGCGCCTCGGCTGCCAATGGCACGCATGCTGGACCTGAGAAGTCATACTACGAGCAACAGCGCGAGATGCTGGTCAGCGAAATCGCTCAAGTACGGTCAGCCCAAACTCCAGACGCACTCGTCGTCACCCATCTCCTCACCGATTTCCCGCAAGAGGCACGGTCGCCGCTCTGCAATTATACGTATGCTAATCGCGCTTGTAGAGTCTAGAAATCGTCCTCCAAAATATCAATAAGCTAAATCGCTCTCTCGAGGAAGTCACGCAAGTCGGCAACGAATTCGCGCCCGTCGAGTCGCTATGGAGTCACTTTGAGAATGTCATGGCGAAAGATCCAAACGAGCAGCAAGGCGACGCTCACGAGGGCGCCACGGAGCATGAGGGAGAGGAGACGGAGGTCACTGAGCACCAGAAGTGAGAATGCCAAGCGGAACGGCTTCATCCAGGATGGAGGAGGAGAACGATTGCCTTTGCGCAATGGCGTTATGGAGTCACACTGCGAATTATTGATACCCAGAGCATGGTTTCATCGGGTCATAAATGTTCAGAAATATGCTTCATTTACTTCCTGAGCGCAGGCAGCTTCAGGCCTAGCCCTGCCGTACGCTGACACTAGATACCAAATACAGATACAGAAAAGGAAAAGGAAAATGCTCAAGTCGGCTTTTGGAGGACCTCGCCTCCCTCTGTATCAATCAACGCTTAAAAACAAGACCAGAAACGCCTGCAATCATGTACTAGTAGAAACTCCCTTGGGGATGATGGTAGTGAGCAACGAGCGAGGACGCTGACCTGAGCCATGTCGATGTTGCAGAAAAAAGATCTTCAGGCGTGGTGATGAGGGGTGAGCCGTATATGGTCATTAAGCATCTTGATCGTGTCGTCCAGCGTCGTAAATCTCGATACCGCCGCCTCGTCCGCTAATGGCGTAGCGGTAACGATCACTCGTGGATGAAGAAGAGGAAACGATATGCTCAGAGCACTTTGCAGCCGCTTCGCTTCTTCTTCTTACCACCTGTTGGGAAGGCAGGCGTTGTCCCTCTTGATGATGATGTTGGCTTGCTGATCTCCTCGGGTGTCTTGTGCTCGTCACCGACAGCCATTGTGACGGCCATGTCGAAGATGTCCTCGACGCCATCCTGCTCTTTACTACTGCACTCCATGTACATGGCGCCCATCTTCTTGGCTACCGCTCGGCCTTGGTCGGGGGTGACGGGGGTGAGTCCTTGCGTCTTGAGCAGCTCGATGCAGTTCTTCTTGTTGCGGAGATCGGACTTGAGTCCAAGGAGCATGAGCGGCGTTGTAGGGCAGAAATGGAGGACCTCTGGGTACCACTTTGGAGCAGTCAGCTGGGGGCTTTGTAGAGTGGCAGATGGATTGCATACCTTGTCCATGACGTTCTCTAGTGAGTTGGGGCAGTCGATAGCAAAGCAAACAAAGATGATGTCCGTCTCTGGGTAGGACAGAGGCCGCAGCCGGTCGTACTCCTCCTGGCCGGCAGTATCCCAGAGAGCAAGCTCGACCATCTTGCCCGTCGGTGGATGTGGCGTGTGGGTGATGTAGTTCTCAAACACGGTGGGCACATATTTCTGGCAGGCATCAGCATTACTCGTGGCTCGCGGTGCAGGCTAGGACGATACCTCTGGAAAGTTGCCGGAACTGTAGCTGATCAAGAGACAGGTCTTGCCGCAGCCGCCGTCGCCGACCACGACCAGCTTCTTCGAGTACGTGGGGGGCTCTGTGATGGCCGTGTCGCCGGTGGTGTTTGTGCCATAGGAGCTCACCGTGCCGTTGCTGTTGCGCTCGCTCGGGGTGCGGACGGGCTTGCGGACGGGTGTGATGGAGGAGATTGGGGCCTTGACGCTCTGCTTGCGTCGCAGATAGTCGTAGTTTGAGGAGGGTGCGGTTTGAGAGGCCATTTTGAGTGTGTGCTAGCTGTCTCACTTCACTGACTAGAGGAAGGTGGATAATGTTATCAATATGGACGGCGAAACTGGAAGCTGGGGTCGGCGCTGGGAGCGAGTGGTCGAGGCTTATGAGTCGGTGTTGATTGTTACTAAGTTTGCGTCGCGAAGGGCAACCACGCTGTCGGCGGCTCGCTTCGTGCAGTGGCGTCGCATCCCCCAGTCGCGCAAGCCGCGTCTAATGCAGGCTCCGCCTTGTCGAGCCCACTGTCCATATCACCGCCCTGCCGCCGCTGGACATGACCGGCCGTCTTGCCTGGAGAGCTCCCCTCTGCGACCGCTGCCATGTGTCCCCAGCATGATGCGCCCACCGCCGACCCAGCGCCCGTCGCGGCCGACCAGCTGCCTCACAAGGAGCCGAGGCTGGATGCGGGCAACAGGCACCATGACCACTGTGTGTGCCCAATTCCTGACTGCGCAAGAGACGGGAGGCTAATGCGTGCGATGCGCTGAACAGACGCTCGTAGACTGCCCCCATGGCGGAATGCCCTGCGAAACCGCCTCATCCCCATCGTGCGCTGGGAGACGCCCTGGCTTGCCCTCATGCAGGACAAGATGCGCTCGCCCGCCCTCGATTCCTACTTTGCATACACAGCCAACCTAGGCACCCATACCTTCTTCATGGTCTTCCTCCCCATCCAGTTCTGGTGTGGATACACGAGCGTTGGCCGAGCGTATGTCACCCAGCCGTAACTTCCTCATGTGCTCGCAACTCTGACTTGCCCCAGCTCTGTCTTCATGCTTGCTGCCGGCGTGTACGGCACCGGCTTCCTCAAAGACCTGCTATGTCTGCCCCGGCCTCTGTCACCCCCACTTGCACGAATCTCTATGTCTGGCTCTGCTGCGCTTGAATATGGCTTCCCTTCCTCGCATTCAGCAAATGCCGTCTCCGTGGCCTTTTACGCCATTTACATGCTGCGACAATCCGCCCACGAGAGCACCTCCTATGTGAACACGGCCCTACAGGCTCTCTTTTACTTCTATGCCCTCTCCATCATCCTTGGACGGCTCTACTGTGGTATGCATGGCTTCCTCGACGTCATCATTGGGAGCATCATGGGTGCCCTCATCACAGCAATCCAGCTAGTGTACGGTGACTGGATGGATTCCTGGGTCTTTAGCGGCAGATTTCAAGACATTCTCTTCGTAACCCTGGCTGTCTGTATTTTGGTTCGCATCCACCCAGAGCCTGCTGATGATTGTCCATGTTTCGACGATAGCGTGTCCTTCTCCGGAGTGGTCATAGGTATCAATATTGGTGCGTGGCACTATGCGCAGACAGGCTACGCATTACAGAACGCATATCCCTCCTCTGTCCCATTCGACTTGCAAGAGATGGGTATCATCAAGGCAACCATCCGAATCCTGCTAGGCGTCGTTGTCATTTTCGTCTGGAGAGCCACTATGAAGCCTGCTCTGTTCACAATTCTACCACCGCTCTTTCGCCTCTTGGAACAGGCACGCATGAATCTACCTCGTGCCTTCTTCTTGAACGCGTCAAAGTACACGTCTATCCAGCCCTTTACTGATGATGACAATGTCATTCCACCTGCATCTGAACTGCCACACATGCTCAAGAATCTCGCACACCCCCGCAAACGATCCGTCTCCGTTGGTCCTCAGTCCGCTGCTGACGCCTACGAGACACTCGCCTACCGCAATAGGCGTAGAAGAGAAAGCATCAACTCCACGGATGGTACACTCCCTGAAGAAGCAATTTGGTCACCGAATCCTCAAACCCCTGCCCTAGAGAAGGCAGAGCCAGTCTTGGGCGCTGGACTCCTTCCAACCCCTTTGGCTTCTCGCGTACACTCGTACGAGCAGATGATGGGCACAGGAAAAGTTTCAGCATCAACGAAGAACGCAACAACTCCACCAGAAAGCGAGACAGACATCGCAGGCGATGTCTACCAGCTTACGCAAACTCCCACTGAGGAGGAGAACGAGAAGAGAGAGATTTTCATGAAGCTCACGAAGCCACGTGTACGATACGATGTCGAGGTTGTTACGAAGTTGATTGTCTATACTGGTAGGCCAAATTTTGTTCTCGTTCAAGTAGACATATCGCTGACTCTATCACAGGTATTGCATGGATAGCCGTAGCTGGCAATCCTGTTCTTTTCGAGCTAGTCGGCTTGGGCATGAATGCAGCGTCTTAGCCCTTGCTTGGTTTTCTTTTTGTCGAACCCAGATCCTTTACTTCCTCTCATTGTACATACCCTCGCGATTGGCTGGGCCTAGATGGTCCGTCATCAATACCCATACCATGCCTCACATGCGTTCAACTGTTAATACGCATATCGTGATGTGTGTCTTCGATTCTAGCTTTGGTGTTTTTCAGGACTTGAAATGTGCAGTTTACTCACAGAAAGGCGCCAAATCAAGCTATGACAGAAACACGATTTTTGAGTTTCTTACTATGTCATAGTTTAGAAGTCTAGGGCTGCAGGTGCTCCCTTTTGAAGCCCCGACCCAGTCACGCTTTTAGCATCTTCGCCCTCAGTCTTAGGACCTTTGCCTTTCCTCCAGACTCTCTGGTCTCTTGGATCGAAGCCTCCATTGCCCCAAAGCGCCCATTCAGGCGTCTCAGAGCCGATATAATCTTCCGGCCGCCACCCCACCACCTTACCATCTTCCATTCGTGTTCCCTGTACTTTGCCTTCGTGCAAATCGAAGAATCGCTCGAAATCAATCCTCGTTGCCCACTTCCCGTCCCTCTTGAATCGTGTGCTGTCAGCAAGCAAGACGCAACATGAATGGGCGTGCTCAGCGCCAATTCCATAAGTCAGTCCACGGGAGCTGAGTTCTTTCTCTAGCTCCGTTACGAACTCCGCGACCTCTTCATAGAAAGGCACATTCTGCATTGTCAAGCCTGCAGATCCGGCAGCGCTGGTGCCGCAGTAAGTAACACCTTTGACCTCGACGAAACCTGGAAGTGCGCGTTCCACAAGATCTGCGTATCCCTTTACCTCTTCTGCCATGTTGAAGCCTTTGACAAGGGTAAGGCGAAAGACAGTCCGCTGCTCGAAGCGGCGATTCCGTAGGATGTCGAGGCATGCGCAGAAACGCTCCCAGAAGTCGCGATGAAGCGGTCTGTCGATCTTGCGCAAGGAATCCTTGTTCGATGCGTCGATGGAGACATAGAGCTGCGTTACTGGTACTAGTGATGCCAGCTGGGCTGGATGCTGTGCGTTGCAGACTAGAAATGTAGATATCCTGTTGCTGTGCATGATGTTCAGGAGCTCATTGATATGTGGATAGAAGATGGGTTCTCCGACCAGACTTAGTGCACAATGTCGGATTCGCATCGCTTCGGCGAATCGTTCCGCACGTACACCTGGCACCCCCTTCATCATCTTAATTTTCTTATAGTGTGCAGCGGTGATACCGTCAAAGATGAGGTCTGGAGCATCAGTGATCCATCGCCACGTCGTCCCTACAGGATTCGTTCCATGGCGCCAGCAAAACACGCATTTGTTGGAGCAAGAGAGCGAGGGCGTTGCTTCCATGCACAGATGCGAGGCGATGCCATAAAAGGAGTATTTGTAGCACGATCCTCGGCCTCGGAGGGCGGATTTGGTCCAACGACAAATCTTCACGCCCGAGTGAGAGCCGATTATGGAGTAGCCTTGTTTTGTGAGGGCTGCATAGGTTGGGGAAGTGGTTGGGACCATTTCTTTCGGTACAGGGGTGGATTTGGGTTTCGGTTTAGAGACGGATTTGTAGCTTGTGAAATCGATTGGGATAGGCGTGGACGAAGAGGAGACCATGGAGCCTAAATCTTCGACGTCGTCGACCCGTGTGGGTTGGCCATTATTTTCTTCTCCGTCTTCTATGTCTTCCTCGTCACTCTCAGCTGGATCTCCGCTTCCCGGAACACCTTCGCCAAGCCCTCTCCCCTCTGCAATCTCGACAAGCGCTTCTTGGACTCCTATTCGCCACTCTTGTAGACGTTCTTCAGCGTCGCTTTTCACGTCTCCCATACCTAGCGGGTATGCTCGTTTCCTACCCGTCAGCCTCGCCATCCACTTATCAATCTGCCTAGCTTGACAGCAAAACCCCTCCTCTTCTGTTGGCCACCCTTCCTTGTCTCCAAAGCCGAAAACTGAATATCCAAGTAGGCCACTCAATGGTGCTGTGTCAATCCTGAAATCATTGTGTGTCTCTTGTAAGCTCTCGATGAATATATCCAGGACGGTGTCAATATTGTAAGTCGGCACGAGGATGATATAGAAGTGCTTAACAATTTGGTCTGCTTTGGGCGGACTGACGAAGTAGTCGTCGGCTTCGATGTACGAGATGTCGTGGGTTTGAGGCTCTAAAAATGAAGAAGACTGATCACAGCCTACAACCCACTCGGTGAGGACTTTTGCAAATTGCGTAGCGAAGCGCTCGGTTGTGCCAGAGAGTGACTGAAAGAAGACAATAGGCAGTATCTTATCCGTCGTGTGGTCAAATGTGGGGGTAGGTACTGCACTCTTCTTCGGGACCTTCTTGCCTTTCACAGTCTTGGGTCCCTTCTTCACTTTTGCGACCAAGGCCACAGGGTTCGTGTCATCCTCCGCATGGTTATCAATGTTCAGGTCTGAAGGAGTGAGTGTGGTGTATTCGGGCAGCCATTCAGGCTTAAGCTCGACCGTTTTTTTCTCGACTGGCGAAGATGGAGTAGGTGACACGGAAACTTTCTCTCGTCGGCCGCGCGAGTAGATGAGAAGGCGCACAATTGCAGCTACAGCGACGGCGGAAAGCAGAATGGGCACTCGATGAGCGTGCCATATATACAGCAACTCTACTTAGGGTTAGTATGTCTCAACACGGAGGTCTCTACGTCTCTCACCAGCCGGTAGCTGCTCGAGGCTATCAAAAAAACCCATGGCTGGATTTGCACGAGACAAGATGTTTGCGGTCAAACTTTTGGCGAACGATCGCGTGGGGTCGATTAGCGGGGTCGAATGGCAATATGCTCATTGGTCAATTGAAATATACTTGCCCCACTGACATCGCTCATCTTCTTTCTGTAGCTTGGCATTATACTTCTCGTGCAGCTTTATGGTTTAATGATTCTTGTGATTTACGAGTCTGCTTCGGCATACTGAGCGGTTAGAGTCCAACCTGCAGAATTAGCAACGAAAAAATGACACCAAAATCCTCTCTCCAGTACATCCACTACAGAGAATTATAACGGCATAAACCTTCGACCACAGAAGTAGCCATATAGACTTCAATGTCAAGGCAGCAAATCATTTTGCCTTTAGTCTTTAGAGGAATTGTACTACTCGGTTCTGGTGCACCTCGCAAAGAGGGGCCTGAGTACTGTAAACATTTAATCCTTTGCAAATTAGGTTTGACCCATGCGCCAGGGCCGCATTTTAATACCACCTTTTGAGTGAAGTCTCTGGCGAACTTCACTTCTCCATATAAGCAGCCGCAGAATTTGTATGTTATCATAAAGCTACAGAGAAGGGTATCATATGCGTAAACTAAATCGCAAAACAAGAAGTAAATGGCCTTATTAAATCTCCCAAACCGGCCATAAGTCAGAGAGATGAATGTAACTGTTCCTGGCCCATGCTATGCATTATCATTGGCTGCTCTTCTCAAGCAGAGGCTCATTCTCTCCACGTACAACGACTTCTTCAACAGGCTTCTTTCTCCACTTCTTGAGGCCCGCATACGTACCACCCTTGACAATCTCCTTCGTCTCGCCCACAGTGCCAAAGCAGCAATGTTCGACTTTGCCGAGCGGGCCTTCTCTAGGATCATCCTCAAGTAACACTCCGAAACGCAGCTTAGTTTCCGTCAGCTCTTTGGGAAAAGGATCACCACCGAGACAGGCTCCAACACTCAAGTGGTCAAGTGTTGGATTCCTTGTCGTGACCATAATGCGAGAGAATAAGACATCGGAAGCCACCCCGTTCTGATGGATAGACCATGCACCCACTAGAACAAAGGAAAAGGTGATGGAGATAACAACAGTATACCCGATCCAGAGTGACCGTTTATAATACCGGTACTGAAGACCGGTGCGAGTTCTCATACATGGGACGTCTTCCGTCTCCGCGATGACCAAGGTGGGCTCACTCAGTAGGGAAATGAGCAGGTCTTCAAAGAGGCTTTGCACGTCATCCATCAAGTTCGGTTGCGGATATGCCGACTTGCCATTGATTAATCGAGTTTCTGAAACTGCGAAAAGGAACGCAGAAGTCAGTGAAGGTCGTCCATATAGTCAGTCCATGTACACTTACTGTCCGAACGTGTGATTACGAGCACATCCGACGTCTTCTCAATATCGCCGCGAAGGAAGTTACGTAAAAGGATACCCATAGAATGATAAGCAGCAGTCAGCTTGTAAGCCGCTCGATCTTCTCTAGGGCGTATGAAGTTGGAGCTGGGAGTAGCTATCCAGCCACTGCTGTTGCCAGGGCTTGAGCTAAGCGTCGTATTCATCACCGGTTGAAGGAAATCTCGCTGCTTGTTAGTCATATTTTGAGCAGGCCTATACCGCATCTCAAAGGTGTAGTTGGTATGATACATGGCACATTTGAACAATTTCGGCACATGTACATGCTTCCATTTTTTCGCATACGGCGAACCATCAGGGTAAAGCTCCGCGGTCTTATTCGCATAGCCTATCCATAGCACAGGTTCGCTTTCAAAGACACCCAGTGAGGCAGGGTACGGTGGATCCTGGACAGGTATTCCGTCGAGGGTATCGATTTGAGGCGATTTGTAGTCGTGTCGATCGACTTCTGCAAGATATGTGAAATTGCCTTGAGGTGCAAGCTGATTTAATTTGAACGGCGCGTCAAGTAGGTTAGAGTCGGTGATGTCCATGCATTTGTATCCCGGTCCAACGAAGTTGATAGAATAAGTGCAATTCCAACCATCTCCGCACAAGGTGAGGCGAGCGTTCTCGCGGGGCTGTGGCCTTTTGAGATATGCGCTGCTGAATGCTAAGCGTCGGGCATTCTTCGATGGCCTATCGTAATAGTCGAAATAGCCTTCTGCCTTGCCCTCTCTGTCTGTTGTGTTGAAAAAACTCATCGAGGTACCTCGCCCGCCTTCTTCGGTCTCATCGCGGAAGTTGAAGAAGGACTCGCGGGTAAAGTTGAGGGTTGGTACTGCCACACACGTTGACGCATTAAACACAGTATTCATTTCGGACGTAAGCGCAGCCGGTGACAGGACAGAAGCAATTGGTATCAACCTGAGGCAGATTAGCAAATTTTCCGCGCGATAAGTGGCACTCGGACTCACCAACTACAAGCTGCCATGAAAGTTGCAAGTTTCCCATTCCTGGTCATCTCCCAGTTCAGGAAAAACTGCGTTGGGTCTTCAGTGGCGGAGAAGAGGCCATCAATACCATTGATTGTCATAGCCCTGGTTCTAAAGGTGCGCCATATTCTCTGTCGGTTGCACATAATAGCTGTCCCAACAAGCGTGCTCTTAACGAAGAAGGCCATTGCCGTGCCGTACCTGATCATCTTAAGCTGCTCTGTGGCCGGATGCCCATTCAGATGTGCATAGAAGAAATGGTGACTGACGGCCGCTGCTACACCAGCAAGAAACAGCGAGACTATGATTGCCGGCGTTGTCCAGTGAACATGCCACTGTGCTATCTCTCCTGCCCTCCGATCGACCAGAGCTTGCGTATCGGCGTCCACGGTTTTTGTTTGATAAAGCGAGTTCAACGTGTACACAGAATCTCGTGCAGATCGAAAAGAAGGTCTAGGGCTTTCGTTGCTTCCTGACAGCGGCGCATAGTGGCCACCAGATTGTGAAGCTCCGAAATACGAATCCGGGCGTAGTCGTCCGCGCGATATCTCATCTGGATCTGGAGACCGGCTCAACGATCGCCCGCGTGAGCCGTACGAATCTCTCGCGTCTAAGTGAGGCCGTGATAAGTGTGAAAGCTCAATTGGGTCGTGGAAAGGATCGTAGTGGTCGGCGTGTGCGTCTGGGGATGCATCTCGCGAAGAGTATGCCGATTGACGACCTCGAGAGGACATCTCGAAAGACAGAAGTAAGATTGAAGCTCTAGATTAATACAGCGCTGGCATCAAGTGTGTCCGATACAACGAAGCTAGGTGTCCAACAAAGAGCCACAGATACGTTTTCGGATGCTCGCACAACACCTCAGTCTGCAGGTATTCGAGCAGACTTGGAGCCTTGGTGGCGTCCCTGTGACGAAGGCACTTGAAAGTGTTGTGAGTTAAGAAGCCATGAGCGCATACTAATTTGAGCCATGGCTTCGTTGTTTATGCCCAGATGGAAGCATTGTCGAGGCGGTGCGGAGTGCGGCCAGACTTCAGCTTGGGTGGGCTAGCGACGCACTAGGTACCAACCTGCAGCCGGGTGGCTGAAAGCTGAGCACCCTCAGCAGCTGGATGGGAGCGTTGGCTGCATTGTGAATCGTGGACTTCGGTGAATAGATGGAGATGCTTTGGTGCGGTGTGAAACCAAGGGAATCCAGCTGTGTTTGGTGGTCGGCGCGGTGTTTCTGGACAAAGGGTGCTCACAAGGCATCTGAGTGTGGGTTTGCTTGGCTGTATGTATTCAAAACCCAGCATCGCATTTCAACAGAATCGCATGCTGCTCGCTTGAGTAAGTATCCATAGACCTTGCTAAAAGCCGGGCGTTGGTTAGAGCTAGTCTTTGCGCGAACGACCCTGTAGATGTGATTCGAATCCAAATGACTACGTGGACTCAACAATCTCACGCAAGCTCTCGAGTTTAATCGAAGCTGACATTGGCGTCTGAATGGTCCGCGAATTTATGCTGCTGTGACAGGCGAAAAGTCCGCGGAGTGGTGGGCTTAGCTGAATGAATGTGAAGAGGCTTTAGACGAGACGCATTATTATGTTAGTGGAGGTGTTTGTCACCATCTATTAACAGAAGCCTGATCAGTGCCATTGGATAAGTGTCTCAAGACTGCCCTGGTCTTCGGTTCCTGCCTTTATACTCTCCAGCTATTGCGGTCTGGCACATGCTGCGGAGAATTGAAGGAGGAACAGCGAGGAACACGCGATGCCCCTGCGTTGTCCACGATCCCCCTACCTTGATCACTCATCGTTTCTAGCTTATAAATACAAAGATTCGTATTTTCCATTTCCAATCACCTGCCGACATGTGCTGCCAGGATTCGATTCTGTATTCTGCAAGGCGACCGGATCTCCGAGCGATTTCCGGGTGAGATAGAAAGATGTAGCTCTGACGTCTAGATGCTACCCTGGACACTTTTCATGGCCCACGAGCAAATCATTACAATTGTACCACTTTCGGCCCGTTTCTTCGTTGGATTGTTTGTCACTCCCCATATATGAGGCCAGTATTGGTCCAGTAAACGGCCAAAAGGCCTAGAGAAGAGCCGCGATGTGGATTTTTTTCGGCTAGTCTATGTTATTGTTGCGTCACTGCCGGACCCCATCTATCGAAACCCCACATGGACATTATGGCTACTGAATTCAACTGGAAGACTTCGCCATGGCAAAATACGTAAAAGCCGCGAAGATCCGCAGTTATTCTACATTTGCTTCTCGCTTCTCGTAAACAATTCTCAAATTTAAAACTCCTCTCGCAATTGGACCAACCTTAACAGCATGGCACCCACAACGACTAAGCAATGGGTAGTGGAAGGAAAGAATGGTTTTGACTCCCTGAAGTTCAATGAGAAGGGTTCTATTCCTGAGATTGGAGACAAAGATGTTCTCGTCAAGAGTACGTCCGGAAAATTCAATTTAATATCACTCATGAGCACCGCTAATATATCAATAGTCCATGGAGCTTCACTCAATTACCGAGACTTGGTCATTCCCAAAGGCAAATATCCGTTCCCTATGAAAGACAATGTTGTCCCGGGATCTGATGGCGCTGGAACCGTTGAATCAGTCGGCAAGCATGTTACCCGCTTCAAGCCAGGAGGTACATTCACCTGTCCATCCTTGCAAACTCAAATCTTAATCATTCATAGACAAAGTTGTTACCCTCTTCAATCAAGGCCATATTGCTGGATCTTTGAATGGACAAAGCATTGGAACGGGCCTCGGCGGCGCAATCGATGGTACGTAATTATCAGCATTTCGTCTCAGAAAGTCTAGGAGCTGTTCAGGAACAAAACCCAAGACTCCTCGATCTTCGCTTTCAACAGTTTCCTCTGCTAAGTACGACTTTACTGTAGGTACTCTCCGTGAATACGCCGTCTTCGATGAAGCTGGCCTTGTAGCCATGCCGCGGAATCTTAATTTCCTCGAGGGCAGCACACTTTCTTGCGCTGCCCTGACTGCCTGGAACGCCCTCTATGGTCTCGAAAGCCGAGCGCTGAAGCCCGGTCAGTACGTCCTCACACAAGGAACAGGCGGTGTCTCCATCTTCGCCTTACAGTTCGCAAAAGCCGCTGGGGCAAAGGTCATCGCAACAACAAGCTCAGAGAAGAAGACTGAACTGCTGAAAAAGCTAGGCGCTGATCACGTCATAAACTATAAAGAGAACCCCAATTGGGGTGAGGCAGCTGCCCAATTAACTCCTAATGGCGGCGTGCAGCACGTCCTTGAAGTCGGCGGGCCGGCCACAATGGCGCAATCTCTCAAAGCCATTGCCATTGACGGTGTCATCAGTATCATTGGCTTCCTCGGCGGCATGGAGAAGAACCAACCCACGTTCCTCGACTGCTTGAGCAACATCTGCACAGTCCGCGGCATCTTGGTCGGTTCGAGGCTGCAGATGGAGGACATGTGTGCGGCGATTGAGGCGAATGACTTACATCCGGTGGTGGATGAGAAGGTGTTCGAGCTGCAGGACCTCAAGCAGGCGTATGAATATATGTGGGATCAGAAGCACTTCGGAAAGCTCACAGTGAAGGTAGCGTCTTAGTGGAGGGCGGTTGCGACAACGCATGTTCGTAGATGCAAATGGAGCACTTTTATACCGTAACGTCATCTACTCTTACATATCATGATACTAGAATCCACATGTCTTTGTTGAACAGTATAAATCTAAATGTCATTTGCAACCTGTGAGAGAACAAGGGATCATCTCATTTAAAGATACAATTCGTGGTTATCGCTATTATACAGAGCGCTGGTAATACATAAACAAAAAAGCCTCTCTGGGCGTCATAAGGGGGTATCAAGGTCGTAACCGTAAGCCTTGTGAGCGACCGAACACCATCGCTATGCAAGCGTCATAAAACCGATGAACGCCGACCAAAGCAAACAATGAGCCAGAAACAGGTAAACGCCCCCAAGCCATGAAAAGTCCCTCCCAATGCATACTAAACATCCAGTCCCAGTAAAATCCAAGATGCCGTGAAACAAAAAAAAAAAAAAAAAACAAGCCACTTATTCCCATTCAGTCGTGGGTTTGCCTGCCAGCAAAGTGGTAGCAATCCGCTCACGGGCGTCTACCATGCCGCAGGAGGCAACTACTCGGCAGGCCTCTTCGCCACGCAGTAGAGTAAGTGCATTCAGCAGTGTGAACACTCCACAGTCACTGCCATTCAGTTGCCGATTACTCCGCTGTTCCTCCACGACTTTCCACTCTTCCTCAACCCATGCTTCACCAAGCTCTGTTGCTAAATATTCCTTCAATTTTGTCACATACTTGTTGCCACCAAACCCCAGCGAGTCAAGGTACTCAATAGTCCTTTGTTTAGGTTCGACTGCTAGAAGGCGCCAATGACCACCATCACAAATCGGGTATAGAATCAGATCGGCCTCTAAGTACTGGTTGCCGCCAAGTTGGAATCTTGACGCCCAGCGCTCGACGGCCTTTGGTCGGTCCTTGACGGTGCTGTACCAGAAAGAGCTGAAGGCATGAACCGGAGGTGCGGGACCACCGCGTTTATGCTCGAAACCAGCCTCTTTCTTCATGTGGGCAACGAGAATAGACAAGTACTCGTTTACGATGTTGTCGTTGAGCCACGCTTTAGGATCGCCGTTAAATTGCTCGGGCAGCAGGGTACCAAAGTCGCGAGCATAGAGCTTTTCGGGGATGACGAATGTGTTGGCATTGCGACCATAATCCGTCTGAACAGCAACATGATCGAGCTCCCCCATTTCTGTTGTCGATAGTGGGGTGACAAGAGGTTTGAGCGGGGGCGGCGGAGGGGGTGCAAGAGCAAGTTTTTTCTTGAGATCCTCCTGAAGATCCTCGAGAAGCTCAACAGAGATCTGTGACTCGTCGATGGAGTCGTCAGAGGAGTCAAACGTTTCCTCGGGGACGCCATGGAAGCCACGATCTAGGGTAAAAACAATATTCTCGGCGTCGGAATGACTCTCATTTGTGTCCTGGTCATCATCGTCGGAAGAGTCTTCGGTTTGGTCATCCTGCTGCCAGGAGGGCTTAACAGGACTAGACACGATCGTTTCGAGAGTGGAGTCAAGCATTTCACTGATTCTCTCATCGATAAAGAATGGCTTTGCGCCAGCGTGTTCTGCCCAACGGACTGTCTTCCTGAGTGGGGGAGGTGCATCGGACAAAAACGACAAGTCGTTATCGTAGAGTACTGGCGCCTGAGGAGAGAGATTCGATTGAAATGGGGATGAGGAGAGGACCGATTGGAATGGTGATGATGAGACATCGGTCTGGAATGGCGAGGATGATACAATTGGGAGCTCTGAGAGATCTTCATCTACTGAGCTGGTGGGGGTGAGTGGAGCTCTCTCGGACTCGGGTAAACTTTCTTCCTCGGCCTCTTGGGGCTCAGCAAGTGTGCGCAACTGCAGCTTAAGCAGATGTCGCCGCATAGGCGTGATTGGAGGCGCATCGAGGCCATGGCGATTTTGGCTCTCATGCGCTGCGGATAGGTCTCTGACACGCTTCATACCCCTCAGGCTGTGGACTGAGGGGCTCCGCGAAGGGGAGCCATTTGCGGGCTGAACTTGTGGGCTGTCCTTTGCAAATGAGACAGGCGACCTGGTGTTATGAGGGGGAGTAGATGTGAGAACATCGCTGAATGAGAAGTCTAGGCTCTCATTGTCACTTGTGTCGTCGAGAGTAGGGGGAGTGGCTTTAAAGCTTTCAAGAGGCTGAACGGGACTTGGACTGGGTAGCCAGATGTCGGGTGAAAGAGAAGTGGCTCGTTGGAAGTGGCGTCTGGACACGTATGCGCGTGCTCTTGCTGAAGGTGATGGCGTCACCTGCTCATCTGCGAGCCCAGCGTCTAGAAAGCGCTTCTTGTTCGAGCCGTCTACGCGAAGTATTGTTACAGCGACTATCTTCTGTCTGCGCAAGAAGCGTTGTGCAAGACGCTGTGGTAATGTGAAGAGGTTCACGACATTGGCGACAGTCGCAGCCCACTTCCCGATGGTAGTGAAGAAGCTGGTGGGGCGGGTAGGAGGGAGGCCTCCGGGCGCAGAGGAGCTGGGCTCTAGAGGCCATTGGCCAGGCATATATAGATCCATAGCTGAAGAGGGAGGAATGGTCTGCTGCACCTGCTGTCGCGTCAGCTCGAGTCTAGGTAGGCAGCTGCAGTAGAGGACAAACTGGCGACTGGGGAGCGTCAAAGCCATTGGCAGTGACTAGCATGTCGCTCGTTGTGCTGGAGGTGAAAGCGGACTCGAAGGCGCGCTTTGCCATCGTCGTGCTTGCAGTTCGCGGTTGTGGATGCGATGTGCAGAGACAATGGGAGTGTGGTGTCGGGCAGAGAGAGCAAGCGCGACGAGCGACGGGACGCAGTTCCCGCGGCCCCGCCAAGCGCAGATGGACCCACGTAAGCCGCCGAACGGGAGGCTGGGCGTCAGGAGCCGCATCTGCGTCCGAGCGTTATCACATGATGCGGAAGGCGGAGAAACACTTTTTCCTCAACACCGCCAAGCTCTGTGCATTGGGGGGAGGCGTGCGTAGTGATATCGCTCCCCATTCCCAGTGTTGATCCCTGCTTCCGCTCCCGGTATTCTCTGCGCGCTCCATATATCCTTTGGACTCGTTTACTCCCCGCCGTAAGCCTCCTCCGCCCACAATCTGCGCTCTCGCCCTTCGCACGTCATCTGCCAAGTTTGACGGGCAAGAACCCCTCGACAGGTCAACTTCACTCCAAGCGGCCACCCCACCTGCCGCCACCACACCTGCCGCCCACAACCATGGACACCAACATGGAGGACGTCAAGATGCCCGAGCCCATGCAGCTGTCGTCCGCCCCCACGACCGAGCCGACCACAATTCCCACCCTGGATGGCTGGATTGAGAGCCTTATGAGCTGCAAGCAGCTGGCTGAGAGCGATGTGCAGAGATTGTGCGACAAGGTATGCGACAACTGCTCGCACAAACGAGACCTGCACATTGCGTGTTCTGACGATATGTTACCATAGGCCCGCGAGGTGCTTCAGGAAGAGTCAAACGTCCAGCCAGTGGTAAGTGCGCATCTCGCTGTAATTTAACCCCCTACTTACAATGGCACAGAAATGCCCCGTCACTGTATGCGGCGATATACATGGGCAGTTTCACGACCTGATGGAGCTATTCAAAATTGGAGGCCCAAATCCAGACACAAACTATCTTTTCATGGGTGCGTTCCCCATCTCGACGCTCCCATTGCATACTGACCCACTACAGGTGACTATGTTGACCGAGGCTACTTCTCTGTTGAGACTGTGACGCTCCTTGTCGCACTCAAGATTAGATACCCCCAGCGCATCACCATCCTCCGCGGAAATCACGAATCCCGCCAGATCACCCAGGTATATGGCTTCTATGATGAGTGCCTCCGGAAGTACGGCAACGCAAACGTCTGGAAGTTCTTCACAGATCTGTTCGATTATCTCCCACTTACTGCCCTGATCGACAACCAAATCTTCTGTCTGCACGGCGGCCTATCCCCTAGCATCGACACGCTTGATAATATCAGGGCGCTCGATCGTATACAAGAAGTGCCGCATGAAGGCCCCATGTGCGATTTACTCTGGTCTGATCCCGATGACAGGTGTGGTTGGGGAATATCTCCCCGTGGTGCAGGATATACCTTCGGCCAGGACATTTCAGAGGCGTTCAACCACAACAATGGTTTGACCCTTGTGGCGAGGGCCCACCAGCTTGTTATGGAAGGATATAATTGGTCGCAAGATAGGAACGTTGTGACGATATTCTCAGGTAAGCACACAAACACTCGAGTCCCATTTGCACTTACTCACATTTCTTGCAGCGCCAAACTACTGCTACAGGTGCGGTAACCAAGCCGCGATCATGGAGATTGACGAGCATCTCAAGTATACCTTGTAAGTTAATGCAGCCGAGTTGGGCATCCATGGCTAATATGAAACGCAGCCTGCAATTCGATCCCTGCCCTCGAGCTGGCGAACCCATGGTGTCACGTAGGACTCCAGATTACTTCCTCTAAGCAATTCCAACGTTCCTGTTCTGTGTAGCGTACTAGAACAGAAATACGACCAAGGATGATCATGATATATACGTTGTATGACTCCGTTGAAGTCAACCGCGCTACCTTCACGCAGAGTGCTGGGCACACAAAGTATGATAGGCATCGAAGCCGTTTGGACTCAAGGAACATTTGACCGGTGAGCTTGTACATGTGTAGTACGCCTGGTGTGAAGTATGGAGGGAATTTGACCGCAAGAGCATGCATTAGATGGAGAATGAATGATACGCGCATCACCCGTACCTACAGGTTTTTCCATGTGCATGGTTCTCGATGACATATTCCCACACTAGCCTCACAAAGCGTTTTGTCCGCTGACAAACCGCACAACTTAGAACCTCCACATTCCGCGTTCGTCAACTCGAACAATCTTCATGGAATGTTCGGTAGTTTCGGCACGTTCCCTGCTCCTTAGTACCTAATCCGGTATCGTGGTATTGATGGTAAGGCACGTAAGGTTTCCAAACGTCGATGAAGCAACTCGGCACTTAGCGACCCACTTATCCTCAAACGGCAGACTACGCAAGCACTGACCAAACCTGTACCTGGCAACCAGGCCGCCAAACATGTCCTTCATATTTTGAACGAAACAGGAACGCATGACTACTTGGCTGCCGTAGTCTGACAGCTGACGAGTCCACCACACCTTCCCTCATTGGCCGAGCCACGGGTCCCTTAGGCCTTGTGCTCGTTTGAGTGCTATGGGTCAACGGTTGGGGTGTGGATAAACCCAAGAGAAAGCATAAGCAGGGGTAAGATGTACGTACGTCGTGCTGGCGAAGCCTCCGCGGGGTGTGTCGCTTGTATATATCCTCACAATAGTTCTTTGCTACCTCAAGTATCTTCTCAACTCTTTTTCTTCGTCACTCCTTCGCTTCTTAGCCGTAGAACGGTCTTTACAATTATAATTGTTACTTCTCTCATTTACATTTGCCGTTGAACGGTGCTTGTTATCTAGCTTTTACTTCACAATACCCTGTTCTTGCTCTCCAGTCGTGTAATTTAGTCACGATGAAGTCGTTTATTCTCCCGTGCCTGTTGGCTACCGCTGCACTTGCGCTTCCACAGCCGGCAACCCTTAGAAACAGGAACAGACTGCCAAATATTCGAGGTACACATATGCGCCAACTCGCATGGAATGTCTCGAGTTATGGGCTAACAATATATTCCCAGTCAAGCCAGTCCGTCGCGCCAACCAAATCATACCCGTCATAGTCGGTGGACCACAAGACACGTTCATCCCAAACTCCATCGTCGCTGCTGTCGGTGACGTTGTGCAATTCCAATTCAGCAACGGCAACCATACTGTCACCCAGTCCACCGCCGACACGGCATGTACGCCCATGGAGGGCGGAATTCACAGCGGACACATCCCGTTTGTCGATGGGCAGACGGATGTAGGCACGTTCAATATGCCAGTGACGAGCACTGAGCCGATGTTTTTGTACTGCGCGACTGGTCCGCATTGCCAAGAAGGACAAGTTATGGTAATCAACGCGTGGGTACATCAATAGCGTAGATAGAATATCAAAATAACTAACACTGCACCAGTGTGAATGCACAGCAAATCGCAGACTACACCAAACTGTCCCAGCAGACGGAGCGCAGCACAGACGGTACGGATGCCATTGGTGGCACACCGGGAAAGATCTCGCTAGATACTGCTGCGTAAGTAGTCTCAGCGATATCCTGATTCCTCAAGAAGATAGGCTAATGGAATCTCTAGATTTATCCCGGCCGCCCCAGAGGACGCCGCAGCAGGACCACCACCAGGTCCTCCTGCGGAAGCACCGCCTGCTGAAGCGCCACCAGCAGAAACGCCTGCTGCAGAGGCACCTGCAGAATCTCAACCTGCGGAAGCACCACCAGCCGAAACCCCCGCTGCAGAAACACCTGCTGAGGAAGCACCGGCTGCGGACGCACCTCCTGCAGAAGCATCTGCGTCTGCTTCTGCTGCGGCCGCGCTAATGCCCTGAATATTGCGCTAGACGGACTGTATTTGAAGTTTACTTGTATTGATATGATACCATAGTTAACGACGGATTGGAAGAAATTATTGTGTTTGTCACCACTGCCTCCATACACTGCAAAAGATGTGACTTGTTGACAATTCTGCTTGTTGTATCGTCATAGCCATCTCCTTGAACACTTCCATCTTCGCGTAGCCTGAAGGCTTGCTAGTACAATGATCACTTAGAGTCGGTGCATCTTGCTATCAACCATGCTCATATATTCATCTTAATATATAATGATGATATACAGGTAATCCCAGATCTACAAGACCCTCACAAAATCAAATGGGGTATAATATCCCAAACACGTACACATAAAGTGAATCCCCGGCCTATGGCCTTGTATCAATACCATTACCTCGTAACTCTCATTCGTTGCAATATGAGGGGCTTGTGTACCTTCAAGGGCGCGAGTACTTGCTTTTCAGCGTGTCTCGTATCAAGAAGTAGTCCAGCATTTTACAAGACTATCAAGCCCACCAACAGACAGGCCCACATCCACACATTCCCTTCAAGGCGACCCGCAGCCCCCTTCTTGCTTGCACTAGGCTGTGCGGCAGTACCTGTACTGCTCGGGGTCGTGTTCTGCCCTCCGGGGGTGTTAGACCCGTCGTTTGCCATAATGGTGAGCTCCAGGTTCTCAATCTGCACGCCATTGGATCCATAGACAGCTTGCTTGACCCGTGTCTCGGTGACACTGACCAGCTTGCCGTTCTTTGGATTACTGATGCCGTTGTCGATCAGGTCCTGGCAACCAGGGCATACAACCGGTATAGTGAAATTTTTGCTAAAATTCTCCGCCGTAATTAGGTCGTCGCTACATTCCGGTGCCTTTATCTGAGTGGACTGGGAGTTGGTAGACTGTGCGCGGCTGATATCTATCTTGTTGTACTGGTCCTGAAGATTGTCATAGTCCTCCCTTAGGCTCACCGAGCCGTTGCTGTTCAACACGACAAGGCCGTAGTCTGCTTCTTCTTGGCTGTACTCGTAGACCAGACCTCCGCTCAGTGATGTCATCTGCTCCCCGTAGAGTGCGCCGACCTCGGTGAATGCACGGGGTTGGACCTTGTTGCACCCATACTCGCTGTACTGCGTAGAATTAGCTTGGTTCGAAAGAGAGCCTGTAAATTTTCGTGGAGCTTTGCCACTATTTAATGACACGTCCAAGCGGTACTGAGGCGCCCAGGCCTATTCACGCGTGATTGCAATGGGGTCAACTTACAAAGACTGGAATTGCCGATTGATTGAACATTTTGACCAGGTCGACATAGCCCGATGTCTGGAAAGTGGCGGAGGCACCACACCAACTGTATGAGTTGAGCCCGAAGAAGTCAGACGAAGATGCATCGTCATCGTGGGTGCACTGCATATACGCCCATGTGTCCTGGAGAATCTCACGAACATCGGCAGCTGAGTAGCCTACGGGTATCGTGCGAGACGAATGTTTCTTGATGTAGTTCTTCAAATCCCGTTGGACAGCCTGCACGATAGTTAGCCTCACAGCAACATTAGGCGCTTACAAGACCGAAAATTGTTCAGGCATATGTGCTGGATTTATCGACTTACTCGAATGTACTGTGGGTTAAATTCTGCGGTATCTAAGTCGTTCATGACCTCATTCGCGGCGAAGAAAGCGAGCGTGTTAGGGACTAGAGCATCCGAAGTTAGTGAATGTTACGTATACTATTCGGGATTCTGTGGCAAGACTTACAGTTCTTGAAATTTTCCACGACACCAAAAATACGGTTCAGGTAATCCTTGTGGTACGAAGTCCATGGTTCGGCGCGATTGATACTCTCGCCTGACAAAGGCGAATTGACATCGAGGATCATGTAGATACCGGCTGCGTTGAAGATCGAAGCGCAGGTCGAATGGTCAAGAGTAGGATCGACATTGTACACGCGAATGGTGTTCACCTATAATAGTAAGTACTCCAAATGATTTACAACGAGCCATGGCAGAAGTGAACATACACCAAGTTTCTGCATGACCGCTGCATCTCTCATGCAAACATCACCATTTGTCAACGCGTCTTCGCCATCTTGCGGTTTGTACCCAGCTTGACCTCCAGGCTGGTAGTCGACCCCGATGATCATCAGTCGCTGATTGGTGACCGTGTCGACAAAGTCCTGACCACGGACTTCCACCGGGTGAACGGCATGCGCAATGGAAGAAAAGAGCGTGGGCAGGAGTGCGAGCGAGCGAACGAGCTATGAGGCGTTAGTGACATCAATGTACATTCGAAGTGGATCTGGCGGCTACAGTGGGAAGTTGAACGCACAGAAAGCATAGCGAGCGACTGTCACAATATGTGACCGTGCAACGAACGAGTGTTATGCCGTGACGGATTACTGAGAGATCTCTAGGTCTTAATAAGTCTTGGTTGAATGCCTTGATATCGCGACGATAATGCACCAAGCTAGCTGCAGGGAAGCGGACGCGAGAGCCAGTAGGAAAGACGAGCCGAGCACACGCTAATGGAACGAACGGCGTGCAGACGTGTAGTCCGCGGGGAAAAGAATGTCAAAAAGAGTGACTAGAAGATGAGAGCAACAAAGTTGACAAACGTTCAGCACATCAGCAGGTCGGGAATCGGCATCTGTGGATTAGAACCTTCCCTTCTCGATATCGCACAAGCGCCCCTCAATTTCGGTAGGGTCTACTTTCACGATAGCCGGGACGTCCTCACGCACCCGTCCTTGCGACTGCCGTTTCACGGGCGCTAACATTTGCGGAGACCACCAAGCTGGACTTTTTACAGCTCAAACACCGTTCACAGGTCGCACCGTCCAGTAGCGGTCTATATGCGTACCGCTCTCCTGAACTCAGCATACTCGGGTTCTCGTCAGCTTCAGTCTCAACCCTGTCCAAGAATGCTGTGATGCCATCTCCGAAACGAGGTGACAGGGATGGCAGGGGCCTGGTTATCCTATGCGCACCAATCAGCATATTGAAACCTCCGTTTCAACATGTTGGTCTGCGGATATCTCTATAAACATGATGCGCAATTAGCCAGGGAAACCAAATAATGACTGCATTGATATTTCGCCGGGGTCTTGGACACTTCGCTTCATTGTGAAAATTGTGCTCAATCTCCATTGGTCACTGCTATTAAGTTTGATGGAGGCTGTCACAATATAGGTGTGGTCCGTGTGCGCAACAAGCTCTTTAGTATGTGCTTACTGCTGTGAAGCTAGAGCTGGAGCACAGGAAGGAAGCTTGACAGTGTCGTTGTTGCCTCAGGGTGAGAATGCCCAGGTAGCTTGGATTCATCGTACTTTACTGAATATTTGAACGGATATTTTTCGATTTGCAGCTATATTCATTGCAGTTGGGCTGATGTGTTCGGATCGGATCTCCGCGCCCAATACTACGGTATACCTATGCTTGACGGCGTGGCAAGCAGACGTTCTATGCCTGAGCACAAGCGCTTCTTTTGTCCCCAAACGCCTACGCTATGCATGTCATAACCACATACTACCCCAAAGCTGGATGACTATGGAAAAGACCAACCATATGGACCAGTGGTGCTCATAGATGCTGCCCAGTGGCCAGACAACTCGTTGAGCATTTCATCGGATTCGAGCAAAGGCATTTGGTTGCCTTGCTGAGAGTATTGAAACATACACTCAAAAAAGTCCACTCCCCCTGTCAACCATCACTCTGCCATCTCTACATCTTGGACCTTCCTTTTGAGACTGCCTTCGGTGTCATCCATCTGCGCCTTCAGTTTCGCCTGAAGTGCTTCGAGAAGAACTTCCTTCACCACCGCCAGATTGCCCACCGCTGCATACGTGGCTCCTTCGATCAAGGCATCCGGATCTGTTCCAGCATCTCCCTTCATCCAAATCTCCGTTATCTCGTCTCTTGAAGCGAGGTAACCAACCACACATGCCGCAATAACCTCCTTGTGCTCCGCCAGACATGGGTCTAATATTCTGGCCAGCTCTTTCTCGTTCTTTGAATCAGGATTCCGTATGATTGCCGCAACGCCTCCGCAAACCACGTCTACACAGTCAATCCCTGCATCTGTGATTGCAGCACTTGCGACTGTTATACAGCCCGCCAGTACATTCAACAGGCCCCATCCTCCTCCATTCGCACTCCCTTCGCTCTCAGTATCACCCCACCAGCCATCCTCATCGCCCTCTAGAATCGTAACAACAACCTCAACCCCGCTCTTGGGCCACCGTTCGCCAATGATCACTCCTCGCAATGCAGTCTCAAGGTGTACGCCAAGGTCTCGCTCTGTAGAATCGCGGATATAACCTCGTCGGGTTCGTGTTGCAAAGGGTGCAAATTTGACCGTTGTGGTGAGGAGGAGAGAAGGACTGAAGGGTGCGCTGCGGGGGAGCGGTTTGGGCCCTTGAATTGAGGCGGTGATCTTGAGTGACGACGTTGGTGGTATGAGAGTCGATGCCACTGAGGAAGAGGAGGAGGGAATTTCGAGGTAGGCAGATCCGGAAGCAGAGGGTATTATCGAGGTTTGAAGGACTGCTTTGGATTAGCAAACGGTGAGCCGAACTAAATCAGCTCGACATGGTGATGTAGAGAATTGGAATAGCTCAATCAAAATTTTCCCCTCGAACACCGCGATAAACCAGAGTGTACTAGCTATCAGATCTCATGTTCAGGGACTTACATATTCTGCGGAGCTCACTTGGACCTCTTGACCTATTCGGCCTCAATGTTTGAAGGTAACCAGGTTCCCTCACCGTGCGCGCAAATATTGGTGCACTCGTCCCACCACTTGGTGCATTATTTCTCCTTCTGTCTGTATTCATTATGATGTTGCATAGCGTTTGTCGCGTCCATCCAAGCTGTGATCTCATGAGGGCGCGCAAAAACTACATGACTAAGCTGCCAAGAGTTCGTGCTGAAGCTCAATTTTCTTTCGCTTGAGATCCAAGTTTCCTTTTCACCTCACTTCTCTTCGCAAGGTATGTCATCATGTTCCCTAAACGCCCTTCTCTTCGCTTTTATGATTGATAACCCCTGAATTACGTTCTCGTGATCATAAATGAGCATTGAACAACATGCACCACCGTCTGATCCTACTCTATCACTTCGAGGTTTTGCATCACATTCTGCGGGTCCTGGCTGACTTCAAATAGATGCTCTGAGAATTTGAACGCGCGCGCAACGATCATGTTGTACCATACACTTCAACAATACGCTCCCAATCTGAGCTCATAGTAGAGTGTCTTGGGCGGTTCTGAGCTGAAGCCCGGTACAAACCAGGTAAAGGAAGAGATTCGCTGCACGATGCACGATCACAGTTTGATACGAATGGAAATACCATGTGCACGCTGAAGCAGAGACAAATGCTATGATTGTACTGATTACCTACTTGCATCTCACTTCACACATGGCTATTGATACTGGTAAGTGTGCCCTTGCATCTTGTCTCAACCCCGATCCAATGATGAACGTATTATTTCAGTTCTGCTACTGAATTCCATTGAAGACAACTTATACCGCTTACCTTTGTCTGATCTTGGTTCCATCACTTCTACATTGTTAAAACACGTTCTAAAGACGCTTTTGCTGACGTGTTTCTTAGACGATGAAATCTAGCTTAGCCGCCACTTTCCTGACTATATGGTATGTTGAATGATCTCAATTCTTTTTGCCAGGAGGAAACCTAGTCTATCCATTCAACGACATCTGTCGCCAGGTCACCCTCTCACACTTTACCAGTCTCGACTGGGAGGATGAGTTGTAGAGTTGTATCATAGGCTTGTCCTGTGGCGCGTAATTGTGGTCTTCGAGCACGAGGATTGTGGCACTCCGTCTTGGGCTGCCGCATCTAAGGCCGGCGGCGGGGAGTGACTTAAAAAGGCTGTCTGAGCACGAAGCGTTCCTTACTGGATCTTCGCAACACCGGTTATAACGTCGCTAACCAGTATTACAGGAATCACTACTTGGATCCGTTTCCTGAAGTGGCTGGTGTGCAGTTTGATGAGTTACTTTACAACCACCACTGTATGCGTGTTTTGGGTAAGCCGCGGTGGTCTGTGTTCGTAAAGTAGACATTCAATAATAAATTTTTTTGTTCTGATCTTACGTTTGTGTCATTGCCCGTATTGGATATGATTATCTGGATTTTGCACGTCATTATCAGATGTTGCGCGTATGCAGTCTCCATCAGTAAGCAGCTGAACTCATTGTCGTCACTAGGGGGCATGCTATATTTGGAAGACGTCAACAGGACCGTCAGAACATCACAGGCATTGAGGTTTCGCAAGCGCAGAGTGTGGCAACATCAATAACACGTTTGTCGTCGCTATTTCGGTAATACGTCCTCCTGCATATCATTGCTCTCAGTGGAACTCTGAAACATCGATATTAGGGGCTTGGCATAGCATCGCATCTCAGCAGGTAATCTTGAAAGCTGTCCATAGATTTTTCACAACCACTCTGCATCTCACTGGCTTCGCGTGTCCAGTCCCTTGATCGGCCTTCCCGCTTCGGAAGACGCCACCAACCCTATCAGAGCCCTACCTGGACGTCAACGGTGGCCTTAGCGAAATAAATCCTGGGCCAAGCCTTGCCTGCGAAGGTCATTGAGCTGCGCAACCTCCTAAAACGCTCGCAATCTCTCAACCCAGATTCTGAGACCGGACCAAAATCCCTTGCGGCCGTTGTCGCGAACAGCAATTATTTCCCGAGATACTGGACTCGACGTCGAAGGTGTCGCGCTCTGTCCAGCGACTCGGTGATCTGGCGAGTCGACTGCGACCGGGGGTGCCCAAGGGAGACTCCAGAGCGACCCCAATCAGGAAGACATTTCTCTGAATGTTGCCCTTACATTCCTCATCGAAAGGGAAGATGCATCGCCATGCTTTCTCCAATGGGGCATATCCATCGTCAGGAGGGAGCACATTTTCCATTCAACCTCACAAGTACGTTCTGCAGCCGCGATGTTCAGCGCAGCGCTTCCACCACATCTTCCCTCGCACCTCCTTTATTACCACGACTCCAAGAAGCATGACTCTAATTTCCATTGCCATTGTAGATTCCAACCGCGATCACAACCTGCGCTACGACGGCGGAGACAATTAATACAGCGTCTGTTGCTGGCAGGCTCGCTCTTCTTCACAGCCCTTTTCTTCTTCTTCCCCGACCTGCGACCGAATCTTGGTTCCGGGCCCCTCAGCTTCATCACGTCAACCGAAGACTCGCAGCTGGAGACGGTGCGGTATTATGACCTCAACAACGTACAGGGGACTGCGAGGGGTTGGGAGCGGGAGGAGAGGATACTCCTTTGCGCGCCACTACGAGATGCAGCGCCGCATCTGAACATGTTCTTCAGTCATTTGAAGAACCTCACGTATCCGCACAATCTCATTGACTTGGCATTCCTTGTCGGAGACTCCAAGGATAACACAATCTCGCTCTTGACAGAGAAGCTAGAGGAGTTACAGTCGGACCCGGACCCAAAGCAGCAGTTTGGCGAGCTATCCATCATGGAGAAAGACTTTGGTCAGAAAGTCAATCAAGATGTCGAGAGTCGACACGGTTTCGCGGCACAGGCCGGTCGCCGTAAGTCAATGGCTCAGGCACGCAATTGGCTTCTGAGTGCTGCACTACGACCCACACACAGCTGGGTGTACTGGAGAGATGTCGATGTGGAGACAGCTCCGTTCACCATTTTGGAGGATCTCATGCGACATAACAAGGACGTTATTGTACCAAGTAAGATAGCTCGAGCTCCACGAAGGGTCACGTTGCTAATAGTATTATTCAGACGTCTGGCGCCCGCTTCCCGATTGGCTTGGAGGAGAACAACCTTATGATTTGAACTCGTGGCAGGAATCGGAGACTGCACTCGCACTTGCGGACACACTCGATGAGGATGCGGTCATTGTGGAAGGTTATGCAGAGTATGCTACCTGGCGCCCGCATTTAGCCTACCTTCGCGATCCGTACGGTGACCCAGATATGGAGATGGAGATTGACGGTGTCGGCGGTGTCAGTATCCTCGCTAAAGCCAAGGTGTTCCGATCTGGTGTTCACTTCCCCGCCTTCAGCTTTGAGAAGCATGCGGAAACCGAGGGATTCGGAAAGGTATGCTCAATTCGTATAATTACCACTACAGCATTAACGAGTCACAGATGGCCAAGCGCATGAAGTTTTCGGTCGTTGGTCTTCCGCATTACACGATTTGGCATCTCTACGAACCTAGTGTTGATGACATTCGACATATGGAAGAGATGGAGAAAGAACGCAAAGCCAAGGAGGCTGAAGAGGCAGCCAAGAAGGCGCGAATGGACAAGCTTCATGAGTCGTTCGATTCCAAGTCCAGTGACTGGGAAAAGGAGAAGGCCGCGGTCCAGGACCTAGTACAGAAGGCTAAAAATCAGGAAAAAGAGGAAGCAGAGAAGAAGGAATCGGCGAAAGGCGAGCCCAAGAAGGCGGAGCCTGAGAAGGAGAAGAAGGACGAAGAGAAGTCGTAGTGTTCTCCGTACGTTTGCCCGTGAAGTGCCCTAGGCTGCCCTATCTGATTTGTAGCTAGGTCGATGATCGCGGAGGTTTCAACGGGCTAGGGCAGCACCGCAACGACACTCACGATATTTTTCAAAGGCCTGGAACTGATCCAGGCAGTCTATCTTTCTGATATACCTCACGTAATCGGCCACAGGTGCATATGGGACAAGTAACTTCTGGCAGTGAAGCTGGAAATCGTTCAAGGCAACATGCGTTCGCCGAGCCGGTCTCTATCTGATGGCATGCCGCGCAAGTTTCTATATTGACGGGCGTTTGAAGACGATATTCGAAGGTTTATATACATTAGACAGCTGTTGCATCATGGGCGTTGTGAACTAGCTCAACAGCAAGATTTGAGCGTCGTATTTGTTTGTAACAATATCAAAACTTTCCCAAACTGCATCAAGTGTTTTCTGCGCCGACTCAATTGCGAGTTTCTTGCATGTGCGTCTGGTCAGGCTCGGACACCCTGTCATCTCGGACCTCCGTTGGGAGCTACCACCCAATTAATTCATGTCACCCAAACTATAGAGCCTGATTCTGTTGCCTACCATCCTGCCATATCACCTGCAAAGGACACGACTACTCTTATAATTTCACATCAACAAAAGTTCTAGTAACACGCAGTAGCTTTCTGAAGGATGCGTGTCCTCTCCAGGAACTACTAGATTGGACAATTAGCTGTCCATGTCCCCACTACCATAACGACACTTTCGACGCGCCCACCACCTCTTTGTCGCAAACGCATCCTTAAATCGAAGTTGTCGGCGTCATGTCCAGCAGCGAAAGCGAGAGCAACGCTGCTGCTACCCTCCAAGACTCGGTCTCAAGCCTGGATCCCAGGCCCATTACAGTCGCAGTTAACCCGGTTGCTCTTGTAGTTACAGAATGTATTACAGTCACGTCTGCGATGCGAAAGCATGCCCGCTGGGCACATTCCTCGGTGTCAGCTATACTAGGAAGTTCATCGAATAAGACACCAGCTGTACAGCGGCGAGATCGAACAGGACAAGGCATTGTAAGCCAGGGGGAGCAAGAGGAGGCCGTACCGAGCAGGTGGGGCTTGAGGGGAAAGAAAGGCAAGAGTATGCAGGACAACCCTCTAATGTCTGCATTTGCGCGCCTGAGAAATGATTTGAAGGGTTGCAAAGGTTGGTACAGTGGTTGGCAAACTGCTGGAACTATACTAATTCTACGGTAGACATTAGGACCTTCGATACCCCCTCGATGCTCCACCCCTTCCTCCAGGTCATTCGTTCTTCGTCGACCTCTGCGCCGATCACCTCGCTCGCCCTCATCGCAATCACAAAGTTCCTGTCATACGGTATCATTGGCCATGATTCTCCGCGCCTTTCAGAAGCTATGCAGCAGCTATCCTCCGCGATTACACACTGTCGCTTTGAAGCTAGCGACTCTGCAGCCGACGAGATAGTCCTTCTCCGCATTCTCAAGCTTATGGAAGGCATGATCTCCGGCCCTGGAGGACAGGTATTGGGTGACGAGAGCGTCTGCGAGATGATGGAGACAGGCTTGAGCATGTGCTGTCAGGCCAGGCTTTCCGAGCTGCTTCGTCGCTCTGCAGAGATTGCTATGGTGTCCATGTGCCAGGTTATATTCCGGAGACTGAAGACCCTGGAGATCGAGTCGCCAGAAGAGCTTGATGCACTAGACGAAGAATTGGAAGCAAAGGAAGACCAAGACGGCCTGAAGATGGATCCAACCGCGAACGGCGAGGGAGCTGCAGCACAACATAAAGTCGAAGCACTTCAGCAGCCAAGTGGCTCGGAGAATGGTCAGGACGACAAGGATAGCACACCGAATCCTGCAAGCAGTACTTTGGATCTTCCTGCAACAGCCGAGGGTGAAACACAACCTGTCGAAATCAGACCGTATTCGCTACCCTCCATAAGAGAACTCTTTCGGGTACTGGTAGACTTGTTGGACCCACACGATCGACAACATACTGACACGATGCGTGTCATGGCATTGCGAATCGTTGATGTGGCGCTCGAGGTCGCAGGACCATCAATAGCGAGCCATCCTAGTCTTGCGAATCTGGCGAAGGACACACTTTGTCGACACATCTTCCAGCTTGTGAGATCGGATAATATGGCCATCCTGAATGAGTCGCTGCGCGTTGCTGGAACGTTACTTGCAACTTGCAGAAATGTCCTAAAATTACAGCAGGAGCTTTATCTCTCTTACTTGGTCGCATGTCTCTTCCCGCGAGTGGGCATTCCAATAGAGCCAGGCATCGAACCTTCGTTATATGAAGGCGTTCCTGAAGCGCCTAGTCTCGTCAAACAACCACCACAGCAAAACAGCAGTAGCGGCCGCTCAACACCGGTGCCCGTCAAGGATCGACAGAAGCTTGGTCTTGAGGGGGGTGCCAGGAAGCCTGATGCTCGGGAAGCCATGGTCGAAAACCTTGGAGGCTTGGTGCGAATACCGTCCTTCATGGCTGAACTATTCGTCAACTACGACTGCGAAATAGATCGTGGAGATGTTTGCATGGATATCGTTGGCCTTCTTTCGAGAAATGCCTTCCCAGATTCTGCTACATGGAGTACAGTCAACGTACCACCACTGTGCTTGGATGCTCTGCTTGGCTTCGTACAAACGATTGCAGATCGCTTGGAAGAAGCGCCCGTGACTGAAGGCTACCCAAGTGCTGAATATCTCCGTGAACAGCGGGCGCGAAAAGCGACCATCATTCGAGGCGCAACCAAGTTCAATGAGAAACCCAAGGCTGGTGTAGCATTTTTGGCATCTCAAGGCATCATCAAGGATCCGGACGACCCCAAGTGCATCGCCGAGTTCGTTAAAGGCACGACAAGGGTAGACAAGAAGGTTCTCGGAGAATTCATCTCGAAGAAGGGGAGTGAAGGGATACTAAACGCATTCATCAGTCTGTTCGACTTCACAGGACAGCGACTTGATGAAGCACTTCGACAACTCCTACATGCCTTCCGTCTCCCAGGCGAATCTGCCCTCATCGAACGTATCATAACGGACTTCTCCGAGCAGTACTTCACGATGGCCCAACCTGAAGGCATCGCGAATAAGGATGCTATCTTTATCCTCACGTACGCTGTTATTATGCTGAATACTGACCAACACAACCCAAATCTAAAGGGAAATAAGCGAATGCAGCTAGAAGACTTCGCGAAAAATCTGAGGGGAGTGAATGATGGCAAGGACTTTGATCCCGAGTATTTGAAAGCAATATTTGAATCCATCAAGAACCGCGAAATCATCCTACCTGAAGAGCACAATGATCGAAATGCCTACGATCATGCTTGGAAAGAGCTGCTAGTCAAGGTTCAATCGACCTCAGATATTGTCATTTGCGAAACCAACATCTTCGACGCAGACATGTTTGCTGCAACCTGGAAGCCAATTGTAGCAACTTTATCATATGTTTTCATGTCAGCTACGGATGACGCAGTCTTCTCGCGCGTTGTTTTGGGCTTTGACCAGTGTGCTCAGATAGCCGCGAAGTATGGATTAAATGATGCTCTGGACCGCATCATATCGTGCTTGTCGCATATCAGTACATTAGCGCCTGATGTACCACCAAGTACATCGCTCAATACCGAAGTCCAAGCCGACAAGAAGAGCGTGATGGTTAGCGAAACTGCTGTGCGATTTGGTCGAGATGGCAGAGCGCAATTGGCGACGGTTGTGCTGTTCCAGGTTATCAAGAGCAACGAAGCTTCAATACGAGATGGTTGGAACCATGTAAGTTTCCGCTCTTGCCTTGATGGCCGATCACTGACTTTGGCAGCTCATCCGCATTATGGTCAATCTGTTCGTCAACTCACTGATACCGCCTTACTTCCTTTCTTTTCAGAAGACCCTCGCTTTACCCCCAATTCCTCTGCAAAACCCCGCACAAATCATTGATCGTGCCGAGCGTCCTGCCGATACAGGCATCTTCTCAGCATTGACATCTTACGTATCGAGCTTTGCTAATGACGAACCTCCGGAGCCTTCAGACCAGGAAATAGAATACACGCTTTGTACTGTAGATACAGTCAAGGAATGCCACTTCGAAGACATCCTAGCAAACATCAGTCAGTTGCCTGTAGAAGCACTGCGGTCTCTTCTCATGTCATTACTTGAGCACATTCCTGAAGATGGCTCACCCAGAGTGATCGTGGTTAAGTCGGAGATCCTAGGAGCGAGTCCACGAATAAATGGCCCTAGGCAGAAGGGCAAAGGCCCACTCTATGATCCGAGCCTGGTATTTGTTCTCGAGTTAGCAACTGTGTTAGCACTACGGGATGAGGAGACTGTCAAAGAGCTAGCAAAAGACGTGACAGACGCTCTTTCGACCGTCATCCGTGATGCGACCAAGCATCACTACGTGGTCATAGCTCGGTCGGTCTATTACCTCTTGAGTCTGCTTAAAGCCAGCAATGTAAGTACAAGTAGATTCGACACATACTTCGCTGTACTGACTCTCCTAGGACTATGACTTCATTCGCGCTCCAGTTCTGCTACACACCTTCTCGAGCTTCAATGATGCGCTGCTTCATGAATGCTCACAACCCATTCTCAAGGGTTTGACAGATTGCTTCAAAGGCCCGAACGCCCTTCGAAGTGAACTTGCGGGCTCGCCAGATTTCTGGACTATTCTGAACAGACTTTCAGGAGTGCCTGATGCAGCAGGGGATGTCTTTCAGCTCGTGGAAGACCTCACCACATCAGCTCAGCCTGGCATCACTGCAGATAACTACGAAGCCGCCATTGCCCTCCTCAATGAATTCGCCACAGCGGCCCAAGTCGGAGCTCGTGAGGAACAACTACACGACCAAGCCGCCAGACGTGGTAAAGGACCGAAGACCAAGAAGCCAGAGAGCAACGAGATTGTCGTACGCGGAAGCAAGGCCATGTCAATTGTTTTTCAGTTATCTAGCAGGGTTCCAAACTTCATTGAACAGTCCCATCTCGAAACCACAGAAGGTAAGCTCGCATACACCACAACTCACATTCCATCGACAAGTTATCTGACATAAATCGTAGCATGGACAGCATATTGGTCACCTATCTTAAAGACCCTCGCCCACCAGTGCCTGAACCCTTGCCGCGAGATAAGGCAACAAGCGTTCTCCTCCCTTCAGCGTACGCTACTCTCTAATGACCTCGCGTCGCCCAATCACAAGGAATGGACCGCTATATTCAGCGAGGTGCTCGTTCCCCTCATTACACAATTGTTGAAGCCAGAGGTGTACCAAAGTGACCCATTGGGAATGAGTGAGACGCGTGTCCGTGCCGCTACGTTACTATCAAAAGTCTTTTTGCATTATTTGGTGTTACTGAGTGGAACCAACGACTTACTCGACTTATGGCTCAAGATTATTACAATAATGGATAGGCTGATGAACAGTGGGCAGGGAGATAACCTTGTAAGTGCAATATTTTCTCCACTTCCACCAATACGCCATGGACAGCTACTGATACCAATTGCAGGAGGAAGCCGTCTCTGAGAACCTCAAAAACATGCTCCTCGTCCTATCCAACGGCGATTACCTTGTACCGCCCTCCGACAACGCCGATGCAAACCCCAGACAAGAAGCCCTTTGGAATGAGACCTGGAAGCGTATCAACCGCTTCCAGCCCAATCTCTTCGCCGAGTTATTTCCCGAAGAGGCGGGGAAGCCGCCGAGACCTCGGGTTTCTAGAGATGATAGGGTGTCCAAAGAGGAGAGGAGAGAAGTTGAAACCGTCGAGAAAAAGGGCAAGGACATTCCAGGCGCGATGGTGGAAGAGGAGGATACCAAGGGTGCTGTCAGAGTCGCAGAGAAAGAAGGTTAGAAGCTCGTCTTTCATGTCGATAGCGCCAAAGGTTTTGTTGTGTAGACACTACTATTGTATGCATCACATTGTAGAATAGATGAAGGAGGTAGCATGTTCGTAATATTTGATTGAGATCATAGAAGACTAAGAGCGTGCTGCGGACGCGACTTCTAAGTGATATGTGTGCGCCAACGTGAATGACTCGCTTTCGATGCACACAGCTAGTTGAATCACGATTGTTACCGACGGCTCACTGCGAAGTGTGGTTCAACAGACATCAAAGCACTCAAGAACGTTCTCTTTGATACAGTCTTGTAAAATCTGCCAACCGGCGGAAGGGACGCTCTGGCACATGTATCAGGCAGCCCAATGTCATTATGCATTCTATTGACATAGAGAGGATGCATCTACCATCTGACTATGCTACGGATGTTTTTGGGTCTCGAAGGAAAGATCAGCAAAAGGATAGGAAGCGGCAAAGCCGAAACCAAATGCCCAATGCAGCTAAGCACATCTAGCAGTCTCAGTCTATACACTCATGCCCATAGCTTCCCTCATATACTCCTTTTTTGCCTTCATGGCCAGGTCGTCCACTTTTCCTTCGCCCTCCATCACATCCATGCAATTGCATCCATACTTCTGCCTAAATTCATACGGCGGCAACCCATCCAGTTTCTCCAGCGCAGCCTGACTCGCCCTGACGCGCGCATACCTGCCGCTCTGCCCAAGAGAGTAGAAATGCACCTTGTTATGGATTACCACCATCGCTGCAATCGCTTTGCCCTTTCCCGGAATGAGGGTCTCCGTTTCGAGTGCGCCCATCCGCCAGTCGCCGCAGCCAAAGTTGATAGAAAGGAGGCGGCTGAGACGCGTGGTAGGATGGTTAGAAGCGAAGTTCTCATAAGATTCGAGTGTCATGTCAACGAAAAAAGGTTTGAGGTGCAGATCGAAGAAGTGCTGAACGACGTTGAAGTCAAACTTTGAGTCTACGAATATTGCAGCAACGTAGGCTTCGATTACGTCGGCAAGACACTTGGGTGGCTCGCTGGCAGTGACCCAATAGTCCACAGCTCCATTGGCTTCGCGCTCAGCTTCTTCGATTTCCATGACATAGTCGCGAATCTGCGCACCTACTATGGAATCGTTCTGCTTAAGATGCATATACCAGCCCAACTTGGCACAGAGAGCGCCTAAGAACTTATTGGATACCATAGGTGTTTTGTGCTCGGTAAGCCATTGAGGATCCTTGTAGGGGTACTTGTAAAACAGGTGCATAATGAATGCCATATCCAGGAGTGAATCTCCAAGGAACTCAAGGCGCTGGTAGTTTGGAATGTTCTCGAACATATACGGATAGGATGGGTGAGTAAAAGCCGATCTAACAAGCCGAGGGTACCTGAATTGGTAAGGGTGTTGCTTCTCGATCTGCTGGGCGGCGTTCAGCATTGCGGCTGTTGCATCGACTACTTGATACTCAGGCTTGACGTATGCGGCATAATAATCTGACCATTTGGACATCAGGTGATCTTTGCTGTTCACGAACAGCTTCACAGATTTGACAGCCTCGTCCCAATTACTTGGGCTCCATTGGCCAATTTTGTGGTGTTCCACAAAAGCAGCACCTATGAAAGCTTCGCAAACGTCGGCAATACTTTTGTCACCAAGGTTGTGGGTAGGCTTTAGCCAATCGTTATCGCTCTTATTCGACCCTTTCCCTTTCAGGAGTTTGAGCCCTCCCGGATACCATGTGCGACTACTTGAAGTCAGTATTCTTGTTTGGATACACAGTAGTACATACCGAGAAAATGTTTCGGTGCGAATGTAGTTGTAAAGTTGCAGGTCACGCTCTGGGTCATCGGCAGAGCCGTTCTTTTTCTGACCTACTGCGGTATCCATGAGATTTTGATTGCATAGCATGATCATGCGACGGACGTGAAACTCGAACTCATTCTCGTTGGGCTGCTTCACAAAAACAGATAATGATGTTGACATCTTCAGGAAGCAGTCACCCAAGAATTCCAGCCGTTCATAACTTGGGCCCATGCCGCTTTTAAAACTGATCTTTTCCTCACCATGCTCATCGGAGCTCTCGGAGCTTTTGGTCAGAGCTTCCAGGGCCAAAGCCGGGCCAATTCTCACGTTCAATTTACGACAAGCATCCAGCGCAATTAGATAGCTCTCAAAACGGTGAATGATGGCCGGAAGCGCATAACACATGACAACGAATGGAGTTGCGAGCTACCTTAACATGAGTGGACTGTCAGGGAATCATTATGGATACTTACATTTGATATGAGCAGAGGCTGGGGACAGATATAAGTCTTGAGGTTATCAAACTCTTTCTTTTCGGTGTCTTCGACTTGAGCGAGATGATTTCTTCGAAACGGTATTTTCTCCACCTCGAGCACAGGCTGTGATAGGTCCCACCTGGACATATTTCGACTCTTCATCCACCTACTATCAGTGTAATCTAGGATACTGTTCATGAATTTATGGTTCTGTCGGGGTATATGTGCAGGCACAGGGTCCAGCGGTTTGAGGTGTGTCGCCAGACAATTTGAGTAGTATCGTCGACCTCCATTCATGGGATCTACATAGTACTTGTCGATCAGATCTTCTAGTTTTGTTTCGGAAGTCCATTGCCATGTAGGTACGTTGTAAACCTTGTGTATTTGTTCCATATCTAGGACTTGTTCGAGACTACTTGGGGATGACGTTGCGGAGATCTTGCCTGGTAGAACCGGAACAATCCAGTACGACATTTTGCGGACATCATAATCATATACCTTATTGAAGATATGTTCATAGATACGCAAAGTAAACCGCGTGAAAACCTCCAAGATTTCGGCAGTCACAGAGACTGGTGTAACGCAAGGCAGTGAGACAATGTTAGACGGACGTCCATCGGTGAGATAAAGTGGGAAATTTGGCAGCTGTGGGAACGGTACTCTGGTAAGCAGTGCGAGTGGCTGATGGGGCCGATCGAGGCCGGCAGAGACATTGATAATAGTGAAATACAGCTGATAAGGAACCGTGCCGCGACCTAGATTCCAGAATTCGGGCTTAATAAGCATTGAGTACATACTCTTCTTCCCGTTCAGGGCTAGCTGTGCGTTTCTCTGTGCCGGCAGAAATTTCGTAATTGCGGGAAGAAGGTTCTCGTTCAATAATCCTCTCCGTCGAAGATCGAGACACATCTTAAATGCTGCTGAGCATCGGGCAATCGCCTTTTTATTTTGCACATCGCCTGTGATCGAGATGATAGGTGAGCCCTCTGGTAGTATTACCTCACATACAAAGCCTCTTCGCTGAGGGCTGCAGGGGTCGTGGTTCATCTCGGGGGATGTAACGTAGTTCGGCTGTGGGACGTATATATGACCAGGATATGGCCATGTTGCCACAAAGTGGTTGAGAACGGACAGACTAGAACGATAGGTAAGCTTCGCGCCAGAACCCGGGTCAGTGTAGCTTGGAAACAGCTTGTCTTCGAATGTCAGTAATTCACTACTATCCTTATCCATATCGACGATCCTGCGATCATTTGTGAGTTCCTTGCAAAAGTTTCTCATCACTTGTTCGTCATATCCAACATCCATAATTCTCTTTTTGTGGTCGTTGTTCCCGTCTTCGAGCATATGCAGATACTTCGAATTTCGATGTCTCGCTCGACCCCTGGACTGCACGTATGCTATCATGGTACGATACAGGTCGAATCGCACAACAAGGTTACATTGCGGTATGTCGAGTCCCTCTTCGGCGACGGAGGTAGCGAACAAACAATTCAATTCGCCACGACGGAACTTAGTCAGCGTTAAGATCTGATTTCGTAGAGAGACGTTCTGCTCGTCAACCCGATTGTTGACGCCTACCAGGATATCACAGTGAAGATTAGCTCCACCGATGTGCTCGAATATGAGTTTGAGCAACCGAGCTGTCTGTCGCTTCTCGACGAAAACGATGCATCTAGCTTCAGCACTTCGTTCGTAGTACAGATTGAGCCAGAAGTGGAGACGCTGAACTTTTGAGCTCACGCTCTGGTCACTAAGCGTAGGTTGCCCAAAGTCATTTTGCTGTACATATTCTGCTGCTTCCTTTAAACGTTCAAGCTGGCGATCCCATTCTCTTGTGCAGCCGTTTTTCTTGGATTTGTTATACATCGATTGTTCACGATTCTGAAGTTTGGAGCTCTGCTCATCTGCAAAAGCGAAGGACCAGTACATGTCGGAAGCCCAGCGTCCAAGTTCAGAGGCATGTCGCTTGGACGCTATGAAGAACTTTTGAAAGGCCTTTACATCACCGTACTTAGCCTTGACCTCTCGATGGAATGCAGTTTCGTAGTCATTTTCAAGCCGCGCATATATTGCCACCTCTTCATCAGGCCGATTAATGTTGTTCGAGGCAAGCATGCTGTCGGTGGTAGTGGTAATTTTAGCATGGACCAGTCGTTCGAGGTCTCTTGCGGCTTGCCGAATGTGACTAGACGAAAGCCCTCTCACATCTACGGGCGACGCCGTCATGCCGAAGATGCGAGGCCGCTTAGAGGTATCTAGCTCACATACGTAGAAATCTTTCATTAGGCGAGCGTAAGCATGATTGCCTTTCGCATGGTGAGCTTCATCGAATATAAGAAGATTGATCCGGGCCATGCTGATGAATGAATGCATCATGCACTGATGAAGAACATCAGCCGTGCAAACTATGACCATGTTATGGGTAAAGTGGTTATCCCAGGTTGACTTCGACCATAGGGAAGCGCCCATGGAGCCACAAATGCCCTCAACTTTCTGATCGAGACCGCATCGCAATACATTTGCTTGTTGAAAGACGAGGTTGACGGAATCGACCTAAAGGAATTCAATAAAACAGTAGAAAACACTAGCGAGCAGACCTTACCAGGAAAAAGGCCACTTTGTGGGCACTGCCTCTAGCCCGATGACCAAGTTCTTCCTCCAGGATATGCCGAAGTAAGAGCGTTGCAATATGAGTCTTGCCAGAACCGGTGTCTAACACAGCAATAATGTTTTCAATCTTCGCCCTCTGAAAGAGCTCTGTCTGGTAGTCGCGTGGATTGGTGATACGAATGGCCGTCTCTTGTTGTGTATGGATATCGCGGACGCACAGCTGCTCTTCGTTGGCGCTTTTCGAAGCGACTTCATCGACTTCCTTTTGCGTTAAATGAATACTAATATTAGCAGCAAACCCTCTCATGAGCTCGTTTTGCGCCTTTCGCCTCTCGGAGTTAGTCTTCGGACCATGTGTAAGTGGAATGTTGGCGTCAATATCTGAGTCTTCATAGCCATCCCCGTCTGGCTGGTCTCTTTCTTGGACGTGCTTGCCCCCTTCTATACACATAGAAGATACGCCCATCTCATCCCGGGAAAACAATTCGCCCTGCTCTTCGTCGACCCTCACATAAGCCATATTTGGACTGGTGGCGACGATGGCGATGTTGTCGAGGAAGATCACAAGGACCGGAGGATGACAGAAAGAAGACCACTTCTCGAGTAAAGAACTTTACATTAAGATAACAGACGGCAGAAGGTAAGAGCAGCCCGCCCCGGTTTGTCTAAGTCACTTCGTTTCTTACCTGCAAGCAAACAGAGCAAGGACCCGCCACGGCGACTTCATGCGGTGAATTAGGCCTTTCACGCTCTTATCGAGGAAGCATTGTAGACTGCACAGTCTCAGTAAACATCTTCAGCTCTGAACATTAGGGGATCAACCTGTGTGTATACAGGCCATAGCGGGGTACGCGTCTCTTGGAGAAAGTGGGCTGAGTCATCCTCGCCCACTCACGTGCTTGATCTCTCAGCGGATTCGTGTGTCTTCATCCTCGACACAACAACGTCTATGATCACTCTCAAGATGGCAAATGAACCACAGAGTATACGAGGGCTCTTCATGAGCGCTGAGAGAGCACGAAAGGATCTTTCTTTATCATATGAATCGAACAGTCCCACGTACCAAGAAAATCTCAGCATCACCATCGCCACCTACGAAGAATGTCTCAAGCTATCCGAACAGGTGTCGCTATTCAGCCCCAACGAGACTTTGGAAGACATTGCTTCTTCTGAATTACAGTAAGTTTCAACCCCTTGGTCGTTGTGGTCGTGAAGCTTAGCTCATCACGTTTGTAGATACATGACGATCAACTATCATTTGGCAGAACTTGTGCAAAAGATATTTAGTACAGACATAGCTATCAGGAAACAAAATTTACTGCGAGCGCGGGGTCACTTTGAGCGATTCATGAAGCTATTGGATTCGTACGATTTGCTTGGTAAGGCGGATGCAAAGCTTTTCGAAACGTACGCCGAAGATAAGGACAATTTCTCCATAGCAAGCACGCGGGATGCAGCAGCAAGGCGGGACGCCAAGATTACAAGATTCCGGGAGGAAAAGGAACTGAAGAAGAAGCTCGAGGTACCTTGTGCATTGTGCATTTGGCGTGGGAACAGGAGCTAATGCGAGCAGTATCTTCAACAAAATCCCAAGCTTGCGGAACAAGATGAACAAGTGGTCCGAGAACTAAATTTGACAGACCTAGCGTTCAGGGTACATCAGACCTTTCAGTCGCTTGAATCTATGGCTCAGGAACTGCATATTATCTCGCTAGCGCCCCCCGCGCCCCCACAGGGTCAGAGTGGTCCCACGCCAGACGGCCGTCAAGACGGGAGAGATAAAGATAACTATTCCGAGCGCCTTGACGGGCAACTAGCTGGGCTTAGATACTCGGGACCAATCCTGAGCAGCGACGGAAAGCCAATGCGGCCGTTCACGCTACTAGATAGCCGACAAACACTGACGAAGAATGTTTTCCGCCCAGATCATAGTCTTCCAACCATGACGATCGATGAGTATCTCGAAGAGGAGAAGCGAAGAGGGGGCATCATTGAAGGCGGTGGCCCACAATCCGAGATTCGACCTGAAGTTGACGAGGACGATCTTGCCCTAGCTGATGAAGAGACGATGAAGCAACGCGCATGGGATGAGTACGTGGAGGCAAACCCCAAAGGGTCGGGCAACACTTTGAACAGAGGATAACCGGGATGCATCATTGTTGTCAGATACCCCATAGAGTATGTCTTCCACTAACAATCACCGCGAGCGTCCACGATGGACGATTAGTAAAATTGTTCGACGTGCTCATGCCCAGCTTGAAATATTGCAATTATCATAGTCTCTCTGGGGCCAGCTCAGGCCACTTATTTGTGACAAGCTCGAATAACGCTTCAGACAGCACTTTGTAGCCCTTAATATTTAGATGCAACCCGTCAGTAAACCATCCCTTGCCAAACGTCCTGGCACCCACGAGTCCACACCCCGGCCCCATATCCTCGTCAAAACTCTCTCCGTTTCCTTCCTCCCTTAACATTGCATTGACAACACCCCTCCAAAAGTCTAACCCCACGACCCGTCCCGTCTCTTCATACTCTCCCGCAATCTGCAGAACTGCCTCCGCATACCGTTTCTTGCTCATATACGTTTTATACCTCGGCCCTTCCTTCTTATGCTGGTTCGTATCTTCGACCTGCTCGTCCGTCATGGCAGGATCTCTTGCAGGGGCTGTGCTGTTGATTGGCGGGGGCGTGATTAGTACAATCTTTGTGTTTGCCATAGCGTCCTGCGTAAGAATCGTTTCCACGAAGGCGCGGATGTTTGCTTCAAATTTGGCGCGGGGGACGTATTCAGAGGCTCCAATCATGGCGGCGTCGTTTGCGCCGAGGAAGATTGTGAAGAGGAGAGTTGGTGGAGAGTTGGGAGACGTTGCGCGGGTGATTATGCGATCGAAATCGCTTTGTATAATTGATGATGTGTAGCTGTAGCAATTTGTTATCAATCGACTTCGACGCTTGTCTATCGTGGACCTATATGTACCCTGCCCGACCTGTGCATGAGCGTCAGTATGTGCACTGCAGTTATGGAAGGTCTCAGAGGATTCATAATGGTAGCAGTATTATATCTAATAGACACAGTACCTTCATTCACAACCCTGGCCTTTCCTGCATACTTCTTCTCCAAGAATAACCCAAAGCCTTGCGTTTCTTCCCTGAAACTCCATTGGGTCAAAGAATCGCCGAACAGTACAAACTCTGGAAGCGGTTTCGAGGACGTCATGGTTGTTATGCACTTCTTGACCTAGTAGGCTGCTGACTTTAAACTCAAAACCATTTGATATTTGCAGGTTCATCGTTGAGGGGCTGCAACTTGAGGTACCAGGCAGCAGTGGCGGGTGTCTAACCAAATGTGGAGAAGGCGCACTAATGCAGCCTGCATTTGATCAAAGGCAAAGCAAAGCTTTTGACACGAGCCAGGGAGCGCTCCCAATATGGACTCTTATGAGAGCAGATCAAATACTACGCGGATGAGAAGCTGCTTGAGATGTACGAATGGAACTCGTGAGGCGGTCATGATGACCTCATTCTGCCTTCGACATTTATGCTCGCCATATGCTGGTTCTTAAAGACAGCAAGTCTTTGATACTAGACGCTTGCTAAATCATACAAGCCTCCGTCTGAACGCTTTGGACCGTTACGGAAAGCTTGAACATATCTACCATCGACTTTTAGACAAATCGAAGGCAAACCGACAGCAGCAGTATTCAAAATGGCCTACTCGAGACTCCATACATTACAGCGCCTACCCGTGCCGATTACTATTCGGACCTTCAGTACCTCACCCATCTATTCTAAACTGATGGGCGACAACCCCAAGTCCAACTTCCCGGATCCGTCGGAGAACTCCTCTGCAACACCAAATCGCAGGGTTCGCTCCGATACACAAAACAACGATACTCAATCGAGTGCTTCTACTGAAGAGCATAAGAGCGGAGACGATCATCCAGCCAAGCAGCCTGATTACCAAGCTGAGCCGAACCGGAGTACGGGCATTGGTGGTGATTCGGAGGTGAAGGGTGGCAAGGACGGACTTGGTGAGAGAGGCGATAAGTAGTAGAAGGAAAATGAAAGAGATCAGATCAACGCGGAGAGGGGTTCATGTGTTTCCGTTGGATATGTGGTGTGAGCTTGAATTGAATGCGTTCTGATTCTAGGCTGAATGAAGTTCATGCATCAAAGGCTCAGAATGTGCGCTGTGAAACCCGTTTCTGAACGGTACCTGCAGACAGCCTTCCTTTATTTGCTCTGGTCATTCATATCTCATGCGCCGGAGCTTTTATACAGCCTGTAAGCGACTTTTAACCGGTCACGCAACGCCGTATGCGACGTTGAGGCTTCGGATCTGCAACAGATCCACGACTGGGTTTATTCTCCCGGTCATCAGGACCCACTAGAGAGGGAATGCACAGCGAGTGGTCGTGAAGGTTCATATCCAACTCGTCTGCAAAGAGTAGCGGCACTTTGATGCTGTATCCAACGGCATGCGGAGTAAGCGAAGAGCAATGGCAATTAAAAAAGATAAGGGATATTGTCTTGCGTCGGCACTTTCCCGAAGTCTCGGATGCCCCTTACTAGCAGGCTTTGTATGCGGAAGAATTGTCGTGCCATCTGCGCAAGATACATATAACTGTCAGTTGGTATACCTTACTCGGCCCTGTCTGGGTGGCATCCGAATCCCTAAAAAGCGTAATTTCATCATTGGCTGAGGGGTAAACCACTTCCAGCGTCTTTAAGAATACGCTGAAACGTTTTGTTTCTGCTAGTCCGGGGTACTCTAGAGTAAGTTTCAATGGTGAGTGGTTTCACAAAGCCTACTGGTGGCGTCCGGTATCAAAGTGGTCGGGACTGTCACAAAGCTTGATATTCTCCTCTATGTGAAGTGTGATTAGGCCGTAATGGACTCGCCCCGGAACTCGGCGGGTGAGGGACAGTCTTCCATTGGTAGTTTCGGTGGAACGCAAAGGCGAGATCTCTCCGATGTGAGCCCAGTGAGAGAGAGTGTCAGCGCAGAGTATGCAGAGAGCAGGCACGCTGCCCCTAACTTTACCGTGTTGCCGGTGTCGGTAATTCGCGACAGACTGGCGCGTTCTTACGGCGCATTCCGTGACTCTTTCAGTGCATACCCGACTGGGCGCTTGGTTGGTTTCGGTTCCCTGTCAAGAATAGTTTAGCGGTCCAAGAGAATATGCTGACAGGAGAAGGACATGACCCGCGAGGTGCTCTAGTCGTGCTATCAGAGATAGTATTGTAGTTGGATTAGAGGCACATGTGAAAGACAAGGGTGAGATTGCATGTTCAACTAGGCGAGTTAGAAGCTAGATGCAAGCCTCGAAGTGCTATGCCTCGCCGGAAAATTTTGGGATTGGGGCTATAACGCGAGGGACAGAGATAACGGCGTGGCGGAGACATACGTAATTCCAGGCATAGGACAGTGATTTTGGCCAACATGGAGAAGAAGTAAGTTGTGACCAGCAAAGGCCAATTGCATGCTGATAGCCTCCGGCAGTCGAGGGGGGTATTAAATTGGTAACCTTCCATATATTGCGCAAGGTTGAAGTAACAACCGCAGGAGCGATCCGTGGGGCATGAGCACGGGCGCAGAGGTGGTTATAGAAAGCAGCCCGATCAGGTAAGGCTTGCTCTTTAGCATTGTTATTCCCGACTGAGGACACCAAGAGGTGATATGTCAACTGCTGACTGCGCCCATAAGCGCAGTGGAGATGTTACTTAACCAGGGAGAGCGGGTTCTTACTGTGATTTCTCAAAGCCAGCAGATCCATGGCGGACCCAAGCAGGGGAGTCAGAACCGTTTCGTACTAAAGCACCTATTCTCCAAGCAGGGGCCTACAGGTGTTGATAGGGTGTTGCAAGTTACCAAAAAGAATGGCACAGAGAGAGCCCGGCGGCGCACAGGGGGTACGTCAGGGGTACAACCAAAAGCAACGTGCCTTCCCGCCGTTAGTGGTGGCTTTAGCGCAGACGCGCACGGTCGTTCTTTCCGCGGCTGGGCATGCGCCTCGGCCAGCGTCACGGCACCCATGTCATCCCAGGGCTGCAGACCATTTGCGCTCCGGCAGTACGACCTGGATTTCTTTTGGCGCGACTTCTGGGGTGAGAAATAGCGCCTCAGCATCTCTGAGGAATGCCGCCACAAAAGCACGATGAACTCTGAATCCTGTGTCATATGGACCCGTCTGCCGTTCGCTGTTCTTCCATCATCACCCCACGCAGTTCCGCTGTCAAAAGCTTTGGTACCCTCATGCCTGCCCTGCCATAAGCAGTGACATGCTCACCAATTCAAGACCCTCGGAGACTCGTTTGTAACTTCCCTGTTGGACTCCACGCTGCATACAATCAACACACACCCATTGTGAATACTCTTTGTGGGTGAGCACGCAGCCCGCCAATGACCGCTGTAATACGTTTCGAGTAACTGGACGTGGATATATATACTGCAATATGTCTGGGTAAGCCAGAAAGCTCTCGATCGCGCTTGATGCCTCGGGTCACACGAGAGGCCGCCATACAAGTTTTCTGACGTGTTCTTCTAGGTCTATGCGAGAGTCCATCAAAGCCCTGAACACCACCTTTTCTGCCGCCACCGTTCCTTATCCTCTACCTGACGAACTTCGCACAACGATAGAAACCTTCCTTGATCGCTATGATGACATCGACGATCACGACTCGCAGCGCTTCCACGAAGACCTTCATGCGCTGTACCTCCGGCGCATCGCGGATAGTGAAGAGAAGCATGCCCCCTTCCTGTCTGCGCTTCGACTGTTACGGCCAGCGATTACTGGGGAGACGCGCTTGACTGCATGGTGGGATCTAGTGTTGAGACCTACAATAGATGGGATAGGACATAAGAGACACGCGATCGAAGACGCAAGAGAGTTTGTTCAGAGCATCTTGGTTTACGATGCCGAAGCGGATCGTGATGGAGAGCGTGCGCGCCTATCGACTCTCTTCACCAAGAAGATATTGGAGGCGTACCTCGCCAGGACGAATGTTCCTTCCTCGGCAGAAGATAAGGTCTCTCCAGACAACGAGCTCGTGGCACATGAGCTTGAGTCAGTTCTGGTTGCTTTTGGCCGCAAGATGCCCAAGGTGAGTACTCGAGCGTGCATCGCTCATTGCCGACTAACGAAGACAGGTGTTACTTCTTGCCCTTGATGACCTCTTTGTCCAAAAGCAATATCGCATTCAAGCGTTGAATTTGCTTAGCGCGTTTGTTCGACTTCAACCACCGCATCTTCATCTGGTACTCGAAACCTCCCTCATCCAGCACCTGGAAAAGTGTTTGCTTATCGACACCTCATCAACTGTCATTGAGCTAGCTCTTGTCGTTCTCATTATGTTTCTACCCCACATCTGCGGCGCTTTGACCTCTGATCGTCATCTCCAGAAGTTGTTTCTCGTGTATACAAGGGTTTTGTGTTGGGACAAATTGGGGAGCGCCGAAGACTCGAGGTCAAACTACACTCAAGTTGCTGATGAAGAAAGTGATGATGATGAGGTAGAGGACGACGAATCCGAGCAGGGATGGGAACAAGTGCAATCGTCTATGGATTATCCGGACTCGTCGCCGCCGACGCTCATGCATTACTACACTTTTCTGTATGGCTTGTTCCCATTGAACTTCATGAGCTTCATCCGAAAACCAAGGAAGTATCTCAAGTCGCTCAATTTTCCAGGTGCGCGTGATTTCGATCTGGATCAGGACCTTGTCCATAGCCGGACTGAACCGTATCGAAGAGTCCATCTGCTCCACCCGAACATGTTTACCACCACAGTTGAAGATGAGCTCAGCGAGAATAGGTGGCTGAAGAGCGATCCTGCAGACGTTGTCACAGAATGCATGGACCTTTGCGTGGCTGTGTCGTCCGCTCTTCACGATCCTGGACCACCCCCAACCACAAAGCTACCGCCCTTACCAGAAGTACCTACCCAATTCGTCCTAGATGATGACAGCGCTACCGCAAATGGTTCAAATGAAAGTTGGAGAAATACACAGTCAACAGTATACATACCCTTAGGTGAAGCCCCGGAGGTTCCTGAGACCTTCGAGATACCGCCGAGATCCAAGTCGCTGAAATCAGTCAAATCCAACCAATCCGTGGCCTCTCCATTGCTGAAAGGCCGCGATGTGATGGATTCGCCAACGCTACCACCAGCAAACGACAACAAGAAGCAAGACTTGCTTGGTACGCTCGTGGTTGCCCCTCAACAATTCGTGACCCAGCAGCCGAGTCTTGATAGTTTTGTGCAGTCAATAGGCGGAACGAACTCGCCAGCGCACACCGATTTCCACAACCAAACTATGGCCTCTCTGCAAAGAGAAATTATGTTGCTTCGAAATGACTTAAATTTCGAGCGCTATCTAAAGTTGCAGCATTTAGCTCACATTGGCCAACTTCAACGAAAGCACATCAAAGAGGCAACAGCAGATGCCGAAACTCAGAACCTGATCAACACCAACAAGACTCTGAAAGCGAGGCTTGCCAAAGCGAATGAGCTTTATGCTCAACTGAAAAAGGAGACACTTACAAGCCGAAGCCAGTCGAAGAAATGGGAGACCGACTTAAGTGCAAAGGTTAGATCGTACAAAGAAAGCGAGAAAGGCTGGCATAGCGAGGAGGGCAGCTTACGATTTGAACTGCAGCGAACACAATCTGATTATGAGCACCTCAAAAAGATCGTAGAGAGAGCAGAAGCGGAACAACTCAAGGCTCAGCAAAGGACACGTGCCCTGGAATACGAGCTCGAAGACTACGGCAGTGTTCGACGTGAGCTTGAAGCTACGCAAGAAAAGATCTTGAGGTACGAAGACCAGAGGAAGGAGCTTCACACAATGATGCAGGAGCGAAACGAATTACGGAACGACCTGGAAATTGCCCATATGCGATTGAATAGTCGAGAGCAAGAACGCGAGCGCTCAATCAAAGCTTACGAACGTCGGATCATGGAGCTTGAAACACGACTGCAGATGGCCGAGAGGAATGTAGGCAAGCCAGGGCAGCTTCCTTCATCCGTCCAGCAAATGCTTGACTCAGCACTTGCCGCGAGCAACGCCAAACTACAATCACTAAAGAAGACACACTACCGCCTCCTCGAGCAGCATACTGAGCTGCAGATGAAGTATCACGATCTTGAAGGAGAACAACAGGCAAGTTTGGGGCATATGTACAGTCAGGAGAAATCAGGCCAATTTGATCTGGGGCAAACGCGGGTTAGTCGCAGTTCCAGCCTACGCCAAGGGTACAACTACAACTCAAGGTATCTTCCTCCGCTTTCCACAGAGATAGGGCCCAGCGAAGAACGGGATAATTATCCCGAGTACCGTTCCCCAGACTTGGTGAGCAGTCCTACATCATCCGCTTCACCAGCCCGACCTGTTCGGATCGACCAGTTGCAGGCCCAAAGGCCACAGAAGTCTCAGACAACGCCCTCACCATACCCTGGCTTTGGCGGTGGCTTTGGTCCAAACTTTTCTGCAGCCTACGATGCTTCGCTCAACAACGAGTTCCAAGCTCAGAAGCCAGGCAGTGCTCCTCAGTCCAGCGCCAAGAGCAGCTTCTCGATTGACACAGAAGGTAGCACAGGCAAAGAGAAGAAAGATAAAGTGGAAGTGAAGTCGGAGGTTCGGGTGTTTGGTCGTGGTATGTATCTTGTAGAACAGTCGTGAGATATTTTGAGATATTTTGAGCTAACAAGCAACAGGTGGCGCGCAAAACATTGGAAAGAAAGTCAAAGACAAGGATCAAAAGAAGCCTGGATCTTCGAAGACAGGAGGCTTCCGCGGCTTGAAGGGGATCATGTAATGCAATCAAATCGTCGATATCTTGGTACCCTCCCGCGGAGCCACATCAACGCCACCGATACCAATTGCACATTCATGATCTCGCTTCATCAAGATCTCATCTATGCATTGACACTTAATCAGCCGTTTTACCAACGAAAACCGACTCACTTGGCCATCGACCAATCTACCATGGTTAATCTTATCAGCTAGCGATAACTATACAGGAACCATTTCCAATATATTAACACGCTAGTCTTTTGTATAAAATATTTTTAGTCGATATGGGGATCATCACGGAGCTTATGGAGTTTAAAAGCATGCGAACAGTGTGATCTCGCATGCCGTGGATGCTATCTGTTTGGTTTCATCTATTGGTCATATAACTGCGTTCTCCTTGCTATATCTTGGTGCTCTATGTGTGTACATCATATCGACTCCTAATTTTGAAATCTTATTCGTCGTTGTGCTCCAGCTGCCTGCTTCCAATGTCCGTACGAATCGCACTATTTTAACGACTGCTCCAATACTGCGCCCAATTGAGACACATTTGTCTCCAGCCAATGCTCGCACCCAACCTGAGGCAACCGTGAGCTGGACGATCCTCAACATCTATGTACTGTGGCTTTTCATTGGCGAAGCTGAGTGAAGACATCATATCACGTACCTGCTCTTCAAAATGGGTTGTTTTTCAGACTAGCTAATTGCATCATCAGGATATGGATTCACAAGCCTTTGAATAATCAGGCTACTGCAACTGCTATCAGATCTGGACAAGCATGAGACGCATCACTTTACTTTTTCCTAAGCTCGAATCCTGACCCCTGGGCGTCTGAGCCTCGCTAAACGACCCAGTACCCTGTTTGCCCTGCATATCCCACCCCAATGCTCGCCTTGCCCATGGCCATTGTCCGCACGTGCATGGCGTGGGGCCTTAATGGTCAACGTTGAGATAGCTTTTTTTTTTTTACGTGGGGACTTGACGTTCGCTTCGACGGCTCATCCCAGAGTGTCACTTGAACCCTACCAAAATTGATTACATTGCAGGTATTAAAAGGACCGAGAAGTAAAGTTCACCTCGCGGCACCATTAACCAACGTTGGCTACAACGACCCAACGGCAACGCTAAACAATGGGCCGAAAGGGGTCCGCTGGGATCGTCCCACGCGAGCCCTCCGAGCCAAAAGCAAAGCCGTTGTCACACATTGCTGTCGGGTATTCTGGGCACGGACACTACACGGGACTCTGGCCGCAGAAAATGGGGAGAACGACTGGAGGGACTCGACACCCGACGGCCCTTCTTTGTGAAACATCCACTTCGAAAGTTTATGAAACTCAGTTTACAATCCCACACCATCGGATTCAAGAAACTGCATCTCCATTGGCCTATCCATTGTTTCAACTTGGCCGCGATCACAGTCCCTTTCCGAGCATCATTATCACACGGCGTCATGTCCCCGCGATTTATGCACTACATGCAAGACTGCATCGAAACCTCACTCCAAATTGACAGATCACCTTGCCTCTAACCGCTCTTGACGCCTCATGCATCTTCTCGCCCTCGCATTGAACATCTCCGGAACAATGATTATGGTCGCATGCCGCAATACTGGCCGTAGAAGATCGTCCGTTGATCACTCGAGTGCCGAGAGCTCGCGTGCGTCACTGTTCGATAGCGGGCTCCAGAACAGCCACATGGGAACGATGGCGCGCGGAAAGGCGGGTGTGGCCAATGTTTAGGACTAGCGAAGCGAGAGCGAGGGATATGGAATGGAAAGATCAACAGAATGCATAACTTTGCACATCCGAGTATAGGGCACCTGAAAGATCGGGTTTAAAATCTTGCCAGCAGCCCAAAAATTATGAAACAAAAAGACGGCTTGCAGATTCGAACAAGAGGCTCCTTTTGGCACTACTGCTGGTGCCTCACCACATGTGTCTTGGCAATAACAAAAAAGGAAAGGATGCACGCAGGCATGATTTGTGCGTCCTGAGACGACGAAAAAGTTTATATCTGTATGTAGAGCAACTTCCCTACTCTGTCTGAATAATTAATTCGTATAAAAAGATGTAAATTGTTAATTATTAGGGAGGGAATTAAAGTTGCGAGGCTCCTGAGTCCAGCTTGCTGTGATCATGTGTATGGAAGAGGGCGCAGGGGCGCAATGCTGGTGCCTAGAATTGAAAGTTCGCAAGCAGGCTAACGCACATTATGCCATGACTGTCATTTGGGAGGGACAAAAGGGGGAGACGGATGTGTTGCCACGTTACCCTGAGATACTTTCACTATTGTCTTCGTCAACTTGTGCGATCAAAAGCATGTGTGACTTCGGCAACTCGTCTGATGTACGACATTTCCCTCACCTTAAAACTCTCCATTTGCTTCGCTCACTGTGTCGATTACTATTCGTATTTTATTGCGGCTGATTCCTCACAATCTTAGGCACGCGTTGTCCCCAACCTTATTCTATCTGGCTCAGTCTTCGACACTGTATATCGCTGGTGAAATACTACTGAACTCTACGTTTCTGCTGAGAATCTTCACCCTGGAAACATTCACCCACGGCTGGATGGCCACAGCTGCTTCGGCTTATTGCGATTCATTCTTTCGTTGACCCTACGCTTCGAGTTTTTGACCTTATGCTTCGGTTGTCAGATCTCTAATGCCTGTTTATCGACGTTTTTGGGCTTGGATTCATATCTTTAGTAGCATGTAGCCAGCCTTGCAATGCTTGATACCATATGTTTCGAAGTCGATGAAGACGTGACGCTTCATGATGTCCTATTCTCGAACGGAGGTGGAGCGCGCTTGGATAGTGGCAGGACGGCATTCCTTGTACACTACAAGACCAAACATGATTGGCTGTAGCAGGGCAGCAATCTTACCTTCTAATTTCGAAGCGATGTGCAGTAATAGATTGCAGGTCGAGCCTGGCTCTGGTTTTGAGATACGTTGATGGTTTGGTGGAACTCAAGAGGACATTGCAGTTGCCATCCCGCCAAAAGTGAGGGTGAAGGTGAATTCTTGCGGATCAACTATGGCTCATTAACGGCACCAGCAGTCAATGCCAACAATAACATGAAGGAACTGTGGTTACGATAAGTGTATATTGATGTGTCATCATGGGCCCTCATCATGGGCCATTTGTAGGTAACATGCTATACAGACTTTTATCAACCAGCACACTTTCCACTTGAACATCTCAATTAAGACCGGAATACTCACCCTTACTGCAAAGAAAGTGGTCTAGCCCTGGAATACAACCTTGCTAACTTTGTACTCAACAATCACACCTGCCTGTCCAACCTCCTTCACAAAGTGCCCAGCTGCCACATAAGTGCCATTCTGGAGCTCCTTATATGCCGCACTTCCTGTCTCAAACGTGAAGGTTACAAACGAATCACCTAAGTCGTAGGAGGTCAATCTGAGGCTCATAATCACTTTATAAATGGGATTCCGTACCATAATCCGTTGTCTTTGCATCAGAAGAGCCGGATAGAATGGCCTTCACACCCGCTGTTAGTGCTACAGCACCTTTGTAGTACATTGCCAAGATGGTGCCGTCGCTGTTTCTGGGAGCGTGTCAGGAATGCCAAGTAGGATCGTACCGATCAAACGATATGCAAGTATATTACGCAATTTGAGACGAAACATGGCGTTATCGAAGACAGAAGGCAAACTTCACAAGCGGCAGACGCTGGACTTGAGACTGAACGAAAATAATGAAGCAAGGAGCTATAGAGACGCAGAACAGATATGACGCAGATCTGGGAAGATTTCTTACTTAACCTGACTCCTCACATCGAGTCTCATGTTATTTCCATCGTGATCATTGCGGATGTAGTCGTATCCTACGCCATGTCTATGCATTCGTCAGCGCCCATTTTGTTTAGTTCGCTTTTCCTTTGTCACCCGCCACCCCAGTATATCACTTCTCTGTATCTGAGGTTCCTCGCTTCGCTCAGACTTTTACTTACAGCTCGCCATCCAACTTTGGCTCAAAACCCGGCTCACTCTTCACGGTTCCACTAACCATTGGCACAATGACAAGCTGCGAGCCCGCCTGTCCACCAACAGGCATGGGGGCATCGATGTCCACGCGGACAGTGAAGGCGGGCTGGAGGGACGGGAATCCTGACATCTCGATATGGTGTAGTTGTCTGATTGACTGCAGTTGTAGCTTGGGTCAGTAGAACGGCTTAGATACGGAACGGAGTGGAAACAAAAAGAGGAACTTGGAGAGAAGAAGAAATAGAGAGTACGATTTAAGATTGACCAGAAAATCGCTGTTCTGAGGGGTCGTGAGATAGAAGTGAGGATCCGATGCGGGACATGACTGGATTGCTCTATGAGGAAACTACCCCTCAGCCCCACTTCTACAAGTGTTCCTTCCTTCCGGTGAGATGACGGCATCACATAACTTGAGAAGTAGTCAAGATTTAGACTTCTGCATTGTTTCATTACAAAGCTGAGTTTCGTTATCCATCTTTTCATGAGTCTACGTTATGACAAAAATCTGTTGCGTTATTTTCTAGCAAGTTTTATCTTCTGGCTCAGCATCTTGCGGGAAGTGAGATTAATTCCACTTCAAAATCCGCTCACCCTCCCCTTTTTCTTTTTCTTTTTATCTGGCCTTCCACCAAACCTTCCAGGCTCGACCTGGCTCATCGGTGCAAGAATGTCCAATCCGCCTGGTGCTGTAAATCCGCTTCCTTCGAGTGACTTGTGGCCCGAACCTTGACTTGGAATTTGGCTGCTGTCCCCTGCACCACTCAACATCGGACCTGGTGAACTCCTCGGAAACACGACTGGCTGACTAACTGTCTTCGCTCTCATTAGTTCGTCTTCACGCTGTTGTCGCTTTTTTCTTCGTTCTTTCCTTTTTCGATCTCGTTCTCGCTGTTCGTGACTACTTTCGTCCAAATCCTCGGGTTGAAGGGCACGTTCGGCTGCATCCCAATCGTATGTGAGTGGATCGGTTCCAATCTGCCAGTGTACTAGGAGCTGTTGTACGCTTGGTGGCGTGATTTTTGGTGTCATTGATGCGTCTTTGAGCTGAAGATACTTACTCAATCGGGCCAAAGGCTCGACGATTGCTGGCGAAGTCGAAGCTGACCTGGATGGAGATGACGCGGTTTGGGATGAAGATGGTATGGAAGAATGCGGTGACGTGAGTCCTGCTTGCGAAGACGACCACTGAGGCGTGCTTGTCTGTTTCCCTTCCACAGGTTTCGATGGCAAGACTGGAAGTGATACGCTATCGTCTTGACTTGGCCTTGCTTGCCATTCATGTCTGGGCTCGTGCAACCCGTGATGACATATCCGATAGCTTCCTAGCATGACCTCCGCAGCAATCCGTCGCGCAAGGTGTTCTTTGCGTTGTCGAAGAAGAATAGGCACATTTGAGGGTAAAGGAGCAATCCAATTTTGGAGGATGGTGTCGTACAGATTTGTGATTGTGGGGTCTTGGTCCTCTACTAAATTGAGAACACGGCCAGATGCGATACGACGAACCTCAGCAACCAGTTGTCTGCCTTCCGAAGGAAAGAGCCCCCGCAGGGTCGATGATGCCTCGTCAACGTCAGAAATGCTGATTTCCAAGCCCACAAACTCCCTTCTATGCTCGGTCAGTATGTGCTTAATGTGAACACGTTTGAACTGCTTACAATGTGCCGAGCAGGAATTTCGAGTTGTCAGTATCATCAGCAAGTATCTGCTTTAATTGGGTTGTCACAACTGTGATGTCCACTGCCTCGGTCGCTCCTTCATCAGTAGCATCTGTCCGAGTGAGAGAGGCATAGAGTAATCTGTAGTCCAGTGATGCCTGCAATGATGTCCAACCTCGCCTGGGAGTCCATTTTGGCGCTTGTGAGGCAGCCTTGGGCTTCGGATGATCCGAACGATTTAATCCGGGAAGACCATTCGGTGCAATGAATTCAAGCTCCTCGTCCACTACTTCTTTCCTTGGAACGTGTCGTCGAGGATATCTGATAAGACTCCGTTTGAACTCCTCGACGATATAATCAGAACGAGGATATGAATTTTTTTCGGTGTTCTGTATGTATACCACTGTTTCATGAACGCTCAGGTCTGAACGGGTTATAAATAGTCGATAGAACATGGTTCCCTGCTCCATGTATGAGCGACCTGGCCCAGGCTGGTGACCCTCCTGTCCTATCTCGCCAAAATTCATGGCTTCAATATGCATTTGGATTTTCGGTTCTGACCCATCTATAATCAGGTCCAGTACGCTCGGGTCAGAACTCATAATCAGTGTAAGGGCCCCGGACGTGCTCTGTTTGAAGGTGTAGACCTGGATTAGCTGATTGATTCGCGAGTGCAACAATATACAAGAATCTATCAAGGTGTTAGCAACTTACTTGATACGAATCAACGAGAAAACGTGCCATCATCTGAGAGTAGTTGAACACTGAAGTGAAGCGTGAAGTCTTCCGCATCCCGATAATGTCTCCATGATAACACAATTGTAGCTCCAGCTTCGCCAGCGGTTGCATCTAGTGCTCCGCTCGGCGTGGTGACTGCCATGAGGGCAAGGTGGGTGGATGTCAAGACGAAGAAGCGGTCTCTAGCCCTTGGGTGGCGTTTGACATCCAAATACCAGTCAGAAGAACGTTGAGCGACGAGAGCTGGACACGGAAGGTAAGTGTTTGAGCCCCCTTCAATGCTAACGACACTGAGATGTCTCCTATTGCACACTACTATCGTCGTGATGTCGCCGATCCACAGTATTCTTGCCCAGCCATCTTCTCCAACTAAATCAAAATCTTCCGAGAGGCTTATGGGTCCTTCAACAAGGCGTGAAATGGTGTATGCATCGCCCTTGCGCCCATGTTCAACATTCCATATACTCCATGTCTGATCCTGGTTGACGAGACCGAATTGAAGTTGGAAATCGGGGTTGAAGGTCACATCAGCATGAGGAACACCCCCCGTTTGATCCAGACCTATGCTTAGTATTGGATGCGCGTCGATGACGGACGGAGGCAGATAGTAATTCGGTGATGGGTTGGCCGCTTGCGGGTGTCGATGATAGACAGGACGGAAGAGGACAGTCCTCGTAGGAAGCCGCACAGCAAGAAGTGAGCTCCTATCTTCCGATTGTGCAAAGCATACTTGCTGTATGGGTGCTGCCTCTTCGTTCCAGTAACCATAGTCTGCGTCCTTTAGAGAAGGTCCTTCAACCCAGATACTCTTATCCATAGCCCAGCCATGTCTTTCCTTGGTTAATATTGCGAGTTGGAGTATGTTCCCAGCTTCTCCAGTCGGCAGCGCAGCGACTCTTCTGGTGTCCTCATATTTGTCTTCAAAGGTGATGGACCCGAAAGACAGCAGGCTGCCGATGAGTGGATCGTAAGTCACCGTCGTAGTCTGGATTGCGGCAGATACGAGCGCCAGTTCAGGAATTTGTTCAGACGCCGCAATGATTTGAGGATAGTCACGGACAAGATCTCTGGCATATTTCTGAACGCTTGTTTTACTTGGAAAAGTTTGTGGTGTGAGAAAGTGTGCGGATGGCGGAACTGCCTCTGTCTGTGGAGAGCTTGTGCCATCCTGCGATCGAACTTGTTTTAATTGCCTGGTTATGTAGGGTCTTGCAAAAGACCATTCTCTGTTCTCTAGGTCATAAGTTGCTTCACCAGGATGACCATAGTTAAGATCCTTGAGTGACCTGTCAGCCATTTGGGTGGAGAATAAGTTGGCAATCCGTGAAAAGCGCAGGATACTGAATCATTCTCTGCACACTGAAAGCGACGAAGATTTCCTGGAGAAAATGAACAAACGCACGTCTGAGGCTCTGAACGCGAAGCGAACCAGGCGAGAACCAATAGTTCGGCTCACGCAGAAACGCCGATTCACGTGACCGGCCCCACCAACGATCCTCCCACGCTAGTGCGGTGCGATTGTTTACCTAGCAACCAACTCAAACACCCTCACACGCCTCAGCGCACACCACGTCGCAAATCTACTGCACTACGATACGACCCCATACCAGTCTGTTGCATACTGAGAAATCATCATGACAACCTTCGAACCCTCGCTCAGCACCACCATGCGCGCATCCTCACACGATGTGCCATCCATGGCGGACCAGCTGCCCACAATCAACTTCGGCTTTGATGACCTACGCAGTCGCATGAACCTGTTCACAGCGCGCTTTGACGCCTTTATTGAGAATGGAAGACGACGGGTATTGGAAGAGCGCAATCAATTCCGCATGAATGTTGCAGAGCTTCATGGTATGTTTATGGCGGGCGCTGGAATAGGCTGCGCAGGTGCTAACAACAATAACAGAGGACCAGCGCATGAGAAAGCGCGACATTGAGATCCTTGAACTCAAGCAAACCCAACACAGCCAAACAATCTCCAAGGAATCACAGGAAACGAGTGAAATGCAGGAGGCCATCTCCACCCTGACGCTCCAGCGCGACGAACGCCTAGCTCACCGGGACACATTGCGCTCTCAGATCGCCGAGATCCAAAAGACAATATCTGCACGCCGCGAGGCTCAGCTTAAACATCGCCGCTACCTCGATGGTCAGTCACGCTACAACGAACCGGAACTGGACTTCTGGGAGAGCTATTTAGGGTTGAGAATCGAGGGGCTTGGCAAGGACGATAGACTAAAGTTTGTGTATACAAATGTCGATGAGAGGGAGTGGGATCGCGAGGCATGGTTCGAGCTGGACACAAGCGAGCGTGATTATAAGGTCTTGGAAGTGCGACCAAAAGTAGAGCGGGAGGAGGTTGAGCGTGTCGTCGAGCGCTTGAATGAGACGCGGGATCTGGCGAGTTTCTTGAAGGGCATGCGAGAGTTGTTTGTGGAAGCTTGCAGGTAGGTCAGTAACGATACATGGCGTTTGGTTTCTTGATATCCCGATATTGTCTTCTACATAACCCAGCTTGAATAAATCCCTTGATATCTTCACTTCTTGATCTCGTACTCAGCCCTTAGGCTTGGGTATATCATGAAGATCGCCTTCGCCATTCATGGACGGCCTCGGCTTGCACTGTTGCTTAGCCACTCGCTGATTGCAATGGCTACTTTGATCCGCTTGATGCCGTCTTCATCAGTCTCTGCTGACTACGAGCTACGCGCTCTAGAGCTCGTAGAGATGCGGAAGCATATTTCACATCAAATTGGACTTATCTCCTCCCGTTCTTGATCTTGTAGTACTCTGGCGCATAATCTGTTAGCCAATCCATATCCACAGTCGACAAATCCCTGATGTATATCTTGTCCCGCGTAGACAATATCTCCGTATACACCACCCAATCCGCCTTGCGGTGGAAGAACACACTACTTGGATGTGCCCACAGCGTTGTCTTGCCATCTACGGTCGTAAAGCTGCCATCACTCTTCATCCTTGCCGCATGCGCAAAGAAGCCTGTTGTCAGGCACCTTCTCACTCGTTCCGCCAATGGCGTACCACCAGCTCTGATCACATCCGGCGCAGACAGCAGGCTCTCTTTAACCCCGAAGCGGTCAAGATAGGCGGCGAGTTGTTTGCGCACGCTCACTGCTTTGACCATGGACTTGTGGTTGAGGCAGTTTTCCCGACACCACTGAACGTTCTGCAAGCCGGCCTTGATGAATGCTTGGTATACATTATACAAAGTGAGATGATCTCCTTCGGCCACTGCAAACCGTCGTCTCGCATTATCTAATTGTTTCTTGTTCCCGTCATGCGAGACGAAAGCATTCCCTTGCAACGTCATCATTGCAGCAATTGTAAGCATCTCGCTCAGACATCCGAACTCTGGGTTTGCCGCTTGTAGTACAGTTTTTGAGAGCATCGGCTCGAGAGGAAGCTCCGCCATACGTGCACCTAGGGGTTTTGTAAGTCGCGCGTTGGTATCCAGAGCGCCGAGTGAGTATAACAAATCAAGTGCCCGAGTAATGAGAGATGAAGGCGGAGGGCTGAGATAATCGAAGCGAACAACATTTGTGATGCCAAGATTAAGCAGTTGTAGCAGCACAGGTGCGAGGTTTGAACGCTGGATCTCGGGAAATGTAGCTTGTTCTAATCCTTCAAAAGCAGTCTCAGTATATAAGCGAAAGCATTTTCCCGGTTTCGTGCGGCCTGCACGACCTGCTCGCTGTGTTGCTGAAGCTTTTGAGACAGGAACAACGTTTAGATTTTCAATGCCGAGTCGTGCATCGTAATTACGAAGTTTGACATAGCCGCTGTCTAGCACGAAGACGATGCCGTCGATAGTTACGGATGCTTCGGCGATGTTTGTTGATAAGATAACTTTTCTCGTATTTGGAGGTGACTTTTGGAATACGAACATTTGTTCTTCCGTTGGTAGGCCTGCGTACAACGGCAAAGGCATGAGTTTCAATGATGTAGAGGATAGGTCTGCGATCCGGTCGCCGAGTTGGTCAATGGCATCATCAATTTCCTCGCGGCCAGTAAGAAACACGAGAACATCACCTTCTCCTTCGGTTTCGTGTATGTTCATTACTGCTTCAACAGCCGCTTCGACGTAATTGTTCGTCGGTTCGAGCAGATACTGAATCTCCACAGGATACGTCCTTCCTTCAATACCAATAATACGCCCATAATCTTCCTTACTTTTGCCGTGAACTTCCTCCCCATCGTCCGGAGAGAAGAACTCAAGGAAACGTTCGGCGGCCAGCGTGGCGCTTGATACCACAACTCTCAGATCTTCTCTTTTTCTTGATAGCTTTTTCAGCAAGCTGAGCAAAATGTCTGAACTAAGACTACGCTCATGTGCCTCATCGACCATAATAACAGAATACCGTTTAAGCAGCGGATCAACGAGCATTTCACGCAACAAGAGGCCATCTGTGACGAACTTCACTTGCGTGTTTGCACTCGTGACGTCTTCGAAGCGTATGGAATAACCGACTTGTTGGCCCAAGGGCGTAGATAGCTCTTCAGCAACCCTTGCAGCCACGCTGGTTGCTGCTATTCTTCTGGGTTGTGTGACAGCAATCTGCTGGCCATTGCTGCACCATCCTGCCTGAAGGAGAAACTTTGGAATTTGTGTTGTTTTGCCTGCAAATGAGGAGATAAAAAGTCAGCCTACACCCCATGTGCTAAATGCATACAACGACCTTACCGCTGCCTGTTTCGCCGACGACGATAGTCACAGGATAAGCCTCTATTGTGTAGAGAAGTTGGTCTTTGAGTTGGGCAATGGGAAGAAGAGCGGGAGGTTTGTACAATTCCGGTATTATAGGCGTTTCTGTATCTTCTTCATCCGCCATGACAGGTTCCTGATTCTAGAGATAGCCGGAGAGGATCACTGATGTTAAGATGACGAGGACTTTGGCGGTTGGTGGATGGTGGATGGTTAAGGTGTGAAAGACGCTAATGAAGTTGCGCTAGCTTGTGGGACGCTAGCGTATATCACTTTTGGTGTTCATTGCATTCCTACCGTGACACTACAATCGAAACCACTGAACATTGGTAGCATGGAGATACAGCAGTATATATGTCGTGGTTAAGATACAAATGATTCGTTTATTTGCACGATAGGCTCATCGAGCCCAACGCTAATGAGACGGAGACATCATGCAAAAGCAAAAAGCAGGAGCCTTGCTGAATGTGTCCTAATCTATCTATCAGCAAGGCCATTCTTTGTGCTCTGCTTGTGATACTCTTTGTATGTCTCCAATTCTCTGTTCTGATAGCATGTAGGAAAAAAAGGGAGACTCTAAACAGAACACAATCTCACGCAGCCCAAAGTATATAGATGCCCATGATTTCTTACAAAGGCAAACAAAATTTTATTTCCGAGTAGTTCAGCGTACATGGCTAGGAATTTTTCAACAATCAGGCATTTCAGCGGTCGTCTCCTCCTTCTCGAATTTCTTATACACCTGCCAGTGCCTCTCCATAAGTACCCTCAAAAGCGCTGGCTCCTTGACCACATAATGGGGGCCCAGTACCCTCCTGTTTGCTGAACTTTCACCTAGCATTCCAGCGATTACATCCCTGCCCTTCGTTGCTACCTCTTTCTGCATGTGCTTCTCTACGTAGTCTGTATCTTCCTCACTCGGTGGTGCAATCAGCTCACTAATATCCACATACCCCATCTCCTCGTACTCATCCCCTGATATATCATCCGCTATCGGCCATAGCGGATCATACCAGGCGCTCTCAATAAGCTTGTCATAGGATATATTGAATGTAATCTTGAGTTTAGGCATGTTCTCGCGGAGTTCGTACAGGATGGGGGAGAAATTCGCCCAAGCGAATCGGCTAGCGGAGTACTTTTGCATGTTGATTGTTAAATCTTCCAGACGTACAAGGTCGAGAAGTTCAGTCCACTCTTTTCTAACTTCTGGCTTCGCGACTCTACACTCGCGCTCCAGTTGCAAGATTTTGGTTTCGTGGAGCCTGGCTTCCGGAACTTCAATAACAAGATGTTGAATATATCGTTTGAGCTGCGGATAAAGTCCCCAAATACTGCTAGGTGCTGTACCATTTCGAATACGGATGGGGTCTGAGAAAGTTACAATAAATGTGTTATAGGTGTATATTGCTTCCAGATATTCCGCAGAGATGACAGGATTTGCGATCCCGAGCTGCCAAGTAGTACGTGATAAATGTATCGGGGCGTCTTCAATGACGATATAGGGATAGATCAAGTCACGTAGCTCGCGAGGTAGCCTGATGAAGTGGTAGCCGAGGAGATCTGGTGAGGATGATTGTGTGGAAGCCATTATGCCAATTGGAGCTACGCGACACGATTCTTTTCTTTTCAGAGGCCGTGAAAGATAGGAAACACAGAGGCGATATATGAGACTCTAACTGCAATATGTTCCACAACTTTTGATCTTGTTGTTGCCTTGCGCGGTGTAATTAGGTGACGTACTCCGCCAAGCCAAAGGGGTCAAATTCAATCTGAAGCTTCAAGGATGTTAAAGAGGCTCCAAAATTGGTTCACTGGGATGATGTCTGGATTAAGATGTAGGATGGTGGAACGGTAGTCAAATGTTTACGTGCGTGTACGCCAAACCTCGGCAAACCCCTGTTGAACGTGCAGGCGCACAGAAACATACGGATGCAGCAGCAGCAGCAAACAACGTGTGATTAAATAATATGAATTAAATTGTCAAGGCATTCATTAGTATGCCGATACGCTCGGATTAAACACTGAGCCTCCTTATTAATCAGCTCATTGTTCAAAGGTATACCAACGCCAATGTGTGCAGATCGCCTGCCCTATGCAGATCCATGTATACTCAAACATTCAACATCCAGTCTGGCATTCCGTGACGCCAAAGATGCTCACATGAGCTACAATTCCATGATCGTACACCGCTTTAGTTGCGCCTGTACTTCGCTGGGATGTTCTTCTCCACGATTCCTCTTAACTCTAGCTTCTCCCACTCCTCTTGCTTCGCCTCCATCTCTTCGTGTTTTCTGAAGTGCTCTATATCCTCGGGATGATTCAAATCCTCCTCCTTCACATCATCGCCGCTATGATATTTCTCCCAATGATGAATCTCATATTCGTATTCGTCGTCTCCATGATGGCCAGGACCCATGCCAAAGTCAGGTAACTTGATGTTCTCGGAATCCCTCTGGAGGAACTCGGAGAGCGAGATGCTGCCGTCTTTATCGATGTCGAACATGTCGAGAATGGTATTGACTACCATTGACTTCTTCATATCGGAGATGGAGGCGGAGGAGGGATCGGAGAGGCCGTAAGTTCGACGGATGTCGCTGCTAGTCCATAGGCCAGTGCTATCGTAGTCGTGCAGGTTGAAGAAGGTGGTTGCATCAAAGCCGGAAATGTGGTGCTCCTCTACGCAAATAGTTAGCATCAAGTTTTCACATGACATTCTTTCAGAAGAATCCATCCGTGAGAGATTACATACCAGCCATATGCCGCGTTGCCCAGTCCGCGTCTGGCGCAACTTCAATCTGCGAATGGTCGCCACCATGCGCGGACGTAACGTAGGCGCATGAGAGCAGTAGAAATGCGCTCAGAGGTATTTGGAGCATTCGATTCATTGTTGGGTTTGTGAAGCTTCAAAGGAATGTTGCTGTTGCGCTGGGCTCTCGATGTTGATGGCCAGGGGTTCGGGGAATCTGTTGCTTTAACGCCGGCGCGATGTCATCAGGGTCTTTTGCATGTGCATCCGCGCCATCATCATGTCACCATCACATTTTCTGTCAAAATGAATGTCTTAGTACTTTTGAGCTTATTGCTTTTCATCCCATTTCTCTTTTTCCTTGGGTTTCTCGCAGCGTCGTCCTGCATGGGCGACGGCTTTCGTGCCAGAGTTTCAGGCATAACATTCAATCCCCGGCACGCATCCTTCGGTCGTAATTATACGCGTGGTTTTGGGTCGGGAGCTGGTAGTGCGGGCTGGGAGCAGATTGAGATGGAAGATATGCTTGGGGAAGATAGTGAAGATGATTGAAGATTAGAGGATGTTACTTGAGGCAGGCGGGTACACATTGCTGGCACCTGCAAATTGTTACCTCTATACTATAGTAGCCTTGGCTGCTACACGGGGTATCTATAGACAACTGCAACTCCAGCCATCCTAGAACTCGAGGTCCTCCTTGCTCGGCATCGCACTACTGCCAGCGGCCTCTCTCACAGCCTGCTCCTGCGCCTCCGTGTCGCCCTCAACAGGCGGCAGGCTAAACTTCGCAATTACAAACTTCCGCCGACTCAGCGTGAATGCCATATCTTCGCCCAATCCTTCGATGCCGCCACCTCCACCCTTTTCATGAAAGACAGGCAACTTGTGTACCGCTAGCATGCCCTGTGGTCGCTCTTCATCTTTCGTCGTCCCGGCCGATTGGGCGAGGGCCTGCAGATGGGAATATGGAAATGGTGAAAGCTCCAGGATGCCATCGGAGAGAATCTCCATCCAGCGAACAAGGCCAGAAGATCGTGAATAGAGGGATAATGGGAGAGTGAGAATCGCGGTCAGCCGGGTGGGATTTTGCCGTAATAGTGCCCGTAGCGCATGTAGAAACTGCAGTATTGCACTTGGATGTGCCGACGAAGACGGATACAGCGCTGGGGAAAGCAGTGACGGGATTACGAGTCGGTGAACCTCGTGTGAAGGCGTCAAAGCAAGCTGCCGCTGTATGTTCTTCAGTATTTGTGGGAATGGCGAGGAACAACTGGAGGCGGTTCGATTTATTGGGATGTAATTGATGGCTGTCCCAACAGGGAGTGTGAGGCGTTTCGCAAGGTCGAACGTATGGCAGAACACTGAGGACTCTTCCATTGCATTCTCGCCTTGATTGGCACTTCTGCTTGGACTTGGAGAGCCTAGGGTAGCACTGTTAGACATCTTCAGAAAGCAAAATTGCATTGGCGAAGTGTAGAATGTATATGTACAAAACGCACCTCTCGCACTCTCAAACTGCCCTAACCCCTCATACCTCCACGCAATCTTCATCTTCTCTGCCCTTTCTTTTCCTTGTTTCCTCCTGTCATCTCTATCCTCCGATATACCTGGTAGCTCCCTGCCCCATACCTCGCCCATGCCCACTACATGTACCTTGTGGCCTTGCACCACTCCCTCAGCGGCGTAGAACCGTAACAATGCACCTGCATAGTCTGTCGTACCACTCTCCTCTATGAGTATGGAGTTGCCGAGCGGTAAACCAGCATGTCCGGCTAAGATGCCATCGAGTGAGGGTGTGCCCGTGGACGTAGTGGGGCGACCGTCGACGGGCGAAGGGCGGACACCAGGAGGGGTTGGCACTGAAGGGCTTATCGATGTAGACAAGGAAGTATTTGACGCGTCCTCGCCTGCCGGAGCCCGCGATAGCGCTATATTGCGCTTGCGAAATGCCATTCTCAGTGCTTGGAAGTGGGGAGTCGCGACCCTCGAAATTTGTTGATGCCGCTTATCGATAAGCTCCACAAGAGACGTCATGTTCCTTGCACTGGAGAGCCTACTGTTATTGCCTGTGTGTCTGTAACATATTTCGTACTAGTGGTAGTTCTCCCTCCTCTATCCAAGTATTTGGCCAAAGTGTACAGAAGATCTTTTAATTCACTAACTCGGGATGTAATGGACGCTTCACACGTCTTACCCTCATTGTCAAAAGTTGGCTATATTTTAGATTTGGTGAAAGGTCATAAATATACTTAAAGCATCACTGCAAAACCGTTGTACTTGCCAACGAAAATTAAATCTCCAATGTGACTCATCTCTTAAAGCCACTTGTCCAGCCAGGTCAATACTTGTGCCTCTGAGTCCTCGAGGCACTTTCTCTCCTGAGGGTCATCCGGATTTCCTCTCACAGAAAACCCATGCCGCCCGGGCGTGTAGGCTTTATGCTCCATCTCAGGTACATTCTTTCCCGCTTTCCGAGCATCCTCATGGATTGCCTCAATTTGGCCCTTCTGCTTGAAGCTCACAGCGATGTCTTCTACTCCCCACCCATAGCTAACAGGTATGACCAAATCCTTGACGTCATCTGGAATGACGAGATTACTTGGATGTAATGCAACCGCCGCGTCCACAAGCGGTCTCTTCATGCCGTCAATCTCGATCATGTTGCTCTCGAGCCCGGCTCGAATGGCATACCTTCCACCCCAACACATTCCTACCATCCCAATCTTTTGGCTGGCAGGCGTCGCGCGCCTCAATGACTCTAAGAAGTCCACGCAAATGGTTTCGGTGGGTCCTTGCCTATGCCTCGACAACCACAGAAGGAAGGTTGGCATGCTAGCGAGGATGCCAGAATACTTTGCAAATGTAGATTGCTTAGCCGCATCGACAGGAAGCAAGGCATCAGCCACTCTAAGCCCAACAGGATCACCTTTGAAGAAATCGGGAAGGTAAACCAGCCATTGTCCGCTCTCCGCATAGGCGTCAGCGATGAGTTTGTTGTTTGGCAGCCCCAGGCCAAATATGTCCGAATACACTACTACGATCCCTCGCGGGTTCGTACGATTGCCGATCACATAGGTGTTTAGTCCGTGAATGACTTCTTCCTTGCCCTTGGGTTGGCCTTCATGGATGGTACCCTGTAGAGCGCGATGAGTAGGAATATGATTCGGGACACAATAGATTCACACCTTGATGCACTCTGAGCATGAAGGTTCCATAGCCACACTAGATATTTGGTTTGCTTTTGATATGATCGCAGAATTTATGACCAGAAGGGATTTGCTCGAAGGATGAGAAAGGAGTGGTCTCAAAACATGGCATCCAGGGCCTCCTTTATATGCGGCACGGATCGGTGAGTAGAGGTTGACTAGATAGTCCGCTCACTGCGCATTGACGTGGATTCAAGCACTTCTAACACGCGGCGTATTGGCACGAACGTCTTGCGATCAGCTTGGTAATCAGATACGACTACGATCGCGAAACAGACTGCCAATCAGATTGGATCATACATAGAAAACCTTCATTAAGGTGTGGAGGGAGGGGGTTGTTCGTAGCGCACCTAGCTCAAATTGGTAGATCGAGACATTCCGCAGGGTCCCGCACTAGGCCTCTTGCGGCTCATTGCACGAGTATCCCTGCCCAGATATCGGTCTGGATTCAATCGAACTGTTGGTATCGTAGTGACAGCACGCCTGATCCGAAGCAGAAGGATAGTCACATGAATAAGCGACAGAGTTTCCTTTCCAGCGGGAGGGCGACCCAACGCTTGAACAGCGAGACCTCACACATACTTAAAAGGTTAGATAGCAGCGCCAAACTGCTACAGACAGTGTTAGTCGCGATTGCACTAAGCGGATGTATCGTCCTATGTGCCGCCTACGCACTTTGCCAATGAAATAGGCATGTCCCGCCTGACTGTTCCACTCGTCCACACACAGTCTAATGGCCCCCTCCCCAATAGCAGTTGCTGCACGGCTTACAACCGATGTTGGTCCATGCGAACCGCTCGACATTTCTCAGAGCTTCCGCTTTGCTTAATTATACCTCTCTTGTTCTCCTCCCAATCCCACAGCTCAGCTCTATTGACAATGAGCACCTTCAGAGGCTTTATCGCCCTTTCCACAAGATTTAGCATCGTCGATGCGAACTCCTTCACCGAATGGTCATTGCTTAGCTCAGGGCGGTCTAGCACGATAAAAACCGGCTCCTCCTGTAGATTAATAACTTTCATCAAAGCTTCGGAGAGGGCTCCTTCTCGTTCGTCACCACTGCGCGATATGAGCGAGTCGATGCGATACCACTCTTCGGCCTTCCGGACAACTGCAGGATCCTTCTCAAGCAGCTGAAATATAAGCCGCGAGATGACCATTTCTAGAGTGCTAGATTCTTCACATATCTCAAATGCAACCTTTCGATTTTCGCCCAACAAAGTTAGAGTCAGATCAACGGCTGCTGGCGAAAGCCAGGATTGTGTCGAGCTGACTCCAGACTCATTTCGCCCCGACAGCATAAACACACATGAGCTGGGTTCTTGCCAACGCAGACCAACTTCGTGGGCTAATACGTCTGCTACACACAGCTTTGATCGGTGTCTGTCATTGTCAAATATAGAAGCCAGCAGCTCTCTATATTGACCAAGTGACTGGATTGCTTCGTCTGGTTGGTAGCTTCCGAGTTCCAGTTTATTTCGAAGGTCTATTATGACACGGCTGTCCATCCTTTTTTGCATTTCTGCCGAAGCTTAGCGTATGAGAGAGAATGTTCGTCTGGAAAGATACCTTCAAGTTCTCCAACTAAGTGGTCTACCTGCTGGGCCAAGAGGGCCTCGCACCTCAATCTGATACGGTTGAAGTTGTCCCTCATGCTTTGTTCCATTACTTCAAATTGAAGTGGCTTTCCAAGGCTTGACAGCTGGCGTCCTAATTAAGGTCAGTAATCCTATATCGGATCAATGTTGTAGTACTAACCTAATGTAGAGCCCATAAAGTACAGTGTTGCCTCGCGTGCAAGCAGAATGACGTCTTTGTAGGCGTCAACTAGCATGGAGCCTAGTATAGGATCTGGATAAATCTTGCGGTAGATTTCGAACGATGGTAACCGATCAGACATCTGCTGCATTGCAGCCGTGATTGCCTCTTCATCTTTGGCCTTCATCTTTACAGTCTTGCATTTGGTTGGTAAGTCACAGATATCAATCGTGAGTGGGTCTTACTGAGAAGAGTAAAGCTAGTGTCGCACATGCTACTCCACCATACTGCGCGTCTACTAACATTACGATATTCACAACACCAGAATATGCATCTAGAAAGCGGTCAAACTCCAATATGAACTTCTTGGCTTTCGTTGAAACCTTATGAAATCCTTGAGATCGCTTTACTTCTAGTTCAGCTTGTGCAGACGTGAGTTCCGTTTTCTGTTTGCTTATGTATGCGGACAGATCTTCGAGAGACATTGTAGCCAACGAAATTGACAACTCCTCTCCTTCAATACGCTTACGCGTCACTTCGACTTTTTTTTGCTGCCTAGCCGCGACGATACGTTCAAGCTCTTCTTTGATCTTGATGTTCGCCCTGGTCAATCTCTCTTTGAAATAGTGATCATGCTCACGAAGCACCGGATTTATTGAGGCATTGCTCCTGGGACATCTTAGTGGTATTGATCAATAGAAGAACTTTACAGCCGTACGAATGGTTGGAATCCGGGAACCATGCGCTCGCAATATCTTGATTAACTTTGGCAGACTTCATAGCTACCACACGTTCGAATTTCGACCTGGATTGATAATGTTTGTGTCAAAACCGTTGATTTTGTGGCAGCATTCACTCCCGCGATAACCAGGTCGCGTTATTAGTAAATGTGCCCAAGGGTTCTCTCTTAAGTCAACTGACACTGAGAACTCTAGGTCCACGCTTAGAGCCCTGTTGATGATACTTGTTATCACTGTACGAAAAGGCAGTCGAAGAAGTCGAAGAAGTCGAAGACTCTTCCAGCCCCCCAGATACCTCAGATAGGCAGAAGCATTCGCTACTTACCAACAACAGGGCGCAGTTCGCATCCTACTTGTCCTCCAACGCGGATAATTTCCCTGCCAACCAATACCATCATTATGCATAAGAAATGTAAAACACGGCCCCCCACCTCTTTCGTAGCACCGGTTCGCAGGTATATACACAGCACCATGCATGCCTCACCAACGGATATTCAATAAACACATCGAAATACGGAGTTCACAAGCGAGATCGTACATGAAACACGGCATAATTATCAGGCGCCCAACACACTTGGCCCCCAACATGCAGAGTTGTCACACAAAGTGGAGGCTGTGCATCCAATGCTTGCTTACTGTTAGGGTTTGTTCCTTTAAAGGGAAGGACAGTCGATGGGTGCAAGGGTTAGCAAGGAGGCGTCTTATGTACTTAGACGATGGAGCATACCGATAAGGATATCTTCTCCAGCTCAGCTGACACACGTGAGCCTATGCCTATTTCCCAAATGCATGTACTTACATTGCAACTATTGCAGTGGCTTTTGGGGCGCCCGTGAATCTGGTGAGACGACAAGGCTAGGTTGATGCGGGTTCTCCCCCGCGAAGATAACAGGGCACGCATCCCTCCGACTACTATTGTAGTGTGAACAAGCCAGGCTTGACACAATTCGACTCTTTTACGGTCAAGGCTTACACTAAGGGCCCAGCATGGCTGATGTTCCCAACGGCAGACTGGAGATCGTGGTATATGATTCATCTATACATTTTGGTCTTGTGGCTGATGCGAAAGCAGACTCAGTCAAACCAAACAAAGATCTCTGAGCTTGAACAACGATATATTTCTTTACTCGAGTCAAGAATTGCCAAGCTTGAGAAACGTCTCGCAGTAGCAGAAGTGTCTGACGTTGCTCCAAAGACTCCGAAGGTGCGCCGACCTGGGAATTGCCTTGAAGTAGATCTCACCACTAATTAGTACTAGCCACCCGAATCAGAAGCCGGAGATGGCGATTCAATTAAAGGCGTGAATGGTGATCATGATGGTGGTACTGAGGTAGTCCATGTCTTATGACGTTACGCATTCCAATTATCTGATTGTTATTCTAGAAGGGAAGCCGTGAAGTTGCAGCAAATCCTTCCAGCCCAGGGGAAGAAGAGAAGCCTCGCTATGTTGTGATCGTCAGCAAGTGGGATCCTGATGCTGGCGACTTCATAGACATCGACGCAACTAAAAAGGAGGAGAAGAAAGCTATCGGCCCTGAAAACCAAAGTCGCATTGCGTTTACTTTCAAAAAGCTTACAATGGCACGATCCCGCCACTCTAAAATCGAGTCTTTGTCGTCAGAGGTCAAGATTGAGTCTGAACCATTGCAAAAACTCCTTGGCAAGATCACATCTCATTGGGGTTGGAGCGAGACCGTTGTCACTTGCAGTTCGCCTTTTGGCCCATTGATATATGCCTGGCCTCAAGCTCTCAGTGAGGCACAGAAGTTTGTCGAGGACGAATCTAATGACGAAAAACAAGCTCGTGCTGATCTTAACGAGTTGTTAAGAATGATTTCAACCTCTTCTGGTTATCTCCCACTTGATCGGTACTTTCAAGACCGCCACACGTTCATTAGTGAAGGGACGATCACACACGCGGCTCTTTGGACATTGTTCCCACCTGGGACTCTGATCGTCTCCCAGCAGCCCTTGAAAGAGCTCCAGATATTTACGGTCTCATCCTGCGATGGATTTGTCATGGAGGAGCAAACCTTTGACTTGGTCTGCTTCTGCTTCGACTGGAATGGAACTGAATTTAGTCGGGTGCCTTTCGAGTTCAAGGTCCCATACTGGGGTCCAGATCGAAGAAGCATAGTTGAGCTTCCCTTCTACCCCCTTCAATACTATACAGACCCCGATTTGGAGGAGGGAAGTCCATCGGGCAATGCAATTGCTAGTCTCAAAGAAAAATTAATCAAGAGGGGGAAGAAATTTGTGGACTATTGCACCGCGGTGAAGGGTAAACAGATGTTCAAGTACAAAGGAGATGCGCATTTTCATACAGGTCGCAGCCTGATACATAGGTCAGATAATTCTGATATCGATCAGAATCGAAACTCGGATGAAGCATCAATTGTAAATGGCATCGGAGGCGCAAGAGCCCGCAGCGAACCGCGTTATATAAGCAGAAAGAAGGTATGTGCCTTACCCGTGTTGTCTCATAAGCTACCGCTAACATTAATGTTCAAGATTGATGGAACCACTATGGTGGATTTTGACTCATTCTTCGAATATTTGTCGCCAAATACGCCGATTCTGGGGAACTTCCAACGCTACGAGGGACAACTTGAAAGCTTATCCCCTGAACGGCGTGCTAATCCCATATTCAGGGATATGTACAAATTTCATTGGGATAAACACCCGCTTGAAAAACCAATGACGCTAGAACAGTATCTGCACTGTCCTCCTCGAGTGCTGGGGTACGCACTGAAGCAGAAAAAATGGGCGCAGCTGCTTGTCGAAGGCCTCGAGGCACCAGATGAAGCTGATGCGACTGTGTTCAATGACAAGCTGCAATTGGAAGAAGAAGCGAAAGAGCTTGTCAAGTGGTCTGTACAAGCACACGAGCAAGGAAAGAAGACAAACAAGAAGGGCGAGTCGATGAGCCTACAAGATTTCGCGCCCGATAAGGGTAAAGGCCTTGTCATTATGCTCTATGGTAAGCAACTCCTAATGTTAATTAATGTCACTGTGATTGACCATGTAGGCTTTCCTGGTGTTGGAAAAACACTAACTGCGGAGAGTGTCGCCTTGATGGCGGGCAAGCCTCTCCTTTCTGTTGGCGTGTCAGACATTGGTATCGAAGGTGACAAAGTCGAAGCCAACTTGCAGAAGGTCTTCGATCTTGCGGGGAAATGGGAGGCTGTTCTACTTTTGTAAGCACTGGTGTATTTTTGAGCATGCCAATACTGACTGATGTTTTCAAGCGATGAAGCAGATGTGTTCCTTGAAGCACGCGGTGATGGGGAGAACGATCTCAGGCGTAACGCTATGGTTTCAGGTAAGGTACCACATCTTATGCAGGATAGCCTCAAGGCTAATGTTTGCAGTGCTCCTGCGGGTACTCGAGTACTACGATGGAATTCTAATCTTGACTACGAACCGTATGAAGTCTTTTGACATCGCTGTTCAGAGCCGAATTCGTAAGCCCAAGCATTCTAAAGGATTTATGGATACTGATCAATTACTCAAGACATTGCCATCAAATATGACGAGCTCGACTCCGACCAGCAATATGAAATTTTCAAGTCATTCCTCGACCAGCTTAGACGCAAGAAACTCACAGAAGACTACAATGACTTGATATCATGGGTAAAAAAAGATGGGAAAAAATTCCAGTTCAACGGTAGGCAGATCAGAAATGTGGTGTCGACGGCGATGGGAATCGCACTTGTTGATGAAGGTGGGGGGAAATTGAAGCGTGAACATCTTGTTAGAGTCGCCCAGCAGACGAAAGAATTCAAGCAGGACTTGAAGAGTCAGGAAGAGATCTTTAAAGCCAAGACAAAGTGAGGAGGCAGGATAGAGGGATACCAAAGGCTATGTAATCAAGTTTTTCTTTGTTGCAATTGGCAATACTCAATAGATCACGTCTGCCCAAGTACGTTCGAGATTGACTGCTCACGCATGGCTGTGTAGACTTCTAACATCACTTTTTCCTATTAAGTATATCACCTTGAAATAACAAAGAAGGGGGTTTTATTCATGCTCCAGCCTCCAGAATAGAACCCGAAGCCCTTTTGCAAGCAATCTATATCCATACATAAAGAAGTTTAACCATAACAAAAATGAAGAAAAAAGAGAAAAAAAAGTTTAAATTAGTATTTCTGGCATCTGGCGAACTCGAATCAGTGAGTTGAAGCCTAAACATGACCAAAAAGGAAAGGGACCGTTAAACTGATTTACTTGTAGCTTACTTTCCTATTACTACAGCACAATATAATATTCTATATAGATATCGAAAATGCAAGGAATGTGGAATCATTGAAAATGGGCCAACTTGGTCGCCGAATTTTGGTATGGCATTGAGGTAGAGATGTTAAGGGTGGGTGGGTATAACGGCTGCTGCCTGGAGGGCAGAGAGAGCATTTTCGTGCACGATACACAAAACATTCAAATCGATAGACGTAAATAGGCATCCAATAAGGCGCTAGTATGCCCAGGTGTCGGTAGCAGATTGGTCGTTATCATCCGGATCGCCTAAAGGTTCAATGCTTCTTCGCCCCCTTGCCTCCTCTGCCACAAATCATGTAAAGCGGCTGTTTTGGATGGGTGTTTGCTTATAGTGAATTTTTGCCTGACTTTTACAAGCAAACATGCGCTTTCGGTACTACCAGAAGCTAATTAAAAGCCAACCACTGTACTGTCTCGAAGTCTCTTGCGTATAAAAATGCTGTTCTAATAGAAAGATGTCCAAGCCTACAATTGTCGAGGTCATAGAGTCATTGTAAATTTCTTGAGCTGATTTGACTCAGTGAATCGTCATGATACGTAACTTAACTGGAGCTCTTACTTCTTCTCGTCGAGTTATGCTATTCCTTTCCAGGTATGTTCCGGTGAGCTGTCGGCATTACCACCAATGTTCGATGCCTAAGACCATGAGGTTCTTTTGGAGTGGACAATATTTCATAACAATAAGTCAGGATTTGAAATCCAATATCATTTTCAAGAACGTCTTGGCAGATTTGCCTCTGGTGTAGCTGTGTCAGGCTTACGTAAATTTACTCTGCCTCGATTCTTGATTTCTCTTCTAGTCTTATAGCTAAAATAGAACCATCTTGCTAGAGTATTCGTCTCTATCAGTCAGTAGCACAGAGATAGTATGATCGTGAATGTTGATCTTTATTGTTTGTTTGCTCATCCATCATGGCGTGAAGCTTGCGCAAGCTCGTCGCCGGAACTGGACAAGTATCCTGCAGGCAGACGAATTCATGCGCCACAATCTTGGCTGTCGGTCTATGTTTCGGTCTATAATCGGTGTTGCGAGGATATGTGATGGCAAATTATCATTATCCAACCGGGCCTGCGATGTGGTTCAAATTGTGGTAGATGAGATAAAAGCGGATGTCTGAGGGCGTGGGAACTGGTAACGGTTGCGGATAAAATGCGGCAGAAACCGGACGCCTCTTTTCTTCCATAGAACACACAAAAATGGAACAATGTGATCACTCATCCATATAAAAAGGTTGGTGTTGTGTTGAATGCAGTTGTGAGTGGTCCCAGCGACCCGGTTCCCCAATTGTCTTAGTGCACTCAACCCTAGCATCGATATTTCAAATAATGTTGGTTGTCTGCAGTAGAAATCCTTCTCGTATTTGCATCCCTCAACCTCACTTTGCACCGATGTTGTGCCTAGGGACGGTTTGACGCGAGATGAGGCGTCTTAGTGACCTACTAATCTGTTGACAATTGAAAGCATCACACTGACATGCCTCTCTCATGTTGCCCACGTTTTCGCACAGTCTTGCTTTCTTTTGTTGGCCTCTGCACAACCGTCTTCTTCATCATCGCGTACTACATTCTCTTCTACAATGCACTTCCGTTACGCCGCGCCTTCTATCTCGAGACAGACTACCTCTACCAGAGGGCAAACATAGAATTGACAAAAATCATGATTTCCAGACAAACAGATGATGAAACGCCGTCACAGGACCAACTGCGCATATATGGCTTAATCAACAAAGTTCCACAGCTGCATTATTGGACTATTCCCACATCTTTAAGATACGACGAATGGCTCGGCCTGTATTTAGATGGTCTTGGCTGGGGAGGAAGCAAGGATAACGAATACTGGATATATTTTGGTGGCACTTCAGGGATAGAAAGCGAGTCCAAAATTTCCGAGCGAGAAGAGGAGGATGATGATGCCGCCCTATTTGAACATCGATACAAGCGACACTCTTGCACAGATCCACCACATATGTGCACTGCATATCACACAGCTTTCAAACGGATCTACAAACGCTGGCAGGATATCGACAAATCAAGAAGCCCAAATTCAGGAACATCGAAAGCACTTCTTCGCTATGTCGACTGTGATGTCAGTCCGCTTTTCTGCGATAGTACCTGGGGACTGCCCGTCGCCGCCAACATGCTGGCTCACATGAAAATCGGGCACGAGTGCGACAACAGCATCCAGGGTGTTGAAAGATGCCCCATCACCTGGCGGTTCATCGGCTTGCCGATCCGCAAATCACCTTGGGCACGTAAAATTCGGATTCCCCTTGACAACGGCGGCACTACGGTCGTGCCTGCGTTTCCAGATGCAGAGGAGCAGCTGTGGACGCTGATGGCGCATGCGGGCGCTGAAGAGGGCCTCGTGTATTATCCCGCGTCTGAAGAGGAGGGCGGGACGAACTGGGTGGTCACAGTGAAGCCAGATGGGGACGCAATGCCACAGTACTCGTACTATCTTGGACTCATGACTTGGGCTTTTGTCAGCACTTTTCTGGACTACCCGCTTGAAACGCCGCGAGAATTGATGATAAAGTGCTATCTTGAGAGGTGGTTGGATCTCTTTTTGAAGTGGTGGGATGGTCCGCCGCACGTGGTGTATCCGCGGTCTTGTGTTGACGTCGAGGATGGGGCAGAACGAACTAGGCAGCGAATGGACGCTGTGAACAATCTGATCACAAAGTATGACATCGCTCCGGAACAGATCTTAATGGCCTAAATATAGAAAATTTAACTTTGGATAGATTAATGTAGTAGTTAATTATCTGTCTCAGACTACAACAGAGCTGGAGATCTTATGCAATAGTGGCGTTCGTAGGGTGATTTAACAAACTGCTTGAGAGGTAAATTTTTTTCACTAGTGACTGCATATGAATGTGTCTGCAGCAATGGAGATGAAAGTATGATATTGGTATCCTCCCAGAGCCGCACCACGTGAACGCCAAACTCCATGCTGGACACCCAAGTCTCTACTTCTTCTTTCCCTGTGCTTCCGTCGAGCTTAGCTCGCGTATGAAGACCTTTGTGACGCCATCAGGAACGTCATCTACTGCATCCTCGAATCCCGGGCTCACTCCAACCGCGACGTACTTGCCGTCACTGGAGAAGTCGATTGTTTGCACGCTTGCCGGGAACTTCTGGTACTGTCTTATCCTCCTCTTGGCGACGGCATCCCAAAGTGCTACCACGCCGTCTCCACCTCCTGTGGCAAAGGTTCCATGGACCGGGTGATATGCCAGAGCGTGGACCGGGTATACCACGTCTTGACCGTCAACTGCTTGCCTGTGGCATTTGAAAGCATATTTCCGCGACTGCGACTCTTCAGATGGATCAAACCACTCCACCGCTACACGACCCTCAATGCTCGAACTCGAGTATCCTGCATCGTTGGGCATGCAGGCCACGGCGCGCGTCATGTATTTCATGGAGCTTTCCCTTTGCTGCCACGGCTCCACGGTCACGTCTTCTTCGTCTTCTACTTTTGACGCAGCCGCGAGCTTGTCAAGCTCGTAGATGTTGACTGCGCGGCTAGCCATAGCAACGACTAGTTTTGTGGGAGATGCGGAAAGCGAGAATGGCTTCGAGGGCAAGCGGACGGAGGAAAAGTCGCCGGGCCGCGCGAGATCATGGAGATGTAACGTAGAGTCCCACGATGCGGAAATGAGAAGGTTGTGCGGTGCTGAGAAGAGGATGTTGCGGACGCCTTGGGAGTGGGTTGACATGATTGTTTGGGCGCCGGTTTCAAGGTCGATTCTCCGCACTTCCCAGTCCAGCCCACATGTGAATGCCTCATTATCGTCGCGTCCAAAACATACGTCTAGCACTGGCGCGCGGTGCTCGAACTTTCGTAGCAGCTTGCCGCCAGGTTCGGCATGGGTGTCGTAGAGGTAGACATGTCGATCCCAGGAAGCAACGAGTAATCGCGTTGGATTGCTGGGCGAGAATTTGACGGACGAGATAGGCTCGGTTGGATTTTGGGCAAGCTCGAATTGACCTTACGAGGGTTAGTATTCAGCTCATGGCGATATTGCTTTGAAGCATTCATAGGAACACGCCTTCATGCCATGGCCGAAGCAGCAGCGCGCAGTGGAAGTGCTGGCCACGGCAACAATATGGGAATGACGAAGAAATCTAGGAAGATTGAATCAGATCAAGGGGGCTTACTTGACATTTTGGCGGTATGATTGCGACAGGCGTTTTCAAAGGCGGAGAGCTCGAGCGAAGCTCCGCGCGAAGTCCGCAAACCAAACAAATATCGGCGCAAGTTGTTCCTCTGCCGAAGCCCCTCCAAGCGCCCCTCCCTTGACGGACAACTTGGACAACTTTAACATCGTTATACCACAACTTTGTGAAGCCCAAAATGCCGTTTGCGCAATTGGTGATTGGGCCGCCGGGCTCAGGGAAATCGACGTACTGCGATGGCATGCAGCAGTTCATGGGCGCCATCGAGCGCAAGTGCTCTGTCGTCAACCTTGATCCTGCCAACGACCACACCTCATATCAACCCGCCATAGATGTGCGCGATCTGGTGACCATCGATGAGATTATGGAACAGGAGTCACTGGGGCCGAATGGGGGAGTGCTATTTGCGCTGGAAGAGCTAGAGCATAACTTTGACTGGCTGGCAGACGGCCTGAAGGAGCTTGGAGGTTAGCAGCTGTACAAATATCGTAGCATATACAGAGGCTGATCTGGTGACAGATGAATACGTCCTCTTTGACTGTCCTGGTCAGGTCGAGCTGTTCACACACCACGGATCTCTGCGGAATATCTTCTTCCGCCTTCAAAAACTTGGGTACCGAGTATTCGCCAACCGCCCACGGCCTGCGATATGAAGCTAATTGTCTTAAGCTCGTCGTCGTACACCTGACAGACTCGATTATCCTTTCTCGACCCTCGTTGTACGTCTCCTCGCTGCTCCTCGCCCTGCGCAGCATGCTGCAGATGGACCTCCCCCATTTAAACGTCCTCACAAAGATCGATAACCTAAGAAACTATCCAAACCTACCCTTCAACCTTGACTTCTACACCGAAGTACAGGATCTACACTATCTGCTACCCCATCTGGACCGTGAACAGACATCGGGAATTCCAGGCCCAACAACAGCCGGCACTGGCGGCGATGATATGGATCTAGATGATGACGAGCCAACGTCAAAGTTTTCTGCGCTCAACAAAGCCATCGTGGAACTTGTGGAGGACTTTGCACTCGTTGGTTTCGAGACACTGGCAGTCGAGGATAAGAAGAGCATGATGACGCTCCTGCGGGCTATAGACCGTGCGGGCGGTTTTGCTATGGGCGGGATAGAGGGCGCGAACGATACAGTGTGGCAAATGGCTATGCGGGAGAATGGGGCGACTATGGATGCAAGAGATGTGCAGGAGCGTTGGCTCGATCGACGAGACGAACTGGACGAAGAAGAGAGGAAAGCTTGGGAAGATGAGACCAAAATGATGAAGGATCCCCCACCGCAGAATGTGCGCCGAGTACCAACTTCGCAAGCACCACCGACAACAAACACGTCGAAAAAGGGAAGCACCGAAGACAGCGATGATGACATGGACGATTTGGAGGAGATGCGACAGTTTATGGACAAGAAGAGTGATGGAGGAATCAACATCGTGAAGAAATAGACAGTTACATCTAATAGCAGAACTATAGCTATATGCCTTCAGAGCGCTTGCATCTAGGGTTATCAAAGTTGTGGATTCAGTCTCGACTAAACAATGGGTTCTGCGGACGGCATGACAGCGAATACGCGGCTAAATTCTACCAAGTCTGCATTGCCAGAAAGCTATCTCCAGGCAAGTTGGAAAAGTGAATGATAGACGGCTAAGCCCAGTGACCGTTTAGAGGTGGATCAGGGCGTGAAGCTACAACACATCATTTGAAGCGGGGCAGTACGCGACGCGTCGGTGAATGGCTACGCGTGCCCGATACTGGATCCTAGCAAAAGTTTGACTCTAATGCAGTCTGCTAATAATATATGCTACATCGCTACAACCTTTCTACTTTAACCCCTGCTCAATGTAATTTCAGAGGATTCAACCTACTGCGCACATGCTTAAGCGCAAGCTCTCCCATGACCCCGATGGGAGCCCCCACGTGCGAAACGCCTCCATATTTGATGGGGACCCCACGCCAATGACGTCCAAGCGCAAGCGACTGTTCCGCCCCAAGACCATCAACAAACCCCTGTGGACACCCAAAGCAGAGTGCAGTATGAGTGAATTGCTGGAATTTGTTTTGCAGCATGAAGAGGCCTTTAAAAAGTACGCACAATTCGCCAGGAAGCCACCAGTCTTACCGTCACTCGAGCTAACATTATTGCAGTCAATACCGCCTTGCCTCTCTCTTTGCAGATTTTCGGCAGCAACTCGATACAAATCCAGAGGGCTATCATGCAAACATAGCAGCATGGACGAAGGCCCTTACCGATGCTGCACGAGCGGGCGTTATACCTAGGCAAGGGACTACACATGACCTCTTGAACATACGGACCACCGACGAGCTCGCAAGAGCCCTACAACACCCACAGTATGGAAAGCCAACATGCTTGCCAGCGGTGTTCCATGAGGCGGTGCAGAGGAAGGAGATGGTACCCCTGAAAGACTTCTTGAATTCAAAGGAGAGCATATACAAGTCGTCCTGGATACCGTCGCCATGGAAGGTTTTACAGTGGAGCTTGAGGCAGGTTGGCGTGCTGGGCCAAGTGAGGTCGCCGGAAAAGCTCGATGTAGGAAATTTTGTGGTGATCAAGAATGTTGAGGTTGCTGCGGATGAGATATTGAAGAAGATGAAAGCGCACACCTCAACCGCTGACCGAGTATTGTCGAAAGGAGACTTCCTCAAGCGCTTCTCGACCGTGCTCAACCCTGCCGCTCCGCTTACAACAAACGATTTGGACATTCTCCTCGTCTTTCTAGCCCGAGACAAGCAAGTGATATCCTACAATGCGCAAACAATCAAGTTTAAGCCTGAGCACGAAGCTGTCCCGCTACCGGTCACCGAAGAGGACGCCGCAATTGCGAACCTCCGCGACACGCTTGCAAACATTACCGCGCAATTACCGCCACTCATGGAGAAGATCACTGCTGCTGACGCTGCAGCCCGGGAAGCAGTAGCAGCCAAGCAGATGGTTCGTGCTAAGGCTGCAATACGCTCGAAGAAGCTTGCCGAAAGCGCACTTGCCCAACGTTCAGACGTCGCTCTCCAGCTTGAAGCCGTTTACACAGATCTCCAGCAAGCCGCTGATCAGGTCGAAATTGTCGAAGCTATGCGCGCTGGCGCAGCTGCGCTCAAAGGCCTGAACGAGAAGGTCGGCGGAGCAGAGGGCGTGCAAGGTGTTGTCGATGCTGTGAATGAGCAGATGGCAACCACTGAGGAGATCACGAACATCATCAATGAGACGAGTCAGCCGCTTGACGAGGCTGAGATTGATGATGAGTTCGAGGCTCTTGAAAGGGCGGAGAAGGAGAAGGAAGAGCAGAGAGAAGCACAGAAGACAGCTGCACGGTTAGCTGAACTGGAAGTGGCGGAGAGGAAACGAAAGGAGAAGGAAGCGGAGCGACAGAAGCAAGAGAATGAGCGCACAGAAGCTCAGGTTGATGAGGCGTCCCAAAGCATATCGAAGTTATCTTTCCTTCAACCTGAAGATGAAGAGATGGAGAATGCTGAAGAGGAGAAGCGTATTCCGCTTCCAGCATGAGACATTGTCCTTTTTCCCAGCATTGTTGAGCATATTCATTCTTGCATAGCAGTGGCGTTCACAGGGACATTTGACATAGTACATTGATCCAAATCATACCGCTCATCCAAGCAAAATCGCTTGGAATACATCGATCCTACCATTATAACCCAAGCTTTCAGGTTGCTGTAATTCCTGAGTGTTATGCTCGTTGACGCGTTTTCACTGGAAACCCACTGTATTGACTTGACCCAATGTGGTGACATAGCTTACCTCGGATACCTACTGATAAATCATCTCAGTGTGCAAAAACACCAACAACTACACCAGGCCACCCTACATCCCAAACATCACAATACTTAATAGTCGTAGACAATCTCAATGTTCGGGTGGAAGGAGCGGTCCTGTCGTCTGCTTCCGATCCGCTAAACCCCATTCAGCCTCCCGTTGCCAAGGCCGATCGCGAACCTCAACCTCATGTTCAAACTGCCGTCACCAGCTGCAACCTCCGAGCCCCACGCAACAACCCCGCCGTCGTCTACGGACCCTCCAATTTACATCCATACCGCCCTTTCAATTCGACCCGATACCTGGCAATTACCAATGCAGTCCCTCCGCGCCGCCACCGGCGCTTCTCGGTCCCTCACCCGCACAGTCACTGTTCGCTACCCGCTCACTGCCCGAGCCTTCTCACAGTCACAGGTCGTACGGGGAGGCGGCCACGAGAGCCATTACGACCCGCCGTCAGGATGGCTGTTCGGCGTCAAGCCCGGCGAGCAGTATGAGAAGGAGGGGTGGGAGAATGCCATGTTCTGGGGCTTTGGTGGCGCGTGCGCTTTTGGGGTTATTGGCTATGCATTCAAGCCTGACACTAGGTATGTTCTACAGTTTTGGTGGAAGCATAAAGGGACATTGAGCAGTTTAAGGGTGGGAAGGGAGGAGGAACGGATATCTAGAGCGAAACGCGCTTGAGATGGGGATACATGGTTTTGGGAGGGCACGATCGAACGTGATAGCTGACTTTCAAACAGCATTCAAACCTGGGCCCTAGAAGAAGCACGACGACGACTGGAAGCTGAGGGCATCCTGCCCGACCCGGACAACAAGAAGGAGTAGGCCATGTACGACTATGCGAAGCGATAGACTCCAGCAGCAAGGGCGGCGGTTACTTTTGACAAACTGAGTCAACGAAACTGTAAATAGCGGACTACGACCAGTGGCGAGTGTTTTCCTTTTGTGGCATAGGCTCATAGAGTCGGGCGGCTGCGTAGCCGATGATCATATTACAAATGGCATCTATTTTCCCTTTTTCCCTGCAATTCCATTCGAGTGTACAGATGCTATGATTCAGGTGTGCGTCGTGTTTGGATGGGCTTTGAAATTGGAAGTCGCCTCTTTCAGAGGTTTGGTCAGCGGCATCATCGTGAGATATGTACTGCACATTTGAGGTGCCGTTACTTTTCAAGAACCGGCTAGCAACTTGTCCCTTGCCAATCTCTGTACCAAGATCAAGAACAGGTTCTTTTAGCTATTTTCACGTATCGCTTAAATCTCAAAAGTAAGTAATTCGCATTTTCGCCAACAATTGTGACTGGAATTATACGGTCTTTGAACGATTGGTAGTGAATGCTGATCGAGGCAGCTCTGTAACAGGCAATCAGTATGGTGGTACTGCGATGTTGGTAACATTATATCATGCAAACATGTTGCGACACGCCATGAGCATAGGAGCATACATACCTGATGTAAAGTGGCGCAGAAGCTGTTCTCCACAAGATGCTTGGTCAATTTGATATTTTGTCGATGCAGGATATGGTGCAGCGGCCTGATAAGGCTGATGTAGGAGAGGTGTCTTGTTAGGTCCTGCAATGCAGCTATCCGAAAGAGAAGACTCAATCGTGCTGTTTGATCCACGCCTGCGCTTGTGAGATTACTTGACGCTGCACTTGACAGGAGCTTATATCACAAAACCGCATCGCGCTCAATTTGAGCTATTTTGAATTCAACAAGCTGACCAATAGAAAGGAGGCTACTTAGAAGACAAATAATAGTCGGCATTAGGACGAAATAAAAATATGGCCCGTAGACGTGCAAAGGCATATGTTATCGAGAGATATGTGCATTTCAGAACTTGATATTTCCCGTACAAATAGAACAAGCGCAATATGTCATCAGCAAAATACTCAACGAGTGTGGTGATTTGCGAGCAGATTTTTCACTAAAGGTCCAGTGTACCATACTTCATGATTGCGACTTTTCAACAGGCGCTGCAGACAGTGCCGCCCTATTTCTGCTCACGTCAACACATTTTTCGAGAAGTTTTCTGATATCCTAGGCTGTTGAATGAGGCTTCACTTTCCAGGAATTAATCAACAAAATCCCCCCTGTCCGATCTGTTTATCATAGAGGAACGGTCCACAGTCTGTGGTAGGAACTACACATTTACAAACCCATCGTCAGCCAACCACTGCCGGTTTCGTCTTCTGACTGCGCAATGTGTCACTTCACTGCCTTCTACTACAACAACTGTCTTTGTAAACCACTATACTCGACATCAGATGGAGGTGATATTGTAGAGAAATCCTGGTCAAACCGCCTCCATATCGACGCCGACGCCGTTCCTTACCAAAGATGTCTTCAATACAAGCTTTTCTTGATGACTTATGGCACATCTAAATCAGCAGAAGACATTCAATGCCGCAATCTTATTATCAAACGAATTTATTTTTCAGAAAAGCCATGCTTTAAGTGTTTTCACCAAAGTATGGTTAATTCCCAAACTGCACGTCAAGAAACAGTTCTGGTGTCGGACTTCCGCTTCACGAAAGAGACAGAAGAGAAGTGGACAAGACTTTGTAGGGTGTATGAGAAGGGTACGCTTAAGATGACCACAACAATTATGCAGAGAACACTGAACCGCCTCAATTCACTTCGAGGTGCGGCGGAGGGAAAAAGCAGCGAAATGCCCTCAATAGTTACAGAGGACAAAAAGGGGAAGGACAGTATATGGAAAGCACATTTACTCCAAGCCGCCCAGAGATACCCATCAATGAAGACACTATTGAAGAAAGAGTTGTGTAGGGCTGATAGCAAAAGGAATTTGGTAGACAAGGCTCCATTAAAGCGGACGGAAGAAGAAAAAAAGCAACGCTTGGAGAAGATTAGAGAACGCCTTGCACAGTTCAATCAGTCAAGAGCAGCAGCGACGAGCACAGTGAATGCTCAGGAACAAATTGCACAAGAGAAGCCATCCAGGCAGGTAGTAGGCATTGAGCGTGGTTTAGTCAAAGAGTCGTTTGTTGAACAGCTGTCTGATCAGCAGCCAACCATCATATCATCTTCAGCGACAACAGGGGTTCAACAATTGGAGTATAGCACTTTAGAAGAAAGGACACAGCCCATTATGAAGCTTCCGCTGGAGAGACACAGACGAGGCTCACCGAGAGGAAAAGATTACAGGTCATACAGCTACAAACCGCGGGTTGGAAAAGGCCCGCATCCACAGCGTGGTGGTCTGTCTTCCTCTACTTACGCAGACGGAGACTGCCCTACTTGTGGTCAACATATGCCAAAAACGATCAAGTTTCATACTATTACTAACATCTCAAGGCCACATGTTACTGCCCTCTTGCCCGCTCGATTAAGACCAGATGCTGTGGCTTTCGTGCCAGCCCAACAGCAACTCGAGCCGCCCAGGTTGATCAACTGTAATACGTTGTGACAGGTTAAACCATGATTACGCCCTTCAGCTGGTTATGCAACAAAATGCGAACTAAGCAGAATGTAAATAGTGGTCCAAAGGCGGAGCCACGCCCTTCCAGGCAAAAAGACGGGCTGTGATTGTCAGAAAACGCGCCACAAGTATTGTCAGCCAATCATGCAGATTTGGACCCCAAACAATGTGCTACCAACACCCAAGCTTTGGGGGTAGGCTATTTTCGTGTTAGCCATAAGAGATCAGGGGGAAAAGGATAAAATCGACTGCATGGTGAAAATCTCTATTGCGCTTACATTTATTTCTTTCGTCGTAATCTTCGGTTCGACCTAGCACTGGAGGGCATTAGCATACCACGGTATTTCGAAATGCGATCCCATCTGCAGCAGACTTTTGCTCTTCTTACTTTAATAAATTTTGTCCATTGCCAAATTTCAACAACATGGGCAAGCTCGAGATTCATCGGATATTATGTGGCGCCAGATTCTAGTAGGCTTTGATCTTATGTTCTGTGTTCAACGCAGCTAATATTGACCCAGTCGAGCCGTTGCTAGCGGGAAATGCCTGGGTAACGTCAGCGTCTTTCGCAGGTGACTGTAATAACAATGGTCGTTGTGTAATGGCAACCGATTGCGCAAATGGTACACTATATTTCGACAACAAGGCTAGTATGAGCTGGTGAGCCAATACGTCTTCCCACGAGGTCCTAGTAATGATTAACCCTTCTAATAGCAGCGGGGCACAGACCTGTGTCGAAATGACTATATTTGCGCAAAGCCCAAATGTGCTTCCTTCAGCATACAACTATGGCTGTCGCGTGGGATGGAAAGCGAATACTATATATCGTGAACTTGCTGCAACAATAACATCCTCAAGTTCTATAGCTTCGAGTTCTTCAAACCAAGGCCCTACCACACCAACGGCAACTATGTCGAGCACGGGAGTTTCGTCAACACCAACCTCAACCCCTCCGCTTGCCTCTGAATCGCCGAACAGGGCTTGGATAGCGGGCGCTGTAATTGGACCTGTGATTGGGATCGCGCTGATTGCCGTAGCAGTAATCTGGTGGAGGAGGAGAAGAGCTCAAGGCAACAATGGAGAGAAAAGACCTTTCGAGCTTGGTCATGAGTATGCAGAGTTCGTGTCGGTGACGCGATATCACGAAAAGGATCATGTCACTCGACCTGTCGAACTACCAAGCTCGCAGCAGCCATCTGAACTTGGCACTTATCCAGTCCGGTGATGTCAACACATGAAGGTTGTGTTTCGAAGAGTAGAAGATGATCCCAGTGTTCCGTTGAGGAGGCCAACACTTGCTTTGCAAACATTGCTTTTCAGGCTCAAGTTCAGCAGTTGCTCTCGCCTACTTGGTCTTTCTACACCTCTGAAATGGTCGTATTGGTCCGTAGGCACAGTTTCCAGCCGATGTACTAGGCGTGAAAATGCTCCAAGCAACTTGGCCTTGGTTAAGATGGGGCGTAACAGTGTCAGTGCAGGTTTCGTAGATCGTCCGCGGAGCATGATAACGAGTTTCAAGTGAAACTCCAAGAGGTCATTGCTCGCGCCAGAAGCTTGTCTCAACGTACGACTCCATACACGTGCTAGATGATTTTATCGATTAGTTTGTTGACAGACTCAAACTACGTCCCATTCACCGCACAGGTCTGTTTCTGCATGACAAGCCGTTGTGTTGAATCAATCTGCAGATCGTCACGGAGGCGTTTATGGTTTCATGAGAGGTCTGGAGGAGATTTAGATCGTTCTCTGAAAGCAACAAAACACATTGCAGAGCACCATACAATGGGCAGAAATAGTGAGGTGAGTGATGCCAACACTGTTCGAACCGCTCTTCTTGGAAACACTCCTACCAACATGCCAAGAGCGGAACGTGCATTTCCATATTTAATTTTAACATCTCCGCGCTTCGCCGCACCTCATCTTTCCTTCATCAACATGTGGCGAAGCACATGCGCATGGTGACGCCTCATTATTGTTCGCATACTTGCGCATGTCCCGTGATTGCGTAACACACCCGAAGCTACATCACGGGCTTTACTACTGCCATTGTTTTGCCAATCTTACTATTTCACGCGGTGAGAACTGACAACAGAGGAGACTAATCGCACGCAAGATACGCTCATACAGTCTCCAACAGCATAAAAGGAACGCAATTCCACTGCAGAGGCCTTATCAGTATGCCCATATGCTACAGTGCCTTATTGGTCCACAAGTCTTCTACTCCCCAGCTACAGACCAGCTCAAGGGTTACATTGATATTGCGGCTCAACCGTCAAACCCGGTCACAGTGCATCACAAGACACGCCATTCGCTAACTTCTGAGCGAGATGGCCGTCTACCTGGATTCCAGCCGCCCTAGGCCGATTGCCGTTCGCGTACTGGTGTGAGGTTCATATCGAGTGGGCGGAATTTATATTGGCTGGACGTTGCTTGATTAGGCTGAACTCGACTTTGGGTTTATGACAAAGTACCCTGCGCCTCAGCGAAATCACCAGAACGGTGAGCAGTGGAAGTGGGGATAGGCACCAAGGGATTCGCTAGAAATAGGTTTGAAAGGATCACAGAACGAAACACAATGCACATGTTTCTGCGCTTCAACATAGCTGTGAAGCGTTTGTACCTGATGCGAACGCCTATCCTTGGCGTACGTATCCTGGCCAATGAACTAGAGTGCGCTAAATGCTAACCGATCATTCGGAACAATGCCACTTTGCGAAGATTCAAGGGGGCCGATTAAGCTTCATGCGTTGCACGGCCAATTCTTGAGGAATCTCGTCCCGTTTCTTCCGGAAGCTTCACGTCGCTTGCTGGATGCCACGCTTTTTTGAGCTTTTCTTGCCGAAATTCCCATCGTCAGGTCATCTGGCATCCGTCTTACGATGCAATTCCGGTCACGCGATTCTTCCGACCTCCCTGCACTCTTCAGGACAAGACCTGAGACGTGATTGACAATGGGTGCGATGTTGCCCCGTTGCCGCTTCATCAGGCAGAAATCAAACCAGTTCCATCTTTGCAGAGTAATGCCGGGTGGTACTACAGTAACGAGACCTGAGTGAATTCTGCCGCTACGCCACCCAAGAGATGCAAGCTACCTAAGGTGTCTTGGTCTCTAGGCCAAAAACCGACATCCAGGAAAAGATCATGAGCCTCATGACCTTCGCCTCAGATTACCTTCCACATGCGGTCCGGAAAATCTTTCTAGAAGTTTTCCAACTATGTGCAGACTTGTGTCGATTGAAACAATCTATCCCAACCAGGTTATGAAACCACTAAGACCAGGAACAGCATGATCTACAACCGTCAGAAAGACGATGATCCTTGCAGGAACGAATGTAACTCTTCGCAAGCTGGCGTCTCTTTTCACAATAGAGCAAGCCAAATTCAGCAGTACACGATGCACGATCATAATATGACACGTAGTGAAGCATCTACACTAGGCACAAAGATCAACATTGAAGGTCAGATGAGTTGATCCATCTTTTCGCCTCCTGGCATAGGGTCCTGGCCCGTCAGTGTCACGGTGAATTGAGGACTAACAAGCAACCGCCAATCAAGGTTTGAGGCCATAGTACATGGTAGTGATGAGCTCCACATACCTCCCAGCGCATTGTCATGTCCACTCTCTCCTTGAGGCAATGATCCCGGACAAAGTGGCGCACAGATCTCTCCGCAGTACCCCAGAGTACCCCACGATGAGAGTACGACTAAGTTGTCTTCATCTACTCTTCATTACTCTGGCACTTCTAGTACCCTTCCACAATCCCGACCAGCCGTAGCCCTTCTGACATTGGTGATAATGCCCTCGTTCGGATACAGGGATACAGATCTTCTGCGCCTTGCAATAACCTGTGGTCATATGGGTACAATTCCAAGGTACCGCGGATAGTGCTGGATAGCATTGACATTTCTATATAAGAGGACTGTCCCATCGTGCAAAGTTTCTCCATCATCCCACAACAGTCACTTCTTCCACAGTCAAAATGTACAGGTCTCTCGCCCTCGCATCGCTCACTCTCTTCGGAGCCGCCCGCGCTCAGCAGGTTGGTACCTCCCAGACCGAGACTCACCCCAAGCTCTCTTGGAAGACCTGCACTGGCACTGGTGGCAACAGCTGCTCTACCAAGGCTGGTTCCATTGTGCTCGACTCCAACTGGCGATGGTCGCACGTTATCAACGGATACACAAACTGCTTCGATGGCAACTCGTGGAACACGACTGCCTGCCCTGATGGTCTTACTTGCACAAAGAACTGCGCCATCGATGGTGCTGACTACTCTGGTATGTATACGGAAGCCGTAAAGATGTAATCAACACATGCTTACCAATTTCAAGGCACCTATGGTATCACCACCTCCAGTGATGCTCTTACCTTGAAGTTCGTCACCAAGGGCCAGTACTCCAGCAACATTGGCTCGCGTACCTACCTCATGGAGACCGACACCAAGTACCAAATGTTCAACCTCATTGGAAAGGAGTTCACCTTCGACGTTGATGTCTCCAAGCTACCTTGCGGTCTGAACGGTGCTCTGTACTTCGTTGAGATGGCTTCTGACGGTGGCCTCAACAAGGGAAACAACAAGGCTGGTGCCAAGTACGGAACCGGTTACTGCGATTCTCAGTGCCCCCATGACATCAAGTTCATCAACGGCGCTGCTAACGTTGTTGGCTGGAACCCCTCCCCCAACGACCCCAACGCTGGAGCTGGTGAGATCGGCGCCTGCTGCCCCGAGATGGACATCTGGGAGGCCAACTCCATCTCCACCGCTTACACTCCCCATCCTTGCAAGACCAAGGGTCTTCAGGAGTGCAAGGGCACCACCTGCGGTGATGGTGACAACCGCTATGGCGGTATCTGCGACAAGGACGGCTGCGATTTCAACAGCTACCGCATGGGTGTCCGTGACTTCTACGGCCCAGGCGCCACTCTTAACACCAACCAAAAGATGACTGTCGTCACCCAGTTCGTCGGCTCTGGTACTTCGCTCACCGACATCAAGCGATTCTACGTCCAGAACGGAAAGGTCTTCAAGAACTCCAACTCTGCCATTGCTGGCGTCACTGGCAACTCCATCACTGATGCCTTCTGCGAGCAGCAGAAGACCGCCTTCGGTGACACCTCCTCATTCAAGGCCCTCGGTGGTCTTAAGGAGATGGCTGCCTCGCTTGCCCGTGGCCACGTCTTGGTCATGTCTCTCTGGGACGACCATGCGGTCAACATGCTCTGGCTCGACTCTACCTTCCCCACCGACGCTGACCCAGCCAAGCCTGGTATTGCCCGTGGTACTTGCCCCACCACCTCCGGTGTACCTGAGGAGGTTGAGAGGGACTCGCCCGGCGCGACCGTCATCTTCTCCAACATCAAGTTCGGCCCCATCGGCTCCACCTTCGCTCAGCCCGCATAAATGCCCTGAAGTGATTGGGTAGGATCGGATCAAAATGATGAGATGCTGGATGCACCGAGGGGTGGAAATGGGAAATGTTCCGCTTGTCTATACTTTCGCTATACTTCACAACTGTAAATACTTTTGGTGGTAGAAACCGTATATATAGAGACGAATAGATTGCATAAGAAAATTGCACTTTCACTATGCTGGTGACGTCGGGCCTTTGTGGCTATGGAAAATCCCTAAAACTGTCTACCCCTTTCCGCGTCTTGCCGAAGTAAGCTCTCAGCAACATTTCTCGAAAGCTCTAGCCTTTCTTCTTCGTCTCTCCTCTGTGCCTCTTCATTCTCGCTCCTCGTCCTCCATGTCCTCGGTCGGGCTCTCGACCTTCTGACATCACCTCCCTGTTCCTCGCTTGAATCTTTCCTCATAAATGACCGATAAATGGGCGATCGTGACGTACTTCGAGTTCTAGCAGATGTTTCAATTACAGCTTTGCCTGCGTTGTCAGCGCTCTCAAACGCCCTCTTTGTGTCCCCGGGCCGAAGGCTCGTCAAACGAACTATATCAGTGACAACATTTGAATGTCCCTCCACAGGAACACCGTGCGCGCGCCAACTTGTTTCGAACGGAGATCGCCCGGTGCCGAGATCACGCCAGGTTTGTATAACAAGCCGTACTTGTCCGCCTATCGAGTTCGGGAATTCATGCACACTGACACTCCAATCTGTTGCACATGTCGAGCACATTTGTGTAAATGGGTACTTCCAGCCTCTCCGTACCACGTTGTCGATGGCAGCCATCAAGCCGGTGTGTCCATGTTCAGAATCCCGGTGTCCGGCGAGAATGTGTGGGAGTGTTGGCCAAATATGTTTGAGCAGATTCTTATTTGACGTCGACCATGATGGTAGAACAATAGCGTAAGTCGAATGAAGTAAAAAGTGGCCTTTAACCACTTTAGCTTCGCACTGCAGCCTTGTTGGAACGGGAGTTTTGAAGATCTTGGCCATTGAGCTACGGCTGTAGGAAAGGTCTTCTAATGGAATTCCATGTTCAGGACCCCATGTTGCGCAGTTCACGGCCAATCGGACATGGTGGTAGCAGAGCATATAATCCGGGCCGGCTTGGAGATAACTGCTGAACTCGGCACAATCTCTTTTCTTTTCTCGTGCTCGCGCTTTGGGTCCGTCTCCTACATTCCAGGCGTGAAATTTATCGCACCACGCGCAGAACCAGTGGCCTGGGAAGGCTCGCTCGACGACAACTTCAATAGTTCGACGCTTCTCGAAGCGTGATTTGGAGGCCTCGATGTACTTGGATAGATGATTCGTGCCGACAGCGTAGCAAACGAAGCGGCTTGATAAGCAAAAAGACGCCGCTGAGGCGTTGTCTAGATATGAAGTAATTTGCTGAACAAGTTCAACTGGAAGTGTAAGGATGGGCGCGATTCGACCCTGCTTTATAGTAGCGAGCGACTCCGAAATATCATTATCGCGGTTGGAATCCAAGCTTGTCCTTGCGGTCAGGGCGCCAGACGCGGAATCGACGGAGGAGGAAGTGGTTGTGTGTGACTTTGAAGAGCTTGAGCTCATAGATCGGCGGAAGATGCCCATCTTGCCGTACATTGTCCTAACGCTGAAATTTTGAGGGTCGAAGTATAAAAACGTTTGAAAATTCTAAGTCTGAATACTTCCAGGTCTCTTCCTCGGTCACAACGGTGGATCCTCGGGCAAAGACAGCCGCGTTGTTCAAATCTAAGCCAAGGGAGCTGCAACAAGTGAATAGAAGCAGCGACGACGGTCCAGAATGAAAATATCTCAAGACATGTAATCACGTCTCTACATGCCCTCGAATCAGAAATCCCAAGTATTTGTCGTCCACAGGAACAAAAAGTAAGGCAAACAGCCCTTCCAGCGCCGACGGCGCCCAACCGCTACTTATCAACCCTGCCCACTACGGGCCGCACATAAAGAGCCTCTGACAGATGACAGCAGCATGAGCACGCTAAGCATCATCCAAGCACAGGCACGCGACGCGGTGTGAGATAAGACACCAGATACCTTGACATGGGTGGCGGTGAGTTGAGACATTCAAGAGGTCGTGTGGTGGCTCAGTCATTCACCTGATGTACGCTTGCTAGCTTAATGGCGTTAGCATGGCGCTGGCTTGGGCCTAGCCCCATCGTTCGACTTCGGCAAAGTTGTAATATTTTGCGCATGCACCCGCTGTAGCCATGCGCGAGGCCTGCATGTTGGACTAGGCACGTGGCAGGCTGTTGTAAACTTTGAAGTCGCTGGGTAGGTTAAGCGTGACAGCGAATTAGTGTCCTGAAGTATTGATTGGATATACAACGCTTGCTATGCTATGTGTAACTGGTGAATATAATTAGAGAACTTTGCTCGGAGAAACGAGTTTCGTTCTAGAGACATGTTCCATGCTCTTTAAAATGTAATTGTACAAAGACGCCTGTCTTTCCTATGCGCCAACCGTAGATCGGTCATCACGGCCTTTACGTGATCGTCAGTCATTCCCCAAGTCTTCACGCAATCATCGTATTGACAACTAACAACACCGGGCGGTCAAGGCTCAGTCTATCGTGGGAGCTCAAGGTTGAGGTTGAGCTGAGGGACTGGAGGTCCAGTTCCAGATCTTCGTCTACGCTCACGCTCGTTGAAACCAATCGGTTGGTCGAGTTGTGTGACCTTCCTGAACTTGCCGCCAACTCCACGCATCCAGTCTTCACCCTCATCAGCACCAAGCCAGTACTTGGGCGCGCCACTCAGCATCACGCGTCCAACGTTGCCTTTCCAGCCGTTGCCTTCCTCCTTACCCTCGTTGAAGGGATTCTCAGCCAGGTCGTTCGCGGAGGTTTGCATGTTGTTCGAGGTATACCACGCAGCAGAGGAGGCGTTTGCGGCGATATGTTGGCGTAGGCACTGGCGCGCAAAAGCCAGCATGATGAAGACGAAGTAGACTCGTAGCGCCCAGAAACCGGAGATTAGGGAAATGCTCATGATACTTCCACTCTGAAATACGGCATTTCCAAGACCTGCACCAGCACTTCCTGTGCCTTGCCCGAGTGCGATAGCATTCTGACCGGGCTGGACGCCCTCAGTCGGCTCGGCGATAATGTCGACTTCCGAGACGTTGTATTTGGGGCTTGTGAATCCGGCATTCTCTGACAATCCCGGTGAAAGAGCGGAGTTCTCGTCTGGGTGAGCAGCAAGTGTGTAGAACCATGCGATTCCAAAGAAGGCTGTGTATAGTGCGTTGATGACTGAGTCGAGCGCATACAGATGCGCAAGTAGGACCGACTCAAACGGACTTTGTAATCGGATGTGCTTGTATAGGTATACGGTGGAGAGGAGTGCAATAGTGGAGTAAAGGTACATGGATAGTTGCCAGCCATCAATGTGTGCACCGGTAAGCAGAGCGAGAAGTCCGTAGACGCCGGACGCTTTGTTTATGACTTGTAGAAAGGTGATAATTTCCGCGCCGGTGCGGAGGGACATTTTCTGGAGGAAAGTCTGCCAACCAAAGTCAGTCCCGTCATGGCGCTGTAGGTTGTTTGAAGTTAGAGTTCGCGACTGCCTGACGTACCTTTGGGCGCGGTATCTCAAGGATGTGCGAAGGCGCCATCATGGTGGTTAACGGTGGCAGAGAAAAATCTCCACGCGCAGCGAAAGTATGACAGAACTAGCAATGCCACAGTATAACTGCTGATTACGTGTAGGGGGTGAAAGGGTTGTTGGGTGTGAAAGAGCTTGAGGCCCGTTGACGGAAGCGCCGGTAGATTTGCTCATCTTGCAGGGCTACGCTAAGCCCCTTTCCGTGGCGGCGGCCGTGCACGCCTACATCCTTGAACGTCATCTTCAACATGAGAATAAGCGTAGAGGCTCCATTTAAACTGCACGCCATCTCAGAAGTTTGTAAAATGGTGGTGCTGTCTCAAATTCCTGGGGGCATACTTGGGCAAGAAACCTACTTGTGACGCAACTTTGGAACAGCTCGCCTGCACTTGCCAATTCCAAGCTGCTCTCAGCTGCGGGCACGTGACATGGTATCGCGCCGTTGAGCTACATTGTATAAGAGCTGAAATACCCCACATCTCGACTAACTCACTTATTATCAGTTAAGTACGATCAATTTTTTATGGCGGACTACCGACCACCAGCACCGAAGCTTCAACAACAGGATCTCAAGGGCAAAGTAGCCGTGGTAACGTATGTAGTTCTGATTTCGCACATGAAGTACCAAGAATCCCTTAATTGTGCATTGAATTTATAAACCGCCCGGCGCTTTTCATTAATATCTCATTATGTGTTAGTTTGGGCTCATTTGTTCGAGGTTACATCGATATACGAAGGTGAATTGTCAACACGTTTAGAACCTACATTTCTTTGAAAAGTCGTACTTTCCCAGCGTCACTCCATCATCCATCGCTTACGGTGAACTCAAATTCCTTAATCAAAATCAACACACCTTTCCATATCCAATGCCATATATCAGCCTCCAGCAACACCCCTTGGAATACTAGTCCTCAGCATTCCCCATCTACTTCCTCGATAGCTTCTAATTTGACCTCCCAGCGGCGCAACAAAAGGCATAGGCCGCGCCATCGCCCTCGACCTCGCAACACGCGGCTGCTCCGTCCTCGGAACTTACACCACCCCCGAATCCGCACACAATTTCGACACCCTCGTTCACACTGTAAAGGACCTCTACGCATCTGGAGACCCCGCGCCAACCCTCCACGGCGTACCCGCTGACATCACCTCCCTCGCCTCTATCGGCACCCTACTCTCCCACCTCGAGAAGGCGTTCAATGGCGCCAAGCTCGACATCCTCGTCCTCAGTGCAGCCATCAATGTGCGGCCGAAGATCGGCAGCGCAAGTGACGCCGACATTGAAAGCAGCCTAACCGGCAATATCCACTGGCCAATTCTCCTTGTGGAGAATCTAGTCCGGCAGCAGCTTTTCAATTCAAATGCGCGAGTTGTGGTCCTCTCGTCTGACCGTGTGCGCGACCCTGGGCCCGGTTCCTCGATATTCAATGCAACGAAGACGGCGCTCGAGTCGCTGGCGCGCTCGTGGGCTGTTGAACTTCCCCTCTCCTTTCCTGGGACGACTGCTAATGCGGTGAGTGTGGGGTTGACGGATACGCCGGGAGTACGGCGCTTTCCGGCGGCGGCGGTGGAAGCGTTGAAGGCGCAACGGTTGAAGAAGGTGAGGGTTGTCGAGGGGGGCAGGATGGGGTATCCTGAAGATGTTGCGGATGTGGTTGGATGGCTTGTCAGTGAGAAGGCAAGGTGGCAGACGGGGAGTGTTGTGGCTGCTAATGGAGGAGCAGAGTGGGTTGGTGGCACTGCGTAGGAGAGCTTTGGGAGGTGATTGTGGAAATATATTGCTATTGCTGTAATGCAGCGGAAGGGGTATTTGGATTTACAATACTAGTAATACAGCTCTAATGCTAGCCCATATCTTTTCAAGTACGCCAGAAAATGCCCAGGGCGTTGTTGCCCGTTACACATCCAGTCAGAGATGCGCCGAAGATGCATATCTTTAATGAGGATATACCTATATGTCCCGAAATCGAATACGGGAGAATTTTAAAGTCTTTAACAACAGCATTTCTTACATGCTGGAATGCGTAGTTGTCGAGTTTGACTGGTTAGGCGTACGCCTCTTTAGCAGGTCGCCAACTTCGTTGGAGAGCTCGAGAGTGCGTCGTTGATGCTCATTCGCAAGCGAGTCGATCTGGCCCGCTAGAAGGCCATCCTGGTACACATTTATATCGTCTGTCGATGGGGACGTCTCGGCCAGCGCCTGATGGTCGTTGACAATATCCTTCGCTTCATCAGGCATCCCCGGCGGCGCAGGGATGTCATGGTTCTCCCTCTGCGCCTCCTTAGCCTGCCCATCCAGCTTCTTCCTGGCCAGCTCTCTTTCTTTCCTCATTCGCGCTCTTGCCTGTTCAATGAAGGAGAACTCTGTTAGCGTCTTTTCAATTTGGTCCTCGACTTGCTTCTTCGTATAGTTGGCAAGGGTCCTGGTTGTGAAGACGTTCGGGAAGCGGTAGCTGAGCCACAGATAGCACACAAGCATCTTATGTAGCTGTTCCAATTGATAAAGATACTTTCGGTCGCCAGATGGTGGTTGATCCATTACGTTGAGTGGTAAAGACTCAATATCGAGTAGACTACCAGACTTTCCATCGGCTATGCACTCAGCAAGCGCACGCAGAAATAATCTCTCGCCACTGTCTCTCATGTTGATGGGAGCAGCGCAAATCATGATTCGATCCTGTATACTCAAATTCCTAATAGTGTGAATGTTGTCGGCTATGGCCAGCTGATCTTTCAAGGCACAGAGATGGAAGCGGGGATGGATCTCGGAAATCTCGTGAAGGCGCAGCATAATATAACTGAAAGGCGTGCCGGGCGGAAAGTAGTTGGCGAAACGTTCAACGATAAGTGAGGGAGGGAAGAGGCCAGCTGACTTGATTGGCTCAGGCTCCCGGTCCATGCCTCTTCGGAGGTGCTCATGGTCTATCTGGTCAAGCGTGGTGACCCATCCTACGGTCCGTTGTTCAGGCTGTTGCGGCTTTGTGTCATCTAGGCTAATAGCAGAATCAGCAGTGGTGGCAGCGACAGCATTGCGCGAGTCGTCGCTGACTGCTTGATGGGCGGTTTTGTAGCGGCCAGCACGACCAGCGATTTGCTTGATCTCGGAAATTTGCAGCGGTACGTAGTCAACACCATTGCTCTTAATGGTAGACTCGAAGATGACTCGCTTGATGGCACTGCACTTGTTAGCTTCATTATGACAGAGCTCAGGGAGACAGGGCGTACAGATTTAGACCCATACCAATGGCATCACTGGCCACTAAAAAGTCATAGTCGTTGTCTGGGTCATTGAACAATCGTGCTTGCTGAGCTCTGGTCTCTGGGGGTAAGCTGCCGTAGACGATGGCGCATTTCTTCCCAGTCTGTTTCTCAATTTCTCGTCTTAACGCATGGATCCCTAGAACTGTGAAAGCAACTATGCAGTCGCCCTTCTCGAGGAGTCTGAGCTTGCCGAACAGACTCCGGGACTGGACCTGCAGCGGCGTCAATCGCTCATACTCGTGCAATACGACCTTGTCGCCAACAAGAGCACAGAGCTCGCGCATTAGCGGCACAGTTCGCGCTTCTCCACAAAGATGGATCTCTTTTGCCTGCAGCCCCAGAAAAGCCTGGGTCCACGCCCATCCTCGATCGCGGTGGCTGATCATCTGTATCTCATCGATGACAGCAACATCGAATGTTGCATTCAAGGGCGCCATCTCTACAGTGCAGCTGTACATGGCCGCAGCGTCGCCCTGAGGCATGCGCTGCTCCTCGCCAGTGACGAGAGCGCATGGCTTCCCCTTTGCATTCAGCCGTGTGTAGACTTCGTGTGCCAGCAGCCGCAGCGGTCCAAGGTATATGCCTGTTTCTGCTTCTTCGAGGCGCTTGAGTGCGTGGTACGTCTTGCCCGAGTTGGTGGGTCCTACATGTAGATGCACAGTGCGAGGAATCTGTCGTGTGGCTGGGTACCACTCGGCAGGATACCGCAAGTCTGCTACCTCTTTCTGATTCTCCAACTCGGCCTTGGTGAAGCGCCCACCACATGCCTGTGCATAGAACAGGTATCGTAACCGCGTCTCTAGTGTGCTCTTTCCCCGTAAGTCCTCGTCGGCCAACTTGGTCAACTCAGGCGAAGCTTGCTTCATCCACTGAGCTATAGACTTCTCGAAGGCGAGCCATACTTTATCGAACTCATCGCGACTCAGTTGAAGGCTTTCCAGGAAGGCGGGATTCACAAATTCCTGTTTAAGCTTTCCCAGCCGAAGGCGGAGAGTCTCACCAGCGGCAACGGGCTTTTCCTTTGCAACGCGAAAAGGATTTGCAGACTCGAGGGGGTTGAAATGACGCTTTACGTTCCCGCGGAAGTTTCTGGGTACGTGGACCCGGTGCGCGACCTGGATATGGGGAAGGAGGCGTTGTGCTTGCGATCGGGGGAGGGCAGCAAAGGCGCAGACGAGACACAGCGAGTTCCGCCGTGCGGGCAATGGAGGCATATCAATGACACGAATTAAGCAGAAGAGTCACCAGGGCCCCCAGCGCACAGTAGCAAAGACTTGCGGCGTCGCAATAAAGAGTGGCAGATCAACGATGTCATTGGGAATAAAAAGTTAAGCCAAGGCCATGTGGACCTCCGTCGCGCAAGGGACCGCCGCCCGCAAGTTGCAACACAACCGCCCAGCTGCGACAGGCTCTCCACACTGCGCACCTGCACTCTCGGGCCTCTGCAGCTCCCTTCTCACAGTACCCTCGAATACAACGCCGGCAGCTCGGCACCCCGGCTACAGCCTTGCAGCTTCCAGAGCTCTCAGCACCCTCACTTGCAGGTGGCTCTGTTGCCATACCCCGCCAACATGGCCTCGATGATAGACATTCAGCGAGAGCGTACGCGCCATGCACCGATACAGCCTCAGGCCAAGACAGCTAACATAGCATACAGTTATCCTCAACACCATTCGACAAACCACACGCGGCGACGTACGAAGACCCATCCCTCCCTCTTCACACTCGCGCCACTGACACTGTCCCAGTGGAAGATCCTCATTGTGGACGAAGACAGCCAGAAGCTCATAAACAATGTGGTCAAGGAAGATGACATCCTCAATTCGAACATCACCAGTACGCTGCAGCCAATACACCTCTAGCCACCAGTCCTAACCCCACCAGATATCGAACGCCTTGAGGATCGGCGACAGACCATACGAGACATGGACGCCATATACATCCTCACGCCCAAGCCACACATCGTCGATTGCATAATGGCCGAGTTTGACCAGAGGCGGTACAGGGGGTTCTTCTTGATATGGACGACTTGTAAGGACCTCGTCGTCTTGGTGCGCGTCCACGTGCTGGGCTAACACAATGGACAGTACTGCCGCCTCATCTCAAGGAGCGAATAGACCGCTCGCAGATGGCCCGAGAACAAATCAGGAGCTTCCAGACTGTGCACCTCGACTACCACCCACAAGAGTCCCATCTCGTCACTTTCAAAGACCCTTGGAGCTTCCCAATCCTCTACCACCCAGAGTGCAACAACCTTGTGGTTCGACATATGGAAGATATCGCCGAAAGAGTATGCATTCTATCTAGTGCCCTGTCCTACGCTAACGCTCCGTCTAGATAACCGGAGTCTGCGTCGCGCTCGGCGAGTATCCAATCATTCGATATTATCGACCACGGAACCCCACCCATGAGGCCAGTGTGCTCTGCTCACACCTGGCTCGTTTTGTTCAAGACAAGTTGGATATGTATGCCCAGTTCAACCAAGACTTCCCTCCGCAGTCAAATCGACCCCGTGGCGCACTCTACATCACCGATCGATCCATGGACCTCATGGCTCCGTTCGTGCACGAGTTCACGTACCAAGCAATGGCCTTTGATCTACTACCCATTCAAGATGGCGATAAGGTGACATACAGGACCATCGTGAACGAAGAGGACCCTGGCGCAGAAGAGAAGGACATGGAGATCTCCGACAAAGATAAGATTTGGGTAGAGAATCGCCATCGACATATGAAGGATACTCTTGACAAGTTGATCTCCGACTTTCAAAAGTTCATCGCCGACAATCCCCACTTCACCAACCAAGACGCCCAGAATGCTGCTGGCATGAACGGACTCAATGCTATCAAGGACATGATTGCCGGATTGCCGCAGTTCCAAGAAATGAAGGAGGCTTACTCATTGCATCTGACCATGGCCCAGAAGTGCATGGAGATCTTCCAGAAACACAAGTTACCAGATTTGGCCTCTGTAGAACAGGTATGTTCGGCGCATTTCACAGTCAAGCTTGGCTAATAAATGACCGCAGTGTCTTGCTACTGGCCTCGACGAAGACTATCGCAAAGCCAAGAATATGTCTGATCAAGTTGTACGGACACTAGATGAGGAAGAAATCACGCCTGCTGATCGATTACGCCTTATTGCCCTCTACATCCTCTTCCGGGATGGAATTCTACCGGCCGATCTCCAGAAGCTGTTGTTCCATGCGCAGCTACCTCCTCCAGATGGTGAAGTCATTCGCAACCTCGATCTTCTTGGGGCGCGCGTATCCAAGCAACTGAAAGAAAAACGAGATCCACCCCCACCATTATTCCCGCCCAAGGCGCCGCCACCACCAAATCAAGAGGACTATGGCCTATCTCGATTCAACCCCGCGCTTCAAGATGTGCTAGAAGAGCATGTACGCGGCACGCTACCACAAGACATATTTCCCTTCACCAAGATGTCCCCGGATGACGCAAACATGATGCAGGACAATGCTCCCGCAGCGTCACTACGCTCGGCGAAACCGACATGGGCGAAGACTCGTCTAGCAAGCGTTGAGCCACGACAGCGCGTTATCGTGTTCATGGCAGGCGGTGCGACATACTCCGAAGCCCGCGCCTGTTACGACGTTTCCAGCAAGACTTCTAGGGACGTGTTCCTTGTCACATCGCACATGATGAAGCCGCAACTCTTCCTCCGCCAGGTCGGCGACCTTAGCCAGAACCGACGTGCTCTACATCTGCCTATCGATCAGCCTCCTCCCAAGGCACCAGCCCACCTATTTGAGAAGCCAGAGCCACCAAAGCCGGCCCCGCCTCCTGCTGGCGCGAAGCCCATACCAGGAGGCTTACCATCAGGTCCAAGGGTCGGTGCACCAAAGCCACCAACAGCCGCAATGGGTGCAATCAACCTTAATTCATCGAAACATAGTCCTGCGCCATCGCAAAGCAGTGTAAAGCATGGCAAAGATGAAAAGGATAAGGAGAAGAAGAAAAAGAAGTTGCATTTGTTTTCATCCAAGCATTAACGAGACTGACAGTCTTGTCGGCCTTTGCATACCTTTCTCAGCACTTTTCTGTTTTGTTCATAGCGAGGACTGAAAATTACCTCATACTTTCAGCATAGCATGGCACGGCGTTTGACGGCACGCGTCACTGTTTAGAGATACCTGCTGGCAGGCTGGGGCACAAAGGAAATGGAGTGATATAGTTGGTGTAGACCCGGATTCATTTGGCCATTCTGCATCTCCCACTTAAGAAACAAAATATTACCTCCAGTCATATAGCTCATTTGACATGTGCCTCAAGCTGTCAGACCAGTGTACATCAAGCAATCTCTTCGACTGCTTCAACGTTAATGCAATCGTGCTCCGAAACGAAGGTAGGAGGCATTCTTAGTACATCCACTTAGTCGAGTAATCCTTGGGACTGATAGCCAACCCTTTCCCTTTACTCGCGCCCTTATACACAGCCTCCAAAATATCAATCAACTCTTGCTTATCACCGATCGTGAAATTGATTTTGTTGTTATTGCCCGTGCCAAAGTCGACTTGCATGTGCTTGTTGCGCCAGAAGAACATGACGGTGCATGGATCGTAGAGCTCGTACATTGCATTGAAGTCGGGTACGTCCTGTAGGTGAGTTAGCGCTATTGCGGGAGGAGATGAGTGAGGGGGAAAGAGTTGATGAGAAAGAAAAGTACCTTGTTGTTAACTACGTAGATGACGGCGAAGTTCTTCACTTTATCGCTGATCTTGTATAGATGCTCGTCCATGGCCATGCAGGATGGGTCCGAGTCACTGCCGAAGCGGAGGCAAACTATGCGAGACTCCTCGCTGAGCTGACCGAAAACTTTGTTAGTGAAATAGTTCTTTTCCTTGATGAGGTGGGGTGGCAGCTGGAACTGAGGGACTTGAGGACTGCTGTGGGAATGGTTGGGAATATACTTACGATTGCTTGGTCGACGTGCCAGGCCGAGGGGAGGTGTTGCATCATCACTGAGCCCATGATTACGGGTTGGAAATTCTGGTTGGACTTTTGAATGTTGTGTTTCTGTGCGAGTTGTGAAGTGGAACTGCCAAGTAGAAGAAGAAGACGAAGAAGGAGTAGGAACTGTGAGAATCACGTGCTAAGTTTGCCTATTACTTCCCATGGCTCTGGCTCACTGCAATTACCACCAGAGCTCTCGTCTAATCACCATGTGAAAGCACAACCCCAAATTTCTTAAGAAATGCCAAGTACTGTAAAAACCGACAAACTGAAATGGTATATCGCTAGCAAGATGCATATCGCTGTTCAATCTCGAACACCGCCAGAATAAAACTCCTCTATTCTCCTTTCCGGCGCATAGTACTCCACTCCACCCCTCGCTGCTCTCATACGCGCCTCCTCATTCCTCTTAGCCACCGATTGTTGCACAAACAAGTCATACTTGCTTCCCGTCGTCTGCTTACTCGCGGCAGCTCGGTTCTGATATGCCGTCCGCTCCTCCTCCTCCACCTGCCTCAAATCGGCCAAGAGATTTCTCTCACTTGGAATGCTCCTCTCGCTTGCACTTTCGCCAACCATGTCGGGGCGCCGCCGACCTGTGACGGGGTCGCGACCGGCTACCTGGCGTGCTTCGGCAAGGTAGTCGGTGGAGCCGCGTGGAGAGGCTTGCCGGACGAATCGATTTGTTTGTGTTGGCTGAGAGTTGGTATTGCAACTCGCGGTTTTATATGGCACTGTGTTGTTGGGGACTGGATTGTGCCCTGGGTGGTTGGCGTTCATGTAGGGGTTTGACTTGGAGAATTTGCTAAAGAACGACGGCATGATGGATATAGGGCTTATGAAAACGCCAATGAGTGCCTGGCCACGAATTTTTAAAAATTGAATATCCGTCCGATATGTAAATATGGGGCTTTGAGATGCGTCGGGATAGAGCAGTTGGCCAAATTTCCTGTTGCTATCGCTGGTAACAAAGGGATCCTAATGCGAGACACTGAATGCCTTCACGGTCCAAGCTCTTCTAGTTCCTCCTTTGGAGTACGCGCTCTCCTGACTGCAGCTTTGGTCGATGTTCTTGTCGCAAGGTCGCTTCGTCGGTCACAATATCACATGAGGGAGCCTAAATTTATTATTCCGCTATGAGCAACTATACACTGCTGCTAGGAGTCCACCTTTGCCCTTCCTGGGGGTTTTGAAGTCGCAGAGTGTGCATCAGTGATGCCTGCGTGTGACACGATGCGGACATTTATACGACATTGTGGAAGAGCCTATGTGGGAGCGGCAGCCTAGGCCAACGAGGGGGTCTAGCGTAAGGCTGCCAGCGCTAACCACATATCGAGCGAGCCGTGTAAAAGGATGATTCGTGGTAAGTTTCTCGCCTGCCCCTGGCAGAATGTGGTCGAGTTATTCTTTGCGACTGCTGGGATTGCTGGTCCGCCGAATTCAGGGTCATTCCAATATTATGTCCTTCTGTTTAGACCACTTTTTGACAAACATGTCAATAGAGACTATACCAATTCCAGTGCACTCCGATATCTCATTTTACTGGTAATGAGCATCACGTTGGAAGACACCATGGCACTTCGATATCGAGGGCGCTGATATCGGAACTGTTCACTGAATCACGATCCTTCCGGACATGTATAGACAGGGGCGTATAGGGACGGCTTGGCTCCCTGAAGGGCTTCCGACACCTGGAAGAGGCTGGCCATGATGGGTTTCGATTGCAACACACATATTTCTAGGGACAGCTACTACCAGCAGTGTAACGGCTATAATTGTCAGTGCTGGAGAACCATTGGGGCTGGCATCCTGTGATTGATATCTACGATGAGCGTGGTGGTGAAGGCGTAGAGCCCTTGAGTAATGCGCGCATACTGAGTATGAGAGTGCCCTTAGCCTACAATCACTGTCCAACATTGACGCCCACAGTTCGTTTACTTGACGATGAGACGAAGTTGCAATGATGATAGCGGAGGTTTCTAGTAAGATGCATGCGCAGGGATGGGCCGCCTTGCCGACTAGCGTGTCTCCACGCTTGGGATAACGGGCAACAAGCGGACCAAGGTTGCGACCACCACTCCTCTGACGCTCATCGCTCACACCATTTTCAGCGTTCACTCGCTGGATCTGTGTATCCATATGATCGCTATGCAGCGAGTCCGATAGAGCTGCTCGTATCCCTTCGACACGTTTACATTTAATATCTGGACACCCTCGGGTCTCCGTCAGCTGGCAAGCGATGGAGGCTTCCTCCGCGCTCACGAACGTTAGTTCGTTCCTTCCCTCCCCAGCGGATCTTTTAATGGTCTTTCCGCGCTTGTTTTCGAAGGCCAGCTATCTTGGTGATATGATTCGCTCTGGCGGCAGCGTTATTGCCGAACCGACTCTGGTCAACGTCACCAACAGCACCGTAGCTACGACCGCCGGACAGTTCGTACAGGAGTCTGTTGCAGCAGCATCGTTGGCAGCAGGCGCTCAGGATGAAATAGGCATGTTCCAGGCCCTCAAGAATGTTGCTAGCTTCTTCAGCTACATCACGTCGAAGTGGGCGATTGCAACTTTCGCTATTGTAAGCCAACCACACTGATAGACGATATGACGCTGCCGTTTGGTCACTGACCTCGCACGAATAGGCCATTCTCTTGAATCGAACTCACTTCTATGCGTCCAGCCGAGTGCCCCTCTCGTTCGACCGCCTGCACTTGCGTGTCGCCCTTTACATTACCCCCCTGGTCCTCTTCCTCTTTGAGATACAGAGCGTGCTCCAGGCTATACGATGCCAGACCTCGCCGGGCTGGGCTGAGATGCAATACGGAGTTCCCGATAGACAATTGGATACAGACTTTGGCGGAGAGGGTGGCTATCTGTGGCGTGCCACATCTGCTCTACTCTTCTGGGAGAGTACTGAAACCTCATGTCAAGCTGTCAATATGTTCCCCACGGATTCTGGGTCAACTCGACCAGCCGGATCCCTTGCTCTTCTCTGGCCTTTGTTCTTATCACTAGGCTTCGGCCAATTCATGGAGACGCTATCATGTGCCTTACAAGGGCGTCACCCAATTCAGGAAGTAGGGATGACCCTCTTCGAACACTCTCTCGCTTTCGCGGAAGCCGAAGCTGTAGTCACCAAGCCCTTGGTGGTGGATACCACACGATTCTTCAAGCCCAAATCTGTCTTCACGCCAGATGGCACGTCGCTCTTGATTCCTAGGTCGAGGCTCTCCAAGATTGCCAATGTGCCGCCTGAAGTCCTGCTGATCTCACTCATTTCTGCTGTAAGCCACTTCACAAGTAACGCCCTCGCCATCGTCGGGGTTCGTTCGAGGTACAGGCTTATTACGACTGCAGTCTGGGGTCTTGCATACATGTCTACGTTCGCGTGGAGCTTTATGCGACTTACTTCAACGATCACCGAACCGGATCAGTATGTTGGGATCTTGAGATTCCCCACCGTTTGCATTGTAGGCTTTATTCCTCACTTGCTCATACTGCTGGGCATTGCTGCCTGTGGTTTGATCTATCTACTGGCGCTCTTCATTACTGTTCTATCGCCGCCACCAGGACAACCAAGGTCAATGACTTTGCGAGAGCGCTTTGCTGCTGCTTATGGTAACCTGCACGCTAACATACATCTGTCTGCCATTACGCCACTCACAATCAATTGGAATGAGGACTTCTACACGGCTATCTTAAAGGTGGGCTTCACAGTTTTGACTGCAGCAAGTGAGGCTGTGTTCCTGAATGAAGGAACCAAGATCAATGTCCACTCAATGACTTGGCTCGAGAAACAAAGGCTGCAGGATGTCCTAGCTCGGCGTAGGCAGTTCCGACGTACTCTCACTAATATTCCTTCTGAGCTAATGGATGGCTCACTGGCGGCAGGAGTCGAAGTAATCGACAATCTCAACCGTGAGGGACGGGATGCAGCATCGAATTCTGGCTATGCAAACGAACGCAAGGCTCGGGGCTCTACTGCCGCCTCCGATGCGACAAGAACTACTGGACGGAACGACCCAGCTGGTCTTCAACAGCGGAGAAGCCGTTTCTTCATGACTTACCAGTTTTTCCGAAGCATATCACGATTGATCGGGTTAATTCACGCAAGGCTAACTATCTCGCTTCTAAGAAAACTCCGGATAACCTACTGCCCTAGATGGCTTAGGCGTCTTGCTGGTCCTCTACGCAAAGAGAAAGCTCGTACTTCAGACCCACGCCAAGAAAGGTCGCAATATCTAGTAGTAGCAGCAGCAGCAGCAAATGAACCCTGGCTTACGCTCGACGACCGCACCCGCGTTCGTCCGGATAGCAACTTTGATGTAGAGTCTTTCGCGAAAGAGCGGCTGCGACAGAGTGGCTTCTACGCAGATCCAGACGCGGAAGACTCCGAAGACCGCCTCAACGAGTACCTTTATTCTTGGTGGCGTAATGGGGGCCGCTGGGGCGATGTCGATACTAGTAGCGACTATGTCCCTCCACAGGATGACGATACAACAAGCGTGGTGTCATTTGCAACAACAACGGACAATGATGACTGGTCAGATGTGGACGAAGATGGGCAACGAACGCCTACTCGGGACACCTATCAGCGAACTCGAGAGCAGTCCCCGTTCCATGAAGACGCTATTGACTTGTCTCGTCTTTCGCATCTTCTTGACCCAAAGACCAAGGAGGACCGAGAAGAGGCTAAGCTACTGTCTCGCCACCTACAAAGTTCAAACACCATGACACGATCACAATATCGAAAGGTCGTTGAGCGAGATGACGCAAAGGTCTTGACAACGTCTCGTTATAGAATGGGGGGCTCGTCAGACACGTTTAATATGACGCCAGACGAGGAAGAGCAGCTCCTCGAAGACCTCATCATCACCAAGCGAGCGTCGACAGCACCTCAAGGCATAAGTTCGGCTGGCAGTTGGGACACAGGAGCAGAGGGCATGGGCTCGGAAGGGCCTCAATGCGTCGTTTGCCAGCTTGCACCTAGGACAGTGCTTGTCTGGCCGTGCGGATGCTTGTCGCTCTGCGATGATTGCCGCGTAGGTCTGGCGTCGAAGAATTACACAGCATGTGTATGCTGTAGGACGGGGGTTGTAGCATATTCACGGCTTTATGTGCCATGAGAGCAGGCAATGTATTCTAGCATTGATTTGGCGTTCTTCATTCTTGTAGATGTTTTTGCATGATCATACATAGGGCGAGCGTCACAACCTGGTTGTCTTTGCTGCGACTGGAAATTAATTTGAAGTCCACTGCCAATCTCATGCCCGAAGGACAAACTCATGGTGGTCACCACAGCAGAGAATGCGTCGCTTTAGCGCCGCTTGCTGGCATAGCCGTCGCGATTGCCCCACGTTTTGGTGTTTGACATGCGAGTGGCCATCATCATATCTTGTACAAGTGTCTTGGCAAGCAAAAGTGACTCTTCCAAAACTTCATTTCCGGGTAGTTTCCTGTCAACAACAACATTGCCAAACAAGCCATCGCCCCCGCACGCATCCCATCAACCGTGACTGAGCATTGCCAACAAGCTCGGTCGATTCGTCATACCCAGAAGCCCTTCCAAAGGTTTTATGCAACCAGAGCCCATAAACGAATCTCAAGACGGTCCTCAACACCTAAACGCCTCCAACACCGCATCTACCTCCCAGCATGGACAGCATCGCGATGATGACCTACAGGCCTCTCTGCACACTCACTCCAGTGAGCTGCGGAGAGAGCCAGAATCGCCCATGGGTGGCAATGGACCGGATGCGACGCGTGCAGATGCGTACCCCGATGATGGCGACACAGACGAGGCCGTTAGATTGAGGGGCAGTCAAACTTCCACCACACCGCCACCCAGGAACAGGATCACTGAGTATGAGAATGCTCTGTCCACATCACCACGACGGTCCCCTGGAGGTCCTCTGTTTGAAGTCATCAAGGGTAATAGGAGGCCCGACGACAAAACCTCTGCGATTGCGAAGCTGCCTAGTGGTGAGTTTAGAGTGCCTACAGACTACACGCTGGCCGAGTAGCAACTGACTTAGATTGCCTCGCTGACTCTATTTAGAGATATTGATTCATGCTATTGCTCATCTCTCGCCGAATGACCTTGCCGCCGTATCCCTCGTCTCTCGCCGTTTCAACGACTTGGTCACCACTCCTCACGCCTGGCAAGTTGCATTCGCCCGTTACTTTCCGGGCCCACAGGCTCTTGAAGATGCGGCATTCCGGTCGGCTTTGGAAGACAGCGGCAATGTTGTCCGGTCAGAGAAGAGAAGGTTCGCCAGGCTCACGGCATTGGCATCATGGAGAAGCGAGTACATTCTGCGAACCAGGCTTCTACGCTCCCTGGCCCGAGGCAAACCCATACAATTATCGTCGACGCCTTCCCGTGTTGGCCCGGTGCAAATGGCGTCTCCAACGATAACCTATGATGCTCGCACGTTTACTATCATCAATCATCTACACGCTACTTTTGGTTCGGGTCTGAATAAGCGGATGCCTCGGTTTGTTCATGGTGCAGACGATGTTGGAATGGTAACGGCCAGTGACCCGACGACCGGCAAGGTCGAACCATGGGGCCAAAACGACCCCAATTTCTATGGCCAGTTCTCGGAACGCTTCCCGGGCGTTGCTGAGTGGGGCTTGGGGTCTGGAGAAGTGGTGGGCCGCCCCAATGTCATGGATGTATCGCAACCATATGGTATGATCTATGGTCAGGGTTGCCCGGAAGGATCGTGCTACTATCGTACCCTTGAAGAGATGCGTGGTCGCTTTATTGCGGAACCCTCTGATTTCTCTATGCCTGAAGCTGGTATACCAAAGCTGGGGATTGATGGTGGCGCGATTTGCAGTGTCTGGATTGCAAAGTCAAACACAATCCCATCACTCTCCGAAGGCCTAATTGGCATGATGATGGGATCTGCAGCTGGCGTCGTCACTACTTGCAGCATTGGTACCGATGGTCTTCGTGCTTCCCGTGTTCAGCGCGGCGAGTTGACCGCACGTTGGGTTCTCAGCCCTGGCGTGCCCATCATTGCCATTGCTGTGGACGAAAATTACTCACTAAAACGCCAAGCACAAAATCGAATCTGGGCTGTTGCCCTCAACGCTCTTGGTGAGCTCTTCTATCTCACAAAATTTCCGACCCGTAGCCAAGCCCCTAAGGGCGATTTCGAGGAGTACACCGAGTACCTTGCTTGGCTGACTGGTCGAAGTGTCTACTGGAATCTTGTTGAGCCCAGCAGACGCACTGCGAGGCCTGATCCTTACAGTGACGCTGAAGTTGATGGCAGCTATTCGCCTCGAACGTCATGGGACGGCATGTGCTTGAGCAAAGATCAGGTCATTGCCGAGACCAAGGAGATCCAACAGTATCTGCGGAAGCCTCCCAAGCACTATCGCAAGTCCTGTCTTGGATGGGATATGCGCAGACGGCTCGAAGTAGACTTTGCTAGCGATGATGGGAATTATGCTGGCGAGGCCATGGTCGTCTTTGAGTGCGGACTTGAAGAAGGCGATACTGCTGAAGTGAAACGTTTCACTCGATGGAAAACCACTGGAAAGGACAAAAGTACTGCTACTTCTACTCGAATTTCAACCCCACAGCCATCGCAAACTGCTTCGTTATTCGGCGGCTCAGGGACAGGTACTCCAGACCTGGCAAGAGCTCCTCCACGCGCCCGAAGCTCCTCTTATTTGTCTAACACGAGCTCTCCGGAACGAAACAGCTTGGTTGAGGAATGGCGATGTTCAAAGCTTACCTTCGGTGGCTTTAAAGGTACACAGCTGACAACCACTACTCTGGACATCTCTACTTTTGCAACCCTTACCATGTCTGAAGATCCGGCGCTAGGATTCTCGACGGCCTCTACCGCCTCCTCGCCCTATGCCTCGCCAATGTCAGTCGCGAGCCAACCCGCCTCTCCTTCTGACATTCCTGGCCAACGAGCACGGTTCGTAGCTGCTGGAACAAAGACAGGGGTGGTGATTCTGTGGGACATTCGGTCACCCGTTTCGCGTTCATCTGAATACACCAACAACGTTGAGCCTGTTCGAATCATCTACACAGAGTCACCTGAGATATCATGCTTGGCACTGACCGCTCTACATCTCGTTGTAGGTGGAAACGACGGGCTGGTGCAAGCATGGGATCCGCTTGCATCGAGCATGTCGCCCGTCAGAACGTTGAACTCGCGCCATTCATCGCGGGCGCGTAGACGTCTCGTGCAAGCACAAGCATCCGTCCAAGGGGTTGGTATCAATATGTTTGCTGCGGGCGCAATCTGCTTGGACTCAGATCCTACCGTCTTGCGTGGCGCTGTGTCACTTGGCAATCAGCTTCGGTACTGGAGCTACAGCTCTTCTGCGGCCGATCAGTACAAGAGCAGTAAACGCAGGCTTCGACGCGCGGAGCGTGGTAGTAACAATGCCGTTGAACGTTTCTCTGGTGCTGGTCGAGCCAATCTAAAGGATTACATTGCGAATGAGAAGTACGAATTAGAGCGCGAGAAACAGGAACGGCGCAAACAAGCTGATCGAATGGCCGGACGCTTCGGTACTGAGCTTTTAGGTGAAGAGGAAGCCTTGGCATATGCTGCGATGCTGTCTCAGGAAAGCATGGAAGCGGAGGAGAAGCGCCGCCGTGAGAGCGAGAGTAGCGCTTTGAGTAGCGGAACTGTTACGCCCGAGCCTAGCGTTATTGGTCAATCCTCCTCATGGGCTCAAAAGGACGACCAAGAACTCGATGCCGACATTGCAGAAGCTATTCGCCTCTCCCTAAATGACAGTCCCAGTTCCGGTATGTACGAATCCGCAACGACGCCTCCTTCTGCGTTCGACATTCCGATCAGATATACGAAAGGCAAGAAGCCGTCACCTTCAAGGTCAAAGACAAGCATATCAGGGAAGGGCAAATCCGCTTCGGGTACAAGCAATAACGATGAGCTTTCAGATCTAGAGTTCGCAATGCAACTAAGTCTTGCAGAGGAGCAAAGTAGAAAGGATGCTGAAGATGCTTTCCCGCCACTTAGTCCTGTGCCGGGGGGCGGAAGTGGCAAAGGGAAAGGGAGGATGTGGTAGTGAGGTGTGAAGCGTTAACATTTTGCCAGCACACTTGCTTTGCTTCTATTCAGGTTAATTCTTCACTGGAAATTTTTAATATTCGTTTTGTTTCGCAGTGCGTCTTCTGTTTTCCACAATTCTGAGCGTCATGGAAACTACAGAATCTCCAAACGTTCGAGAAGTTAAGTAACTAGCAATTAGATCTCCCGCATGGTTTGAGAACAGTGCGCGTGAAAGACATTAACACGGCTGAATATCGTAGTAACTTCAGATTAATACTTTTGGTTTATTTTAGTCGATTGCCTTACATTCTCTGGCTTTTTAAAACGTTGAACAAATTATCCAAGCGACCGATCAACCTTCCGTGTTGTGATGTATGATCATTTCCAACCTTGAACACTACCTCACCACGCCGTAGCAGTCTCAGTAACCCACTGCGTCCCACAATTCCCATTGCACCACCCATTACACGTCCGCGACACAGTCGCCGTCGGTGTGATCGGACAGTCACTTATCGGCCCAGGAGGCACAATCGTTGTGCTGAGAAAAATACAGTCCGGAGGCGGACAGCTTAATTTGTCTTCTGGACATGTGTTCGATGCCGTGACGATACTCGTGGGACACGGCCTGGTACGGGAAGGCGCTGAAGTGGTTGAAGGTGTGGAAGTAGGGAGGCAGGACGTGCTTGCGGTTTCGGTAGTTATGAATGTACCGCAGCCTTTCTGACATGCCGTCCGGCAGGGTAGGTGGGAAGTCACTGTGGGTGTTACGGGGCAGTTTTCGTTTGGCCCAGGAACTGTGGTTGTGCTTGAGTGTGCGTGAGTGTCCATATGAAGTGGAAGCAGGGCAGGAGAGAACGTAGTGGGGAAGGAAGGAAAGTGCGAAAGCTACCTGATCATCAAACACAGTAGGACAATGCATGGCTTTGTTGTGATGTATGGCGAGCATGCAGGGTCTGAGATTCGAGTTGTTGCCGTGAAGCAGGGACATTCTGCGGATTTGGATGGAACGAGGGTATGGTTGGCAGGAATAGCGAGGCTGGAAGAGCATAAGCTCAAGAGCAAGATGAATGAAATGAATCGACTCTTCATGGTTTTTGCTAAGGATTTGGGATGTTTGACAGTGTCCGCCAAATCAAGCAACCAAGCTCCCTAACCTTGCATATATACATCCTCCCTAGAACGTGAACACAGTCAATTTGTGCAACACGATGCGTTGCCGAAGTCCTCGTACATTCCAACGTTGTCCTCGGACCTGCAGAGCGAACGCGCATGTTTTTAGCGGTTCGCTTACGTAGGGGAAATATGGTTAATGGTCCTGCAGAAAGTAGTACGAACAAAAGCTCAAAGGGGTGATGGATGCGATTTATGCGAATCGTGAAAAGCATGGAGATCGGAGCAAAAGCAGTGCTGTGTATAGGTGAAACTCCGACGTCATAAAGTGGTGGAGAGGGTAAAATTTCCAGTCCAGTCTCTTTTCTTATGCTTCTCTCAAACAAATTGGCATACTTCTTGACGTGCTGGGCAGGCATAGCTGCACTTCGGGCTATATATAGAGCCAGAAACGACTCTTTGTACTACCATCACACCTGCACATGATCAGTAGAGCTGAAATGGTCATATATCTAATCTCCGAACAGAACAGATCGAGAGACCGAATGTTCACATTTGAAGATGTGGACAGAGAGCGGGATTCATGAGCGAGACAGTAAGCTTTGTGTCTCCACGCCTGCTATCGATTCGAACGCCACTGATGCCAATGATATGATACACATATATACACATTCGTACATTCGCTTGATTACGCGGTTTTCGGCTTCTTTGTCCCATACTTTGATCGTGATGTGATTCGGCTGCCAACTCCTCCCTGGCGACTTGTTAGCACTTGCACAGCCACTTGGGTTCGTGGAGCCTACCAAATCCAATGCACCTCTGACCAGATGGTATTTTACACCTGGACAATCCTGTGCACGTCCACCTCGTACCATGACGACGGAGTGCTGCTGCACATTGTGACCTGGAAATACCGCGTTAGCTCCCACGTCCGTCATGTCTTCGTAAGGTTGTGTCTATGGCGTACCTTCTCCAGGGATATACGCTGTAATAACCTTTCCAGTACTCAATCGCACCCTTGCAATCTTCCTCTCCCCCGAATTGGGTTTCTTTGGCTTCGTTGTGCCGACCTTCAGGCACACGCCTTTGAGCTCAGGTCTGTTCTTGAGTTGCGGCGACCGCAGTTTTCGCATCTTCTGTGCTATCCTGCCTTGCCGCAAGACTTGAATTAATGTGCATTTGTGCGCTCGCGATGAGGGTATTGCACGGAGGAAGGGTGTTATCGAGGCATTTGGCAGGGCGGTGGCGGCGGCAATTGAAGGTCGAGCTGGGCGCAAGATTGATAAAGGCGACTGCGTGAGGAGAGATGGCCGTACGAGGCGTCGAAGAAACGTGAGGGGCATGGCTGGCGCTGTGTCGTGGTGTAGTGGCTTCGTGATGCACAAAAGTTCGAGATGGTCGGCCAGCTATGACTAAGCCAAATCCTCTCCCACCAACCCCTGCCCTTCAATTCGACGTCTCTATTCTTTGTCTATTTATTGCTACTTGCAAAAGTAGTGAACCCAACAAAATCTAAAACCCCAAGACCAATCAAACACAGTTCTTGCCGACTCAGTCTCGTATCCAACACAAGGGCATAACCCAGGAATTACGTTCAGCCAGTGTTTATGTTTGTCATTCACCAATGCAGCATCTGTTGTATGCCATTTTTGGAAGGCGGGGAATGCTCGACTTTCCAACTTCTCCCTTCTGAAAACTGTAAACTTCCTACGGCCAGAGCGTTTTAAGATCTCGTAATGGAGACCCTGGAGTTGCCGAGCAATGCAATAATATACAATGCGATACACAGCTTACCGATCAAGCAACTGAAGATATAGCAACGAGTTGGCGGACACCGACCCTTCTGTGCTCAAAAGCCCCACGTTAACGACATGGAGAATCGAAACCTGCGTCATCACAGCATTTAGCACCAAGAGTTGGTCCATGTGAGTTCTCGGTATTCGGAGTGGGCTGCATATGTCTCGCTTTACCGTCTTGGCGTACAGACATGTACCCCAGAGTCGCACAGGAATGTCCTCACTATTTTATATATACACCAACAACAAGTGATACTTGCTCTTCACTCTCTTTTTGTCCCTCTTTATTACTTCCAACTGCTTCCTGAAATTCGTACGCTCACTGTGATTGATTTTTAACTACACCTGCGCTTGTTCCGCTCGTTGAAACTACACTCTTGTCTGTTGTTTCCCTGAATTGTTCCTCATCTTTGGTCTTTGAACTTTTTCACTCTTTCTCGATCCCCTTTTTCCTTCATCTTTGACTTGGTCCTTGACCTCCTCAAGTAACATGAAACCGATTGGCTTCCTGCTGGCCGGAGCGGCTCTGTTTCCAGGGTTTGCTCTCGGTCACGATCCGGCTCCGAATTCCATTCTTCCCAATGGCTGGAGATACAAAGGATGTTATACGTACGCCGCTCAATAAAGTATACTTCAAGGCCTATTCTAACAGTTGATAGCGACAAACCATACAACTACCAAACCTTCCCTGATCCTCCCAGCCCTAATTATGGTGTCCCCGCTTACCCCCGTACTTTGAACGGATATTACACAAAGTTGAACCCGAATGGGGGCCTCGCTTGTGTAAATAAATGTGTCTCATTAGGATTCAAATATGCTGGTACCAATGATGACCAGTGCTGTATGTTTTCTCCGTTCTGGTCATTTGTTGCTGGTCGTTCGAAACCTGACATTATTTCAGGGTGTGACAACGCTATCGCTCCTAACGGCACCACTTCGAATCTCTTTTATTCATATGGCACGCCAGATCCGAATAGCCTCTTGTGCGTAACCCCGTGCAGAGGCAATATTCTTGAGGGGTGTGGATTTAGTCCTCTCGTAGGCACTAATACACAACGCATCACTATATACGAATACCAGGTGAGTTCAATCTTCTTGGTCTGACTGTCGCAATGCTTTGGCCCAAACCTCTGTAATTGTACTTTTTTGTATCCAAATAAGACACGGCATGATATGACTGTATGCCGGCAAATGAAATGAAATTGAAGGAAAAGCACACGAGAATATTTGGAAAAACCATATGTGTTTGGTGTAGAGGCTTAGAAGTTGGTGGTGACGACGCAGAAAGGGGCGAGACCTCAAAAATAGTGGAATGTCTGGAGGGGAGGCTTGTATTTGTAGACGACAATCACTCAAGTGCCTCCGAGCAGACGGATTCAATACATATTATTTCATTCAGAAGACTTTGGTAAAGTGCCCTTAGAACTTTCTGTATTCAAACAATGCCAACAATTTCGGACGTGACTCATCTCCGCGACAGCCATGTTGCAACCTCGCGATACAGTGCAATGTACGGCTATGCTTACCCCGCACGCTTCTATGACATGTAAACATAACGCTACACCACCGTCGAGCTTCGTAAGAGTACCCTCTGGCACCAAACGCCGACCAGCGACAAGCAGTTCGCGCGAGTCCACCGAGCCCTTACACTCTTTCAAGAAATCTGGGCCGGAAGGCATGTCAAGCGAGATCCGTGAACAGAGTTGAGAAAGAGACTGTGATCAGATAGAGTGTCAGCTACATTACGGTAAGGCACTATTAGGATATGTTGAGGAAAAGGTACGGTGGTTTTGCTCCAGGTATAGTGAGCATTGCGACTGACGACAAGACTCGGGCAGGTATTAATACAACGGAGAGACTCATCACCTCGTTGTTCGTATGCTGGTCAGAGTGATGAGCTGCGCATCGACAGAGTCAAGGGCACGATCCGGGGTAAGTTGAAAGCGGTACGCAGCGAATCACACTCTGCGGCCAGCTCAATCTTCTGAAATATGTTCCCCAGTAGAAAATGCTTCATACAGAAGGAATTCGAAGTACGAGCCGGGCGTGCCATTCTCGCACGGCGATGCACAATACCCTGGGGTTGTCATCGAGATTGCATACCCTAGGAAGAAAGAGCGTTTAGAACAGTAAGCCGAGGACTGTCTTCTGAGCTCATATGTAAGTGCGCCAGTTGTCCTGGGCCTGGGTATTGCATATGGCAAGGAGTACCGGCCCAAGGCAATTGTCAGTATGCGGCCGTACCTCCACCACACTGCCAATGGAGATGAGCTTCTAGTAGTCAAAAAGGTCGCGGATGATGTGTGGCCCATCTTAGATAAAAGTCCCACTTCGCTTCATCTCTGATATTTTGTTCCAGACATACCGAGACGAGCAGCGCAAGGCAACCAAACATCCAGGCCTGCGACTTCGACGGTCAGACTCTGCTTGTGAGGGGCTTATATATGACACAATCCGTAATGAAGGACAAGAGATAACCATGTTAACTTAGGAGCTTTGCCTGTGTCATGCTGCTGAAGATGACAAGATCCGATGGCACAGAGCACTGGTCAGGCACTCCATTCTCCTTGGAATTAGAAGCGTAAACGATCGGAAATACCTTCGTATACTGGAGAAGATGAGAGAGCAGCGAAGCGTGTGGCGGATGGTGATCCTAATTACAAAGCCATGTCAGCTAACGGCACCTTGGAGTACAAAATCTGAAGTTAATACTAGCGGTTGGTTTTGACATAGCATGTGAATGCGTTCGTTGCGTAGTTCTACTGGCTGTTGCCATGTTGGGTAGAGGGTCCGTTTAAGGCTTCATGGCCGTAAATCTGGGTCCGACAACATGCACTGGATGCTGTAGTCCATACGATTTTGACATGAGATCATAGTCTGGGCCTGACTGGCCGAATAGCCTCCGTTCTTGGTCCCTGCAGTGCTGGATCTCACTCACTTTCAAGATCTTCATCTGATTATGGCGGGCCAGTGCCTAGAGCTCATGGCGCACACCGAGCCGGCCGTATCGCAAGCGAAGTACAGTAATAAGCACTTGTGCTATTGTTCCCTAGAAACCATGTATGCTAGAAAGCCCTCAGATGCCAGCCGAGAAGGGTGAGTCTCCGCCAGCGTAGCCTTGCGCACCTTGGCGACGTGCTCCAGCAGCGCCACTGCCTCCTTGATTTACCCATTTGCCTCGTAGGTAACACCAAGTTGATACTGCGATTACTGCTGATCAGGGTGAGTGTCTGCCAGCGTAGTGTGTTGGAACTTGACAACATGCTCTAACAGACGACATAAACGCTAGAAGGTCTGCTGCCAACGTGTCACGCTCTCGAAGCTGACTAAAAGACACTACCCACGTAGAAGCTATCGCATTCGCTGAGCCTCTGTAGCGCGTGTAGTCGCGAAACTTTGTGGTTTACTTTGAGGGCGGATTTTTTCTTTTTTTTTTTGCTAATTACTTCGGTTCTGCTTTGACTCAACGACTTTGTAATAGCCAACCAGGGAAATGGATCTCAACCATGGAAATGGACCTCAACTATAGAAACCTATGGAGAGGTTCAACCAATACGGTTCTTGACTCACACTCCAGCACTAGATCGAGAATATAAGCTACTGCGCACAATATATCTCATACAACTCCTTCGCAGCCAGCGCGACCTCATACATCATATACACCTCTATCGTCAACACCTCAGCTCAGATAGCGTCTCTCAGCAGCCCGTGTTACGCTTCTCTCCCCACCGACGAGATAGCTACAGAAACGATTACTTTTCACAAAATACTTTCCTTTCCTACTGCCATAATTACTGCTAAAGAAGCTTCTATCTCAAAAATGACTAAGAGAAACGATCACATCGCCTTTCCCTGGCTCTCATTGCCTGCAGATATCCGCCTTTTGATCCTCGATGAAATCTCGGGCCAGAAACATCGTGGCTGGGCTCAGTGCGCAGCCGTCTGCAAAGAATGGCAGGCCATTCTTGAACCCAAGAATTTCTCCCAACTAGCATTGCAGCCATCCTGTCTAGACGAACTAGAAACCCTCGTTATCCGACAAAGGCCTCTTGTCCAGCACATCTGTCTCAATATCGACCTTCCTCGATACACCTGTCGCACTTGTACACAAAGCGCCACCATGTCCAATCGTAGGTCTACCATTTTTAGGAGGGCTATCCTAAGGCTCTTTTCTATCCTGAGTACCTGGCAGCCTACAGGTCCGCTGACGCTCGAACTGAGCGCATCTTCACCAAGTGACTCACAACATTGGTTCAAGAACTACTGTTTTGGACCCGGACATGAAGACACACGAGACTGGACCCAACAGGAGAAAGCTATCAGATGGCACGATCCAAAGCACGGCTGGGTTGATGGTCAGCAGGTTCAAACTCCCGATCCGCCCGCTTTTTTGCGCCTCTTCTCTCCGCTCTGCTTGAACGTCCCCCGAACTCTCCCTGTCGTTCATGCCGTTACAAGCTTCTGCATACGTCGACAAATTCGACATGAGCTTTTTCCCGAAGTACTAAAGGCCTTGTGGGAGAAACTCCCTCGGCTAGAAAGTATAGTCTACGAGCTGTGGCGTGCCCGGCGACACCACTACCAGATTGCATGTGCATATGGTACGTTTAACCCTATATCATATTTTCTTATACGCTTTTATGTTTACACAAGTAGAGGGGATTTACCTGCTCTGTTGAGATTATTTTGTATTGGATATTTGGTGTAAAATCAACGAAACTCCCCCCCCCCCCTATATCAAATACGTATTCAATTTCCTTCTAACATCTTGATAGAATTAGCCTCCTTAGTCCAGCACAGTATTTCAAAACACGTCAAAAGAGTATCTATCTTCAAGGACTTCAACAACCAACTTGCACTGACACTAAATAACGCTGGACCACATTTAGGCCGAGATATCGAAACTACCTCAGCTGTAGATCTCGAGCTAGCCAAAGCGTTTGCCGCCAAAAGTCACCATCTGGAGCACCTTTCTATTTCATACATGATCGACGCCCAGCAGTTTTTCACCTCATGCCAGCAGCTGCCATGTACCTGGAATCTCCTGCAGTCGCTGACACTCACATCATCCACACTGGCCCGGACAGCTCCTCATCAAAATGTTTATACACTGTTGCGAAACGCCAGTTCGATTGCGCTGAAGATGCCGCAGCTCAAAACCATGGTGCTCTGGAACAGTGAACCGGGACAAGCCTGTGCGGTAATTTATCAGCGACATATTGCAAGTGCAATGGCCACACTTACATGGCGTGGTACATGGAATCTTGAGCTCAGTGATAATGTTGTTGAGTCCTGGAAGAAGGTTGCCCCTAGTCCCTGCTACCTACGGTTGGAGAAGGAAGCATTACGCGACGTGGATATCAGGTCCCATGGCGATACAATTCATCATCTGCGCTTGCCAGATGGAGTTGTTGATTCAGCATCATTATGTCAAATACGTCACGAAGGAATGATGCAAATAATGGCCTGATCAGTGCATTTGTACAGAATCCTATCTACTTGCTGGCTGGTCTTGGCTTCGCTGACCAGCCCGCGAACAGGCTGCGCTACTGACCCAGGACACCACGTGAAGGTTCCAACCACTCGTCCTGGTAAAGAAGAGAAGAAGAAAGGCAGTGGAGCAAAAGAAGAGAAGAAAGGGAGGGGAGCAAAGAGTAGAAGTAGAAGTCGAGCCGAATGATCAAACACAAGAAATGAAATCATTACTTACAGTTAGGGTCGGCAAGCGACCTCGTCCACGACTCTCTGAGCCCGTTCCAGGGCCAGAACCAGCCGCCACAGGCGAAGGCGGCGGCGGGCGAAACGACGCGACCAGATCGGAGCGTCGGCCTAGGAAAAGCAGTTAGTTTGAAAGCCATGTCATGCATCTGTAGCAGCAACATCATAGACAATACGGAGTCTAGATCCAACTTGCTCCAAAGACAGGCAGACCGTCCAATGTCAGGGCGATGGTAATGACTAGGGGGAGTGTCTAGCGTGACAGTTGGAACAAATAGTACTCACATGTGTCTTGGTGGTGGTGGAGGAGGAGGGAAAAAACGTTGCGTAGGAGAGAGACGATTCTTGATAAACACGCTAGCTAGACAGTCGTACCTTTCTGTCAATGGGTTTACTACATTCCCCCTGCCCCAAGGACAGTATTAGTCAGGAAGGAAAGAGGCCATGTGTATGATCACCTCCAGATGCAAGAGTGGTACTGTCGCAGCTCCAGATACTGCTAATCATATACAAGGTAAGTGCTACAGAATGCAGACAGCTATATCAAAATCGAGCAGATCAAGCCTGCCGCCAGTCCGTCGTCACCAGCCCCGATACACGCCAGTGCGCGTTGTGAGGGTTACATAGCTGTTGATTACGTTACGCTCATCATGTCGCTCCCATCCTTTGGCGGATTACTACCGTTAAATATTATTATATCTTATTGTTAACGTTAGTGTTTACAAGCTAGTCTAATTTTTGTAAAAAGGTTAACTTGTTTATATGTAGATAAAGATTATTGTTGGCAAAGGTCCGCATAAGCGGCAGTGCTTTTCCTACTAGTCATGCTGATAATTATGTCCATCCTCGCTCTCCCCATAGCCAAACACGCGTCTTACCTTTTGAACATAATTGCGTGTCGTTTTCGAGCTGTTTCTCTAGCTCCTTTGCCACCCGAACGCTCTATTTCTCTACTAACTTCTGCTCCTTCTCGGCCTCTCTCTCTCCGCAATGTCTCTGGCGTTGTACACGCTTCGCCTCAGCCTTAATTGCCTTACGCTACTTGCGCTTATCTCGAAGACGCTATTTAGCTATCTTCTGTTATCAAGCTAATTGCTCGTCCACCTCTTTTTGTTGTACTATAGTCCAGCATGTCTGGACCTTCTTTAGTAAGAAAAAAATAGCACTACCAGCGTACTTCTCGTCTGGCTCGAGAAGCATTGTCTTACCTCGCTTCCTTCGCTTTTTTTTCTTGGATGAGAGTATCGCGAAAGCCAGTATTTTCGACCTGCGGTAGCAAATTTTCAGTGGCAATCTTGTAGTTAGATGCAGAGAGAAGCTAGGCCGTAAACGAAGCAAGGTAAATAAAGCGATTAGGCAATCGGAGAATAAGGTGAAGGGCTGTAGAGGTGGCGTCATTTAAGGTGTGGTTCTTGCGGATATCCTTAGAACAATAAAGTCCGAAATCACTTTCCCAACAATATCAAAGACTTGCATCCTTCTTAATCGACAAGTCGAATTATATCGTTTAAGACCAAGTTTATTAAGGCTTCAAAAACAATTCAAATTTGGATCTCCAACTTCGGGATCACTTTATTACGGGGTCCATTTCCGGGCCCTTAATAACAAAGCTCAGCCGCATTATCCCGTGCAGATATTGAGTGACAGAGAGAAGTGTTTGGCAGTCACGGCATTTAGGGGACCCAAAACTGGGACCACTGGACTCAGATCTCGCCTAGGGTATATATAATAGAGTCCACATTCATGTTCTAATCCTCATTTATTCACCTTAACCTAACCAACCAGTCGAACCTTTCAAAATGTACACTGATAAGGACATTATAATCGAGAGCCAGGAGTCCTACAGACCCAAAACGCTGTTAGAATAGGCAGAGCAGGCCCTCCTCTAAGCAAATTCTAAGCCAGCAAAGACTGTAGCCCAAATAGAACTACTAGGTGGCGTTAAATTACGCTCCGGCTACAAGTAGATTAACTTATTTCAGCCTATTGACTGCGAAGCTGCCATAGCGTATAGTAGCGGATTGGTAAGATATGGCGTACAGGCTTACCAGAACTGCAGAAGAGGAAGAGGGCCGTTTGTCAAACGCGCGATCTTAAAAGGATATCTGAAGGGATCCTGCTCTAATTGTCATTAGAGTTCCGAAGGAGCACGCTGCAGCCTTCGAACTCGCGAACAAGTGCAAACAGTTACAAGCAAGATAGATATTAAGAATCTGAACGATATCGGCCTAGAGTATATCAACCAATATGATGCTCTAGCGAAGCGTGTTGAAAGAACTAAATGCTTAATACTCCTTGAATTATCTGGCGATTCGGCAAATGAGTCTGATATGAACGGGTAAATGCATTCACATCCGTGTCCAATAGTATTAGAGCTTAAGTAGAAGGTTCGGAAAACGTAGAGGAGATTAATGCATATGCAGAAGCTCGCCAACTTACAAAAGGGTATAGGTGAGTTGGTGGAGGAGAAAGTGGATAAGCTTAATGAGTATATAGAGACGCCAACGGCTCGGCATAGCACCTCGGGTAATAGCAAATCTGTTTTGGACTATTCACCATGTGTAAAATGTATAATCCTTGATTCGGAGAGCACGAATAGCTAGGTAGTGGTACTACCGCCTAGTTTAGAATCTCCATAGAGCTCGTCTCTCCCCGGAGCTTTTCTCTCCCCGGAGCGGTTCTTCTCGGAGCCCTTCTCTCCATGGAGCTTGGCTCTCTTATGAGAGAACTCTTAGGAGCTCGAGCAGCTCGGGAGACATTGACACAAAGAGCCATCTCTATAGAATCTTGATAAAGTTCTTTCCAAGCACGCAATATATCGCCCTCCAGTTCCTGGAGCCAGGCGTGGACCTGGGTAACATAGTCGTGTACTGTTACAAACGGTTGCTTTGTAGACAACACCACCAAGGGTAGCGTATCGTGCGGGCGGTCTTGATCGCAGCATCGCATAAGCTTTCGTGCGGTAGGAAGAGAATCTCCATTTTCGTCAACGCCTCCTTCTTCTTCAGGGACGCCTTCATCATCTCCATCAACCCACTCTTGATCATCACCCTCATCCGGATAGTGGTTCTCCTCTCATGTCGCAGGCCATATCATCAATTCGTCCACGTTTACTGTAATCGAGCAAACAGGCGGTTCTGTTGCTGGAGACTTTGAGATCTCGTGGAAAATATCACTCTCATCGTCCGGCTCATAGGGTGATAACGAGGAGGCGGCGCCTGCGTCGAGATCATCCGCGACCGCGACCGATTCCTCCAAAGATCCAAAAGCTTCCCATCGCACTCTCAGCATGTCCATTAAGGTATAGATGTTGGCGCGTGATACGCGAAGACTGTCAAAAATCGGAAGCGTGTCTGAAGCTGACACATCGAATTTAAATCAAGGTTTGCGTTGTTAGAATCCAGGGATGGAAGAGGAGTGTGTTTAGCTTATATTTGGTGGCGAAAATTTGTGATTACACCTAGAGAAAGCAAAACTTGAGGTTGATGCCACACCCCTGTTCACCTAGGCACCCGGACTTATCTGTTGCTTTAGTTTGCCCACCAACTTTCCCACCTTCCCAATATGGCTGCGGAGATTTAAATGAAGGTATCGCGATCGCGTGTCTCAGAGCCACCATGATTAGTGTCTCGACAAGGTATTTACTTTACTTTGGGTTGTTAGTTCTAATCGATTAAAGCTCCCATCCTTCGTTAGCGCTGTTGGAATGATAAGCTGCAGGCGACAGGGATTCGGGCAGGAAGCCGTGGTTGCCTATGGTAAATAGTACAGCCGCCGGCGCACATGTGCCGCTAAAAAGTCTAGCAACAACATCAATCTACCCAGGTTTGACTTGATGTTGCTGTCCGTATGAAAGAGGTCGCCGGGTCTATAGAAGTCCTGATAGATTCCAGGCTGCGATTTGGCAAACACTTTGAACATTTGTATTTAATAAGTTGTAAGTTCTTCATTACCTAAAACGAGCTTTGAAAGCCTCGTTTACTAATGCGCAGGTCCCGAAGTAAAGCATCTTGCAAGGAATGCTGGCTTCAGAAGATAATTCATAGAGTGATCCAGAAGACACACTGCATATGCTGTCCTGCTGGGCAGGTGGGTAGGTGGCATGTTCTAGTTGTTGCCCCTTTTCAACCTGTACACTTCAGACGCGTTTTACAGCTTCGTGAGCGGATTTGAAGCTCACATTGTTTCGAAAAGAAGTGAATTCATTATGGCTCATAGTGCATGGAGATATTAAGAGCACTTGTAGCAGAGTCTTGTTACTCTTCAGGACTCATAGACTTCAACTGGTCTGAGGTTTCAACCAATGACTATCGTACGAAGCTAGCGCACTTATGGAGATCTATTGCTTCGAGAGAAAGATGAGAAGAAGGCAGATTCCCCAAGTCTGGGTATGTATCTTCCCGTCAAATGCGACTTGCCTATAACACCCGCCGGAACTCGAACGCCAAACCAACGCCTCAAGGGAGTACAATCAGTACTTATATGAGTCAAATACAACGAGTGTAATAATAAGGTCCTTCATGTTTATATATCCGTCGTCTCCCTAGTCTTCAACTAATACTTGTCCTGCTCCTATATCCGCCCTGCTCCTGGGAGCTTCGACTAGCCTCAGCCTAGACGGGAGCACGTCACATGCAAGAGATCCATTTGTAGTCACCTAACCAGGTGACTCACTCTGGCCTGGTTTCTATGCTGCTCGGGGCCGTACTAGCTCCGTAGGATTCCTGTACTAGGCCGCCTCTGCAGCCCACAACAAAATATTTAGTCTATTAGTTTTTTATATCTCTATATACTTAAGTAGTCTTAAGAACTATAGATAAAAGGAGAGAATTACTAGTATAGGGGGTTAAAGAGCTAAGTAACAGAAGATAGTGGGCCGAAAATGGGACTAGTTAGTCCTTGACACCACACATCCCAATGAGCTGATTAGGGCCCAATTTCAGACTCCTTTATACTGTTCAAGGAGTAAATCAGGCACAGCCACGCTAGCTCAGGGGTTGCTCAGCCACAACTTAGGCTACTTATGCAGCTAAGTGGCAGCGGGGGCCTACGGACCAGCAGCAGCTTCATCCGTCTTACTTAGTTAGTGTAGAAATATTAATACGTTTGTATTAAGAAGCTATATATTCTGCCGCCATTTTCGACGGCATATGTCACCCTTTTCGTAGGGCATTGTCGTCAGTGGTGAGTCTGTATAGTGCAACATGTGTCTACCCAGAAGTAATGCAAGCCATCACGCTTCGCTTGTTGTGTACAGAACCGGACTTTATCGTAGCCCGCTTTTTTATATCCAGTACCATTCAACAACTCGTCAAAAGTCACCTCTTCGCCGGCCAGCCAGGTATGTGAAAGTATAGCATAAATAGGTACTGGATCATCGCCTATCAAGTCCTTCGTGAGCTTGAGTGTACCATTCTGTTGAATCTCTAGTAGTCGCATTTTCCTAATAGAGGAGCGCTCGCCCTCAGTCGCACCAGGCTGGATACATGGAAGCGTGTGACGATCCGTCTACTCATCCGCTCGTGTGTCGCGGTCGAGGTTAGCCTATGTCAATGAACACTCGTAGTGACAGGGAGTATAGGGCGTGTCGTAAATGAGTATCGAGGCGAGCACAGTGTGAGGACGGGATGTAATGAACTGAAGTAGGTAAGTTAGCTCAGTTTGGTGGGGCAAGGCTAAGCGAGCCCTTGAGGTCGGCCGTGAAGCCTGCTAGGCGAATCCACTGCAAGGCCATATCTTAACTTACTACTGTGTGGGACGCATGGCTGTAATATTTGGCTCGGGCCGTAATGTAAAAGATAAGCGAGTGAGCCACCCCAGTAAAGTTAAACGGCAAATTTAGGTGTTACATAGATATTTGCCGGCTAGATTAAGCTGCACCGATAGTATTCTTTTTACATGTTCGTGAGTTGCGTCTACGCGAGCCTACTGCTCGCGTACATGTGTGAGTCTCAAAGTGCTTTAGTAACTCTACTCCAGGCTCGTTATTTATCTAGCCGTTGCCTGCGATAGCCTAGTCGCATAGGGTAGCACATTCCTAGCACCAGGCAGGCAAGTGATACTTGACCGCAAAGATAAGAAAGAGTGCAACTGTTCAGCTGGCGGCATTGGTTCCTTGGTTGAGCGTCATTCACTCACGACTGCCTTGCTGAACGGACATTAGCTGTCCTCTCCTCTCTAATCCAGTCACCGTAAGTTGGGTCGTTGAAAGCTAAATGTGTAAGGCCACGCTAAAGGAGTAGAGTGCGTTCTGTAGAAGGAGACAGATATTTTCCAAAGAGAGTTAAATGTAAGTCTTTTGAAAATTGCTTCTTATGCGCCATAGTAATAGAGGTCTCATACCGATAGTCACTTTCCTAGTCATAATCCTGAAGTGTCTGCCGAGGAAGATGCGTCAGATTAGGGAACACCATGTTTCCCAAATGATAATAATCTATACACAAGCCACACTGGTCTATTATATATATTTTACCTATCTTGCTCAGACGACACTCGGCCACTTAGCTGATGACACGCCAATTACCGTCGTCTAGATTAGCATGGTAATACGTGTCGTACATATCACCAGCCTTATACTCGTACTTCCTGTCACTCTCCGTGTCGCTAGGAACAACATGCAGGCTTTCACTTCGTCTCGGAACTTAGACCTCAACTGTTTGTGAAGAAGCAATGTAATCTCAAACCGCTGACATCTCCTTTCAATTCCCCTTACGCATTTATGCTGACACTTGCATACGATCCGCTTGTAACACAACTCATTGGATACCTTCCACCGCTCTATGCTAGAATCTTTCACCCTCTTTACCTTTTACAATGCACGCAATATACACAAGCTATCCCATCAACGACCTTGGCACCCAGCGTGTATCTTTCAGGTTTTGTCACATCAAAGCCGCAGTCTGCACAGAATCTTACTGAACGGTTTCAGCCATTGATTCCCGTCTCGCTCTCCAAGATCTGGATAGCTAATTTTGACGCCGATCGGAGGCGTAGACAGTATTTACAAGCGTGACCTAGGGTACCATTAAAACGTTTCTTAGACCGAGGAAGAACTTCCTGGGTAGATGGATCGACGGGATTGTGAAATAATGATTTTTCATGCAAAGATTGAGGAGAGAATACCACTCGCCGCCATCAAAGTGTGAGGGGATCTCTTAGTGTAATTCAACCGCGAGTTAGAGGATCGGCGGAAGCATCACCAGGTTCGACGGTGACTGCTTTAACGGCTCCATAGGTACTCAGATAGTAAAATCTGCTGCATGTAGCAGAGCTGGTAAGAAGAGAGTTGCAATTCAGTATGGATAAAGTTGATCCTAGTTGCTTGGATTGTGCGTACCTAGCCGAAACCACTTGCATCTTCAGTCTTGAGAATTGAATGGATAATTACCTGAGAGGTGTGACATAAGAGTCACATCATGAACTCATTTTCGTTCGTCCAAATTTTGCGGGCTTGATCATCATCTTGCGAGGAATGGTCGGAGAGCGTCGTTACATCGCCTGTCGGAGAATGTATAATAGTCGATGCGAGATTGCCTATACGATAGAAGAACTATGTTAGTATGGCTATATAAAGTATTAACTTTTAGTTCTACTAAGCTGTTATTACTAGGAAGGCCTGGTAGGTGTTATTCATGGCAGAGTCATGTGATATTGAAGCAGCGCGCAGCAGCATTTTCATGCGCCGCCTGAGTCGCGAAATTACGCCCAAGATATAATGGCTGACGAGAAAATTTCAGAACTGGGAACTTGAAGTTCAAATCATAGGGTGCCAAGCAGAGACGACGAGGCGATTAGCGACATAATGGGGGTCTCATGTCTGAAAACTGGTCCGTGCGAATCCGTCTCTTCAGCCTCACGCCCACTATCAGTGGATCTCATATACTACCATCCAGTTCACGCGCCCAATCAGACTTGTAGATAGTTCGGTGAGTGCCTGAGACCATACTTTTTGGCCCCTTCGGTCTTTATGCTTCGTGCGAGGCTCCCTGGCCATAAGCCTTCCGTTCGAGGCTGCTGAGACCCTCATACACGATCCGAGATTACGGCACAGACTCCCCACAGCCCCGCGAATGATCAAATGTGTCTTGCCACAGAGGAACCTAGTCGCATATAGGTACCTTTAGACGACTAAACTCAGACATTCGAGAGAAACACCAGAGCCGCTATCACCTATCTATAACAGCATTGAGACCCTCTCACAGCTTCCATGGCAATTATAAGTCCCTTGAATTTTGGTAGGATTGGAGAGAGACCCTGATTTCTAGTCGAGATGAGCATGCGTCGAACGAACAGGATGTAAGACTCTAGAAATCTTGCACAATCTTTTATATATGTAGCCTAAGACGTCTCGTCGATTTGTGAGAATGTTCAAGTCGTGAGCAAAATCCAAATTTTCTTCGCTTGTAAGAACTGCTGGGCCTTTATCCTATGCCTTCCAGAATGTCAGCCAAGTCTAGGTTTTCGTCCGGAGACGTCAATCAGAATATCGGCAGAGACCGTGCCCCCGTTGGACCCCGATTAGAAGGAAACTACAATAGTAGCAACGACAAAAGAAATCAGGCCTCGGAAATCAATGCCTTCCTCGCAAGGGTAGCAAGGCGTACGTTGCCCTGTCGAACATCCTCTTATTCCTACGCAGAGTATGCGGACTGACCGATCATACAGCCAGTATATCATTCCTGCCCAAAAATCCATGGACCATGCCCGAGGGTTATTACACGGGCACAGATAATTCTGTCATCTATGTCGGCGGATTACATAACTTTCGGGGGAGGATCCTTGGTGACAGTATGAACGGGAGCACCGAAGCCGTTGTCGGGGATGGAAAGGCAAGAAAGTATGAGAACGGGATGTCAAAAAAAGGATAGAACGTCAATGATTGCAAACTTACAGGAAATGAAGAACGAAAATTATAGCTTTAGAATCGGACGAGAAAAGAACGCTGCTTGATTATTATCAAATAACATGCATCCACAGGAGATCAGCCATACCATTCAATACTAACAGCTTAGAGAATGTAGTATTTTTTAGCCACTGCGCCGAATGAAAGTTGATCCTGGGTTGCAGAGGAAGGGTAGCAGTGATTTAGACCCTGTCAAGAACTAGTCCCAAACAAGCCTCGGATCTGGTGGACCCAATCTATCTCTCCACCTCTCCACCTCAATGCACCTTGTCGTAATCTCACGTGCTACCAAGTTAGACGCTCAGATTTTGATTCTTAGCTTCGAGCTTCTTACAATAGCTCAGATTGCTAGACCGTTATCCGAATAGTTATCCAACAGCTTACAAGTAGAACGGAACAAGCATGACTGACTACCCACGCCCAGACTTCGTCAGGAAAAACCTCAGTTGGACCTCCCTCAATGGCTCATGGGATTTTCTTTTCGATGACAACGACGTTGGCTTGTCTCAGGGCTGGCAGCTGACAGGCGTTCCTAAGGAGATCGCTGTGGACCCCACCAACTCCAATAGTACCGACAACAGCGAAGAGCAAAGTATCACAGCCAAAATCGCGGCAGGTACGCAAGAGCTATTACAGGGCAACCAATTTAAGAGCGGTGGAGAGTTTGTGAACAAAAAGAGGGATATCCAGGTTCCCTTCGTATTCCAATGCCCCGCTTCCGGGATCCACGAGAAAGGCGTTCATGAGGTTCTGTGGTACGAGCGAGACGTCACCGACTTACGGAGTAGAGAACAAAAGGCTTCCGCCCATCGCGTACTGATTCGCTTTGGAGCTGTAGATTACGAAGCGAAAGTCTGGGTTGGAGGTAACTTCTTCGGAGGACATCGTGGAGGTCATGTGCCATTCGACATTGACATCACTGATGCCTTTGTAAATGGTCCAACGCAAAGGCTGACAATCAGAGTATTTGACTCAGCTCATGACTTGACACAACCTCGAGGCAAGCAATATTGGAAAGCACAGCCAGAAAGCATCTTCTATACCCCGAGTGGAGGTATATGGCAAAGCGTGTGGCTTGAAGCGGTACCAAATGTTCGAGTAGGAGAAGCGAGTTCGGGAACGCTCCTCAACAGTACTGACATCGAGAATGGGAAAATGCACGCCAGTATCAAAGTCTTGGGGAGACTAGCTGGATATGAGTACAGCCTTGAACTCGAAGCCAGGTTAGGAGACGCCATAGTCAGCAAAACTGAGAAGGCCGCACTACCTCGAGATTCAGATACCGTCTCCTTCTCTGCAAACATGCGACTCTCCGATGATCAAATTTCGAAACTATCATCCCGTACCACAGATGTGGCACCCCTCAAAGACCCTGCATGCTGGCTTGATGGCGTTGCGCTCTGGTCCCCTGAACATCCTACGCTTTACGACTTGACCGTCCGCTTATACGACTCTGCTGGCAAATTGGTAGACTCGGTAGATACCACAACAGGAATGCGCTCTCTCCACTGGGACAATAGTACCTTCCGCCTAAACAAGCAGCCATACTTCCAAGCCCTCTTCCTCGACCAAGGCTACTGGCCTGAAACATTTATGACACCTCCTTCCCCCGAGGCACTTAAGAAGGACATAGAATTATCTAAATCCATGGGTTTCAATGGCTGCCGCAAGCACCAGAAGGTTGAAGACCCTCTCTTCCACTACTGGGCTGACCGCCTTGGCTTCCTTGTCTGGGGCGAGATGGCAAACGCTTACGCCTTCTCTCCCCAATACGTAGAACGCTTCGATCAAGAGTGGCGTGAAGCCGTCTCACGCGATATAAACCACCCCTGCGTGGTGGCCTGGACGCCTGTGAACGAGTCTTGGGCATATACCGACTTGGCTGGGAACAAGCAGCAGAGAGATCACATCAGAAGCTTATATTACGCGACGAAAACATTGGATCCTACACGACCGGTGAATGATAATTGCGGCTGGGAGCATGTTGTCACCGATTTGACAACATTTCACGATTATGCTGACGGCGATGAGTTGACGAAAACATGCTCTACCCGGTCCGGCATCATGGCACCAAAGTCGAACAGGCCGATCTTCCTCGCACCCATTGGGGCGTCGGACCCTGGCTCATCACACCAAGAAGGTGCGCCAATCATCTGCACAGAGTTTGGTGGGATCAATATCGCGCGATCAGCGGCTGCGAAGAGTGGCGAAGCTGGTGACGATAAGGAGAACAGAGAAAGAGACTGGGGGTACACAACTGCAACCTCGTCTGAAGACCTGCTGCAGCGAATCGAAAAGATGATGACTGGTATTGTGGATGGAGGGGAAATATCCGGATTTGTGTACACACAGCTCACGGATATTGAGCAGGAGGTCAATGGATTGTATACACCAGATCGCAAGGAGAAACTAAATGCGAGGGCAGTGAGGAAAATCGTTGAGGGGGTCAAGGAGAGATATATGGGTATGCGAAAGTGAAGCCTAAATACAAAGGGCGTGTCGTGTGGGTAGTAGAAAGTCAATTGATGTGGTAAAGCTATATCGCATTTCATGAAGGTTTGATGTTGTGTCTTCAACGTATTTTCATACACGTAAGTTATCTCGCTCATAACGTAGGCTCCAAATGTATGCAATCCTCAACCATGATTTGTACAAACGCTATCATCTTTCCTCTATGTCCCCGTTGTGCGTGTGCCATCGTACCATAGGCTTCCTAAGGTGTAACAGAATGCCGCCACGCTGTGCAATTGAAGCAAGATACCGAAAATGCTAGACCAACGCGCTATGCAAAAAGGGAGAGTGGTTTCCTTCCATGATGAAAAATGAGTATGAGAAAGGGGGTATCGTCCATAGTGAATACCGGAAAACTCCTTCAACGGTAATGATAATCCGATTTGATGCAGGTGGGCCGTAAATGCAACTCATTGACCGCCGTATTTCACTCCACTCCTTAGGTAACGAGTACCTTGGTCCTCAACACGCAGTTGCTGTCGTTCATCTCTCAGTGGGATATATTCACGAGCTGGTACGTCATATCTTTTATGCGACCTATGATCAGGTCTATGAGCAGTGGACCGCTCTTTGGCAGGTACTTCATAATATGCACCTCTCACCTCGCGAACGGGCGATCGGTGAGGAGGCACAGAAACGTATGTATGGCCACTTTGTGGATTAGCAGCCGAATATGTGCGAACGGATACATGACCTCTGTCGCTGTTGGTTGGAGGTCGATATGGGCTAGATGTTAGATCAACGACTTGTTGAGGAGGCGGCGCCCTTGACCGACCGTGAGTATCCATGACCTGATGTGGGGGTGGGGGGCGTGGATCGCCTTGGAAGGTCACAGGCCAAGAGCTAACTTCATCATCACGATACACCGGCCTCAGTCGCTTGGTGCTTTGCTCTGAATAAGTCTCTCTGCTATCCGTAAAGGAAGGCAGCGCTTTTCGCTTGGGGGAATGTACGTCGGTATATCCCCTGGGCAGAAAGTTAGGATCTTGTAGTGGCCTTTGAGTGCTTGTGATACGTCGCGACGATGTCAGATCGACTGTCTCAGGCTCAACAGAAGGAAGAACGACATCTTGCTCTGATGGTCGCCTAATGTGTGCTGGTGCTCTGTTAAAGGAACTAGGTCGAAGCGGGGCTTGTACAAATTCTTCTGGCGCACGTGGCGCGCCACGAAGTGGAGGATCATACTCTACTCGTGGGTGACCACGAGGTTCTCCGATAGGTTGGAGCTACGCATGTCAGCTCAGGACGAGAAGAGAGGGATATATACCGTTATGCCGGGCTTTTGATGTGTCGCCATCTGAAAACTCACTTCATATAGTCGCCCGTCGATTTCGCGCATGAGCGGCTGCGCGCTTCTCGAAACGGTCTGAGGTGCCGCTGATTTTATTCGCCTTTGAAGGTAAGTGGGGAACTAAAGTCTGCATTGGGGGTCATACTTACGAATCAATTGGTCTGCTGTGAGCCAAGTGGAAGGACTCCCCCCGGGATGGCGGGCGAGAAACGGAGATAGGGTTGAATGGTCGTGCAGATGGATAGGGTTGCTGTGTAGCTGACTGAGCATGAGAAGGTCCAGGCAATGTAGCTGACCGTGGAGGCGGAGGGTAAGGGTAAGGTTGTACAACAATGGTTCTTCTCGGCACTCGCCTCATGTCATGAACATCGGTGCGTGGAAAATTAGAGTAGCGCTCAGGTTGTAGGTCTCGTGCAGTGGCCCGACTGGACACGATTTCCATACTCTGTTCACGTTCATCAGGTGTCGAAAGTGAACCATCATCACTAGATGCTTCATCGTCATCGTCGAGAACAATAACTTCACGGAAAGTCTCCTCGAGTTCATTGCTTTGCTCTTCGGTTTCATCTCGCCACTCCTTGAGTTTGGCGAGGGAGACGTGTTCCACTTTCTGTCGGGCCTCCATCCAGCCACCCAATTTAAGGAGCTTATCATAATCCGTGTAGGTGTGACGGATGTGAGCGACAACGGCAAGTTGAACTCTGCGAGCCAAGGAGAGTTCCTTTGCATTACCTACTCTGTTTGTGCCCTATAGCTGGTCAGAGTGCATAATTAATCACCCGGAAGAATAAGTTGTACCTCTTCGAATGCATGATTGACGATGGACGACAGATCTGCTTCGGGAATTTTTGGAAACATCTCACGAACAGCACCATGAATATAATCCTTTGTTTCCTTTGCAGAGGTTGGACGTCCATGAAGAGCCTGTCGCGATGAGTAGTCTTCAACACGCTGCGCGATCCAATTTATCCTGGCACTAGCTTTAGATTTCCTGAGACCATGCGCTTCGTCATATGTGTAGCCAAACTTGCTGCAGGCGAGGTTGATGATTTCGAGGGGAAAATGGTGTCCAACTCGGTGGACATGATGCGACAGCTTTTCCGGGTCAGCGTGCATCTTATTCTTTGGTTTTGCCTACACTGGTGTCAGTGGGATGGTGGTAAACTATGGGCAAGGCCATCGCGAACCGAAACAATGTGCACGTCAAGATTACGCTGCCGGCACTGTTCTTTGCACCATTCTGTGAACTCTGGGTGTCCGGCAGGAATGAAGCCAAAGCCTGCAGGCGCATTAGAGGCGTATGTTAGCTGCGTCATGGTTAGTAGAAACACGCTGTGGCGACAAGGCAACGACGGACGATTGAGTGTAGCTTCTTCTTCTCCTGTGTGACGGCCTCTAGCACGATCTTGTATGGTTTCTTCTTCTTCAGGGCGGCTCGCGGCTGGTCAAGCGTGGCACTGCGCTGTGGCGCGTGCTGTGAGCGCACGTGGTGTACTCTGGTCATGATGCGCGTGTGTGGCAAGAGCCATAGAGCCCAGAGTGGACCGTGAAAGGGGTGTGTGGTGGTTTTATGACTGAGAAAAGTCTAGGTGGCAGAAACTGTGCAGTTAGTGATTAGTATGACTAGCAGTGCATCTACGGGTAGACTGCACTCGTTCAGAATGCCTAATAAGTGTCTACAGACCCCGGTTGCTACAAAGAAAGCAGGCGGGGCGATGAGAGTGTGTAGAGTTAGGAGGAATCGAGTCCGCTGGAGTGACGATTAGCGGCGGCTAACCGCCGCGGCTCGACCTTTTTCCGACATCCAATCAATTCAAAGTGAAGCGCGACTTTGCATCTCGCAACGACCATGCCGAACGAAGCCGTCATTCACGCATACAGACACTTGTATCGTCACAGTTTGAGGGCTATTCAATTTTCGAAGCCTGCCCGTTTCACGCTGCGTGACCGTCTTCGGTTGGCTTTTCGAAAAGGCACGGCTGCCAGCTTCGAGCCGCAGAAGGTGCAGAACACGCTCGAGTTCTTGCAGTATGCCACAAAGCAGAATGGATTGGAACACAAGATCTTAAAGAATCTGCTGTTTGTGTGGTGGATTCAAGGAAACGGGGGCCGCTTGAAATACCAGGCCAGGACTCTGTGAGTACCGTACCTCTGGGTGACTTTTCTATAGCCTGCTGACTTTGCTCAGCACTCGGGAAGAGCTAGAGATAAAGACTACCGCATATGACTCCTTTAATCATAATATCCACATGCTGAATGAGAGCATGGGACTGTGTCTCCCATCAATGACCGTCCGCGACCCTAATTGAGGCTGCCATCTCACATCGAAGTTATTGCCAAATCGCCTTTGTTGCGTTCTCACGCTATCTCAAGACCAAGAGAAACGCGATTGACAAGAAGTTACATAAAGTCGTCGAGAAAGTTCTCGTCGCGGTCTTGATTGCTGGATTGGGCCAGATTATCTTCAGTCATCATATCATCGTAGGCATGATCTCTCTGCCACGCGAGCTCTTTCCTCTCCTTAGCAACACGGGCTTCTTCTTTTCGCTGGTAAAAGAATTAGCTTTTTGTCTGCGCGAGGGAGACATCTTATCTAACGGCGTCATGATCGAAGAGTGCGTTTCGAGGAAATGCGCACAATAAGAAGTGCACCATCATGTTGGAGGATGGAGCATTGTTCTTGACATGCTTCGCGTAGATGGAATGAGAAACAAAGATTGAGAAGAGTCAATACTTACTCTAGCTTGTTGGGCGCTCTGATCCCGCTTCCTCAGCTCTTTGAGTCTCGCCTCCCGCTCTTCACGCAAGTTTGGGAACTTTTCTACCTTGGTCTTGTTCAAGCGGTTGACAATCGGGTTCTCCCGTTGCACGACGTGTATGCGTTTTACCTTAAATATGTATCAGCAAAGCCATATCTAGACGTAGCATCTCAAAATCAACGAGATAGATATTAAGTTTTGAATCAACACAGCTTACCTTTCTCTGATCCTTAAATCCAACTTGACCCACTGCCATACTTCCATCCTTTTTCAGATTCGACCAAGGTGTGTATACAACTGTGACGTTATCCTTTTTGTTTCCTGTAGACTATCAACCTCGACCATTCCGAAGCTATAGATACGTAGTCTCAAGTATGAGTATAAAATGGCACACACCTTCGATACTATTTGCTTTGGTCAACTGCGCGCAGTCGATCAACAGCTCCTTGGTCATGTCCTCCCAGTTCTCGCCCTCTGGCAGCCGAACATAGATATGTGCAGATGAGAGATTATCGGCATGAAACCAGATATCCTCCTCCCAGCCGAATTTGATAAGTTCTTCATCTAATCGCTCATTAGTATTGTTGGTACATGTGTTAGAGCAAGACCGCGGCGACTCGATAAATTACGAACTTTCGACCTTGTCTTTGCCGACGTATATGAAGGCTGCGGGAGAGACGGTATTTGAAGAGAAGTAGTACACCATTTTGATGTTCTGACCGTGCGTGAGAGCGTGGATTGCGTTGATATGCAGGGAATGAGCAAGTAATTGCAGACATGAATTTGGATGGCGCGTGTGGGGTTAGCGGGGTTGTCTAGCCTTACTTTCAGCCTCAGGGTTTAACAGAGACGAATACAATATCATGGTGACGAGTAACAACTGCCAAAGCACAACACAAATATGGATCTTCTTGAATTGCATTTGATTTTGATCATGAATAAGATACAATGCTGCAGGCATCGCTCAAGAACATCCTACAACACTCTCAACATCATGCACTATTTCGCACCTCGCTTATCCAATAGCTCATCCTGCCCCAACTCTTCCTCACCGGGCGCAGCGTCCACATCATGGCTACCTGCGCCATGCTTTAAGCTATTCAGTGGGTTGTCTTGCCTGGCATGCTTCGCATATTGATCATGGCCCTTTGCTCTAGGGTCAAAGTTGGCATCATCTAGATTCTTCTTCTCAATGTTGGAAGTGATCTGGCCACCAGTACCGCTGATGATCTCGCCAGTTTGGCCGCGATCATTTACACTTCGTGGAATGTCAAATGCATTATCTGCGGCGTGTGCTGGATTTGCGTGCGCAAGGTCTGCAGATGGATCCACCTGGTCGGGGCGAGCCACTGAGGGAATCTGGGAGAAGTTGATCAATACGCTGTCAATAATTTGGGGAGCTATTGGAGCTTCCGTCGCTCTGAAAACAGTGTGACGGAAATTGAGGATTGAAACATACCAATCTTTGCTTCCCAGCATCACCAGGAATAGTAGTCCCCTCAGCAGCCATGTCCTCGAGACGTCCTCCTTGATGCGGGTCGGGTGCCATTTTGTACAATCTGATTAAACTTTTAGGGTATATGAAATATTGTATCAATTCATGAATCTCAAGTTGTTAAGAAAGCAATAAGATGGAGGTCTTGAGAAATGACGTTAGCATGCGAGCTCCCATTATGTATTTTCTTCATCATTGGCCTAAGCTCCGAAGAGTATCTTCGCGTCATAATGATCGTGATGTCATGAAAGTGTAGAATGATGAACACAATGAGGGACGTCGACGGTGAATGGAAGCTCCGACCTAGCCACGGAGGGGCAACTGCCAAGGAGCTCACGTGCGCTCACCGCGCCGCGCTATCAAGTTCAAGGTCGCGACATGAACAAACATCCAACACGGGAACAGTAGAGCCCAACCAGGGAAATTGCACCAGCTTGAGGAAACGTGTCAATATCTCACGAGCATACCATACGCGACAATGCCCGCCGAACAGACGTCAGCCGACGCCCGGAGGAAGGCCGCCCGCGAAGTCATCGATATTCTGCACGAAATCGCGACGTTGCTGGTATGTCCATAATACTATGTTGAGTATCCACCTATACTTACGCAGATATAGAACACGCACCTCGATCGCCAACAGCTCTCATACTGCGTATCACTCATTGAAAACGGGGCCAATCCCGAAGCATTAGCCGTACGTTACATTTCGTGTGTTCTTCTGCGGCGCAGCCGCCCGTTACTTTGCAGCGTCTCGCGCGCGGTTCATCTCTGACTCAGATTTCGAGTCTTCCTATAAGACTGCTAATTATACTAACGTGGCTTAGAAAATCATACTTCAGCTGCGTGAAGAGTACCCAGTATCATCGGTCGATGGTGATGCCGAAGATGGAGGCGCTCGTTGAGAGCAACCGAAGTCCGAACTTTGCACGGCGCATTGATTAAGCACCGCCTATCCAATATCACCAATTCGGTGATGATCAGAACACGGCTCCACCTGCTCAACGGCGGTATTATGGGGCAGTTCAAGGAAGAGGACCGGTTAGTTCCAATGAGGTAGTGTCAATCTACGTAACTATTTGTTGGTGTTGGTTTTCGACACCCGCACCTTGGCACGCGCGTTTCGCGCAAAGCTTAGGATTGATTGCGATGGAGGGGTTTGATGCGGGGCAGCCGGAATCTCCCGCCAAGGTGTTGATATCGAGGTTTGTGCACTGTTATCAGTATAACAGGGTCGCTACCTGTATTTCTAGCAGTATACCAAGCATCACGCGATAAGAAAACTCCTGGATAAGTTCAACTTAGTGGGTGTGTAACAGTCCGGGTGGATGGGACGGTAGATGTGAGTTAATCTAATTCGCTTCACCTGCGTGGGATGGGGGGGGGGATAGTCGCCAGGTCACCGGGTGAGAGCGTTACGCAACTAGTCTTGTAAATATCGTTATTGAATTTACTTAGTCCGTAACTTCTAGTCTAGCCCAAGAATTGAGATACTAGATGCTGAAATGCAAAATGCAATGCTGAATGCTAGGAACGATAGCGATCGTTTGGGGTATCTCAACGAGGGAATGGGTATCATTAAAGAAAACTCGTCTCGTGGACTGAAACAGAACGCCGCTCTTTAAGTAGAATGGAATCGTCTACCTGCTCCCCCAAGTTGGTGAGCCCTGACGCTGGCGAAAGTTGCCCTTCTCGTCAGCGACTTTGCGAAGTGCTTTCTCGGCTTTGGCTTCTTGCTTGTCGAGGAAGCTGTTAAAGATGCTGGGGAGGACACGTGTGGAATCTGGTCAGTCATGTTAGTATGCGTTGTCGTGGGAAGTAGGATAAGGGATACTAACTGGCATGATCACCATCAAAGATAATGCCATCCGCACCTCGCTCTCCAGCAACTTTGACAGCCTCTTCAAGCAAACCCTCTCCAACACCCTTGCCTCGGTACTTTAGCTTGACCGTCCACGCGCGGACGACAGCTTTTCCTCTCCGTCTCCTGCCTCGCTTCTTCGCTGCATCATTATCTGCCCAACCCAGTACCAAAGCTCCAATAATATCTTCACCCCACTTTACGACAACAAGCTTGTCCTGACCAAGCCACTCCATGTTGATATACTCCGCAGCCCCAATGTAACCGCCTGTCATCCACCGAATGAAGATGAGAAATGTCATTGTGATACCACCGATCGTGGAACCCAGCAGAAGCCTATCATCGTACGAGCGGAGCATGTACTGCGCTGCAATGGCAACGATGATGAAGTAGGCGGCAAGAGATACTGGATGGAACATCATGACCTTGCTCGCAACTTGGCGCTGCTGAGCTACTGAGTCGGCAACAAGTCGCAAGCCTTCGATACGATCATCCTCAGTATCAGCCGTGTAGGTTGAGAGCTGTGGAAGATCATCTGTGGGTGGCTTGATAGGCGTAGATGCTTCAGTCGATGACATGATTACACTTGCGGGTGGCGACGGGTACGGATTGTGCGGTGCAGGTAGTGTTGAGAAAGACAGCGGTGTAGGTGGAAGAGCTTGAACCGAATAGCTGTTTAGACGAAATGTAGTAGGTGTTCCCAACGGCGAAGGTAAATCAGGATCGATTCTCAAATTCGCGCTCAACGAGGTCAAAAAGGCTATACCCATTGATTAGCCGACAATTCATCTCTCACATACTTTCATGGTGGTTGATGCCCTGTCCCAACCCGACTAACCGATCACAAGACCATGCACACAAAGGGAAAAAAAAAAAAAGAAAAAAGCAAACATACCAGCACTTGTCCTGAAACCCGGTAGCGAAGGAATCGCTGGAATGGCCTTTTCAATACCCGAGTAATGATTCACAATCACGGTGCTCTCTCCCAAACAGTGCCGTTGAGGGAAACCATGTGGACCGGGCGCAACCTTCAAGTGTGATGGAGGAAGTTGTCGACGCATCTTTGACCTTACTTTGTAAAAACAACCAAATTTCGATTACATGTAACGGGAGAAGAAAAACGCTTAGTAGAGGAGCGGACCAGCCAAGAAGGGAAGAGCAGCGAGCATTAAACGAGTAAACCGGGGAGTGGTGGAATAGCGGTATCAGAAGAAAGGATGGCTTGCTAAAACTAAAACTAAAAAGTTTGTGGATAGGATTGTGGAAAATATGGCGGTTCCAGAGGGGGGAAATATGATGCAGTGGTGGGAAAACGTGCGTCTAAGTATTGGCTGTCCCGGCCAAGCCCTTGCAACTCTTTTGTTGCTGGGGGCCAGCCATGTCATGGCGTTGGTTGTCTCTCCCGCCCGGGGGTAGCAGACGAGGCGTAGCGATCTTCACAAGGCCCTTCTTCCCGCGGCCAGCTTGTGCGCCTGGCTTTCTGCACCAGTCTGCAAGAGCATTGCTCGGGATGTCCTATTGGCTATGCGCTAACTAAAGATAAGACGCTGTCCCTCCAACGACGCAACCCAGACCGATCCATTCAGAGTGCCCTGCTGCAGAGGCTCATCCTGATCTGGATTCCCGAGTACATGGGTCTGCGGATCCGTCAATGCTAATAGTCAGTTGGTTTGCTGAATGGGATCCGGTCCTTTTTCCCTTCGGGGAGTACCACAGCGTAGAAGGCCTGAAAAAAGGAGAAGATTGCAAATTTTCTTTACCAGCATAGCCGAGCTTCCTATTCCGTTTCCCTTTGCCATCTTACGTCCGCTCGTGAAAGGATTTCGCAAATGCGGGCTCTGTCATCACTCATCATTAAGCAAAAGCAGTTGGACATGTCTATCTTCAAGCCGTCATGAGGCGTCAAATCCGTCGGACGCCCAGGCAAGCGCAAGCGAGCGCCCAGAGGTTGCGACCCCTCCATTCAATCTCAAACCGCACTCCGCATCTTCGCATCTAGCCACGAACGTGAAACGAACTACTCGTCTCACGCTTGCCCCTGCGAGCTGAGGTTGACGCCATCAAGACCCCACATCACGGAGGATTGTCGTGTACGTCTCACAGCATAGTTCAGGTGCTGTGGCATGCCTCCCATACTCTGCGATAGCAAGAGCCACGCTAGACTTTGTAGATACGGTGGATCAAGTCAACTGACAGCCTTGATGGCGCAAGAGGTCAGTCGAGAGCAAAAGGTAGTGCCGGGTCGCACAATCCATGTGACCAAGTCATCGAGATATCTTGCTCTCGTAAGATGCAAGCCCCCCCATCGCGATTGTTGATACGACGAGCGGCGTTGAGAGGCTGGAAAGGCCACACTAACAATCGGCGTGGTTCGCTCGCATGTGCATTTCGCATCAACCAACCACAACGCATACATTTCGCCTTTGCCTGATGCAGGACATCTTACGTGTATCGTGCTCCACCCAATGACGATCACGCAGCACGCCGTTACGACACCTGAGGCAAGGTTGCGTGGAATCGAGCAATTTTTCCGTCCAAGACCATGCTGCATTCCCCCCCCCGTCCTGGGGATCCTTTCTCAAACAGCAACGAGATGCTTGACTTGTCAAGGGAACCTGTTCGAAACCACAACGGGGGATAAATGTTTCGGCCTGTCAGGTATTTGTTTCAACCTGTCAGGATCAAGCAATAGGCGAGGATAGGCGAGAGCTGGTGCACGTGCCGAGGGTATAAGGAGCTGCATAACTTCAAAGGCATAAAACCGAGGCAGATCGCAATATGTGGTGCTATACAGTCCAATGCGAAATACTTCCGCTTAAAGTATGTCGGTTCAGTGAATTGGCATGAATAAAGAAGGTGTTTAGGATGCTGGGATGTGGGTTGATCTTAGGCATTGAGGGATAAAATGAGGGATATAGGTGCATAAGATGATCAATAAGAGTAAGGTATGGCTGATGGTATCTGTACATATCATAATCTAAGAAGTTCGTGCACGCGGATTCTCAAACTTTTAAGTTCCTGCGCCTATCTACACCCGACTCTCATCCCTTCCTGCATCTACAAACTTTGTTCTGATTTCTCATCTTTGCTTCATGCTAACCAATATCTCAAGTCCACTGGGAGTGAACTGAATTAAGCAAACAGTTGGTAGGAAAATCACTAGTCTACCATATCTGAATAGGGTCTTCTGACCTAAATTGCAATGAAACCCAAACGCCGGCCTGCCATATCGTCGACAAGGCGCATTGGAGCAATGTCGTGGAGATTTGGACGAGGCAGTCAAGAGCACGGTTGATTGAGTCCAGGATGCCGGTTGAACTTCGCTTCGGCGTAATCCATATCTTTCTCGTACTAATCGAGCCAAGACGACGGATACGGGATGCTTTGATTAAGCGACCCTGGTTGATCCTGTCAATGACTATTTCATGTCGAAGCATGAGAGGTCATGGACTTTGTGGTTTTTTTTTTCACTTCTTCTGTTGCGTGTTGGGGGCCGAGGCTGCGCCTGCACCAGGCTCGAGTGTATGAGTGTGATTGTCACATAGGAGTACTTTTCCGCCCTCTTCCTGCGAGCAGACAGCACTACCGGTAACCCACTTGTCCTCAATGATTTCATCGAGTGTTGCACGTTTCTTGGGGTCAACCTCTAGCATCCTGCCGATAATGTGCCTGCTTTCTCTCGGTAACAGACGCAGGAGGCGCCACGGGCCCTTGATCACCTGAGGTGGTGCTTGGCCGCTGGCTGATGACGATGAGCCGCGATGATCGTTGGTAGCATCTGAGGAATGATGGCGAGACGCAGGCTCTGAGTTCGGGCCAGAATGGCGACGGTCATCAGCGTCGTGATGTTGAAGATCAGTAGCTGACTTGGAAGGACCAGTAATCGACTTTGGCCCGTCATTTGGCGGAGCGACAAAGAGCTTGTACGAGTTGTCGGAAACTCGTGGTGCTTTCCACGGGAAACGTCGTAATGTCATGCAGCAGAAGATAATAGCGAGTGACCAGATATCAGTCGGCTGAGGATCATACTTGGAAAGATCGTAAACCTCCGGGGCCAGATAGGGATCTGAGCCAACAATGCCTGCAAAAAGTGAGCGGAGAGTGTCATAATGTTCGTGGGTAGGTACTCACCACTGGCAAGAACAATTTCATCCTCAAAAGGATATCGGAAGACTGCGGCACTTCCGAAATCAATAATCTTCATAATTCCATGCTCGTTGACAACAACATTGTCTAGCTTCAGATCTCGATGGGCGAGACCCATACTGTGAAGGTAGGTGACTCCGTTCAGGATTTGCAATGTGCAGCAAGTGACCTCTTCGCGGCTCATCTTTCCTGTCATTACAATAGCGAAAAGATCGAATGGCGCGTACTCCATGACAACATAGAAATTGCCTTTCTCGTTGACGAGATCCATGGTCTCGATGATATTTCCGTGGTGGAGCGTTGATCCAATGCAGAACTCGGCGGTGACCTTTTTGTTATAGTCGCGTTCGTTTTCGTACGAGTGCCGAGCTCGGAATTGCTTCACTGCAAAAGTGACACCGTCACTGCTTCTCTTCATCAGTCGAACGGAGCCCCCGGCGCCAGATCCGAGGACCTTTCCAAACTTGCCGTACTTGCTCTGAAGGCCATGGTCATCTGCAAAAGGGACGCTCATGGAGCCGTTGGTCAAGGGCGGGGTCATTGTTCCGGATTTGCTGGATTTGGTCTTTTCCTTCTTGACAGATGGTGCGGGCGACATGGTGCGCTTTTCCTTGTCCTTGTCCTTGTGCCTGTGCCCGATCCTGAAGAAACGCTTCAGTTCAGACATGGATCCATGGTGGTGCTCCTTGCCCACGCTGGCTTTCGGATCACTCTCGACATCAGAGCCGTGGCGACTCCTCCCGCCTCCAAAAAGGCCAGATCGCTTACCGTCTTCTTTATCTGAGCCGGTGCCTCTTGAGCGCGGTAGTGAGTAGGTAGATGAGCCGGCCGACTGTCGGCCATCGGGCCCACCAAACACGTAGCGCGCTTCCATCGAGTCCAGGTTCCTCGCTTGGGCGGCACGCTTTGAGCGGGAATAAGGGTCGTCTCTCTGCCCCTGTGGAGTGAATGGGCGACTGGAAGAAGTTGGAGTGGACGTCCCAGGCGTGCGGTCTCCGCCGGATCCGGAGGGGCTCACGTCTCTTGACGTTGGCAACGAGTCACCCGTGGGACCAACAGCAAACGACGGGCCGTGCCTGGGATGGGGTGGGACGACATCAGGGACTCCCGAGGAAGACGTTGGGCGCGGGAGGTGTGGATATTTCTTCGGCGAGCCAGGAACGGCCAAGGACGACTGGCTTTGATCAGGGCTTTGCACGGAAGAGTCCATTGACGTCGGCGGTGGCTCGTGTGGGGGTGAGACCTGTGGAGTCATCATGGCGGGGTCGCTGGGCCGCTTCCTGTGTCCTTCAGCAGCTGGTGGCTCCTCCCGCGATGAGGTGCCGGCTGGAGTGAGCGGCGGCGACTGCATGGCGGAGGGGGTTGTGCCCACGGAGGTACGGTGTGCTGAATGCGCTGATGGGACTCGCGAGGCGGGAGAGGGCGATGGGGCCTGGGCTGTATCAGCAGTGTGCGCAGGGTCATATGCTGGACGCTGGGCTTACTCGTGACGGCGGCAGCGAGACGGGTTCGAAGGAGAAGTTCTCCATGCGCCTCGCCTGGCAGCGGGAGGCCTGCAGCGTCGAGGACAAATTGCGCAGCTCCTCTTCGGCCTGCGGGCTCAATGGGCCATGCTGCGGGACTTTGCCTGTGCCCGTGAGATCCGAGACGCGCTGCACGGCCGCAGCGGGCTCGATCTCTTGGTTGACATCGCTGAAGCGCACGGATTGCGGCGGCTCCTGCGGTGTCGAGGCCATGGTGGATGATGGAGCGTGAGAGAGATGTTCTGTCAGGGCAGGGTCAGCCATCTTGGGCCATGACGAAAGCGCCGAAGTGCTAGTTGGAGTAGCTTACTTTGAAGAAGATGAGTGCTGGCCGCAATTGGTCGCTCTCTTCTCCGTCGCCCGTCGGTCCAGGTCTGCTCTGGTGTCAGGCAGGCGGAGGCCTCGGATAAGAGGAGGCCAGCTGCACACTGAGCGCGGAGCGCCGTGGAAAGGATACAATGTGTATGTAATGTGCGGGTGCCTGGCTACTGAGCACCGCTCTCAGGGTCGCTGCAGATGCCCCGCGCTGCCGGGACTGCGGGACAGGCAGGCAGCTGGTCGGGGTGCGCGGAACGGCCGGAACACGATGGGATACAAGGGAACGATGCTGGGGACAGTGCAGACGTTCGCAATGAGCGGTGCAGCCGTCTCTACAGTCGTCGCGCAGAGTCACAGGAATGATCTTCGGAGGGGTGGGCGACGGCCAGCGGATTACTCTTTCGGTCGGAGCTAGGGCGCAGAAGGCCGCGGCCTCCCGGGATCATCAGAATGCTAGCTCAAGGGCGTCACTGCCAGCCAGAGCCGCAACGCCTCACCGTCGAACAGTCCAACAAAGCCACCACCCAGCTCTCAACAGCCACCTATAATACCCCACCGCCCACCAGCCCTCGATAGCACCGCTCCCCGTGTGACCGCCGCTGCACTCCAGCCAACTCGACGACTCGCCGCCGCCCAGCGCTGCACCTGCTCCCGGCCGTAGACTCGTCGCCGCGAAATTTTCGGATTTTGTTGAAACAGAGAATTTCAAGAGTTTTCCTGCCCTCCCCCAATCAGGGCCTTGTTTCCGTCTTTACTTACGCAGACTTTTATCTTGCATAGTGCGACGCCCTACCCGCAACATGTTCAATTGGGCAAAGTCAACGTGAGTTCACCGCCCCATAATTCACACGTGCTTGCGCGACACCAGTGCTGGCCCTGTGTTTTGTTGGGCCTCGAATGCTGAACCAGTGCCTAGCCTGGCCGTCGTTGCCGGTACCCAGGAGCCCGAGTACGGCCCTGAGGCCATCCACCCCGTGGGCAAGAGCGCCGGCGACCCAGCATACACCGAGTTGACCAAGAAGGACCTGAAATGGGTCACGCTGGACTACACCAATGTCGAGACACAAACCTTCTACATCTTCAGCGACGCCGGACACGTGGGCTTCTTGCAGGTCATATACAACAACATCGCGTGAGCAACATGCTTTCATCTCAGCATCCGCCCCCCCTCAATGCTAACGTCTCCAAGCGGCCTGCGAGTAACGGTCCAGTTCAACTGCAAGCTCTTCTACCCCAACAACGAGAAGCCTTTCCTGTGGTCAAGTGACCCCGTCCAGAACCACGGCTTCGACGAGGACCAGCACTCGTTCTTCGCCGATGGCGTATCAATCGAGCTCTCCGAAGACGGCAACGCGTACACAATCAAGGCTGCCGTGAACGAGGACAGCTTGGTCAATGTAAAGTTCACCAGGACTGCCCCGGGCTTCATGGGTGGGAAGGACGGTACCACCAACTACGGCACAGACCCGAAAGCCCCGTGGGGGTCAATGCATCATCACTTCTGGCCGCGTTGCGCCACCGAGGGTTCCATCATCACCAAGGACGGCGAGATTGACATCAAGGGCCGGGGCATGCTGAGTCATGCTTTGCAAGGAATGAAGCCCCACCATGCTGGTAAGCAATCTAGTCGATTTACGCGTTTCTCCCGCTGACCTGGGAAGCTTCACGATGGAACTTTGCCAACTTCCAGTCCCCTTCGTACTCTGCCATTTTGATGGAGTTCACTACTCCTGCGTCCTATGCCTCGACTGTTGTTCGAGTCGCTGGTATTGCTACAGATGGCAAGCTGCTCATTGCCAACACCGACGGCGAGGTGAAGCACACCGCGACAAAGCAAGACTCTGACAATGGCTGGCCAGCGCCTACCTCAGCAACTTACCACTGGGTAGGCAAGACTGAGGATGGCAAGGACGTCACCGCAGACCTCGAAGGTGCCCTGGGTGAAAAATTAGACCGCATCGATGTCATGGCCGAAGTACCAGGCTTTGTCAAGGCTATTGTTGCGACTGCCGCCGGCACAAAGCCGTACATTTACCAGTATCTGCCCAAGATGACTATCAAGGTCAAGGTGGGCGACGAAGTCAAGGAGGAAGAAGGCACCCTGTTTACTGAGGCTACCTTCATCTCCTAGGTGAGCTCAAGTTTGGATAAAGACAAGCCCTACTCTATACGGATACCCTAGCTTTAATGATCAGACTTCAGGACTGGGACCTGATACCCTAATGAATAACGTCTTTACTTCATTATTTCCTCCCGAGCTTTTACTGATGGTGCACTATCAGCAGTGAAACGTCTGATCCCATCTTTACAGCAGCATATCACTTTGCCTATATTCAGAAATCACAGCACAAGGTCTCGGTGGCTTGGCCGTATCCTAGTGTGCTTCCATTCCTCTTCCATCCCTCTTCTCCACTTCACACACGTTACCCCGCATCCTTTCCACTTCAACTGCATTCACCTGATATCGCGTTTACCGACGCGTCCAACGCGTTTGCGTAACCGCCATACCAACCTGGTCCGTGCCACTACACAAACACAGCCACATCTTTACACCCGCTTTGCTGCCTTTACCTGACAACACCACTCGACACTATCGCGACCATGGACCAGGAAAAGCCCAGGCAGTTCAGCGGCACCTCGCGCTTCGGCCCTGTCCCTTCGTCCGGGTACACAAGAGTAGACCGATCTGCTACGCTTTCGGCTTCTCCTTCTGCTTCGAGGGCCACCAAGCTTGGCCTGGGTCTAGGCAAGGGAGCGAGGGGCTTGGGCAAGACCAAAGGCATGAAGAGGCACATGTGAGTAACGTGCGAGACTGTTCAGGAATAGTATGGGGCTAATGGATGCTTAGGAATGTGCGGCGTGACACTATATTCGGTGTTTCCAACGGCGATATTCGGTGCGTTTGCTTCGTTTCTGGTTGGCATCTTAGAGACTGTTGTTCTTTCTTGCTGTTTATTACGCAGACGGATCTCTACATTTGGTCATTTCTAATCACTCCCCTAGACGACTAGCCCGCCGTGGCGGTGTCAAGCGACTTGCTGCAACTCTATACGACGATGTCCGACGAGCGCTCAAGGAAAGGCTTACCGCTGTCAGTCTCGTGGTATTCCAGATGGTGTATGTGACTAATAATCTCAGATCTTAAAGGATGTCATTGCTGTGGTTGAGCTCGGCGGCCGCAAGACTGTATGCGTCACAGACATTGTCTTCGTCCTCAACAAGGCACGTTTTTTTCCTCAGCATTGGATTGACTACTGACAAATCTTTCAGCAAGGCCGTCCGCTATACGGCTTCGATCCATCGTTTGTCGGCACTCGCTAGGAGGGAGGCTGGGCGGGCTTGTATTGGAAAATCTAAAAGTGCCTGGTGCACTTGCCACCCTTTGATTTTCTATGCGAGGTTCGGATGAGCGCCTTGACGATATTTTTGCATGACGAAGTGATGCAGACACGAGTGCATGAAGAGAAGGATGCTGGACTATGAGGAGGGAAGTGAGCTTTCCAAATGTACTTATTTGATGATACCCAATACTCGATATACACCGACGCTGCGTACAACCTTATACGTAGTGAACGATTTTTGATATCTCTACGCTCGGACAACTGTGTATGATCATCAGGCCTCTCCCTACCATGATTCCAAAGTCGCTCTCAGAGCCCTCAATGCTGACAGCTGCTTGATCACCAACGGCTGCTGCGGAAATTCCATCGCTACCCTCCCAATGCACTCTTTGACTGCATTAACAAACTGCAGCGCCTCCTTCTTCATCTTCCCCTGATGCCTGTTCTTCGTCCAAGCCCGCTGCACACGCGGTCGCATCACACATCTCACACGGCATGCGATAAACGTGACCAGCCACATGACATACGCCTCATCAAACTTCCCATTGATCCCGAATTCCTCCTGGAAGGTGTAGCTCCACGATATGCCACGGAGAACAGGCTGCGAGCAGAAGAGCCACCACCTTGCCAGCCGGCAGAAAATAACGAACATCTCGCGATTCTCGCTCGTGGCGATGCTGTAGAGATTCCCAAAGGGCCGGCACGCGTTCCAGTGCTCGTGCTCTGGTGCGTCGAGGATGAAGTCTTTGGGCGGGTAAGTGTACATTGGTCGGACGGAAGGATTGACATCTATCCGCATGGCCTTGTTCTTGCTCAGCAGGGCTTGGTGTGCACGAGGTAGTGTCTCGATCCATTTTACCACGGGTGAGAAGTCAAGATTTTTGACTGTGAATACGAAGGGCGTGAGACTGTAGTACGTATACGCCGCTTCAATTCTGATTGCCCGGCAGATATGGAGTAGGATGGGCCAGGTGTAGCGTGGCTGTTTGTATCTTTCTGTCTTCATATGGCGTGGATGTTGGACCGCAGAGTAAGGGTCCAGAATGTAAGTGTAGATGATAGTCCGAAGTTCAGATGGGAGTGTAGCTAAGGGACAAGGCGATCCGGGTTGCATAGGTTTGATGGGGTACAGATCCGCATTATGAAGAATGGACTGTCGATGCTCGAAGGTGAGAGTTGAAGGCCGCTTGAGTTTCCTTGGTGTGGATTCTGGTGTCTCTGCATCACTGACTCTTGAGGGCTTTGGGCTGCCCTTCAGCGTGGACGACGCTGTGGCGCGAGCGTACGATGGTGGGGCCATGCTCACATACAAATAGCGATATTCGCGCTGTTATGTTTTCACTTGAATATCATAATGATACATGGCAAGTATATTCAAACTATGATTTCTGCACAAGACATTCGAGACGACATCGTCAGCCTAGCAGGTGGCTGAAATGCACGTGAGCACGCGATTTGTGGGGTCGCGTAACCCAACGTCGTTCCCGTTTGGCTCGATCCACGCATCTCGCTATCACCACTCACCTCGTTTTTCAATGCTCGGCTCAATCTCTAGCTATGGCAGATGACATGGATATTTCGTCGTCGTCCCCCCGCGGCACGAAAAGAAAAGGAGATGATAGCCTACAGCTTCCAGCGCCACGCAGAATCAAAGCACTTGCGCAAGACGTCGTCAACAAGATCGCTGCGGGAGAAATTATTGTCGCACCTGTTCATGCGCTGAAAGAATTGATCGAGAATGCCGTTGATGCAGGGTCAACTGCACTGGAAGTTCTGGTCAAAGACGGCGGTCTCAAACTTCTTCAGATCACGGATAATGGTCATGGGATTGATGTACGTCTTACAGCACAATGACAATCGCCCGTTAATGTTTGTATAGAAAGAGGACCTGCCAATCCTGTGCGAGCGCTTCACTACTTCTAAATTGAAAGCCTTTGAAGATCTGACGTCTATTGGCACGTATGGTTTCCGCGGCGAAGCGTTGGCGAGTATTAGTCACATTGCTCATCTGAAAGTCACGACGAGGACGAAAGAGTCGAGCTGCGCATGGGAGGCTCACTATGCTGATGGCAAGCTTGCAAGTTCCAAACCTGGTCAGAGTGCAGAGCCGAAGCCTAAAGCAGGCCGACCTGGAACGCAGATCACGGTAAGTCGTGTATCACCGACTGTAAACGATGGGTATTTATGTATTTGCAGGTTGAAGACTTGTTCTACAATGTTCCATCACGACGCCGAGCCTTTCGCTCCGCTAGCGAAGAATACGCAAAGATTCTTGATCTTGTGGGGCGCTATGCAGTCCACTGTGTTGGTGTATCCTTTTCGTGCAAGAAAGCCAACGACAGCTCCGGCAGCAGTGTATCAGTACCCGCTTCAGCCAGTATCAAAGATCGCATACGACAGATCCACGGCAGCACGGCTGCTAATGAGCTGGTGCCGTTGGACGTAGAGGATGACCGCTGGGGCTTCAAATGCAACGGCTGGGTCAGTAACGCAAACTACAGCGCTAAACGAACGAATATGCTACTATTCATAAATCACAGGTCTGTCGAATCACCTGCGATCAAAAAGAGTGTCGAGCAGACGTACGCGACCTTCCTACCGAAAGGAGGTCACCCATTTTTCTACTTGAGCCTTGAGATCGAGCCACAACGAGTTGATGTCAACGTCCATCCTACGAAGCGGGAAGTGCACTTCTTGAACGAGGATGAGATTGTAGCTATGATTTGTGATGCTATTCGTGAAGGCCTCAGCAAGGTCGACACGAGTAGATCTTTCATGACGCAATCACTACTTTCGAACCCAAAGGTCCCCTTTGCAACACCATTAAAGCCAACAGCGCCTGCAACGCCAACCACAGGCGATGTGTCTGACCGGAGCGGCTCGAAAGGGCCCAGGACGGTGACCAAGAAACCATATGAGAACAACCTTGTCCGGACAGACTCTTCAGCACGAAAAATCACCTCCATGCTACAACCACAGCGCTCAGTAGAGGAAGGGGATAATGCGGATGAAGAGATGGATTACGAGCATACAGAGAAACAGCCAATGGCATGTCGCCTCACTTCAATTAAAGAGCTGCGAGCGGAAGTGCGGGACGCCATGCACAACGAGTTGACAGACATCATCTCCACACACACCTTTGTAGGCATCGTAGACGAACAAAAGCGTATAGTGGCTATACAAGGCGGTGTGAAGCTCTTCCTTATCGATTACGGTATGCTCTGCAATGAGTACTTTTATCAAGTTGGTCTCACAGACTTTGCGAACTACGGCTCAATTCGCTTCAATCCGCCTTTGCCCTTGCAGGACCTGCTCAAAGTAGCAGTAGAGCAAGAGAAGAAAAATGCAGGCGACGCAGCAGATGAGGTAGATTGGAATGAAGTTATAGAGACTTCAAGAGACCACTTGATCAGTAAAGCGGCCTTGCTCGGCGAGTATTTCTCCATGGAGATTACGGCAGAAGGCGAGCTATGCTCTATCCCACTGCTGATGAAAGACTATACCCCTTCAATGGCCAAACTTCCTCAGTTTCTCCTGCGTCTCGGTCCATATGTCGATTGGGAGAACGAAAAGGGCTGTTTTCAGTCGCTGTTGCGTGAACTTGCTTCATTTTATGTTCCTGAGAGCCTTCCTCCACCGCCCTCAGCGATGGATAATGATGCTGGGAAAGGTAAACAGAAGGTCTTGGAAGAAGATCCCGAGATTGCGCTAAGACGGAAGAAATTGAGGAGAGCAATCGAGTATACGATCTTGCCGGCATGCAAAGCAAGACTTGTAGCAACGCAGGGGCTGCTCAAAGGGGTCATGGAGGTTGCAAACTTAAAGGGTCTTTACCGGGTGTTTGAAAGGTGCTAGGCAAGGGAATGTGTTGCCTGCTCAAGTAAATGTTTGATAATACCCAACACGAATGAATGCGAATTATCTACCCTCGCATTCACCAGATGCGGCCCTCATGGTTGTCGAAAGCGGCAGGTCCTAGCGTGGCGCTGAAAACTAACCTACCTGACGTCTTCCCCGCACGACAAAGCAGCAACGGCGTCCCAAATGCGAACAAACCGAGACGGCGAATGAGGCGCTCGTGGGGTCAATTACTGCACCTTTTGTAGTACAACGTTTATAATCAGCAACGCGAACGGATACCGACGGCTACATCACGAGAGGCGAGCATTGTGATTGGTCAGTTCCACAGCATACCGAGCCGAGTGGCCGAATTCCTGATCTTGGAAAGTGACAACATCGTTCATTGAAGTAAGGCGGCGAAGATCAAGCTTTCTAGCGAGACCCCGGAGAGCGGGTGAGTCATCCTTGTGTACATTTATTCCTGAGGGCATTATAAGATGTAGAAGTGAGAGGTTGTATAAAGCTGAGTTAGTAGGGTACTTTGTTTTAAACACATCAATCTTGATCCTCTCAACTCACCATATCACTACAGTAACCGCGGATTCAAAAACGTAACTATCATATACGTATTCACTGTGCTCTTTTCCCAGACCATAAATTATCAACCATCCACATTCATCACCATGTCATCCCAAAACGACATTGCCAAAGCCTTCAAGGCCCTCCACAACCCTGGGAACCCTCTCATCCTCACAAACGTCTGGGACGCAATCACAGCAAAGATCGTCGCTGAGCTCCCAAACACCAAAGCATTGGCAACTGCCAGCTTCGCCGTCGCCGCCGCCGCCGGCCTCGCAGATGACGATCTAACGCTCGAGGTCAATCTGCGCGCCGTAGCCGCAATCGCAAAAGTCGCCAAACAATTCAACAAGCCCCTCACCGTGGACTTCCAGGACGGCTTCGGCGACCAACTCGAAGACGGCATACGACAAGTAATTAAGCTCGGCGCCGTGGGCATCAACCTCGAGGACTTCAGCCGCGAGCTCAATGGCCTGTACCCCATTCCCGAAGCGCAAGACCGTGTCCGCCGCGTTCTGAAAGTCGCCCAAGAAGAAGGCGTCCCCGACTTCGTAGTCAACGCTCGCACGGATGCTCTCTTCGCCGGCGCAGACCTCTCCGAAGCTATTGCGCGCGGGAAAGCGTATCTCGAGGCTGGTGCGGCGAATATCTTCATCTGGGGCGGCCCGTCGCGCAAGGGGTGGAGCAGGGAGGAGGTGGAACAGGCCGTCAAGGCGTTGGACGGGCGCTTGAATGTTATTCTTGTGAGGGTTCAGACGGGGGGGTTGAGCGTCAAGGAACTTGGTGAGATTGGGGGGATTGGTGTCGCGAGGATTAGTGTTGGCCCGCAGTTGATGCTGAGGACGGCGGGGTTGATTGCGGAGGAGGCGAGTAAGATATTGGCTGGGGAAGGAGTGTGATACAGTACTATGGTGTGTTTTCAGTGTAAGTTGGGATAGTAGTGAAGTTACGTCTTGAGTCAAATGCAAGTACTATTTACTAACTACGCATGTTGAATAAAACTCATCTGTCCTTCATAATTCCATTCTCCATCCTGACATCGGCGTTGGGGCCGGGGAAATAAGTAAGGCGTAACATAAATGGGGCATTGTTCCATCAGCGAATAAAATGGTTATAACGTTGCACTACTCGATAATAACACAAAACGTCAAAAGGGGTATTGCACTCGTTGCAGGGGGTATATCTCGAAACAAAACGCCGAAGCCCCATCGTAACATCGTCCACGGCTTCCATCATATATTCCCGTATCATCGTGATATCGTTCATCGTCCGTGTGCTGATTCAGCCCCAGCTGATATATGTACGGTTGGGCTATTGGGCAGTCAAAGGTCTGGATCTTCCTCTGTTGAGAGGTCCGGCTCCGGCAGTGACTCCTTCAGTTGAATCATCCTGTTGCGACAATGGATGACGAAGATTGCGATCGCAAGCGAGTTCCACACATCGTAGCCCTCCTTGCCGAAGTCGAACATGGCAATAAGTCGCAACTGAGCTTGTTCCTTCTCTTCCGTCGGCGGAGCGTAGCTGACAAATGCCATGACTGTGTGAGATGCCGTTACACCATAGAGGGTTGGAACCTCACGGACCGAAGGCGACTGGTGACCCTCATGTGGCTCGACTTGGAGAGCATCTTGCCATCGTGCGTGCAGGTTGCTGAGTTTCTGAATCATCTTCCTTTCTCCTTCGGAGGAATGGACATTTGAAGCCCAGGTCACTGTTTCAAAGAGCGGCAGTTTGGGCCAGACGTGCTCGACCTCGCCGTCCTTCATGGCCCACTTGGTAAACTTCTGTACCGCACGTTTAATTTGATACTGTGGTGTCCGCTTAGGTGCCCGGGTGTGCCAGGCATCGCGAGTGAGACTACCAAGGTCGAATAAGTTGCTAAGCGCAAGTTGCGCTATTGACATGTCAGCCTCTATCACTGCATTTCTAAGAGTTGAGTGCACTTACCGTGATAGCTGGTACCGAAGGCAGGTTTGATGAAAGCCTTGTCGAGCCTCGCAGTAAAAAGATCCTCGGGCAGCGTCTCAAAGTCGTCAATCCAGTCAATAGGCAGGATAGGCTCGAAGCCGCGCAATCCGAGCTTCTGGAACAAGAACACGGCATCTTCAGACCAGCCAGCATCTCGGAGCTCACGACCCTGTTTCTCCCTCCTCCTTCTCTCGTTATCGACGTTGACCTTCTTGGACTGGTTCATGTATGCTCCATCGTCAACCACCATGGTATCCTCATTGGCATCCACCTCATCCGCCGAAGACCCAGCTTTGTCATATTCCAGCGAGACAGGCGAATCGGGTAGTAGAGTATCACCCTCTAAGTCGTCATTTGATGGCCTTGCTGAGGTAGGGGGCGAGGGAGGAAGCAGCGTCGCGTCGATATCGCTTTGGGGGCTTGGCGTACGGGTATGCCAGATCTTGACACGTGAATTTGGGCTCATCTCTCTAGTGTCCGGAGTCGCAAGTTGTTTCTGATGCGGCGTCTTGACATGGGCGGGAAGTGCGGGAACCTTGAAGTTGAAAGGCTTCTCTCGCCGTTGTACAGTTTTTCGAGGGCTGACATAGTTCCAGATGCGGTCTGAGACCGTACGGAGAAACGCCATCGCGTCGGTGGGATTTGCGGCTTGGTCGCGACGGGCTTGGTGTTGGTGGTGTAGATGAGCGACCTGCCGTATAAAAGAAGCGCTTCCTTGGATCAAGTAGCAAAAGTTGGTGTTTGGAGCCGTGGCGGTGAAGGTTACGGTGAGGCAGAGTTGATTCACACGTTGCGCGGGCCAATAGCAATATCTTTGTCCCGCTTTCGTCAGTAGCCTTTAAGGATCTGGTGCCAAAGGCGGCGAGGCGGCAGAGTCATTGTTGTCGCAAAGCTTGGACCCACGATGAATGAATGGCTGGCGTGGCTGGGTTTAGCTGCATCTTGGCCGCTGCAGGGGAACGTGGTCACATGGCGAGTAGCTTGATCCGGTCATGGCTGAAAGCAAATCTTATCAGATCATCTGCGACACCACCATTTTCCTCTGGACCCCCGCCAAAAAAGTTGAGCCTCGATTCTCGCGGCAGATCGCGAGTCTGATCAGGCCTTCACAACACCCAACTCTCTAAATTTTCTACAAAATGGCAGTCATAGAGGCAGACACCCAAGTTCCCACGCTCCGCAAAATCCTAACTTCCGAGTCTGAGCCCCTTGCACGCCGCTTCCGTGCCCTTTTCTCTCTCAAACATCTCGCGTCCCTGCAGCCACCCACCGCGCAGACAGTACCCGCAATCGAGGCTATCGCAGCCGCATTTGGGTCGCCATCAGCCCTGCTGAAGCATGAGTTGGCCTATTGTCTGGGACAGTCTCGACATAATGCGGCCATTGCGCCACTGAGGGGTGTATTGGAGGACAAGGAGGAAGATTCAATGTGCAGACATGAGGCTGCCGAAGCCCTCGCTGCACTGGGTGACAAGGGAAGTTTGAGTCTGTTGAAGGAGTTGAGGGATGATGTCAAGGAGGTGGATGTGGTCAGGGAGACGTGTGACATTGCTGTGGACCGCATCGAGTGGGAGCATGGGCTACAGAAGGACAAGGAAACGTTGAAGAAAAGGTGCGCAAGTCAAACTGCTTCAGGGACTACAGACTGATGAGAGCAGTGATTTCACATCCATTGACCCTGCGCCACCGCTACCGCAGACCACTGAGAAGCCGTCAATAGAGGAGCTCGAAAAGACGCTCCTTGACACGACGCTGCCGCTCTTCCACCGCTACCGAGCCATGTTTGCTCTTCGCGATCTTTCCTCGCCCCCAGATCTACCCACCGCCGTCCCAGCTGTGCAGGCACTCGCCCGTGGATTCGGCGATCCATCTGCGCTCTTCCGCCACGAGATCGCGTTCGTCTTCGGACAGCTCTCCCATCCTGCATCCATCCCGAGTCTGACAGAGACGCTGAGCAACACAAAGGAAGCCAGTATGGTCCGGCACGAAGCTGCAGAAGCACTAGGCAGCTTAGGTGACGAGGAAGGCGTGGAAGACACGCTGCGCAAATTCTTGGACGACCCAGAACAGGTGGTGCGAGACAGCGTGATTGTGGCGCTCGACATGGCCGAATTCGAGAAGAATGGAGAAGTAGAGTATGCGATTGTACCGGGAGCACAAGCTGTAGCGGCTTGAAATGGCTGCATTAGTGCTGCATGCATGAGGCGTTCAGGTACAGGAGAAAAAATAGAGCAAAAATGAAGGTTCCCATCTGCACGTCAATTGTTGATGTTCCACCTGTAGGATAGCATTTAGCACAAAGTTCAACATATTCCCAAAACATGACAACGTACTTGTGACCACAGTTGCACTCGTAGAAGACTGTCGAGCCTTCATCTGCACCTCTGAGCTGCCGAGTATAGTAGCGCACCTCGGGCTTTCCGCATTTTTCGCATGGGAGGTCGATAACACTGCTGGTCTGAATCTCTCCCTCAGCAATGGCCTGCACTTCGGAACGCTTTGCACGTAGAGCAGACGGGAAAGCTGTGGCCTTTGATTGCGTGATGACCGTCTTGGAGGATGTATCTGGAGGCGACAAGTCAGTTCCTGGCGGTTCGAGCTCCCGTGAAACAGTGTGCAGCATACCTTTGCAGGAAGCACCACAGACCGTGCAGGTCAGGATCGCATTCTGCTTGCCGGCGCTTCCGTCGAGCAGGTTGCCGCAGTCGTTGCAGAAGACGAGTGAGCCGATTGCTGACATGGCTGGTGAATCGACTCGTCGAATCTTTGGTCAGATAGTTTTGGGAGGGAGAAAAAAGTGACAGGGCATCGCGGACTTTGCGGGGAGCGCCTCCGCGGCTGTGACGCTAAATCGAAGTGGCAGGCGGTCAGACGCGCCAAAATTGTCACCTACCCATACCGTCACCATAGGGATCCTGAGCTGCTGCAGGACAGGCATTGCGTTACCTCCGATACAGGCGCATTATTTGCATGAGTGACATCCTTTTATCAGGATGATGCGCTACTCTATACCGCCATAGCGCTTCTCCGACTCCCTCGCGGGTCCACTACCAACCGCACAGAACCTGATTGTCTACACTCCACGCTTTCTCAGTCCTCCGCCAGCACACCATGTCTAGCTACGAGGGTGGTAACTGGCATAATGCCCATGGGGGTGCACTGCCTTACCGAGGGCCGCCCACGGTGGATGAGGCGTTGCCGTACTCGCCCTTTACCTCAATAATCCCCTTCTCACCAGGCAAGTAACCCGCAATCACTCTTACATCTTGATTGAGTAGACTTCTCCCACTTGTTTCTGCTCAGAGGACTAACAGTTGGTAGATATCATCCCCTTTCCGACCGCTGAACCTCCTACTCCACCATCTACTCTGACCCCAGACCAACAGAGCGCTGCGAAGAAGGCAGTAGGCATCTTAAACGACGAGATCAAGGGCCAGTCTACAGCTCAACACCTGAACTCCACACTCAATCAACTCCGAGATCTGCTACAACGAGACAAGTTACCCGAATAGTAAGGCAAGCTGCTTCACTGAGTAGGAGCCAAACCTAACCACTTCCAGCAACTTCAAGCCAATGCCACAGCTGGCTACGCCTCCAGACAGCCCAGAGAAAGCGACAAATGGCTCTGCCTCGACTTACGTGCCCTCCTTGAGTCCCTTCGCAAGCATGCTTCTCAAACAGACGGACGTGAGCTTCGCGTGTAGGTTTCTTTGTTCACTTTGTTGTATTACCTACTGACAAAGCCAGCGTTCGGCATCAGAACGCCCGAACGACCTCGGAAAGACTCTGCTCCCGCACGGCAAGCTGCCTCTCTACCACAGGCTATAGCCGCCACCCAACCGCCACCCGCGACACCTAATGGCAAGGCTCATGCACAGAACGCAAGTCTTTCCTACCCGTCTAGCGCCCTATCCTCTGCTCCCAGCAGTGCGCCCAATCGAGGTTCTGGCCCAGCTGTAGTAATAAAGCCCAAGTCTGTCCGCCACGAAGAGTATCAACGATACAATAGCATCGCGACACCAGAGAGCTCAACACCGCAGAAAAAGGAAGATCGGCGCAATGAGCCTGATGCCACAGTCTTGAGACCTCATGAACGAGAGCTTGCCGATAGGAAGACTGGAGAACTACAATCTCTTGTGGATAATCTTTCTGAAGACAAGGACGATCTTGATGGTTCGGAAAATTTCATAAGAGTCCCTACAGCCGACGGAGAGTGCAACCTGCTCAAACCACGACCTATGGATGCGCTCTCGGAGAAAATATCCAACGTAGTCAACATTGGTCGTTTCGTGGCCCTTCCGGTAGACCTCGTTATGCAGATCCAGTCACTGCTACAACCTACCGTTACGTCTACCTCCAAGAATGGACTCTTTTCACAAGATGAAGGCACACTGGAGTTATCTGAGAGTATTGAGACAGCAAATTTTGCGCTGAAGGCATCAAAGCTCTTACTGGAAACCATGATCGAGGGACGCGATGATTACCGGATGCGACGCGAGGAGATCATTGACACCATCATCGACCTCATTAAGCTGATTAAAGACGCTTGCATTGTTCCTATCGTTCAATCTCGGCGGTCTGGAGCGTCAGAAGATTTGTTTAGCGCAGCATCGGGCCAGAAAAAAGAATTACAAGTGGTTCTGCGCTTGTCTGGGACAGTTCTCGGCCGCTTTGCCGCCTTGATAGGCAAGTACAATCTATCTGACCGAGCACTCAATACTCTGGAGTACCTAACGTTGGAACTTTTGATGGAGCAAAACAGTGATCACGAGAAGGACTCGGTGTTTACCATTGCAAAATTTGAGCAATTCCGTCAAAAAGCCATGGATGTCCTGGCGCAGATATTTGCTAGACACACAGAGCAGCAAAAATCCATTCTCAATGGCATTTTCAGCAACCTCGAAAAGCTTCCTGATAAAAAAGCGAGTGCGAGGCAGTTCAAGTCTGCACGAGAAGTACCCATCATGACTATTTCGGCACTTTTCATGCGATTCGTGCAGGTGGCTGCAACGAACAAAGAACGACGGAATACAACCAAGACTGCCGATGCTGTTGAAGAAGCACTTGAGGAGGAAACCAGCGATTATGAGCCCGGAACTTCTGTTCAAAATAAGGCGAAGAAGCGAAATAAAGGCTCTGGTTCTCCTGCTCAGATTGCTCTGCGTTTGACCACAAATGCCAATCAAATCGCTGCTCATATTGCCGTATCTCTCGTCGAGCGAGCCTCGAATGTCTCGAAAACGGGTGATAAACCATTCCGAAACCTCTTGGACCTTTTCATTGACGACTTCTGCAATGTTTTGGGTTCTCCTGAGTGGCCAGCTGCAGTTATGCTACTTCATCAACTGCTCTCCCGCATGTATAACATACTCCAGGGCGATCTGGCAACAAAGCCGTCAGTAGTCGATAAAGACATGGCTCTTACAACAATGGCAAGGATAGGCTGTGGCGTCATAGACTTCAAGCATAGTTTGAGGCAACTGAAACGCAAGTTGGACATATCCCAGTCCGATCTGTCCTCAAAGTTGGACCGCCTGCTTGACGATGCGATGAATGATGACATCAAAGAGAGGATCAACGATGTAGATCTTTTCGCCTTCGATGGCCCATATCGGATTGTCATCGAGTCGTTGAGTGATTACCTAGACATCCGACCAAATCTAGAGGATCCGCACCTTCAATCGGTGAGCGGTTGTCATGTCAGCTCATGGCTTGCCGCTGTAGTCAAAGCTTTTCCAGAGCAAGACCAGGATGACCATCCGCTTGCAGTAAGAGACCTACAGCAGCATTTAGAGTCTATAATCATGGACCCTAAATGGCTTGCCCAGAAATTGTGAGATTCGACACCTTTCATGGATTCCCACTTGCTAACGATATTGCTAGTAAATTTCAGGCTATATCTGACGTCCAGAGTAAACTGGCTGCTGGTATCATTACGCTACAGAGTCAGGTTTGTAGATTCCTTCCACAAATGGTCCACATCATGGTGGTGTATACTCGGGACAAGAATTCCTCGAAGCTTCGGTCGAGAGGCATCACAGGCCTAGAGCAAATGATCGACAAGGACCCCAGAGTTATTGGCGAACGAGACATTATCAACATCGCTGGCTCATTGTCAGATGCGTCGCCAATGGTCCGTGAGAGCACCCTTTCCTTGGTGTCCACTTGCCTAGAACGGGAACCTTCGCTAGAAAGATACGTTCTTTCTAGTATCCTAAACATGACTACAGATGTCTCGAATGGGCCGAAGAAGAAGGCTATCAAATTGCTCAAAGATCTGTACTTTGGGCCCACCTCAAGGGATAACAAACTAAAAATCATGATTTCGCTACTCCTACCTTCACAGGATGACGAACATGCTATATCTGATCTGAGCCGGAATGTCCTAGAAGACATCTGGCTGACAACTGCAAAATCGGCTACGAAAACCGACGAGAACCGTCTCAAGCTCGATCGCGCGCATCGTGCCTCGCTCATGGTAGATATCGTCGAGCTGATTCAAGGACGCACAGTACAGATGGAGGCTTTTGAAAAATTCTTCATTCACGCGCTATCACCTGATGCCAAAGACCCGACTTCAAATTTGCGAACATGCAAAGAGCTCGTCGCCGATATGATCGATGGAGTTATTGACTCTGAATCCGGGTCAACTGTAAGATCACAAGCTCGCATTATGAACGCACTCAGCACCTTCGCCAAAGTTAAATCGACCCTATTCACAGTTGATCAAGTCCAACTTGTCAAGTTATACATCAAGGAGATTACCAATGTGGAGGATCTCTCCCTTGTTCGACCAACCGTTGTCATCTTCCGCCATGTATTCCCAACCCTCCCCTCACTTCAACACGCATTTGCAGAGGAGGTACGGGCAAGCTTGATGCGGATTGTCTCCAAATTAGCCACTTGCGCGTCTCTGGGCTGGGCCACAAGCAAAGAGACCCTTATCGACGTTGCTTATTGCTTATGGACCATCAGCGCAATACCTGATATGGGCCCAGACAAGCTATGTCTCACCATTACCTCCATTCTCTGCCAACTACGACCGCTCCTTGGATCTTCGAAAGAGCAGGCAGTCACACTGCGCAATAAGATAAATTCATATCTGATCTTGCTTGGCACTTTTGGCAAAGTCTGCAATTTCGACCAATACATTGAAACATTTCGAAGCAAAGTTTTTTTGCAGACACGGAGTTTTATCAATAAGAAACTAGCAACTGAGCAACAAATGGAGCCTCTCTTGGACAAGACATCATCGGCATCACTCCTTCTTCTGGACACTGTTCGACCCTTTACAACGCAATCCTGGGACTCAAGTATCAGAGAAAATGCTCTACATAGCGTTGGAGGGATCTGCCAGCAGTCGCCACAGCTCTTCATGCGTGCGGAGGTGGAGAAAACGGTGAAGCTTGTTTTCATCAACGATGACATTGATCAACTGAAACGCGTGGCCCTATCGTTTTTTGATGAGTACTTCACTTTCGCCGAGCGACGCTCAGAGACAGGTGCGCAAATAGCCACTGGAAAAGGAGCCGTCAACGGCACCGCGCGCCTTGAAACATCGTTTGTGGCCAATGAGAACGATTCTGCAACCCTTCATTTGGCCCAGAAGTTTCTATCGGACTTTGTGGATGCTGCACTAAAGAACAATAATGAGCTGGCAGTCCTTGCTACGAGGGTTATCGCAAGCATCAGTCGACAAGGCCTTGTTCATCCCAAAGAATGCGGTGCAGCCCTTGTTGCTCTAAGTACTTCCCCAAATGAGTACATCGCACGGGTGGCTTCTCTCGAGCACAAGAGAATTCATGAGAAGCAAGAATCGTACCTGGAGAAGGAGTATATGCAAGCTATCCGTATTGCGTTTGATTATCAGTGCAATGTCTTCAACGATCCGCGCGGAATGGTCGAGGCCACACATAGCCCCAAACTCGCCAAGTTATTTGAGGCATTGAAGGTTGGTAAGAAGGTTACATTCAAGAAGTTTGTCGACAATTTCTGCAAGCAAGTTGATTTTGACTTGTCAAAATTAGACGCAAGCGGGGCAACTCCTGATCGTGTTCTCTTCGCTCGTTTTTGCTTGGAGAACTTAGCTCTACTCGACTTTCCGCATCTTGAGGAGCTTGCTGTGTTCCTCAATGCAGTTGAGGCAATTGTTCTCAAAAATACCGGACCTGCCGTCGCATTAGCCATTGAAACTGAAATGCCGAAGCATTTCATCATGCTTGAACAACCGCAGCTCCAAGATACCAGTGGTATGAATGGAGAGTTGCTGCTACCTTCAGAACCAATGTTCTCAGGATCGCAGATTGCACAGCCAACTATCGATGATGCTCGACTCCGCCAAATTACGGTCGCTTGTATGATTCTGCAAATGGTCTGGGAGACGCGAACTTTCGTTCGCCGGTGTTACAATCTGCACAAGTCCAATGGACGCATCCCACAAAAGGAGTATGCTAAACCGGCAAACCGCAACAATTTCGTCTCTGGCAAAGAACTCTGGGAACGTCTCACACCGATCATGGGCGCGCTTGACAACCGCGAGCTCATGGTGAGACAGTGTTATGACTTCGCTGATCTGCTCGAAATTGACCGGGAGGCTAATATTGGCGAGGATGAGGACGATGTTAATCTTGAAGCAGGTTATGAGACCCCGAACGAAAATGGGGATGATGCAAATGGTGCGCCGTTCCCGACGAGCGGACGTGGGAGAAAGAGAAAGAGCAACGTAAGCTTAGGTAACACGCCGAAGAAGCCTAGAAGTAGGCCAACTGGGGGAAAAAACAAGAAGAGAAATTCAAGGACTCCAGACGGCGACGATGATTCGGATTAGGAGCCGTGATCGAATCTGCTGTCTGATTGAGGCAAATTAGAGACAGGTGTGACATGCAAGTAACGCTACGCCTCTATGATACGACTCAACGTTTCCATGTGCACTGTACTCGCGACGTTGCAACACTAGCAAAACGTCACTGATTACGAGTAGCCGCAAAAGGAATATTGCGCTCTACTCTTGCAACACACACTGGCGTTAGGCGGTCTCTTTTCCCGTGGAGATACCCCTCAGCATGGTCAAGGACGTGCATATGGCGTTGTAGGCGTTGAACTCGCAAACCCATTGCGAGATTTTTGTTTCGGGTGCTTGGGGCTGTCCATATTCACTGTGATGGTTCATAGCATTGTACATATCCAAAACTGAGCAACCAAGTTAGTGTGCCTTACCAGTCTGTGCAACAGTCAATTTTTTGTGTTCGTGTTTTTCCCCAAGTCTTCTGATGCCTTTCAATACCCTTTCGGTCAAGTCAACGCATCATGCACACGCAACTTACAGCACCGCCGCCATCTTTGTCTAGGCGTCCAGAGGGACAAAAAGAAGGAACATGTAACAAGCTCGCTATCGGATTCGACCTTCCGCCCACTCTCGTTGTTGCCTCTAGGCAGCAGTTTACAGCAAAAAAGGAAAGTGTGCGCTGAGGCACAGGCTTTGCGTCGAAGACGCAACCAAATGTAGTTTCATTGTTTTGAGCGACTTTCCTTAGAAGCAGTTAGAAATATTTAAAATTATATAGCAACAGTCAACTCTTTATTCCTGTATTGTATTTGGAAGGGAGGAGGTAGAGGTGCCGTGCTCGTGCCGTGCTCGCGCCGTGCTGGTGCCTGGAGTGGGGAGGTAAGGTTTTGGGCGGAAGGCTGCCTGGACGAATGGATAAGGGAATTCTCTACGATTGGACGCTTTAAATGGATATTTAGATCAATTCATATCCTGCTTGGGTAAGAATTTGGATTTCTTGTGCATGGTGCTGCGCGTCGGGGTCGTACTACTGCTATGACTGAGCTCTTTGTGGAATCGATATATTGGAAAGACCGGTGCTATATTGCTGACTCCCATTTAAAAGCAAAAATGCGCAGCTAGAATACTGTTCATCGTGGATGCTACCGGGCTTCCAAGAAAGAAGTTAAAGTACGAATCAAGTAAAATGAGAGTCGTATTTGACAATGATTTTTATTTTTATATCTGACTTGCCCATGATGTACTAGATACTATTCCTTCCAGATTATCATGTAATTCCACATTTACTCGTACAAGTACATTTCCGCTCCAACTCTACTTGATTTTCCTGCTCATTCTATCAGTCCTCTAGACGTCGACAAGCTGTTTCGTCCCCCGGGAAACACAAGTATCATCCTCGCTATCACTGCTATCGCCCAGTTCCGTAGCCTTGATAGCTTGCTCGATTACATTGTTGTTCTTGATAGGTGTAGTGATCTCCGAGTGTCCACCCATTGTGTCCTGAATCTCGAAACCGTCTGTAAGCGAGAGAGTTCGTGGAGAATCTGAGCGATCCTTCTTTTCCTCGAAATCGAATTCGAGGTTGAGCGTCATAAACGACTCGCTCGGGCCGTTCTCTCTCTCCATGCTTTTGGCCTGCTCAAGCTCCTCATACAGTTCGTCATTGCAGCTGGAGCTTTTGCTCAACCTTCGTGAGTTCTCCCGCATGGTTTTCATCCTTGTTGCGGGTGGAGAATTCTCGTTATGAGCACGTCGTGGCGGCGTGGGCAGGTTGTTAGGGAGATCCTTGGACGCTGCATTGAGCAGTAATTCAGACGGCTCACGGGATGACATCAAGGAGGTGGGTTCCACGGAAGTCGAACGTGAGCTTGCAGGTGACAGTCGTAATGTTGGCGGGTGGGATGGAGGATGAGACTGTAGGCCAAGAAGGTGTATAGCATCACTTGATGCTTTTTCGCGGATGTACTTTCGTTCCGCGTCAGTGAGGCCGGGAAGTGCATCACTTATGTCTACGCGGCGGACATCGGTTGGTGAGCCCTTTGAAATGTTAGTTTCCGCTAGTTAACATTGGAAGTCATGACAAGAGGGTTGCCATGATTTGGTTTGTTATGATAGTCTTGGAATAGAGTTCGAAATAGGCCCAAATCCACTGAAAATTTATTCTAAGTGTATGGACGGAGCATAGTGATGGTACGTACTATTTCCAGTCTCTTCTCACGCTTCACACAGCATAGCACTGCTCGTCGAATCGTTGTGAGAATGTCCTTGAAGGCCATAATATTGGTTGGTGTCGGTCGTTCTGGATATACGGGACCGGCAAAGAAACGCAAATGGGGTATATATAACGGATCGACGAAGACACGCTGCGGTAGACAAGCGAAGGACAAAAGGAAAGTAAGGCCCGAAAAGACCACGCTAAGTGTACAAACAAGAGATGGCGAGAAATGAACGAGCACGACCACAGTATGATGCGGTCATGGAAAGTTGGTGAGGTGCTTGAAGGATCGATATTCTGCAAAATCGATGAAGGACTATAAGAGACAGGCGAGAAATTGGTTTCCTAAGCGACTCGTCTGGCAAAAATTTCCACCGCGTGGCGTTGGCTCATCCCTTGCGGGCTCCAGTCATTGTCCGGGATGGCATTCCATCGAATCGATCATTGCAAAAGCGGAAGTCAATGACAGCGTGGGATCTGGAATGTGGATCTTTGAGGATTCCGCCGCTAGATGGAAAGCTCGAAGTTGCAATGAAGAGAAAGTAGCAACAGGACAAAACATCAAGATGAAGACATGAAGAGAAGTTTTGAATAGATGAACTAATCGTTATCGTTGGAAGCACCTGCTTGAGTCTGTGATCGTGTAGTTAGACATGGATTTCTACCTTGGGATATTCGGCGTCGTCGCGTTTGTGATACCAACCTTGCATAAGTAACGCATTCTTCGGGTACTGAACACGAAAGGCGCTTTGAATGATCCGCCTTACTGTTAACTTGGAGGCTGAGCTGCATACATGAGACAAGTGGTTTCACCTCGACGAATGAAGGACTAGCAGCTAAGGAAGGGTGTTGTGTACATGTGTGGTACTGCATGTAGTACCATCCCGAGACGCCAAGTCAGGTGAGGACGTGTTTCGTGAGTCCTTCGTGTGGCGGTGACACCAAGGTGCGGCAGATCTCGCAAATGATCCGAAGTTGCGATCCTGATAGATCCCATCAACGAACCCAGAGATCTTCAATGCAGTTGGCAATACGTGATCAACAGTTCAGAATATGACCAGGGTCAAAGTGAGTTGAATTTGGACAGTCATTTCCGTTGCTGGACAGATGATGATGATGATTCCTCCATCTGTATAAGATCGCTGACTTCTGCAGGGAGAGACAATTTGTTTCATGCCTAGACCAGCCAGTAGTACAAGCTCATCTCATGCGATGGCATCTATTTCGGGTAATCTTTAACATGATAGCTCTTCAGCTTGATGAATTGATCGAAGCCGAATCTGCTCAGAGTCTGTCCTTTTCCGGAGTCCTTCCATCCAACCCATGCTAAGTCCTGTTTCTAATCAGTATTGTTTGCTCGATGATCACATGGTACTCACTGGTGCGGGGTAGTCGCAGCGGTTCACAAAGACAGTGCCAGCTTCTACGTCGTCAACAAGCTCGTGGCCTTTGCTGGTATCTTTAGTCCAGATACTCGCTGTAAGCCCGAATTGGCTGTCATTCATGAGTTTAATTGCTTCTGCGTCGTTCTTGACCTTCATGACTGGGATCACAGGCCCGAAAGTCTCCTCTGTCATAACAGCCATTTTGTGTGTGACGTTTGTCAACAGGGTCGGAGCGACGTAATTGCCATCTGCAGGTGGGTTCTTGAATGTAGTATTTTCTGGGGTAGCGTCAATGGCACCCTTCTCCAAGGCATCTTTGACATGTGCTTGTATAGCCTCTGCAGATCGTTTTGAGACCACGGGACCAATGTGGGTGCTCTTGTCAAACGGATCACCAAGCTTGTACCCTTTCAGTACATCTTGGACAGCTGACACGAATTCGTCATGGATTTTCTCGTCGACGTAGACTCGTTCGACACTGCAGCAACTTTGGCCTGAATTGAAGACAGCGCCATCCACAATTTCCTCCGCGGCCCATTTGATGTCAACGTCGGATCTTACATATGCAGGATCCTTGCCTCCAAGTTCAAGACCTACACGAAGCGGGACTCGGTCATTTGCAGCGCTCTGCACTGCGAGACCATTGGCCACTGAGCCTGTGAAGCAGACGAGCTGGATCTGTGGCGACCGTGCTAAGGCCTCAATCTGGACGATAGACCCACTATGGAATATTTGGATCACACCATCAGGCAACCCAGCGTCTTTGAATACCTGCTGGATCTGCTCGGCACTGGTTGGAGTTTGTGGGGAAGGCTTCAGAATTACTGAGTTGCCTGCAAGCAGGGCAGGTATTAGCGAGTTGACGAGGGTTAGATACGGGTACTGTGGGATGCTTTAGCATGTGGACGAGTAATTATAGCCTATTGCCACACCTACGTTCCACGGGAACAGAATCAATACTGGCCCAAGCGGGACTTTCTTGATGTAGCGCTTGAAGCCTTTCTCTGCCTCACCCTCGGTATCCTTGAGAGTTTCATCACTGATCTTGACCAGGTATTCGCCACGCATGACAGCTGTGGTGATCTCTTTGGGAGTATATGCGATCGGCCGGCCCATTTGTTCAGTGAGCTCCTTGCCCAACGCATCTTGGCGCTCGTTGAGTAGCTTCAGGGCCTTCCTGACAATCGTCTGTCTCTCAGCGAGCGATGTGCGCCGAAAGGTCTCAAAAGCGGTAGTGGCCGTCTCAGGTATAGACTGAAGATCAATATCTGAGAGTCCATTGCGCGTGAGCACTGGCTTGTTGGTAATGGGAGAGATGGTGGTGATCTTCTCCAGCGACATGATGATGGTACGTGGCTGAGCAATGACCTTGTCAGTAAATTGATTAGAGTACGCAAGATGAGCAAAGACCAACGTCGTACAGTGATGACCTTGGAGCAGTTAATTTTGAGTTGAGACTTCACATATCGGTCCGGTGACGTATGGGTCGCGCTAACGCAAGTCAAGCTTAGATTGGGTGGGTCCCTAAGCACGTGCCATGCCCTCACTGAGCACATTCACGTTGATGCACCGAATAACGGAGCGAAACAAAGCTTCAATCTTCTACGGCAACAACAATCATAAAGCTATAGACAACGTCTGTTTCCATAAAATTTCTCAGTGGTCTCTTCGGTTGTGCGTAGGTGCATTGGGCTGCCTTGCTCCCTTATTTGCTCCTCGAATAGCCTCAGCATTCTGTCAGCGTGCAGTATATCGACACCTTGGAATCATCCCCGCTGACCCGGTTTCAAGGACGTCAAAGTTTGCCGCCCGGCTCTCTGCTAATATTGTTGGTCTGTGGTTCCCCAATGTGCTATCCGAAAGTAAACCCCGAGAACTTCATCGCTGCTCGTGCCAGTCCAGTGGAACCGGGAGGATGGCGACGCCAGTGCGCGTGGCTTTGGCCAACTAGTAGTGTTCTCATCTCGTGATCTGCTTCAAGGAGGGCCAAGTGACCACCTTCGTTACCACTCTTGAATACATATAGAAGGCAACTTGGAGGGCGTTCGCACGGCATCGCCGATTGTCGAAGTCGGCGAATCAAGGGGTTCAAAGTATTGACAGACTATGACAGGGAAGTAGCATCAACTTCGAGCATCCAACAGACGTACTGCTCTTGTTGGTTGAAGTCTTCCCCAAGCACAGCTTCCCCACCCACTACGCCACATACTCTCCCCAGCGGCGTACGCTGGGTATCAGTGGACAAGAAAGCCTCAAGTCCTCAATGAAGCCAGGAAAGGGTCGCCCGTGAGCAAAGTTTTGTTGCACTATGTCTGCATTGCATCGACACCCTCAACAGTTCTCCTTTGGGCTGACAAAGTGGTCTTGAGTAGCCACACTCTGCAAAGGGCTGCCGTGTCGAAAGAGGGGCAATCAACATGATGTGCGAAGCTTGATTTGGAGGGCCTTGCTCGTCGAAAGATGCTGCGGCAGTCCAAACTCCGTACCCGATGTCCTTTACCCCATCACTTCCCTTCCCGTCAACAAGGGAAATACATGGGTGAAGTAAAAATAAGGCAAAGAATGTCAGCCCGCACTACGCGAGATCAGGAGAGGTACATGATCTCTCCAACGGTGCATATCATAGTGGGTCAATTGCTCTTTCCCTGCACTCATTCACACTGCCCATGCACGCGGCAGCGTCAACTGCTGCATGAGCAATATCTGCGAGATCAGCAGTCCAGCATTGAGTCGGGCCTGGGGAGCCGTGGAGAACCTGTGCATTTTTTTTTCTCGCGCCTGGGAATTGCAATACCTCTAGCGTACGGCATCTCCCAACCACTTTGAAATGCCGGCCCAGATTGATGGAATCGTTGCTGGAGTACGGTAACATAACTTACAAAATCACCGAAACCTATACTTGTACCAATTCCAGGTATTGGTCCTTCGCGATAGGCTGTGGAAGCGCAACGCAATCGATAGTCCTTAGCATCCTTGGGCTGTTGGCACCTGGCCCGTCATTTCGCTAGCCCCACCTCAGCAGTCATTGATAATTGGGGACATGGTTTGCTCTAGACCCGCTGGTGGAACAAAGGGGAACTAGACTTCTCGCGTCCACCAAGAAGGCTGTCTAAAGCAGCCACCGAGAAGATGATGCTGCACTATCGAATCGAAGAAATGGCATGAAGATAGGATACCGAGATGTCATTTCGCCGATTTACAATACGTCGCAACACAGGTGGCGAGGTAATCTAGGATCCAACAGGCTGGACAAGTTCATCAAGCCGTTTGCATGGCCACTTCCAAGCTTGGGCATAGCTGATCCCGTTCCTGAAAATGCCACAGATACGATCATGTGCATGAAACGTGCCGCAACTAGGTAAAAGGACAGCTCAGAAGTGTTGCACAAACCCCAAAAATTGCTCTCTTTTATCCTCAAAGAACACTTCCGACATAGATTTTGCTCAGCGATACACGTGCAGTAAAGTCTCCTCGCTGTGATTTCCAGATGAGGTGGCCACCCCCGTATTTCGGAGAAGGATTGGGGCTGACAGGATTGGAGCGATCACTGACTGCTGGATCCCTTCAACTTGGCCCCAAGATGATGGTGGTGTGGGTCAGAAATGCGTTAGACGGCGTTCTCAGTGGCGCCCTATGGTTCACGGCATCGATGGCTTACAAGAGTAGGAAGCTCACCACATGGAGGATGCTCTTTGCTCATCGAAACGCGTGTGTCAAGGCTACGGAGATGCACACCCGGTCCAAAATGGGCGTAGTGCCCGATGATGCTGCTTCAACCCTCACCAAAAGATCTGGAACTCTGGGACTGAGGCTGAGCGCTGAATATCTAGCAGATAACCAATGATATGCTTGACCCAAGAATTTCTTTTCGCCATGCCGCTTTTCACAAGTTATGCTTTCGTGTTTCTCATCCTAGTCAATGACGACGGCTTATTCGGAATCTGCTCTTCCTTGGGAAATTGGACCACAAAAGGATCTCAATGGGTTTGGGAAAATAACACGTCAGTCGAGCTTGGCTTGTTCCAGTAATAGCTTTACTTTGGTACGCAAGGAAATATGCCGGACAGAGCGACCGACTTTCGGTGCACGCATTCCTGCAATCAGAGAGAGCCAAGCTGTCAAAAAGGATTGTGGGGCAAAAAAAGGAAAGGCCCTAAACGTCGACATGCGGAGCGATCCGCTGGCCTTGCAGTTTACCGCCCAGTGTGGACGTGAAGATCTGTCAGCTAACGATTCCCAGATCTCCTCCGTAACTTCATCGAACCAGAAGAGATGGGGGTTGATGGAGCCGGTCGTGGCCAAGCGAGTGTCCATTGTTGCTAATTTCCCACGGACAGGCTTCCAATTGAGATGAGCGGAGCAGGCCGTACCGCCAGAACGATGGTTCTCCTAGCAGGTCGTCAATGTCGCTGGCGCCACCCTCGCCTCCCATGGGCCGTTTACGCAGGAGGGGCCAAGCACGCTGACATGACCGTGCCGTGACCTCTAGTCCCGGACTTGATATGATAACGTGGTCTTCTATAGACCAGAGTTTGCGCGTACCAGGCCCTCTCCCCAGATCCAGCTTGGCAACCTGACCTTGGCTGCTGCAGGTGACAATCCTAGCCCATTGATGATTGTGGAGGAGTTCCCAACATGCATTACCGAACTGGATATTGGAGAGCATTTATTATGCGAAGACCCTCTAGATCTGCGGCTTGACGCTAAGCGATTTGTTTCGGGGGTAGCCCTGCTAAATGCCCCGAGGGGTCCAATCGGCCCAGACAAATGTTCATGGAAGGGTTTTGGAAGACTCTGCGACCGATGTCCTCGAGCGGCCGGCATGAATCATGCCCTTTCCGGCTACTTCTGGTAGAGTTCTGGATGAAAAGGCTGATCAGCACAGGCTGGCAACGGATGGCGGATTATTCACCAGGGTGCAGTATGACCGGCAGCTGTGGCGGGTAACGCAGGCTGTCAGGAGCGTCGCCAGGCCAGGGGAGGTGTCCTGGGGTTTGCCACTTGGGGGCTTTAGATCCCGTGATGGTCGCGTAGAGGATTCTGGCGCTGGGTGGGTACTGCCAGGTCCCGTGCGTCAGCGGGTCATGGTGCTAACGGGCGCACAGCAGAGCAGCGGGCAGCAGTCGCCAATCACCGCGCGGATTGTTTCTCATGGCTCAGCAGCGAGGAACGGGCGTTAGAGTGGTAGGTGGGTCGGTGGGTACGAAAAGATACATGTTGAGCCGGCATCGGTACGCGGCGGTTGCTTAGCAGGGCCGCATATAGGGTCGGGATGGCACGATCAGCTAATATGACTTTTGATTGCGGGCTACGGCGAGCATTTTGGGGGTGCGTCCGTTCAAGCTCGCGGCACTGACGATCCAGCGGCTTTGCTGGACTGTGCTCAAGGCGGAATGTTGGTGTGCAGCGGCACCCTGGTCATGACAGGGGGTGAATTGCTCAGACTGGTGACTGGGGGGTAACGGAAGGGTAGAACCACCTTGACTGCTGGCCGCACGCACGAACATGCGTGCCCTGCTGCCCATCTCGTTTGCAGCACATGTGGCCCAGCGACGTCTCTGACGCACGATAGAGCTGGACCCGGAGAAAGGACGGTCTGCGCATGCCGGACCGGTATTGGGCACCCTGCACCTCTAAGCACTGGACAGACTGTGTTATACCCCGCCGCGGCCACTAAGATCGAGCGTTAAGGCGGAGACTGCACTGGCCGACAGCTATATTGTACCCAGGCACACCGCAGTGGTCAAAGGTAGACGGGAGGACCGCTGGCCTGCATATCTTTTTCGACATCTTTTGACGACATCACCCCAGCCCGGCGCTGAACCCCTCAAACCTCAGCCTCGCTGCCACTCTCCGCCTCTTGCTGCTCTCTGCCAGACCTGCGCTGCTGCCGACAGCGAACAACTCACGCCTGCCGTTGCGTTACCACCTTCTGCCTTCGAGTGGTGGATTTGTGGTGGACACGGACGCTAAATCATGCTTTCCACGAATCTCCATCAGTACCCGTCGGCGTTCAGCCACCTGCCCGCGCCGAACATGGTCGACCATCAACACCAACATCATCACCTGGCGGCCCAGCATATGGGCCCGTCGCCGCTCGACACGCTCGCGCATACCTCGCAGTACGCAGCGCTGCAATTCCACCAGAACCGCCATGTATTGCCCAATGGCAAAGCAATTGTCAAGCCGCATCGCTTGCCCTACGCCACTGGGCCAATAGCGCCCCGCAGCCAGCGCGAAATGCTTCACGAGCGATCGGGTCGCGGTAGTGCGACTTCAGGTCCCGTCCGACGCAGGATCAGTCGAGCCTGCGACCAGTGTAACCAGCTGCGCACCAAGTGCGATGGCAGGCAGAGCTGTGCCCATTGCATAGGTACGTTTCTTCTCTCTCGTCTGCACTGCTCAATACCACCTGCCGCATTTGCGCTACGGGGTCTGTGTAGTTGCAAATCCTGCAAATTCTGCACATTCTGCACATGCTCTGCATCAGGCCAGCTTGTGCGCCTGCCAGGCCGTCTCCCAGCTGTAACCATGCGCTAACACGACGCAGAATTCGGCTTGACATGTGAATACATCCGCGAACGCAAGAAGCGCGGCAAGGCATCAAGAAAAGACATTGCTCAACAACAAGCTGCAGCTGCCGCGGCTGGAAATGGTCCCCAGCTGTCTGAAGACTCTGCCACGCCATCATCCGATGTGAAAGCTGGCGAGTCCACCCAGAATAGCAGTCCCAAACTCCCGGATGGTCAGCGCTCGCTTCCTGAGCTCCCAGGCCGCTCGGCCAGCATGGCAACCACCCGGCCCGAGATGGAACCCGTACCAGTCTACCAGAACCGCACCATGAGCATGAGCGCAATTGACGCCATGCCAGAATCCGAAATCCACACCCTGCAGCCCATGCAGCCCATGCAACCCCCTCGAATCCAAACTCAAGGACTGGCAATGCACACCTCAATTCCCGAGTACACATCCATGGATGAATATCACAGAAATATGACTTACCAATCGCCGCTTCAGATGATGCAGCCAGGCATGCACCCAATTGTCCCCTCGCACGGCTTGGAGTACTCCGACAGTCCTTACACGATGATGAGCCCTCAAAGCGCACACACACAAGCCCCGCCAAGTTCCTTCAGAATGCCAGAAGAGCCTGCGAATATGGGCTACATGACCCAATCGCCAAATGCAGGCTCCCCAGGCTGGATGCTCCCGTCGCCGTCTACCACTATGTACTCTGGTGCACCACATCAAACCCCCTCCCAGCAGCTGAGGTATCCCGTGCTGCAGCCGTTGGTGCCGCATCTCGTAAATATCATGCCCGTGGCATTAGCCTGCGATTTGCTAGAGCTCTATTTCCAGAGCTCCTCGTCCGCCTTCATGCAACCTGTCTCCCCTTATGTACTCGGTTATGTCTTCCGGAAACGCTCTTTCCTGCGACCTAATAACCCGCGCGTGTGCAGCCCAGCACTGCTGGCTAGCATGTTGTGGATTGGCTGCTTGACTAGCGAGTCACCATACCTGTCCTCGTCACCCTCTGCCAGAAGCCAGCTGTCAGAGAAGCTAATTAACTTGACTATTAGTCTCTTGAAGCCACTTGTACACCAGACACCGGGTGATTCCGATGTAAGCCCCACCACTTTTACCAACAACGGTATCGTCAATGGTGTCACAATGGGTGCTTTTGGTATGCCTGCCCAAGACTCCGAAATAGGTCTACGTAAGTGCCTAGCTTTCTCTATGAAATATTTCGTGCCTCTATGAGCTGACCACCCAATCTAGCGGGAGCACCCGGGGCCCTAGATGATGTAGCAACCTACATGCACCTCGCCATTGTGATTTCAGCGAGCGAGTACAAGGCAGCATCGCTCCGTTGGTGGAACGCTGCATGGTCTCTTGCCAGGGAACTGAAATTGGGCAAAGAGGTGCCTGTGACACCCCCACCTGAGCCAAATGATGACGACGCGGCTGGAGAAATCGACGTTGAGCACATGAACGGAGCGTATCCGAATGGACAGAGCAACCCTGTGGACCCCACTGAGGAACAACGAGAAGAACGCAGGCGAATATGGTGGCTACTGTACACTGTGGACCGGTAAGCACTCGATTTCTTGTACCAGATACTAGTGCTTGATCTTCCTTCCATGCCATCACAATGTCGCCCAACAGAAGCTGATCGCTCCTCAGCCATCTAGCTTTATGCTACAACCGACCTCTTTCTCTATTAGATGTCGAATGCTCGGGCCTTCTGGTTCCACTTGACGATAACGTATGGCAAGCTGGCGAATTCTTCGAGGACTCCGCTCAATCGTTTTCAGATTCCACATTTCGCCGAAGAGGTCCTACCTTTGAGTGCACCGGACACTCCATTTTCGGATTTTTCCTTCCTCTGATGACTATCCTCGGAGAGATCGTCGATTTGAATTACGCAAGAAATCATCCGAGATTCGGCACGAAGACAGATTGGGATGATCACGCATTAGAGATCAGTCAACAGCTCATCGCATACGGCCATTCACTGCAAGAGCTTCGAAATCGTGCAATCAATGAGGCTAATGCGGAACCTTATGAATCAGCCCGTCCTGGTACGCCTTCTGTTCGATCTGTCAACTCTACAATGTCAAGAGCGCAAGAGTCTTTGATGCACGCTAAGATTGTGGAAGCATATGGCACCCACCTTATGCATACGCTGCACATTCTACTAAATGGAAAATGGGATCCTATTTCACTTCTAGATGATAATGACCTTTGGATATCATCACAAAGCTTCGTTGACGCCACAGGACACGCGGTTTCAGCTGCCGAAGCCTTGAACGAGATCCTCGAGCACGACCCGGATCTGAGTTTTATGCCGTTCTTCTTCGGCATATACCTCCTGCAGGGGAGCTTCCTCCTGCTTCTGATTGCCGATAAGCTGCAGGGAGAAGCGAATCCGAACATTGTTCGCGCATGCGAAGTCATTGTACGGGCGCATGAAGCGTGCATCGTAACTCTTAATACGGAGTATCAGGTACGTGTCTCAGAGCTAACTGAACTTCGGCGTCCCGCATTCAGCCTTTGTTTCTTTTGCGACATCAATAAATTCCCGAAATTAGACGATCATGCTAACAAAACATCTGCAGCGAAATTTCCGAAGGGTCATGCGCTCTGCCTTGCAACAAGTGCGTGGTCGAGGCATGGACGAACTGGCGCAGCAGCGTCGCCGGGAAATGCTAAGCCTCTACCGCTGGAGTGGTGACGGCACCGGTCTTGCGCTCTAAGTCGCATACATTTGCCATCTCGGATGCGCACATCCCGCATCGTGACTTTGACAGGACAAGCGCAAGGCTCGCCTGTTCAAATTCTATCATGACCAGATCGTTACAGATTGCTGGCACCTGTATCGGCCAAGACGAACTGGTCGCATCTCATCCACATCAACCGTCTTGAGCACATACCAAGCATTATTGTACAACCTTACTCCACTTCTTCTATATCTTTGGTTTCCTTTACTCCGGTGCACAGGGTGGGCTCTTGGCGTTATCTTTGGTATTGGGTGCTCACGATCAAGGGGTGGCGCAAGGTTCTCACATATACTGTTTCGGGCGTTCTCGACATACCACACCCGCCCTTTAAGTAATTGGGTATCGGCATTGCGGCGCGATTATTGCAGAATGCCCCTACGCTCCCAAGTTTCTTCCACACCACTTACTTTATGTTTGCTTCCGATATACCACCTCTCCATTGTCAAAAGCGCGAAGTATTTCGTGTACCTTTCTTTTTCGGCGGCCTTCGGAGGACTTCGGTCCAAAATCTTATTATTCGGTATCGGTTATACCCCTTCGTTTCTCACTTTCGCTTTTCTAGAAGCTTTTCGTAGAGAGTGGAGACAAATAGAACGACTTAAGGCCGTTACACGTATACAATAAACTTCGTTCAAATTAGCAATTCTACGCGCACACCGACAGTAATGCACCTGAGCTTTGGGTTGGAAGACCGCTGACCACAGACACTGGGTGCCGGCCGGCGAGTCAGTAACTCACCGCGTTATGATCGCCTAACTATAGGTACTAGGCCCGCCTCCTCCGACCTGCCGCTTTTTGTTTCATCGCCTTACGGTCCTATGACTAGGATTAATGTTTCAGATATTCAACCCTGTGTTTAAGGAACTCTACATAATCATCGTAGGCGGCCTGTAGAGTCAGTGGTCAACGGTTGAGAATGGTAGGCATCCACTAATTCAGCGAGCGCTATCGCGCGATACTCAATTTGTGGCGGAGACAAGGACCCCGTTGTTGTTCAAGTTGGTGGAAGACGCGTATCAGGCGCGTGTGTTGGATGCCGAAGACCGTGCCGCAGAGTATGTGGGTCAGCTATGATGAGGAAATTATTATATGCTTGTTATAGCTGAGGCGAGAGTGTCCTCGGAGCATTTCGACAACTTTGGTCACTCTCGTATGTTCGTAAGAGCCCAGCGCATGCGTTGCTCATCAAGTTTACGTACTAGCGAGGGATGCTGATTCAGGGTTTGAACATGTGCTCAGCGCAAGTAAGCGTTTGCAGCGTCTCTGCATTTCCAGGCTATGTGGTTAATGAGCCCACGGGTACCTGTTGCCGCCGGTACTTGGTACTCTGCGACACTGAAGGGGCCCCCGCTACCAAACATACGATCACACCAACCACCAACCCTTTACTGCGTTGCTGATTTATGGCATGCGAAAAACTCTCCCTGTCCAACAACTTACCTAGTCGATGGGGGTTGGCTAACCTCTGACGGCTGGCTCCCATGACACTACCAAGAGGAAATCCTGCATGTGGCCCTCTTCATGCAGGTTTCACATCACACTCAGAGCCGTAGGATTGATTTGAGGGGCTGGCTTGTGGAGGAGCTGAGAATGTATGTCCTTCTCATTGTGGGCGTTTGGTTTGGATGAGACCGGACAGTGTCGCGAAGCGAGTGGGTCAACTAGTACACGTGCTTTGTAACCAGTCACTCGCGAGGATGCGAGATACGTAGAAGGCATGCATATATTGCAAGAGGAAATACAAGGAGCGATGTCCTGCTATGCACCCCAGATCTATTGAGACTTGTCGCTCATTGCCGTTGGCCAGCACCCTGCGTGAACCCCGTCTCTACCTACAGCAACTGGCGAACCCCGGATCAACGACTGCCCGCATTTCGAAATTCGATACACCTCTTGAACCTCTTGAAGATATTTAGGCTAACTCTTCGAATGCTTGATCACATTAAGCAGAATGTCTGACATATTTTGAGAATCGGCCCGCTGTCGTTGTATAATCAACGTGCGAGCCATCAATTCACCGTCCCGGCGCCATCCGGCCGGGTACAATGTACTCTTTGGCTTCGCGGCCCTAATGTATTTCCCGATATCCAAGTCGGCAGTCCGCAAAGAAAGTTTGGTGGTTCGCTTCCACAATAAGGGCATGACCCATGCAAGTTGAGCGCATGTGGGCGTTCAGCAATGTCAAGGCCCGTCTTAATAACACCGTTAAGACCTTGTGGATGACCTCAAATCTACTTGTTCAAACACAGAGCCACTAGCTGCAAGCTGCAAGTCCCATTCTCACCAACTACACCTCAGGGTCGGAGCATCCTCCCTACTCTCCGCTACATCGAAGCAAGGGCCCGTGCAAAGACAAGGAAAATCCAGGTCAAGCACACTTTCAATGGTCACACCGCAGGACTTTGCGGTAGTGCTACGTTCAGCTACCGAATCATCTAGCCGCGTCATTGCTCGCACCTGCAGCATGTTTCTCTTCACAGCCGCCACATACCTCAACGTGCTTCTCCACATTTTAGGGCTTCTTTGGAACCTTCGACATATTGAGGGCCTCATTTCCTTAGATGAAGGTCCCGACACGTCCCTGGCATGAACAGATTGACCCCACAAGTCGCACCGCTGCACTGCCGCCCCGACACGCTGTATGAGCGCATGCGGAGAATACTCTGACGGATGGAAGGCGCGTGGTTGGGCGCTCCGCGGGTCGCTGGGTCATGTTTGCCGTGAAATGACGTTCGATATTAAATGGGGGTTGCCAGAACTTGGGAATGCGGTGAGACTAATGCGTTCACTGGCTGGGTCCGCCTTCAACGAGTAAGCCACCAGTTCGGAATGACGGCAGGTTTTGTTGCAGAGATGCGGGAGGTTCTTTAACAGATCGTCGCGAGCCGTCGCGCCCTGCGGCCTTATGGAACCAGTTATTTTGATGAGGGATAGCATCGACATCATAGTAGACCCTGGACATCTTGACGGCGCGCTCCTTGTGCCGGCATAGCAAGTGTCCTGATCGTTTGCTTATGGGCGATGTCGGACGCCCGAGTGTTCAGTCAAGAGATTAGGCCCTACGTGCTTTGAATCGCTAACATGGCGTGCGGCTGGCGTGAGGCTTGCATGCGATGTGCGAAATCCTGTGCCGCTTTGGCTGAGCTGGATGCAAAGCTCCGTTGACCATCCGCCCAAATGAACAGGCATTTGATGGCGGCCACGATCGCAGCACGCGATGCAGCTCGCGATACAAGCGATGCCAATGTACAGCGCATCTTTAGTCCACCACAAACAGAATCGACTTTACACGATCTGCAATGGGAGTGTGGGGAACGTGGAAGGTAGGGTTAGTAGACATTGGATGCAGGGGTATCCCTTCAACGGGCGGCAGCCCAAAAGTACCTGCAAGTACCACTCACGGCTTGCGTGCTTGTTCGCCATTTGCCAGATTTCGGTAATCAGAGCGGCAACGAGGAACCGTTATGGTAATGGCCAGGGTGGACAGATGGATAGTCGACCGTTTTGGAGGCGCTGGCACCATTTAGCCTAAAAGTGGGTCGAGTCAGCCCTGGTGGAGGTGGTGGGCGTCAGCCACACTGTATATCAGACGCCAGGTATAGGTACTTGGTGTGGTCGAGTAGATCACATTCCAAATGCGTCGCTGGCGTGACATTGATGTCAGCGATAGTGGAGTGGCTGTCAACGCAGCAGGGCGTTCATCCTTTGCTATGGCTGGAGGGCCGTCCCGTCGAGAGAGGCTGCTGACTGCGTCGTATGCAGGCCGCAGGAGACGAAGTAGATGAATAGACTCCGCGATGGCGTGAACGCGCGTTGGTGAAGCCCGGAGTAATCCAAGATCCTGCAATTCTGCGAATCTAAACTTCACATGCCAATCTCACATTGACAGGTTGTACAGTGTGTACAGTATGTGCAAATGTGTAGAGAGACCTTCGCATCATCAAACCGCACGTAACATGCTTCATTTCCGGCGCCTCCTACAATGATAGCATTGTGGACAACCGCTGACGAGGTGATCTGCCATCACGAAGCGCTCGGTGCGAGAGAAGGTCGATGCTTGGAGGAGCCCATCGACTGGCAATCCGAGACATGTTGGCCAGAAGGGACTGTGGAGATTGTCCAAAACAAACGGCGGCTAGCATATGGGTCATCCGCTGTTCATCTCAAAGAAGACTTCAACTCTGTGTGAACAGGGCTTGTACCCTGGTTTGGGATGACGAAGATGCATACTCGATTCGAGTTATGTTGAGTGCGCTTACGGTACACAAGGTACACGGTGGTACATGTTTAGAGGTAGCGGCACGATCCTAGTACTCGCAGATTTCTCCTCTTTCCAAGAATCTGGACGGCAGACCGCGGTCGCTAATGCAGTGGGGACTCTTGCAACTAGGCTGCACCTTCTATTATTGTGCAAAGCTGTATGTGGCCAATGGTATTTTGGAGAACCCATAATTGGGTTGATAAAGGAAGCATGGTTGCGAACGGAGCCTCCGGACTTCGACCCTTATTGAGCTGCTCCTCCGCACATACTGTGCCGAGTTTTTGTGCTATATCAGACGTGGCCGATCGCGATGTAGACGCTTCACAAGCATCGCTAAGGATTTGTGGACCCGCTGGAATGTCGAGGCGATTTTGTGAAGCTCGCTTCCGGCCGTTGATGCAACTTCTAATGCAGTTCCTGCTCTCAATCGTCGATTCAAAAGAGCTTTGGAAGCCAGTAATCTCTGCTGTCTTCGGTGGCGTGTAGGACAGAATAGCTGAACCGCATGAGACCTCTACATTTTCGGAATCCTTGCCGTCCGTCCAAGGACCCTTAATCTGTCGCATGCAGGCCTCGCTAATACTTTACCACCGAGGAGAAGAAAGTAATCTCTACGGTACGCCAAGGCTGTCTAGAGCGGAGGGAAATATGGCGTAGCTATAGTCGGTAGGTCGTTATGATAGCAGGGGATTGCCGAAGTCGTTAAAAGCTAACGTAGTTGGCAAACGTCTCCACTCCAACGAGTCAGACGGACCTATCTAGACCGAGTTAACACTGCAGCTTGCAAAAATCCATAGTCCCTGGTAAGATAGCTTGCTGTGACCTTAGAAGAACTGCATTAAGCGAACAGGATATTGGACCTTCGGCCCTCTCGCCCACATGTAATTAGGGCCTTCGAGAAGCCTTCCGTATTCATGCATGCTCTTCTTGAATCTCGGTGTATTTATCAGATTGAGTTTTCAGGCATGACCCATAGCCTTGACCGCGTGCTTGAACTGTGGGGTAGCGAGGAAATGCAGGGGTTCCGGTAATGGTCCCGCGGACGACCAGGATTCTTCAGGATCAAAGTGGTGCCACAAAGAGAAACGTCGTCTTCATTGCGGAAGTCTGATGTCAGGAAGGAGCGCGCCTCCACCTAGTACTGAGCAGAACAATCCTTTGGTGACGCGAGTAGGGAATCCGAAATCAGCAATACGTTAGTTCTAATTGAGAGTGGTTGAGCTGCATGGATGTCGATTTCCGGTAAACCGAAGCCGAAACGGGAGCCTTCATAACTTTACGCGTGAATTTTAGGAAGGGGTAATCCAAATTCAGTATAGCCTCTGCTGCAGACAAAGGAGAATGCGACGAAGCATAGCCGCGCAGGGACTTATGTCTTGGTTAGTGCGCAGGGTGCTGCATGCAAAGCATACGATATGGCACCCATCTGCACAGCGGCAGCAAGAGTCTACCGGGGGGTGAACATGCCAGTACGGCTTCAGAAACTGCACCATCTGGCCATGGATGGTGAAACTACAGCATGCACGTCTCCGCATTGTGGATGCATTAGACGCATGCTACCCTTCGGTAGAAGGACCTATGGCCGTTAGCTAGTAGACCAGGCAATGTGGCCTGAAGTAGTTTTGATACGAGCTGGATCTATGGGGTTATATCTGATGCTGGGAGCTATAATACTATCAAAAAGGCGTACTCACCAACAGCGACTGCGTTGGCGAGACCTTCGCGTAGGTGCAAAGTATGCAGAACAATCTCAAGGTGCCGGATCTGGTCAGGTCTTTTGCCACCGGACTGAAAAAGTAGTGTGACTGACACGAGGCCTCCTCTTGTGATCCAAGAATGTATTGGAGCATTGGCAAAGTACGCTTTGGGGTCGGGCGTAGCGAAGTCGTTCGTGTCATGTCGTAGGAGGCTTCGCTCAACTTCGTACGAGGCACAGCTGTGTTGATTGCTCGGTTGTGGAACTGAGCCTGTTCACCGAAGCCCAGAGCATCGATATCCCGTATGTCGGTGATACAGGCTACTTCTGTGAAGTCTAAGTTTAGATGCCAATGTCCTCAACGTGTTGGCGAGTCTTCGGAATACGCAACGAAATCATGTTGGTCATTGCGGCCATGGGATAATGGCATGATCGTTTAGTTCTCAAAGGTAGGACGAGACGTAGACCGTGATCTAGAACGACAGCGCTGGTATCACCGGATATGTAGAAATTTCCAGAGGCTGAAGGGCTCACCTGCCGACAGAAGCGTTTGAGACACAAATTATTGAGGATTATTGTGGTTCTTGATTGTCCAGTATTGTTCAATTCGGTTTGTGAAAGAGAAAGCTTGTCATATCCGCGAATCAGTGTAAAAGCGGTAGATGTTGTGACCTCCTAAGGCTCACTGGCTTGTTGCTTGTGATGACATGTAGAAATCCATGAGAGGAGAAATAGTGACTGCTTTGCTCGACAGCGCGTAGGATCGCACACTCAGTATGGCAGCAGCATCTACCGTTGTCATAGTGTTATTCACAAATACAATCCCCAATCCATCATCTTTCCTGAATTGGGCCATCCACAAAGCTGGCTTCATGTCTTTCCACATGGTAAAGATCTAAGTTGAAGTTGTCTTGTGTCGCGTTTCGTACAAGCAATAGTCCAATTGAATGAATGGTAATGTTTTCGCAGACGACGAGAAGTGCACTTTAATACTCTGGTAAACTGTCTCTTGCATTTTCGGGCGGTGAGACATATCTACACCTCACAACGATCACCTGTTTTGAGAAGTCTTAAGGTGCCCAGATTTACCAAACATTGACAACAGGTCCTATGGATATGCATTAGTCGGCGTATCGCAGAGACATGGAGTCATTATGTCCGTCTACTGTAGCAGGAAGCAATGGTTTTCTCACTTTCTGAGTCTTTGAAGCAAGTTTATTTCATAGTTGGCTATGACAGACAACGAAGCGGGGTGAAACGCAAATGGTTCATTCGCAGCGGCCTTGGGTGAATATTGTCGCCTGCTCAGATTTCGAATGAGATGACTTGGTGTGTTTACACCTGAATCAGACATTTGTGTTGTTGCTTAGGTAGTGTCCAACATTAGAAGGGATAGTGGTTGGTCACTAATCACTCGTCCAGCCCTCATTGTCTTTGTCATAAATGATCCAAGGGTCCGAGATATCTAACACGTGTATACGAATACTGGCCCGTCTTGTTAGCGGACTTGTCGAGGCAGAAGATGCATCCGATGTAGGACTTCCAAGGTTTGGGGGCATGTCCAGATACTTCGAGGTACTTCCAACGTGCCAAGATGTACATTGCCCTCCCTAGCTTCCGGGAATGCTACGAGGGGTGCCCCCGGTACTTCGTCATATCCTCAATTTAATTCATAATTCAGGATATCCTAGGCGTTCTTTGACAATATTCAAGGTTGTGTCTGCGGACAGTATCAATCGCGTGCCGTGTCGGAGCCCATGACGCAGGCTTTCTTGATTGGGACATGCCCGTGAACGACCTCAGCTTGGCGATCCAAGCTAGGTTCAGAGATCGAGCGTAATAAAGGCCCGAAGTAAAGAAGCACCGATGTGTTGGTTGTATTGGAAGGAAGCGAGGCCTCGAATGCGCTCAATGACGTCGTCAAGCCTCCAAAGCTCGACGCGTCCCAATGGTCATCCATTCTTCCATGATATCATCACGACACCGGCCGCGTTTTGACGCCTTCTCAAGATTCACCTGCAGACCTCGATATTGAACACTGTCTGAGCCGCCTGCGGCATATTCCAACAGCTTCCCTTGTAGCGTAGCTCTTTCTCTTCTCCTACTATGCGCATATCTTGGTCGTCCTCCACAGCTTCTCCACCACTCTTGTACGTCCGGAAAAATTACCAGCGGAGAAAAATGGGAGGGATGGGAGTGATGTCTTGAGAAATCCAGGTTCAGACGCCTCCCATGCGCGGTTTTTATTTTTCCATCACACTGGTGTGTCGATGGCGTTCTTCCATAGCTCGACAAGACTTTCCTACTGCTCTTACTGTCTTTCACCTGCCTTAGCTTCCTCCCTTGTCTCCTGGGTCATCCTTGTTTTCATCCTCCAAAGTCCTGTCATCATGCTCACGCGTTCCCATTCTAGTGCTCGCAACCGATCTCAACAGATTCCTTCAGGCAGTTCCCCTCTTCTAAACCTGCACGACCGTTTTTGATGTCAAAAGTTTATCCATCCCCAGCCAACATCTGGGCACCGGTGCAAAGATATATCCCTCGAGTCATATTGCGTCTCAGTCCTCTCATCTCCCCCACGCAGCCTGGGCATCACTCTTTCGTATTGCCACAGAACTACACATGTCTAATTTTCCACCAATCAACACCAGTTCAACCCACCACATCTACCCCCCGCAAGCCACCCGCCGCCATTTATAGCCTGCGATGTGACGACAACCTTCTGGAAGCGGGACGGAGCGCAAGGAATCCCTGGGTGGGTACTTGATGGTAAGATGGCGTTCGCCTGGTGGATTTGCGGGCCGTCAGATCTTCACGGTGAAGGATGACACGGAAGGAACCTTGCGGAACGAGATCAATGTATGTAGGAACATGGCTTGCAGTTTTCTGCAAACACGGAGCAAGAGCAGGAAACGGGTAAGCGATTGTTGGTATGTTAGGTTTGTCAAGATCAGCACATCTCAGTGGAGGGCTGAAACCTTAATTCGATGTGGATGCAGGTCGCGATATCCCATGGACCCGTACGTCTCATTCCAACGATAGGGAACCTGGGACGACCGGGAAGTTCCGCCTTCCACATCATCTGGAGAGAAAGAGTAGTGCCGAAATTACTATGTCAACACGCGATAGCCTTGCCTCTGCCGATACACCCATGTGTACCTCACCCCTAAGTACCACACCCATTAAAGATCAAACCTAGCGTAGATTTTAAAAGCCAAGCTGCATTCTAGCCCCGAAAGGGGTTCCTTCTATAGCTAGCTTACAAACTCCGGCTTAGAAAGATAGAGCTACTTTTCAGCTATAGCTAGCTCCGTGTTAGAGAGCTGGTACCAACCGGCTCTGAATATCCTGTTTTTGCGCGATGTTCCAATCCTTTTTTCATCAAGTAAGACCTTTCAACTACGAAAAACTTAATCATTTATCAACGCTTTGGTTGTTAGTAGCTTTATGATGTCCTAAAGGCAGTGTTGTGACTAAACCTATAATCTGTTAAACATTGTACTCCTTACGGCCAATGAATTCCAAAAATGCAGACTCAACAACTTGCTTATGGAATTTATTCATTATCTCGCTATATTGGGCCACTGGTCAACCGTTCTAGGTAGCAACTTCATCACAACACGTATTTACATCCTTCCGGTCCTCCAGGCAGCACCGCTCACGTGCATCTCATCGCCGCATCGCACCAACTCTCACAAAATTTCCTCTCAATTTGCGGCAAGGATAATTACAATAATGATCAAATATATATATTTTCCAATTCTCTTAGTACCCAGGAAAGCAGCTACACTATTCATTTGAATCTTCGGAATTGCATAGCATACCGGACCTTTCCTTATTTTTTTGCGCTCCCGAAATGGTAATCTTAGGCAGACACATGTTCGAATCTGCCCTCTGTCCATGTTTTGCATTTTGTTTTTCCCTCGTCCCTTTTTGAGCAACGTAGCTGGTGTATGAACATGAATAAAGTAGTTATTTGGTACGTATAGGCAGAATTACTATTAGCGAGTAGTTAACCAATAGAGAGTGTATAGCTAAATACAGGCTAGCGCTATTGATGTGTTTTGACGCAATGAAAAGGATGAATAATATTATTAGTAACGAATTTGCTAGATGGAAGAGTGCGCTAACACTACTTTTAATTCGTTGCTGTAATGATACATTGCATGTACTAGAAACTCCGGTTTGAAAGATTAAGGTGTTCACAAAGACAGGAGACTGTACACAGGTCTCGCACACTATCGAAAATAGAAATACACCTCTTTGATGCTTTAGACAAGAGCGTGTCGATTGTCTGTTGGGGGGCCTTGTTTGCACAGCCTATCCGCGCAGGGTCGATTCTCTACATATACTGCCGTACGACCAGTCATAACGGTCAGCAGTAAGAATAAAGCAACATTTTTTGTGACTTCTGAGTGAATAAACATTTTTATCACAGCCTCCTGTAATGGCATGATGTGCTTGACTTGCAGATCTGCCTCAACCTTTTTATATCAAAACGCCCAACACAAAACTATGTAGACCTATTTTCCTAACTATCCAACACCAGAAATATTAGAATAACACCCGCATTAAACTCTTCAACCCCAAGCCACCCTCGTCGTCGCTCTTTGTCATTTATACCCCGTTGTGGCAGTTGAGAGGTCAGGGGCAAATATCTATCCAAAGCAATTACACCGCTCCCTTTTCTTCCTCTTCTCCGGCTCCATTGGATCCCAGATACATGCACCAGCCCGCCAACACCTATACGCATATTAGCATTTGTACGTATTACATTGTACCAGCTGCTTCGCAAGGACGTGACGATGTGAATGGGAGTGTTTGATAACTTACTGCCACCAACTGAGAGCAAACACACATAGCACACCCATGGCCAAGATCCCTAGCATGAAGGCAAAGAACATTTTCTGCCGATATATCTCTTGCTCGTCAATCTTGCTCCTCCAGGCGTATGGCACATCGTCTTCGGAGGGTACGGAGCCGACGTGGGGCCAGTGTGGGTTCTTGTAGGCCAGTGTCGTAGGGATAGTGATGTTGTGTGGGGTGTTGATGATTGGGGTTGGGAGTATCATGTCGGCGGGCGCAAGGGGGTCGAAGGGTTCGATGAATTGAGCCATGATTAGTGTTTTTCGGGGGAGAAAAGATGGAGATGGGAAAGAGTGTTGTCGGTGCTACGAAAGGACAGGAGTTCGCCTCAGCGTCGTTTGATGGTAACGCTGGCAAGAAAAGGGGCCCTAAGGACGAGTCGTCTCGTGTACAGAGGGACGGCAAGTGGTGAGTGTATTTCTTCGTCTGAGGTCACAGTGGCTGACTTTCATGGTCGTTTGTGCGAGATTGGAGGATGGAGATGGTAAGGACCGTGAACGCATGGGCTGAGCGACAGGCGTTTGACAGGAAGAATAAGGGTTGCTCAACGTGAGGGGAGCCAATTATTGACCTCTCATGAGTTACGATATTGCTATTGGACTTTAGTCCGTCTCGAGTGGGCACAACCACAGAATGTGCGATGCTGTGACCAATGACGATGACCCCATTATTTCTGAGGAACAAAGCAAATTCAACTATTGAGGGCAAGGTTGGGGCTTGAAAATTTGAATTCGTGGAAGGGTACACCGGTCGTGATTGAGTATAACGTCCTTGAATGGTAAGAAGATATAATCAGAGGAGACAATGAACAGATGACTACAGTAGCAGCATTTGGGGAAGCACATTGGAGTAGAAAGCAATGTAAGGTTGCAGGCATGTCTGACATAAAACTAAATATTTATTTAATCGGGTCTAAGATGATGTTATCGATCAACCGAACTGGGACCTGACCCTCCCCAAGACCCAAAACCTCTCCTTCTTGCGGTTCTTCGATGGGCAACATTTTGACTGCACCACTGAGCACTGCACCTTTCGTGTCGTCTACTTCATCAATCTCCTCCATGGTGTCAGGATCTGCAAGGCTCAGATAATCGACTTGGAACTTGGCGCGCTTGCTCGGTTCCAGACTCTCTTGCTCAAGCAGTGTTGTGTCGCCGTGTTCAGCTGCAGGCCAGAGGATGTCACCTCGTAGCCTCTTGCCAGCTTTGTACTGCGCCTCTGCTTTGCGAAGCGCTTGATTGAGCACGATACCCACATTACGACGTCGGTCGCCTAAATACACATTGCGGGAAGACAGAGCTAAGCCATCTGGTTCTCGTGAAGTGGGAATGATGCGCAGATCCATGTCCAGATGAAAGTCCTTGATCAGCCGGCTGATGACCCTGGTTTGCTGGACGTCTTTCTGGCCAAAGTAGACACGGTCGGGCGTGCAGATGTTGAAGAGCTTCATGCATACAGTTGCCACGCCACGAAAAAAGACAGGTCTCGACGCACCCTCGAGAAGCTGACCCAGTGGACGCATTTCGATAAAGCTCCCAACACCCGGTATGCTGCTATCAGGGGGCAGTGTTGGGTACATGGTCTTGGTGTTGGGGGCAAAGATAGCCGTCAAGCGCCCTTGACCTGCGCTTGCCAATTGTTTATCTAACTCGGTCAACTTTCGCAAGTCGGATTCCCATGTCTTAGGATATGATGCCAGATCCTCGTTCAAGCCAAATTGTGTAGGGTTTACATAGATGGTGACAAAGACGTCTGTGTTTTCAGCTGCGGCATGTCGGACCAGCGAGACGTGGCCCTCATGCAGGGCGCCCATGGTGGGGACGAGGCCTACTGTGCGCTTGTTGAGGAGGAGGCCGCGGCGATATTCGCGCAAGGGGGCCACATGGTGGAAGATGTGTGTCTGGGATGCGGCGGCAGATGCGATGCGGAGAGGTGCGCTCGTGGAGAGGAAGCGGAAGCCATTATTCCCCGTGCGAGTTCGCGATGGGAGTGCCAAGGTCGAGATTCGGCATCGGAGTGCTGTAGGTGCTGTGCTCGGTCAGCTTCGTGACTCAATGGCTCGATATGAGGCTATTCACCAGCTGGAAAGCGGAGAGAGGGCATGGCGGCGGGGGATTCGGAGGTGCCGCGGTCCACAGCGCGTGTTCTTGATGTCAAGTCGCGCAGAGATGGTGGCTTTTATGACCACAGAGCCCCTTCACAGCAGATGAGCAGAAGAAGAGGGAAGAGACCGCCATCCTCGTCGACAGATGAGAAGGGCAAAGTCGACTCGCGACTGCGCTGAAGCTGCCATCATGGGAGGCTGGCCCACTCCAGCCTAGCGCCCCACCAAAAAGTTTCCAAGTTGAGATTTCCAGAGTCGTTGCATTTGACGCCCCACCACCCCAACCTACCGCTACGGTACGACTCTACGAAACGGAGCAAAATGGCCGACGATGGCATGCTCCTCAACTTCTCCATACCCGACTCCGGGCTGCTCGCGAGGCCGAGTTTCAAGGGCGGGAACTGGAAGGATCGTCTCACGGCAAAGAAGGCGGCACAGAACTGGCATACCAAGGCTACCGCACGACTGAGCGGAGAGAAGGCCCCAAAGAAGGTCGCAGACAATGCGACAGACGTGAACCGCACAGCGCTGGGCCCCAGAACGAGGAGAGTGTCCAAAAGCCCAGAACCGGCAACACATGCAGAGCGGCCAGTAAAGCGAACTCGGGTCAGCGGCGACTTCAGGCCAAAGTCCACTGAGAAGACTGGAGAAAGCGACTTCAGGCCGCAGTCCAATCCAGCCGTGACGAAGAGGCCGGGCGAGAAGCAGGAGGCGCCAAAAGGTGGAAAGCAGATTATCTCGTCACTTTTCACCTACAACCCCACCTCGACAACGAAGCCCCAAGCAGGCGAACGCCGCGCAGAAGATGCGCCAGTCGAGCCTTCGAACGCACCGCTCAGCAGCGAACTCGACACTTTTACTTCTCTCGGTATATCCACGACGCTCGCGGCGCATCTGTTGAACAAGATGGAATTAAAGGCACCGACAGCAATTCAGAAGGCGGCAATCACACAACTAGTCAAGGACGACTCAGACGCCTTTATACAGGCTGAGACAGGTTCAGGGAAGACGCTAGCATATTTGCTGCCCATCGTGCAAAGACTAATGGAACTCTCCGCGAACATGAAGAAGCGGAAAGTAGACGAGAACGTGCAAAGAAACTCGGGTTTATTTGCTATCATCATGGCGCCGACACGAGAATTGAGCAAACAGATTGCACTGGTCTTGGAGAAGCTCTTGGGTTGCGCACACTGGTTAGTGGCTACGACGGTTATTGGTGGTGAAAAGAAGAAGTCAGAGAAGGCGCGATTGCGAAAAGGAATCAACATCCTGGTCGCCACCCCTGGTCGACTTGTCGATCATCTGGAGCACACCGAGGCGCTGGATGTGAGCAATGTGAGATGGCTTGTTCTGGACGAAGGGGATCGCTTAATGGAGCTTGGATTTGAACAGGAGATCCAGCGAATTGTTGGTGCGCTGAATCTACGAATGCGTGCGAAGAAGGACGATCAACTGAAGATACCTGGACTGCCGGAGAAGCGAACCACTGTTCTCTGTTCTGCGACGATGAAGATGGATGTGGAGAGGCTTGGCCAGATCAGCTTGAAGGATGCCGTGCACATTCGAGCGGACCCCACAAGCAAAGAACAGGATGTTGGCGGAACGAAAGATGATCAGACTTTCTTTGCCCCGGCGCAACTGAAGCAGTCGTATGCTGTAGTTGCTCCAAAACTTCGGCTGGTCACTCTGATGAGTTTCCTAAAGCGCGCATTTGCACGCAAAGGCTCAGTCATGAAGGCCATTGTGTTCATATCATGCGCCGATTCGGTCGACTTCCATTTCGATATGCTTACCAGCGACTTGGAACAGAAATCGGAGAAGAAGCAGGACGCTAAAGAGGAGGAATCGGAGGATGATAGCTCAGAAAAGAAGCCCACGAAAAAGGCCAAAGCTGTACCACAGGCAGACCCCACCAAACTCACAGTGACCAACGCCGAATCGCCAATTCTCTCTACCAAAACACATAGCGTAACAGCATATCGTCTCCATGGTTCTCTCCAGCAATCCCTTCGAACATCCACCCTCGCTCACTTCACCAAGAACAAAGAACCTGCCGTTCTCATTGCCACCGACGTTGCATCTCGAGGTCTTGATCTTCCAAATGTCGATCTTGTCGTCGAGTTTGACCCCACCTTCGCTCGAGAAGACCATCTCCATCGTATTGGTCGTACTGCACGTGCCGGCCGTGATGGGCGTGCATGCATCTTTCTCATGCCCGGCTGTGAAGAAGGTTATGTGGATATCCTTAAATCAGACAGAAAAGACACGGAAGCAGGTATCCACATTTCCCGACAAGATGCGGACGACATTCTCAACCGCGGACTAGTCACCAGCGGCTTGGTAGATAAGAATGCGTACATGGATAAGGCGACTGATCTTCAACTCGCCATTGAGCGTTGGGCTCTAGCTTCACCATCACGTCTCGAAGCAGCACGACGTGCATACCAAAGTCATGTACGTGCATACGCTACGCACGTGGCAGACGAACGCAAATACTTCGACATCAAACAGCTACATCTCGGTCACCTAGCCAAAGCCTTTGCACTAAGAGAGCGACCGAGTGGTATGAAGGTTCCAGGTCTTCGAACAGGAGCTGGAAGGGGTGATAAGACGCCGGCCAAGGTTCGTGGTGGCAAGAAGGAGGCGGTCAGGGAGAGGGAGAAAGAAGGGGCTGTGAAGAAAATGGTGGATCTAGATCTTCCAGATAGCCATGATACCGAGGAAGCTTCCAAGATGAGGAAGGCAGTGCGGGCTCGCGAAAAGTTCATGCGTCATGCTGGTATGGCTAGTGAGTTCAACTTGGGATAAGGTCTGCCAGTGCCAAAATGCAGATAGTTCGAGGTGGCAATCAAACACTTTCGAATCGATGATACCCTTTCTTTGGTCAGATCACTTCTCCATTGCATAGCGTTTACTAGAACGGAATGTTGATCTCTGTGGGGAACAAAAGTATCCATTCTTCCCAGAATGAAGTTGAATTATTAGAAGGCTCACTATTCGTGCGGATTGGTGCCAGACACTAGAAGTGAGAAGCGCGTAACATCTGCGACGTGGAGAAAGCGTGCTTTTAATCGTGACATATAGTCCTCTCTCATCGTGCGTGCACGGCAAAGCAATGTCCACGCAGTCTGTCTCCGATATACCACTACATTCGTCTATTGTACACAACAACCATCTACGATACTTAGTAGGGTATCTTGGTCCATCATCTCTATCTGGACTGATAAACTCCCTTATGCAGTTAGACGAAGCCACGAATAGGTCGTTACACCGATTTCTATACTCAGCTAACGTTTCTTGCCTGGAGCTCTTGGTAGTGCGACGTTTATACCAAGTACAAAGTACATAAAAATTCATACGCGCGGCGTGGGATACTTGGGCTGTTAGTGAGGGGGAAAGCGTATCTGTTGAGCCCCTTTTCTTTTCATCATATGAAAGGGTTTGTTTGGGATGATGTTGCCTCCAACTCTCGTGCTGCTAAAAGAACAATATTCCCAGTTTGAATTGCACTCTGCGCCTTTGGCAATAAGACAGACATGAGAATCAATTTCATTACGAAGAGTGCACAGAAAGAGGCTTGAATTTGAGGCAATAACTACACACCCCGTCTGGATCATTTGATACGGCCGGGAAATACTAGGAAAATCAGTCTGTGAAAAAGAAAGCTAGCGTGTCAGAGGAGACGATAACAAGTATACGGATAGAGAGAGAGTTAGCGAAAGCACCCAGCACCAGTCCAATTTCTTCGCTCTTCTTCCTGAGACAATCCCACAGCATTACATGCCTACCACTCACAGTACGCAACGGCATGTTCGTAAACCCCAATATCACACTTCTTGCTTTCCTTCTTTCCCATCATTTCCTCAGCATAGCAAGGAATCGCCTGCCCATTCTTTTCCTTGCACCACAACGCACCAGCATTTTGCCCGTCATTCTTGTACTCGCAATCCATGCCGTCAATTTTGAATAAATAGATACCACCAGGCCACGGCGGATTGTCAACCATGCTTGGGTCGCTCTTGGCCGGAACTGTCAAGACCGGTTTGTCGTTCTTGCCGTTACGGCACAGGGCTGATTTGCCCTGATCGGTTAGACGGAAGAACCAGCTGTTTGTGTTGTCCGCTTCCGTGATTAGGTTTTGTAGGATGACTTGTAGAGCTTTTGTTTTAGGGGGGCTGGGAGGAGCTGGAGGAGCTGTTTGAGGGGGTGGTGTGGAAGGGTCGGTAACGAGAGGGAGGTCGTCTGCGCTTGCATCCTTGTGGTTTTGCTCCGTTGCACCGTTCCAAATCATGCGGACATCACTTCCAGGTTTGCGGATCCAGCTTGAGGAGTCGGATACAAGGTATTCTCGAATAGCTTTGACGCGCGCGATGCCGCTTAATCCGTCCCAGCGCTGTCTTATTGGTTTATGGGATAAGTATGTTGAAATAAGACCAGCGACTTGCGGTACAGCTATTTCCTATTCGTGAGTATATCCCTATCTCATACGGGGCTTGAACACTGGTGCTAAGATTACGTACCTACTGAAGTTCCTGACTCCGTCTTCGAATCGAAATCGATATCGAACTCTCCCTCAATATTCTCGCCCGGCGCATATACTGTAAGCCGAGGGCCGCCTTGGGACATGGGTATACGTTCACCGTCATAATTAGCTGCACCCACGATGATCAGAGGCATATCTTCACTCTGATATACTTGAGGTCGTGTGTCGACGTTCTGCCGGTTTGGTTTTTCTGCATCGTTGCCCGCCGCTAAAACGATGGGCACTCCCATACCCAACAACGTCTGCATAGGACGCTCATAATTGATTCTCCATCGTACGCTCCTTTTGACGTTTTCAATCGTATCGGGTTCTTCGGACCCAGATGCGATCATTATTACGCTTCGATCCTGGCGGTCAGGATGAGCATCAAGATCGTCTATTATCTTGTTGAATGCATTCACAAAGTCGACCTCTTCGTAAGTCATCTTCACAGATACTAATGTTGCCTAAAGGTAGAGGTATAGAGTCAGCCTAGCTTGCACAAATCTACCGTGAAGATGAGAAGATATTTACACAGCTGCCAAGCATATGCGCAGTGCCCACTTAGGGATTCCTTTGCTGCGTTGCATTGAAACCAAGTGCGCACTCAATATGATAGATTATCTTACCTTCTTTGCCAGTCCAAAATAGGTACCGACCGCTTTGGAAGCCACGAAAGTGCCATGATACTTTACATTGCTATCATCTTCCCACTTCTTCTGTTTCAGGCGCTCAGATAAAGCTGACTGCAACACTATGATGTTTTCTGGTTCATCATCTAAGGGATGGAATTCAAGGGTGTAAAGCGGCTTCTTTAGTGAATATTGTGTCGATAAAGAGGCTCTTGCAATGAGTACTCACATTATAGGCATTAGTTCGAATGCCTTTATCAATGACATATACAAAGGTACCTTCGCCAGGCTCAGGCATATAAACGAAGTCAGTTAACTTGTTGAGATCAGCGCCTCTGATTAATTTTGTTAGCGAAACATCAGAAGCGGTGGTCCAAGACTTACTCAAATTGACTATCCATAACCAAGGCTTTATCTGCGTTTTTCTGCTTTTTCCACTGGGTATCTCGTGCGGAAAACTTGATGCTTTTTTCGTGTGCCTTATGTACGTTTTGTGAGGAGATTGGCCGATCGCTAGCTGGTATTGCCCGGAAGTCCTTGATAAAAGTGGTAGGGCTGACCTGTAAGACCCCTTCATGCTGTTCAACAGCGGCCTTCGCATCAAGGTCTAGTTCCACATGATACCAGCCAACAACTTTACTCCTGTCATCCCAATCCGGAATGGGAATGTACCCGATGTCACCCCGAACCTTGGATTTCAAGAATTCTTCTGTCGTGCGCCAATCAAATGAAGTATTTGCCATGACAACATAAGTTTGACCATCATCTCGGCGGACGGCATGGGTATCCGACGGGTGATCTTTTTCGACAAGACCCACACCCTTTACCGCTTTGATTGCTGTTGTCAGATCGCTACTATCTTTCGATGTGACACGCCAGTACTCAGTCACTTGACCTTGTTGATCGCCATCGTGAGTGACCGGAACGACATTACTTTCTCCGCACAGGTCCTTCAGTAAGGTCTCAGTCTCTGTGGATTGAATACTTTGGCTGGAATCGATAGGGTAGACGGTATAGTGAGCCACGCTGGTGTCGCTACTCAAAAGATTAGAAGAAAGACTTGATGCAAATGCCGGGATGACTAGATGAGTACAAAGTAGAAAAGAAAGGAGGTGCATTGTCAATGGTGGTAGTAGGGAAGAATTAGGAAGAAGAGCGACTTTTACTAATAAGAAAGGAAGTGAAGTGCCTTCCTGCCTTTATACCTTGCCGCGATGATACACCACTTGTTCAGCGTTCGTCACTTTCCAAAGCCACTGCAACATTGAGGCATAGACAGGCTGCGCCAGATCCTACAAGGCATTCTGGTCATGGATAAGAACTTGGAAGTTGCAGCGCTCATTGCAGACACTCCTATAATTCCACACCGAACCCGACGGCACAGGTGGCCACCCATATGTTTGAAACAGCTTAGAGTGGCACAGAGACAACGGTTTGGGGGCTCAGCTTGAAGCCTGGCAGCGCGAAGCGCTTAAAAGAGGGACCTTGTGTACAGAAGCATGCTTGGATGAAAAAAAAACTCTTTCAAGAATAGCACAAAGGATGTGGCGTAGACGAAAATAAGCAGTGTGAAACATCGCCTGGAGAATGACCAGAAAAATGTACCTACTTATCCGATGCACTCGCCATGCTTGGCACGGCGTAGTGAGGCGAGAGCTTGATCTTCGTTCAAAGATGACGAACTAGAAGCCTCTGCTATGTGGCGGGTTATTCGTGAGGATCGATATGTGTGAAAAGTAGAAAGTGAAACGAAGTGTGTGGGAAGAGGCCAATATAACATCTGGTGGTGACGTAAGGGCCTGCTGTGCCGCAATCACTAGGAGTCGAACGCTTTCAATGGTGTGGTGGCGTTTTCATCGACACATCTCTTTCGATGTTTGGTTGAATTTTAGCACCCAGAAACTCTACCACCACTTACTCGATTTCCATGATGGATAACTCAATTAGACGCATATACTCGTTTTTATTATTTGGCTCACTAGAATATTTAACATACTACTTGCGGGTGGCACACTGGCGGAAGCGCCGAGGTAGGCTTGGAAAACATTTAGGGGACATCAGGAAAGCCATGAACCACTAGATACCGCTGCTAACTCTGGTATCAACCCTTAATGTAAGCAAAGTCCAATGAGACGAACCATAGAATATTTACATCGCTTTCGGACAAGCTACATATCGTAATATGTTGGACGGATATAGAGCTTTTCTGAGGTGTGACCTATATAAAAGGCCACGAAGAAAGAACAGACTGTTTGTGTACTTTGGAAAGCGTCTGGCGTGAAAGCAATGGATCGATGCACAAGGTGTTGATGAACCACCGAGCATCCTCTTGTTTGTGGTTGGTTCTATAGTTGAAAAACTCCGAGTCGACTGATTGCAACGATGTCAACTCTAAATTTGAGACTTGATTTTCCAGATTACGAAGAAGGCGTTCAAGCAGATATATACATGGCCGTGCTATATATTTTAGGAGCGACCTACAATTTCTGTGCATTTGCGTGAGGCCGTGCTTGGTTGCTACATATGGTCATTCACAGATTTCGCTACGAGCATAATGATGTCTTCCAAAGATATCATGGATTATACAGCGGAGAAAAGTACTAGAGCATATATTTACATGATATTTTCAGAATTGTAAATTAGCGTGGCTCACCTGTTCTCTGATATTGCAGCTAGAGGCACCGTACACATGAGGCCCGTTTTCATCCTCTAGAGGAGTTTCGGGGCCGTACAAGCCTGGTATAAGACTTTGATATATGTATGCATTTCGATATATCATTCAACATATCAAGAATGCATTACAAGCAACTAACTTCGGGTCACACATCCAAATGAGGAGCACGCCGGTGAGTGCGTGGCATAGTCAGGTCCATATTTCAGCGTATTATGCGCATTTTGTCATACGGATTCTGTTCTTGACCAAGCCTATGGCTGCATGTGCGTGCGGGATGTCCTGTATCCATCCACGAGGTAAGTGGGCTTCCAATATGAATCTGAAGACGCTTGACCTCTTTCTTGCTATCAATGAGCCACCTTCCACGGCCCGGTCGCAGGAGCCCACAGAAAGTGCTACTGGAATGGAGAGGCGAAAGTGTAAAAGACTATCCGACACGGGGTGGTCGCTCGAGAGAGGCGTACTTATTGGGTGGCCGTAGCAAAATGCACCTCGATATAGAAGGATCGATAAGATGGACGAACTAGCTTTACGAGCTAGATGTGCCTGTGCTACTAGGCGAATGCGTGGTGATGCGTTTAATTAGGAAACAACACGCTCTTTTCTATCGTGTAGTCGTTATCGCGACGCATAGCACAGGGGATGTTCTGGTTGCTGATACTATTGGTAGAAGGCGCAGAGGTAGGATTAAGAGTAATGGGGTTAGCCGATGTGTGGGGTAACAGGGCGTTGGACAAACAATCGCCAGCCAATGCTTCAAGATACACAACGCTCACATGTCATCGCTTCAAGGCTCGTCCGCAATAAATACCGAGGCTCACCTCGTAACGCCCGGCCCCTCGTAACGCCCGCTCCTCAACAATTGCACGGTTTTTTCAACACCACGTATCTCAACCAATATGGACCCAGTTATAGATGCGCTTACAGCTATCAACTCCTTGGAGTCTGGAGAAGATATTAATTACACAAAATTGGCGAATACCTATGGCGTTGACCGTAGAACGATCGCAAGGCGGCACCAGCTCATTTCAACCTCGCGAGAAGTCAAAGCTCAAAATCAACAAAATCTCCATCCACACCAAGAAAAGGAGCTCATCCAGTACATCATCCAGCTCACTAAGCGAGGCCTGCCACCTAGCAGGGCTATGATTCGAAACTTTGCGTCTCAAATAGCTAAAAAAGAGATTGGAAAGAACTGGGTTGATCGCTTTGTCAAGCGGCACAGTATCCATCTCATCTCTCAATATGCAGTTGGTATGGATAACAGCCGCCACAAGGCTGATTCCTTCAATAAGTATAGCCTCTATTTTAAGCTTTTAGATGATAAGATCAAGCAATATGAGATAGAAGCTCAGCATATATATAATATGGATGAAAAGGGGTTCCTATTAGGAGTAATAGGCAGGTTGAAGAGGATATTCAGCAGGACCTTATATGAGCGGGGGAACTATAGATCCTTCATCCAGGGTGGTAACAGAGAGTGGATTACCTTGATAGCCTGCATCTGCGCGGATGGATCATCTCTGGAGCCTGCCCTGATATTTCAGTCAGCCTCATGCTCAATCCAGGACAGCTGGCTGCAAGAGTTTGATCCTGAGGATGATCAAGCTCGCTTTACCTCATCTCCCTCAGGATGGACAAACAACGATATAGGCCTAGCATGGCTGAAACAGGTGTTTGATCGCAACACCAAGGCAAAAGCTCGATCCTCCTATCGATTACTCATCCTTGATGGCCATGGATCTCATGTTTCTATGGATTTTATTGACTATTGCGACCAAAACAAGATCCTCCTAGCTATCTATCCTCCTCACTCAACCCATAGCTTACAGCCACTTGACGTGAGCATGTTCAAGCCTCTCTCACTCGCGTACTCAGAGGAGATCTCACAGTTCATGGAGAGAAGCCAGGGGCTAGTCTCTATCAGCAAAAGAGACTTCTATCCTTTCTTCAAAGCAGCCTGGGCAGCTTCATTTAAAAAGGAGACCATCCTTAAGGCCTTTGAGGCAACTGGCCCATCGCCCTTTAATCCTGAGGTTATCCTTAAAAAGTTCAACACCAGGCTAGCTATGCAGGGGAATATAAGCGATAGTGAGTCCTCAGAGCTGAGTGCTGAGAATTGGAGGGAGCTAGAGGCGCTAGTACGCCACGTTGTCACGCATCGCGAGGATAAAGGGGCTAGAAAGCTCAGCAGGATCTTTCACCACATCTGCACTAAAAAGGCTATCCTTGAGCATGAAGTAACAGCTATAAGAGGCGCTCTTATCCATGAGAGGAAGCGCAGGAAGCAGAGCAAGGTCCTCCCATTGCAGCCAGATGAGGACTATCATGGTGGTGCTGTATTCTGGTCACCCAAGAAAGTGAAGGAGGCACGTGACCGACAGGAGGCTAGAGCTCGCAAGGAGGAGGAGCAGCAACGTCAAAAGCTTGAAGCAGCTAAGCATCGTAAGGAGCAAAAGCAGGCCAAGGCTGAGATGGTTCAAGCAAGGCGAGTAGCTAGGGCTGAGGCTAGGTTACTGAGGCAGAGGGAAAAGGCAGATCGAGCTGCTGATCAGGCCGCCAGGCGGGCTGCTCGCAAGGCTGCAAAACGACTCAAACAAGCTCTCAAATTGTCCCAAAAAGGAAAAAAGAGCAGCCTTAAAACTGCTGCAAAGGCTGTTACTAGAAAAAGGCAGGTTGTGAGGCCTCGCAGTGTTGAGAAGGCCGCAGGTGCAGAATCAGGCCTACCGCCTGTTTTGTCACGTGGCGGCCGCGAAATCAAAGCTCCTATCAAGTACCAGTAGCTCTAGATAGCTATTAGCCTTATGAATCGATCCACCAGAAAAAATCGCGGTAATAGCTATAGTATGAGGCTCAATAGCCTCAAGTTTGTTGATGGGTTTGATGTTCGGAGCGGGCGTTACGAGGGGCCGGGCGTTACGAGGTGAGCCTCGGTATATCTAGATACGTGTATCGATGCAGGACTGCAAGATCGCTGCCCTATCTGGTGGCCTGACCTCTGTGATAAGACGAAATATTCCGTGAAGCCGTTGTGTTTCCCTTCAGGCGCCCCGCGTTCATCCGTCCACCCCAGTAAATAGCTCAGCTTTGCCATTCTGCCTTGCACTGCGCCCGTTCTCGGTTCGCTGGGAATGCGTCGCGCTCCGCAAAATCCTAGGTGGCGGCAGCACCAGCGTCTGCCTTTGGACTCAACATGAGCTTCGGTATCAGCGTTGGCGATATACTCAAGCTGTGCGAGCTTGCTGGACGGGTGTACAAGAACTGTGCGCGTCTAGCTGCTCCTCTGGCGCGCCATGCTAACATGCCCTAGGTCGCGACTGCACCGGAGAGTACAAATCCCTTACTACCGAAGCGCGCAGTCTATCCAATCTCCTCGAAGACATCCAAGACAAATATGAAAAGATCCCCGAGAATAAGCGGCAGCAACTTATAGACGCCTGCGAGCCATGCATAGAAGTGCTTCAAGAGCTCGATACGCTGCTCTTACATTACAACAGTCTAGATACGAAGAGCAAGCGCGCATGGGATCGTCTGAAATGGGACCCCGAAAAGCCCAGAACCCTCCGCGACCGTCTCACCGCGAGCGTGTCCATGTTGAATACCTTTTATACCTCTTTGATACATGACAGCCAAGTGCTCATCCTCGAGGCCTTGGAGCGATTGGAACATGACTACAGAGGTGGTCATCGTGAAGAGAGTATTGCGTCCATTGAGCGCATTACCTCTGGTAGTGTGCAAGATGAGGGAGAAGGTGATGACGTAGCATGGACCCAGATTCTACGTGACCTAGAGGACGTTGGTATTACTCAGCAAGAAGCGTTGAGCTACCGGGACATTATCGTCGATTGGCTTGTGACTGCAGTGAACGAGGGGAGACTCTTAGAACAGCGCCCAGAACCAGACAGCTTTCTGTCGTTGCCGCAAGACCTTGAAGCTGCTCTTCCGGCGTTAGAGCAACTGCAGAATCAAGGTGCTTACCGTTATATTGAGTCGACGACTTCACGGATCCAAAGAAGTACTTTGGTTCCATTTCCTCCTCCTCCTCCTCCACCTCCTCTGTCTAGCTCACCAATTTCGCACGATCAGAGCGCACATCTCAACCCGTCTGCGGCCTTTCTTCCTGCATCTCGACGATCGACTACATCTCTAGAAAATGGGTCATTCTCTTCTAATATGGATGCACCCTCTCTTCACGCTGGGTCACAACCGTTACCGAGAAGCGCAAGTCCAGCTAGTTCGAGCACGCATGAGATTGAAAGCGATGCAGCACCTCTTCCAAGCGCTTCATATGTTCAAGCTACACCTAGTCTGTCGTTAGCAGCGTCACATCCCACGGCCACTGTATCTCTCACACCATCAGCGTCCTTATCATCTACGCCGCCTTCAGCTTCTGGTTTACCTCCTGTATCCCTCCCATCTCCAGCTGTTATTACACACCCTTCTTCTGTTCCCCCACCAGCATATTATGAAAAGGAGACATCGGTGACAATAGATATGGAATGGAATGCACAGCAAATTATGGCTGCATGGAGTCGTTATGACTTTAATACCGTGGAGCGACTTCTTGAAGACCAGCTGGAGGCCGTGGAGCGCGGACAAACTGTGAGCTCTGGAACGCAACCTGATCGCCGCATACTAAGGTACCTTATTGGTGTCGCGTGTTCGTTTACCGGTAGCTTTGTCAAGGCCAAACGTTGTTTTGAGAGCGTCTTTAACGGCATCTACCTCGACCGCGCAAACCTTGATGATGGAGACATTGCCGCAGCACGGTGGCTAGGTGACGTGTGCTTGCACCTTCGAGAGCACCAAAATGCTGTCCTCGCCTACAGCGTTGCTTTTGAGGGATCCATAGGTCGGTACGGGGCCGTACGCGATCGCACTCGCCGTGTATCACAGGAACTACTACTCCTTGATCATTGGCTGAATGTCTTTAGGCGGGTCGAACAACTTTTCAATCTCAATACTGACCCTACGGATATATTCTCTTCCACGCATGGCATGGAAAAGAGCAACCTAATGGCGTCGGTCAAAGCACGTTTGTACGCGATGAATAGTTTTGATGCCCAATCTCCGCCACCGTCTTTCCAGCATGGCAGTCAGCCGTCATATCTTATAGCGATACGACCAAAATTGGATCTCATGTTGTCCGAAACCTTTGTATCAAAGCCTCTCATTTCGCTCAGTGCATGGCCTCTTCCTTGGGATCCCACATTCTCACCCGCAGACGCCGTCCAGTTAGACCGGTATATGAACACTATACCTATCCCAAAGGCGATTAAACCGCTAGTCGAACGTTCATTGCCGGCTACTAAGCTTGGAGATTCGAAGAAGCTGCACTATGTGACGAAACGAGGTAGCCAATGGCTGATCGAAACTGTAAAGATGGGCCTGCAAAAGCTTGGTATTGAACATGCCGAGCACGGCTCCGAAACATCTATCGTCTGCTGTCTCAATCAGCATCGCGAGGGCTTTGCATTCTCTGAGGGCGTAAAAATTTACTTCACGAAGCTGCATTTTCGCAATGTATATGGCATAAAGATAACGGATGTTATGTGGGCGACCCGTAGGTTCTCGACAAAGTACAGCTCGGACACCACCGACTTCAGGAACATCATCAAAGGCATCTTGCTGACGGCGGATGCCGAGGCGGAGGCGGATGCAAACAAGCTGGTGATACAGAGCGATACACAGTCAGAGCTTCCAGGCATGTACCCACTGTTGCCTAATGCTTCGCCACCCAAAAAGCGACCAACGTATGGCTGATACAACGTGACTGAGGGTTGAACATGTGTCCCAATCTTGGCACTTCGTGCTTGATGGATAGGCACTAAAAACGTCGCTGTTTGAGGCTTGAACTTTACGCCTGGAAGTCAAACACTTAACTCCGTAGAGGAACTTAAATCCCGCTCTAGCAATTTAATGTGTCTGCGTTTCAGCGCTATTCTTGCAATATGCAGCACACATTAAAAGGGAGCTACTGGAGAAATCTCCTCGGAGCCCACAGTAACTCGTTGCTGTGGACGCCGTTCGAGTGCAGACCATTGAAATGTTTCAACATCGCAATGACCGCAGGGGCCAACGCTCATCTTGGGGGCGCTCACTAATTTCCACGTGCGGACTAGCTGTGACAATCAAGGATCTCCTGAGTACCTTAATTCATCCTCATGTCATCGGGAATTATCGTTGCTTCTGTCGCCCAAATAATACTGGGTCCGGAATCCTGTCGATCGTTCGGGAGTGCTAGTATGACAAACGGAAGCGAGGGAAGCACAGTTGCAGCCGCTCGCGGTGTCCTTGCCTTCCGAATGGCAAATCACGAAGCAGCCGCGGCGAGCCGTATGCTGAGCGACACTTCGAAACTACGTCTATGACAACTCATCGACAACTGTAGAACGACTTTTTGTGCTGGCATTCCCGGTCAGCATGGACAGAAGTAGAAATGAACCACCATTTTAGTTTTTCACACGGGACCAGGAGCGGAAAATTAAGAAATGAGATGAGGAGCCTTGGCGTCAGGCCGAGACTCGGTATCCGTAGGGTTTACGACATGAGAGAGTCCACTCTAGGCGTGCAGTGACCGTCATAGACGCACTCTGGCGAGAATAACTGCCTCCTTAACAAAGCTGAAGCGCTCGGAGGCGGCTGGAGCTTGCACGAAGATTGGCCATCTGCAGTTATAGATTGCTCTTCATATCGATAACCCCGCCTCCAACGTTCAACAGCAGGTTCCAGTGCATGCGGACGGATCGTTTCGCCAAGTGGGTGACGCCGAGAAGGCGAGGTTAAATTAAGGCACGGTACCTGAATTAGCGTTGTCTGAAATAGCGCCATCAGCGGTTGACCTTGCCGATTTGCACGTTAGGGGCTCGCTAGACAAGCTCGTTTGTGTTTCATGTTTTAATGAAGAACCCAACACACAAACTGATTGGCCAGCAGTGTAAGGCTGACAGCCCCTCGGGAACTGAGCGTCACTCCTAGGAAACATTGGGCAAGACGGCTGCGCATCCAAGAAGATCTGTCTCAAGGAATACTCTTCCAGCGGGGCGGCAAAGCGGTTGGATTCCACAGGGATGGCCAGGAGTCAGATTCTCGTACGGGGGATCCGCAGGAGCTGGGCGGCCATCAAAACCTGCGTGTAGCCCCCTCTTCACTGGCGCTTCCCTCCTTACCTTTGGAATCTTGCGATATAACCAACTTCCGTCTTTCCTTTCGGCGCTTTGCTGCCATTGCCATTCTTTTCGTCGCTAGTCGGCACGTTCGTTCTTTTTGCACAAGCTTAAATCGCCAATCGAAGTCCTAGTGACCGACTTTGTCATATACCACAACTGGCCTTTGATCAACAACTACATTCGATCTACGAAAATCGATCAAGATGAAGACCCAGTCTATGCTTCTTGCGGCGCTGGCCTCGGCCCCTGCTACCCTTGCACATACAGTGTTTACCGACTTCTACGTCAATGGACAGCCTCAGGTATGTTATTGTTGCATCTGCAAATGAACATTACTGACAGTGAGTAGGGTGACGGTGTTGCCATGCGCATGAACCCCGACCCATCAGTTGCCGGCAGCCCTATCGCCAGTCTCGACAGCGAGGACATGGCTTGCAACGTCGGCGGTACCAAAGGTGTCTCGCGTGTACAATCCGTCCCTGATGGCGCCCTTCTCACCTTTGAGATCCGCTCCTGGGCAGACGACCCATCCAAGGAGCCGCTCGACCGTGGCCACAAGGGTCCTTGCGCTGTCTACCTCAAGAAAGTCAATTCCGCCATCGAGGACCGGGGTGCTGGTGACGGCTGGTTCAAGCTCTTTGACCATGGCTATGACAGCTCGACTGACCGCTGGTGCACAGACGAGATCATTGATAACAATGGTCTTTTCTCAGTGAACCTGCCCAAGGGCCTGGAAGGTGGATACTACCTTGCTCGCCCTGAGATCTTGGCCCTGCACGCTGCCAACGCTGGTGACCCACAGTTCTACACTGGATGTGCACAAATCTTCCTTGAGAGCACCGGCGACCTTGTCCCAGAATCCACCGTCAGCATTCCTGGATACGTTGCGTACGGACAGCCAGCAACCAGCTTTGATATCTACAACACCGACAACTCCAAATACACCATCCCTGGCCCGCCAGTCGCCAAGCTCACATCCGGCGCCGCATCCGGTGCCAGCACACAGTCTTCCCAATCCGAGGGTCTCAAGCCAGAAGGCTGCCTCGTCGAGAACGCAAACTGGTGTGGCAAGGAAGTCCCATCCTACAGCACTGAGGCTGGATGCTGGGCTGCAGGTGAGGATTGTTATGCTCAAGGCGAGAAGTGCTACGAATCTTCTCCCCCCACCGGTAACGCAGGCTGTGAGCTCTGGCAGACAAAGTGCAAGGGCATCCAGGACCAGTGCACCGCAAAGAACTTCAACGGCCCACCCAACAAGGACAAGGTACTCACTCCTGAGAAGAGCGCTATTGATGTTGGAAAGATAATGGCCACGGTTGGTGGTGGTATTATCGACTCACCCACGCCAAAGACTAGCGCGACCCCGAAGGAGGAGACAGCTGCTAAGCCTACCCCCGCTGCCGAAGCGGAAGAGGAGTACAATGCCCCCGAGGCGCCCGCGACGCCTGCGAAAACCACTCCCGCCGAGGCTGCGGCGCCTAAGCCTACTGCTGATGACTCCTACGAGAGCGAGCCTGAGCCAGAGAAGGACGAGGAGAAGCCCGCGACTCCTGCCCCCGCTGAGTCACCCGCCTATGAGGCACCAGTACACACCATCACTGTCCCGGCATCAACCCCCGGTGCACCAGCGCCAACAGACGCACCCCAGGTCTGTCCCAAGGGCTGGAAGTGCGTCACCGAGACCGTGATCTTCACAAAGACCGTGTACGTCACTGCCGACTATGACTCATACAAGAGGAGCAACGTCCACCGTCGACGACACGCTCACCGTCACTAGAGACTGGTCGGTGTTCATGAGACTAAAAAAGGGAGAGGGGTTTGAAGAAGGAATTTATGTTCTGCGATAATGTCGCGAGTCCTACGGGCTCTGTTTGGGTATTTTTTTATCGGGAGGATATCATGAGTATATGTTCACTCTCTGGAATGTTAGCTTGAGCGTGGGGGGAATTGCATTGGATATCGCCGGAGTTGAAGCAATAGCAAACGTGCAATACCTTAGCTACGGCAAGGCTTTTAACGATGATGTTTCACTGTGCAAGTCGTGATGTTAGGACTCTTGGAGCCCGATTGGGTTGCGGTATGTCACCAAGCTCTAACCGCGCACTCGTCCGTGGCCTTCTGGCCTTTGATACGGTAGACTGCATAAAGCTCTTGACTCAGAGCCCTCGTATCCGCTGCTAGTTCTATTATACTCCTTAAAGCGGCCGCTCCACTCTCGCTCCAGCGCTACTCAACACACAGGCCTCATACTGCCAATCTGCCGTCCATATATTTGTGGACTGGGCGACTGCCACCAGTGCTGGCAATATCGCAGGGCCATCACAGAGACACGCCCCTCTCCCACTTGACATCGAATTCCCCAGCTGCATCTCCAAACGAGATGTGAAACTCTCTCACACTTCTCTTCGCCATCAGCGCTTCGGCAAACGGGTCGATGAAGGTCCCGCTGGTGTAATCCATGACAGATTTTTCAAGCGGCAGAAGCGGTTCCTCCGACGCTGCCGTTTCCTTGTCTTCGACCTGGGTTTGCCACGCATGATGGAACTTGTCGAGGAGAGCTTGATTGTCGAGGAAAGTGAGGGGAATGCGACCTGCGCATGTAGTGCTCCAGATCAGTTTGATGCTTCGGAGCTGGCGCATGGAAACGATGAGGGCTTGGATGGCAGTGGTTATTTTGGTGTCGAAGATAGTATCCTTCAATGCGCCTTGTGGGTGCTGGCGGTCGAGTTTTATTGCTTTCTCCATGTCGCTGAGTTCAATGTAGAGCGTGCAATGGCGTAGATTCTCGAAGAGCGAGGGCGAGGTTCGCCAAAAGTTTGGGAAGTCGAGATGCTCGATGTTGCCTTTGGCTAAATGCGGTATACCTTGGAGCGCGTTGTGGAGGCCGATGCGTAGGAAGAAGTCTGTTCTGTTGTAATAGACCTGCCGATACTCTGCACCTAATTGTTTGCTAACTAGGATCATGCTGTGTGTTCTTGTCACCGACATAGGGGCCGACGATATGAATTCTCCGAACTGATACTTCTCCTGCTGCAGGGCATCTGCAATGCCCTGCGGCCACTGCCCATTCTTGTTGAAATATTCCTGTTCTAGTGCAGCTACCCTTAACCTCATTTTATTTTGCATCTCGAGTACGCGGAGTTGTATACCGTAATCCTGCAACATTCCATGTATTGCTGGTAACTGTAGATCACCAGAAAACTCCTGGAAAGACCCAAGCGGAGAAGGCGTTACCGGCATTGCGGTAGCCGGAAGGCCAGTGTATCCATATGAACGAGGCACATTGCTGATATTGAAGAGGTGGCGCCATACCTCCATGCGCAGTTCGACGACGAGTTGGATCAACGACACCTCACTCGTGATTTGGGGTTTCGAGGCTGGGATTTGAACCAAAACCATTGCAATGGACAATTCTGCACAACACTTGGGAATTTGTGGCCGGCATAACAGAGGTTGATGCTTCGATGTGTGCAGTCCCGCTGAAGTGGGGCTCAGCCCTGCATCAGTGCTCACTCTTCTTAAAGAGGTCAAGCGTTGTTTGAATGCGAGCGCCAGTTAGCTCACTTAACTACATGTTTACTTTGCATTCGATACTTGCAGACAGTATTGCACATTTGAGGCGATGCACTGCCGTGCTCAATCGACTTCCGGTGTTCGCACGCAGCAGAGCTTTCACCCACAAGGCATCTAGCGCGCTTCGCAGCCACATTCCAGTATTAGCTTTTGGGTGACGCAGTGTGCTTCTGATTCTGCTTTTGCTGATCGCTCGCAATAAAATCAGCCACAGTGAAGAATCAGCTTTGCAATCCAGTCGCGCCTTGTGACGCGGTTTCTGTTGTGCAAGACTATAGCTGTCCTCCCTACGAATACTTAGAATTATATCGTATAACATTTCGCAACAATAATCTATTGATGGGGAAAGGCTTCCTGTGCAAGCAATCTATGCTCTTGGAAGTCATGAACAACTATACTGCTTATGCACAACCATTTGTGCTTTCAATGAGAAGGGCGGTTTAAGGTGAACTGCCTTCCGCTGCCACGCCAAGTCGCGTGTGGCTCACTTCATGCACCCCCGCCTAGTTTCAGCCTTGTGCTATTAGAACTTCACCTAAAGACTATTTAGAACCTTTGTGAACTCTCCAAACAGACATAGCGCTATATAATCATCCAAATGGCCGAAGCCCTGGGCACAGTTAGTGTTGTAGCCAGCATTGTCCAACTCGTTGACTTTACGGCCAGAGTAGTACGCCGCCTCGAAGAATTCCGCTCGAATGCGGGGGAAGTCCCAAAGTCTTTTCGCCATATCAAAACTGAGCTTCCTCTATTAGAAACCACACTTCTACGAATCAATGAAGCTATCAATGCAGACTCCGTAGCGGATGGAACCGTAAAGGCGCTCTTGCCCGTCGTGACAGAATGCCAAACGCAAATAGCTAGTTTAGACGACATTCTTGTCAAAACTTTGCCAGAATGCAATGACAGCTGGCGGAAAAGGGGCAAGAAGGTGATCCTAAGCCTGCAACAAGACAATAAGGTCGAAGCCATCTCGAAAACCCTTCAGAACTATATTCGTATCCTAACGTTCTACTACACCGTTGCGTCGTCAGCCTCGCAATCTCTTACAGGTAAACTCTTCGCGAAATGCTTATGCCAATCGGCACTAATTGCCCATCTGTAGATGAGAAACTTTCCAAAATCCGGCAGTCGCTCTCTGCCCCGGACCCTTCCACCAACTACCAAAAAGCGCTGAAGCTGCGGCAGGCTGACACTGGCCTTTGGTTTCTGGAGAGCGAATCATATGCTAAATGGAAGGGGGACAATACTTCACCTATTTGGTTGTACGGGATCCCCGGGTGTGGAAAAACCGTCCTAAGCGCTACTATCCTCCAAAACGTGCTCCAGCACTGCGCTGATGATCCTGGGAAGGTGGCTGCGTACTTCTACTTCGACTTTAACGATGCGAAAAAGCAAGACCCAGTATTAATGATGAACTCTCTGCTTTTCCAGCTTTTACAAAAGTCTATTAAGATCCCCGCAAGCCTCGACAGCTTGATCTCTTCCTGTGATGGACAATGGCAGCCGTCACTAGATGCACTTCTACAATCAACGCAGCGGATGATACAGGAGTTCCCGCATGTTTACATCTTGATTGATGCGCTAGATGAATGCAATCAGCGCGGAGAGCTCATGGATACGCTGACAACTATCGCGAGGTGGCAGCTGCCGAACCTGCATCTGATTGTGACAAGTCGCAGAGATCGAGATATTGAGAACTCCGTAGAGGACTTTGTGGATGAGACGAATATTATCTGTCTCCAAACTAATGTAGTTGACCACGACATCAAGCTGTACGTTCAAGAAAGGTTGTCTGTCGACAAGAGATTGAGCAAGTGGGGGAAAGACCCTAGTCTTCGGCAAGAGATTGAGACTACCTTGGCAAAAGGCTCCCAGGGAATGTGCGCTTGCAAAACGACGACCAAATATCTAACGCTGATGATATTATAGGTTTCGATGGGCTGTATGCCAGCTTGAGATTCTCGCGAAGTCTCGAAACAAAGCGATGCTGCGGAAATCACTCGCCACACTACCATCAACATTGGACCAGACATACGATCGAATCTTGTCTGCTATTAGAGAAGAAGACTCAACCTACGCTATTCGTATCCTACAATGGCTTGCGTTCTCAATTCGACCGCTCTCTGTAGAAGAGGTTGCAGAGGTAATTGCTATTGACATAACACGCGATCCTGCCTTCGATAGAGAAGAGGTGTTAGAAGACCCTCTAGAGATTTTAGAGATCTGTTCTAGTCTTGTCACTATAGTGCCAGGCGGTTACCCCCAACGTCGAATCGCTGTGCTTGCACACTATTCTGTCAAGGAGTACCTTCTCTCAGATAGAATCCAGAAAGGCCCCGTAGCACAATACGGCATGCAGAGCGCTAATTGCAACAGCATAATAGCACAAGCTTGCATAGGATACCTTCTCCAGTTCCAGCAATCCAATCCAATCCTACAGGAACTCAATGAAAACTATAAGCTAGCACGCTATTCAGCGGAGTTTTGGGGAAAGCACACTAAAATTAACGAGGACCAGATTATTGAGACCAACCGCATGGTATTACTTCTCTTATCGAGGGAAAATGCTGCGTACTTAAATTGGCTACGCTTGTGGAATCCGGAAAGACAGCAGTGGCACAGCGATGATTCAAAAGAAAGGAGGCTAGAGGGTGTCCCTTTTCCCCTATATTATGCAGCAACCTTGGGTTTAGAGAAGGTAGTGAGACGGCTGTTAGACAAGGGCGCTGATGTTAACGCCCAAGGCGGACAATACGGCAACGCACTCCAGGCAGCTTCAGTTGAAGGCTATGAGCAGGTAGTGAGACTGCTGTTAGACAACGGCGCTGATATCAACGCCCAGGGCGGGGAATACGGCAACGCACTCCACGCAGCTTTAGTTAGAGGCCATGAGCAGGTAGTAAGACTACTGTTAGACAACGGCGCTGATGTCAACGCTCAGGACAGGTATTACGGCAACGCACTCCACGCAGCTTTAGTTAGAGGCCATGAGCAGGTAGTAAGACTGCTGTTAGACAACGGCGCTGATGTCAACGCCCAGGGCGGACAATACGACAACGCACTCCAGGCAGCTTCAGTTCGAGGCTATGAGCAGGTAGTGAGACTGCTGTTAGACAAGGGCGCTGATGTCAACGCTCAGGGCGGACAATACAGCAACGCACTCCACGCAGCTTCAGTTAAAGGCCATGAGCAGGTAGTGAGACTGCTGTTAGACAAGGGCGCTGATATCAACGCCCAGGGCGGACAATACGGCAACGCACTCCACGCAGCTTCAGTTGAAGGCTATAAGCAGGTAGTGAGACTGCTGTTAGACAAGGGCGCTGATATCAACGCCCAGGGCGGACAATACGGCAACGCACTCCAGGCAGCTTCAGTTCATGGCTATGAGCAGGTAGTGAGACTGCTGTTAGACAAGGGCGCTGATGTCAACGCTCAGGGCGGACAATACAGCAACGCACTCCAGGCAGCTTCAGTTAAAGGCCATGAGCAGGTAGTGAGACTGCTGTTAGACAAGGGCGCTGATGTCAACGCCCAGGGCGCTGATGTCAACGCCCAGGGCGGGGAATACGGCAACGCACTCCAGGCAGCTTCAGTTCATGGCTATGAGCAGGTAGTAAGACTACTGTTAGACAACGGCGCTGATGTCAACGCCCAGGACAGGTATTACGGCAACGCACTCCACGCAGCTTCAGTTCGAGGCCATGAGCAGGTGGTAAAGCTGCTGTTAGATAACGGCGCTGATGTCAACGCCCAGGGCGGGGAATACGGCAACGCACTCCAGGCAGCTTTAGCTGAAGGCTATAAGCAGGTAGTAAAGCTACTGTTAGACAAGGGCGCTGATGTCAACGCCCAGGGCGGGTATTACGGCAACGCACTCCAGGCAGCTTCACTTCGAAGCCATGAGCAGATAGTGAGACTGCTGTTAGACAAGGGCGCTGATGTTAACGCCCAGGGCGGGAAATACGGCAACTCACTCCAAGCAGCTTCAGTTCGAGGCTATGAGCAGGTAGTGAGACTGCTGTTAGACAAGGGCGCTGATGTCAACGCCCAGGGCGGACAATACGGCAACGCACTCCAGGCAGCTTCAGTTGAAGGCTATGAGCAGGTAGTGAGACTGCTGTTAGACAACGGCGCTGATGTCAACGCCCAGGGCGGGGAATACGGCAACGCACTCCAGGCAGCTTCAGTTCATGGCTATGAGCAGGTAGTAAGACTGCTGTTAGACAAGGGCGCTGATATCAACGCCCAGGGCGGACAATACGGCAACGCACTCCACGCAGCTTCATTTGAAGGCTATGAGCAGGTAGTGAGACTGCTGTTAGACAAGGGCGCTGATGTCAACGCCCAGAACAGGCGCTACGGCAACGCACTCCACGCAGCTTCAGTTCAAGGCCATGAGCAGGTAGCGAGACTATTGTTAGACAACGGCGCTGATGTCAACACCCAGGGCGGACAATACAGCAACGCACTCCAGGCAGCTTCAGTTGAAGGCTATGAGCAGGTAGTGAGACTGCTGTTAAACAAGGGCGCTCATGTCAACGCCCAGGGCGGACAATACAGCAACGCACTCCAGGCAGCTTTAGTTTATGGCCATAAGCAGGTAGTAAAGCTGTTGTTAGACAACGGCGCTGATGTCAACGCCTAGGGTTGTAGCGCACTTCAGGCAGCTTCATGGCGAGGCAACAAGGAGGTGATAAAGTTTCTGCTGGAGAAGGGTGCTACAGAAACCATCAGAAATCTTGATATCGATTGGAATGATATTAATTCGGGCGAAATTAATTCGGACCTATCGATTTAAACTTCGACTCATGGACACATTGACTTGGGTAAACTGTTAGTTAACATGCGGGTGCGTTAGTCTAAAACACATGGACTGGAATTGAATCAGACATTCCTGTAACTATTCGCAGAAATTGGTTTGAAACAGAAGCAGAGATAGTCCTTTTTGTAATTGGCGTTGCTCTATAGCTTTGAAATAATGTTCTTGTATGTTGCTGCTGGAATTGTTCACTATGAAAGGCAGTGTTGATACAGACCCCAGAGCGGAGTTACTGAGTATTTCAGTCATGGATTGCAGCAGATGGACAAAAGAAAGTGGACAGAATTCTGTCAATGCTAGTATGGCTCGATACGAATAGTGCAGATTATTAATATCGGGCACTGTTATCTTAAGCAGTAGAGGGTTGGTAGTTGGAACGCTATGAGAACCTTGTAACAGCCTTTCAGGAGAGAGATAAAAATAGAAGCGGCTCGTGACTGCTTCAGAAAGATTATTGGGTGCTGGCGATATGGAACGTCACTTTGGAAAGGCAGTAAACTGAAATACTCTCTCACTCCAATAGACGGCAGGTATTCACTGGCCGAATGGCACTGTCAGTGATACAATATGTACGCTTATACAACACAGTATTCTTGCACGTACAGGCTAATATCCGTTGACGGTCAAGACCAAGTCTTTAACTTCTCGATTGATTTCACATAAACTGTACAAATGGATGGAACCGCCCTAAGCTATGGGAACACTACTGCTCTCCCTCGGCAGTGCGAACCTTTATGCTGCCATCAGCCATGCCAAAGTAGACAGCAATTGGTTTTTGACCACCAGTGACTGCACTTCGTGCGCCATCCTTGGCTCGTAGTGCTTGCGCATCAATGCCGTTTAGGCCTGAGAAGATGCCGACTTCTAGCACACCAGTTAAGCCCTTGATGGCTCTGCTAATGTTGTTTACCTCCCATGTCCCGTCGGTCCCGTCGCCCTTACCCTTGCCAGCTGCAACGTCGGCTGAGGTGAGCAGGGCAGGGAAGGGTGCATCGATGATGAAGAAGTCTTGGTCTGTCTTTAGGGGACCAGACTTTTCTAAGAGTGTAGTCCTCAATTTTGGATCCGTCGATCCAAGTAGTCTGAGGGCAGCAGCTACTTTGTTCTGTGATAGTGGTGCAACCTCGATGGGTATTGTTGGCCAGTTGGTGAGCAAGCGATCCTGCCTTTTCCGGTAATCCGCGACGCAGACAAATTTCTTCGCGCGCTCTGCTACCAACTTTTCTTGGAACAGGCAGGCACCTCCTCCTTTTATACAGTTCAATTCCGAGTCCACCTCGTCTGCGCCATCAAAGGCAACGTCTAGCATGACATTATCAGGTAGGCTGTCGAAGGCGATTGGAGTAAGGCCGGCGTTGATGACGAGTTGGCGCGACTGAAAGCCCGTGGGCACGAAGAGGATGCTGGGGTTTGTTGATCGCTCCTTGATGGCTTCGACAACATAGACGATAGTCGTGCCGGAACCGATACCAACATGAGTTGCGGCAGGGTCGAAATGGTCTGCGACTGCTTGATGCGCGGCAGCACGTTTGGCGGCTTCAACGCCTGTGTCCGTCATGGTGGACTTGTTAGAGAGAGAAGCGGTTGTGGAGAAAGTTTTACGAATGCAATTGAGGTATGGCGACCGGAGTGATCGGAAGATTGGACTTTTGAGGGGCGTATGACTGCAGTGAAGGAGTTGCACGCAGGGTCTAGATACTAGTGGAGCGTGGAGGGGCACTCGAGACTTGAGATGACTGATGCTGCGAGCCTGCTGATTTATATTGCCAGCGCGCACGATTATTCGTTTCGGCCACATGAACGGAGTCCGAAGAGCACACAGAGACTGTCTCAATGCCGTCAGACGAGGAAGTTTTTATCGCAACGAGACGAGACTAGTGGACTGGCTTGTAGTTTCAACTGCTCGCGACGAGACAAAATTCATGGAGCTTCGGGGAAAATGACGATTCGGCGACCCCCCACCATGGCTGCCCCGCGACGCGCTTGGCGCGGAGTGACAGCGCGTCTGTGCATGGGAGCTCCAGGCGGTGGCAGAGGCAGTGGCAGAATCCCAGAGCTGCCTACAGCTCTGTCATACAATAATTGCGCTTCATTTCTACGAACAGTTTGATAACTCTTGACCCCGAGAACATGGCGGACCTTCCTCCTCCCGTTCAAGGGCCTACCGCCAAAGAGAAGAAGTAAGCCAATCGAAGCCCAAACGCTCTTGCCCCATGCACGCAGCTACTAAGTATGGCAGGTATGATCGTCAGCTCCGTCTTTGGGGAGCCACGGGCCAGATGGCGCTCGAGAACTCACACATCCTCCTTATCAACTCTGGTCCTGGCGTCGTTGGCCTTGAAACACTCAAAAACCTAGTCCTTCCCGGAATCGGCAACTTCACGATACAGGACTCAGCGGTAGTCAGCGAAGCAGATCTAGGAGTGAACTTCTTTTTGGAGGAGCAACACCTGGGAGGTTTCCGGGCAGAACACACTTGCAATCTGCTGAAGGAGCTAAACCCAGATGTGGAGGGTCAGTTTGTTACAGAAGTATGGTCACATCAGTCGCTGAGTTGGTATGTGCTAATGTCACCTTCAGCCCATCGAATCGTGGCTGTCCCAGCCCGACGCTCTACGACCATACACCTTAATCATCGTCACTGCACCTGTCCGCCCCGAGCTCCTCGCCAAGCTCTCCGACCATGCAAGCGCTGCACTGATTCCACTCTTCTATGTCCATTCAGTCGGCTTCTACTCGCACTTCTCTGTCCATCTGCCGCCGGCGTTCCCTATTGTAGATACACACCCTAGCCCCGAGACTATATCAGATCTCCGCCTACTGCGGCCATGGCCTGAGCTGTTGCAGTATGCAGAAGAGAAGACCACCAATCTTGAGGATATGAAGGCAGAAGATCACGGCCATGTCCCATGGATAGCTTTGCTGTTACACTATCTTGAGGTGTGGAAAAGAGATCATAATGGGGAGGTGCCGCAGAACTACAAGGAGAAGACCGATTTCCGGACCATCGTGTCGCAAGCGGCGCGGACGAACAACCCTGAAGGCGGCGAGGAAAACTTCGACGAGGCTGTAGCGGCGGTACTGAAGTCGCTGAATCCCCCACAACCAAGTAGTGCTGTGAAGGAGATATTTACGGCTCCGGAGTGTCTTCTGGTTCGCGACGACTCACCTAGCTTCTGGGTTATAGCCAATGCTATTGGCCTCTTCTACACCAAGTACGGTGTCCTCCCTGTCCCCGGCTCGGTGCCAGACATGAAGGCGCGTTCGGCAGACTACATCCAATTGCAGAACGTCTACAAATCAAAAGCACGGAAGGATCTGGCCGAAGTCATCGAGAGCGTACGATTTCTGGAGCGGACTGCCGATCGCAGCAACGCCATTGATGAAAAGGACATTGAAGCTTTTTGCAAAAACGCGGCACATATCAAACTGGTGCGCGGACGGCCATTCCACGTTGTCCAAGCGGGCGAGAACATCAAGTGGGGTGATCGGGCGAAATCCATTGGTAAGTGAGTGCATGTAGATCAACTTTACATCCTACTAAGAGTGCCTAGCTCAAACACTCACGTTCCCCGATTCTCTTGTTCCGCTTTATATTGCCTTCCTCGCCTGGGACGAGTTTGTTGCAACACACGACAAAGATGGCTTGGGCGGCGCTCCTGGTGTTCCTGGCGAGGTTGATCCAGACGCAGATCTGGAGAAGCTCACTGGCATCGCCTTCAAGCTTACTGATGATCTGGTGAAAGAGGCAAATGCCCAGATCGATGAAGACGAATATGCGACTGCCAAGACGCAGATTGGAGAGTTTGTCAGGGAACTGTAAGTATACCGACTACTCTTTTGAAGGGTGCTTGAGCTAATGCGATTCTAGTGTCCGGGCAGGTGGAGCTGAACTACACAACATTGGTGCCTTGACTGGCGGCATAGTCTCGCAAGAAGTCATCAAGGTCATTACAGAACAATACATTCCTGTCGACAATACTTGCATATTCGACGGAATCAAGAGCAAGAGTACTGTAATCAAGGTGTAGCAGGATCAGAGTGAGAAGGAAACTAGGAGACAAGCAACAAACGAGACCACAGGAGGGTTGCTCTTGCATCACGACGTAACATGAAGTCAAGCTCATAGCGTGGCGTCCAGCGTTTTGCTTGTTCGATAGCGAGTGAAGCTGCTTGCAGTATAAAAGCGAAGCTAGAGTACATACATGGCATAGAGCGTACGTCCTGAACCGCTTGGTGATATATATAGAAAGATATCACCGCGTCCTAATAAAATATTGTCCTCACGAAATCCTTGTTGCAAAACAGTGAGGCTCAGTCTTTTGGTTCGGAACTTTACCTCAAATTGAGAGCTGTTACCTGACCAAGGCGGCACTTTCCCTTCTTGATTTCATGTCTATCACCTCAATTGAGCACTGTTTTATTCATAAAAATGAATCGAAAGCTCCTACAGCCAAAGACATGTCAAAACAGTCCAGGTTGATGTTCTTTGTGTCAACTCAATCACATCACCCTTTCGATGATGACAAAGCGAATGAATCTCAGCGATCACCACGTGACCGACGCGCCGATCGCGAAAGCGCGTCGATTCAGCCGAATGCGTCTTTGACGCCGTCCTCATCTCATGCCTCCTCTACATTCACACCGCCCATTCCTGCCTCCAAACGCCTTATGGACGCCTCCTTCGACCTCCCAGACTCCACAGACTGGTTATCGACGTCACTACCCGCATTCGAACCACTTGAGGCTGCCTTGCGCTGCGAAGTCTGCAAGGAATTCTACTCGAACCCCGTCATTACCTCCTGTTACCACACATTTTGCTCGATATGTATACGAAGATGCATAGCTACGGATGGCAAGTGTCCGAGCTGCAAGACGGGCTGCTCAAGCGACAAGTTGGCGCCAAATATCGCTGTCCGAGATGTTGTAATGCGGTTTCAAGAGGCAAGGCCCAAGGCGTTGGAATTGGCGCGTGCAGACAAAGAAGAGAAATCTGAAGTAAATAGTGGGAAGAAGCGGAAGTTGGACGAGACGGACATAGAAGAGGGCGAGAATGTTAGGCAGACACGATCACGACAAACACGGACTCGGAGCGATCGTAATGGAGGCACAGATGGTGTGACTATCGAAGTACCGGACAGCGAGGACGATGGCGATGAAGAGTTTCTGCCAGAAGGCATGGCGAAATGCCCAATTTGCAACAAGCAAATGAAGGCTGAGCAGGTCTATAATCACTTGGACGTCTGCCCTGGGCAAGATGCGTCGCAGGGGCGTAGTACTCGGTCAAAGTACGTAAAGAAATAGCATCACCAAGTCCGGTTACGTGGCTAATGATACGCAGAATCAAGACTGTATTTCCAACTGCTCTACAGAGACGACAGAAGGAACCATCACCACCACCCACCCGCCTATCACAGCTCAACTATGCTATGTTGAAAGAAACTGCGCTACGTAAGAAATTACAGGAGATTGGAATACCGAATTGGGGTAGCAAGGATCTGTTAAAGAGGCGGCATATTGAATGGCTAAACATATACAATTCAAACTGTGACGCTGACGGAAGCGTTCGCAAAAGCAAAAGGCAGCTATTGAAAGAACTGGAAGAGTGGGAACAAACGCAAGGCGGCAAGGCTGACACCAAGGAGAGCAAAGTTATGAGGAAAGACTTCGATGGAGACGGATACATGAAATCGCACAAAACCGACTTTGACGATTTAATAGCCCGAGCCCGGCAAAAGCGGACTGCGCGGAAGACTGAAGAAAGCGAAAAACCTGAAACCAATACTACGCAGTCTAATTCCGAACCACGAGACTCCACGTTCGCTCACGATACGCACACAACTAATGGCGCCGAACCCATGGTTCTCTCCCAACCTCCTCCCCACAACCAAGATCCATCTGACTATTACATCGCTCCTATATCGCCCAATACCCAACGACCATACGAAAACAACGAACCAGCACTCGCAAGTATCCGCGCCAAAGTTGAGGAAGCGAATCGTGCCCCCTCGAAATTGCCCACGCTGAGCTCGGAGCGCTCCATGGAGAGCACGAGACGCCGTGGTTCGACGAATTCAGAGGGTATCCAGAATCCGTTTGGGAGCCCGAGTAGGAAAGTACCCATGTTTGCGCTGTCGGAGGATCCAGTCAGGGATGTGGATAGCAGTAGTACGGTTGTGCAATAATATTCAGGAATGGAAATAATGGTACGCCTATTGATGAATTTTTGTGCTTTTGTTTCACACTTGCTCGCATTTTTTCAACCACTGTTCGATATTTCCTTGCTGCATATTGAAACACTTTGCATACTTTTCCAACCATTTCCGTCTGCTAAACATCTGCTATATCTCACATTACACACCATGCAGTCCTCCACTATGCCTCATCTCGCCAGCATGTCCAGCATATCCAGTCTATCCCTCAACACAAAGGACCCCCACGACTCAGGCATAGCCATGGACGACTTCGAAACAGCAATGCGTCTCCAAGCCCAGAGCACCCACCACACTTCTTCCCCATCGAAAATACCTCTACCCCCGTCACCCTTCGAAATCCCCCTTCCCCCATCCCGCCCTGCAAGCTCAACTACCAGCCTCTTGTTCAGGGACAGCACAGAGAACTCTTCATACCTCCCTCTTTCGACCGTGGAGCCCGTCCCGCGCGTCCTCTCCCCTGTGCGTAGACGGCGGACGCCGAAACTCGTTCGCGCGCCTTCGATCCAGTGGGCTACAACGAATCCATATGCGCCGCCCGCGTGGCCGTTCGCAGAGAGCGAAGTATCGCGGTGCTCGACGCCGTGGAGCGATGTGGAGTTGCCATATAGTGAGTCTGCGCCCTGTATCGATCATATTTGATATAATATGCACTGCATTCCTACAGAAAGAGAAAGTGTGAGAAAGGGAATGTAGTATCCAACGAACCCTGACTAACCCTCCCACCAACAGCCTCCCCACCCCTCACCATCCCCAGCCTCTACGAGCGCCAAATCCGATCCACGCACGCCCTCTCCCCCGTCACCGAGCGCTCCGCCAGCACGCCCGTTTCGCTGGGCCCCTCCGTCGCCGCCACGTACTCGGTCTTCTCGCTCGCGGACGCCGAGTACGTTGCGCTGAGGACGATATCAATGGCGCCTGTTGTCTTGGACAGGACGGTGGCATGTCCCGGTGGTATGGAAATGGGCGGTGGAGCTAGATTCTGTGAGTGTTTGTCCCGTGATGGTGTGCTGGGGGAAGGAACTAATTTAGGCCTAGGGCGAGGCGGAGGTGGAGGTGGAGGGAAGTGCGTGTGTGGGAGGGAGGTGAGGAGGAGGGGAAGGTGGAGGGAGAGGGCTGAAAAAGTTTGGAGGAGAGTGTTGAGGGTTTTCAAACCGAGGAGGGAAGCCTGAAGGGATGTATGATGAAAGGTGGAGCTGAATACAATTCTAAATCTTTTTCTTTGAAAGCGCAAAATACAATGAGCACAATACGCCTTTGGCCATACCCAGAGCTATAAAACGGATGGTAAAACAAAAGCAAGTCAAGAGACTGTGATCTACAAACAATTCGGATATCATCAATCATGTGACCCATTTCGTTCCCAGATTCAGTGATATGCCCTCACACGCCTGTGTCGCCTTTTTAAATTAAATAGTAGTGGTATAGCGCTCCTTGGACATTTCGCAAAGACCAAACATTTTCCATAATCACACGGTACCGCTGGGTATATGGGCGGTACCGGTTGTGTACAGCAATGTAAACGCATTGGTTGCTATAGTAGACTCACTGATAGTCATACCAAGAGCGTTCATCATACGTGAACCCCGGCATATTACCGTTAGGGCCACTCGCCCCATTCAGGTTTGGGTTTATATTCGGACCCCCATTCACATTTGGGTATCCGTTTGCACCATTCCCACCCACAGGTCCGCCATTCATCTCACCGCTCATGACGGCATTGGTAGTTGCCGGGTATCCGTTTGCTGGTGATGCCGTGCTCGCAAACCACGACGCAATATCATCGATGTTCTGGGGGTTCCAATTGTCAAAGCCAGACGCAAGCTGTGTCTGGTCTCTCCAGATCCAGTCCTGGCCTTCTCGGATCAGCTGGTCAACTCCACCAAACAGCTGGCTTGGAGAGTTACCCGCAGTACTCTGGCCGTCAATGGACTGGCGAGCTTGGGTGGAAGCTGGAGTTGCTGGATTGTGAGAGTTTGTCTGGGGGGTTGAGTGGTCGCGGCGATGCTGACGCGAGTAAGTGAGTGCGTTTGCATCGGAAGGAGGCAGGGAGTGGATGTCGAAAGAACGGTCGGAGGGATCTATGCTTACGGAAGTGCTGTTATTTGTGCCCACTCTGTTGAAGAATGTCGGCGTTGCGACATTTGCCATATTCATGCGGTAAGGTTGGAGTGAGGGCGAAGCCTCATCGGCTGGGGATGGTTGTTCTTTGATTTGCACAGGCTCACGAGGAATCGCCTTTGGTGTGGTCACTTCATTCCAGGGACCAAATTTGGCATCGGTGCGAGTGAGAACGGCAGCGGCTTCTTCGGGTAGCTCGACGTTCCACCGTTTAGCCAGAACGCTGAGTATACCAAGTGTGCGACGAGCACAGAGCCAGCCTTCTGCTATCTCTTCAAGATGCTTGACGCCGTGAATAATGTCCCGTTTGGCATTCTTTTCTGGGAGATTAAGGAGGTGTATGGTACAAGCTGAGTGAGTAATGTAGACACAGATATTGCAGATTTGCCTAAGTCCATGTGATCGCTTGTACAGTCGAAGCAACTTCGATATCATGGCAGCAGCTTGCGTGCATAATTTTCGGGGTGATACGTGAGCGGGTAGCGGTGAGTTGTTGGGGTTGTATTTCAGGAAGGGTCGGAAGAGGTGTATGTAAAGTAGTTGGAAGAACATGCTGTAGATGGATTAGCAGATGAATGCAAGAATGTGAAGTTGGTGCCAAGAACAAACTTACTGCATCACGAGCATATGTGGCAGCCCTCCCTCTTTAGGTTCTAATTCTTTTGGAAGCTCTCTTCTCCAAGTTTCTAGTCGCATGTGAATCTCGCTGAGCTTCTTCAGCTCGGCCTGCTTGCCCTTGACCTTGTCCATATCAATCGGATTGTAGAAGGAGTTCATCAAGTCGCTAGAAATCTCGCAGAGCTTCGAAATCTGAAGGGCAACAGCGCGCGTCCTGCTTGGCTGCGAATGGGCCTGGCTGATTCCTGAGTCTGTAACTGCGCTCCACGTTTCCGCGTCCTCGACTGGGAAGACTTCAAACTTGGGCACCGTGATTATCGTATTGGGGAGTTGCGGCATTCGTCCCAGATAGTTGCTCCAGCATTTGTCGAACAAGAAGCAGCCCCAGAACGTGATCCTGCGCGCATCTTCCTCGTTCTCGTCGATCGTGTCTCTGCTATGCATGCCGAGGTTCAGGCCAAGATCACACGCCATTCGGAACGACATGCCGCTGTACACCCATCCCTTGGCTTCCCGCCCACAGCCAGCTTCTCGTACGGACATTAGAGCCAGCGCTTGGACTGTGGCCAGGGCAGGGACTTCGTGGAGGTCACCTTCCATAATGAGTCGCTTGGCTTCCTTGAAAAAGTGGTCTCCAGCAGTAGATGAATCGTCCCGAATGGCTCTCGCGGCCGGCCACGAGGTGAAGTGGCATCCCAGTGCCAGCATAGCGTTGACCAGCAACGGTGTGCAGTAGTGCATCCTCCTCGCAGACCCTGGCGGTGGAGTGCCGAGTCTGAACTCCTGCAGAAACAGATTCTTGGACAAGGTTGTGAAGAAGCTGTAGTGCCAGCAAAAGTACATGCTGATGAGGTGCTGGACGAGTTCGGGGTCCGAGGTCACCGTGGTCCACGAGCAATATGGGTCCTCGACTTGCGGGTACTTCTCCTCTGGGTATGTGTCTGGAGAGTGCGGCGTCGTGTCGCTGCCCTTGCCCAGGTAGATGAGGTGTGAGGTGCCTCCAATGTATCTGGTAGAGCCGTCCTCCAGGCGCAGCTCGCCCATCTTGCCGCTCAGCTGGTTCTCAAAGGTTGGCTTCGCAGGCTCGACGGGCGGGGTCGACGCAGGGCTGACAGGCTCATCTTCCTCGTCCTCTCCATTCTCCTTGGCGATGATGGCCTCGGCGACCGTGTCCAGGCTCTCGCATGTCCGTATTTGGGCGACGAGGTCGGCGACGTCCTCTTCCGGGTAGTTGAGGATGGCTTGGATGAGCGTCTGCAGCGTCGAGTTGCGCGTCTTGAGGTTGTCAATGTCCTTCTTGTAGACGCCCTTGCGCCGGTGGTCCGAGTTTGGGTCGTAGATGCACTCGGTATTGTAGACGGCGGCGCAGGCACTGCAGCTGGGCGTGGTCCCGTCGCACTATGGGCACAGTCAGCGCGCGCGCTCGAGCACGACGAGCATCTCCGGTCGAGCTGGTGATTCCCCGGCGAATTTGCTGTCGACCGGAGAAAGGCTCACGGCCAAGGTCCGGTTACGTACCTTGGACTTTCTCTTCCTGCAGGGCACGCAGGCGGAGCTGATGCACCTTCGCTTCTTCGAGTCCTCGCTCGCGGCGTCTCTCTTGCTCCGCCGTCCCTTCTTTGCCGGCGCATCGGGCGGCGCGTGCGGTTCCTCCATGGCAGACTGCGAGGTTTGCCGGAGATACAGAATGTGGGGTGACGGGGCGGGGGCGCTTTGACGGACGCTCACTCAGCAGCCCATTAATCAGCTACCAGAGGGGATGTTTTGTCGCGGTGCAGGGCTCTGACCTCTGGCTTGAACATTCACCATGGCTGACCAAACACGACGCGGGCGATAGCAATCGGATCGGGCTGGGGTTGCATGGCGTTGATGGGACGAGAGAGCGCGGCGCGCCAGCATTTGTTGCTATCACCGGAACCGTGATTGGGCCCTGCATTAGCCCTTATCGGATGCCATCCACCTCAGCAAGAAGCTCGCAGCCTGAGACGTCGACAGCTGCAAGAGAGGCCGATAGACCAGGAGCGCGGCTACGGGCCCTTCAAGTACTCGTCACCGAGATGCCCAAATTTCTGCTGTGGGGGTGACTTGGTGCAGTTCTCCGCGCAGCCTTTAAGATAGCATCCACATCACATTATAAACACATTTCGTCTGGACTCAAGAACATGCTTTTATTCAAAAGGTCCATGCATGCCATCAGCGGTACCCTATCGCCAGAGAAAAAGCAACCAAGCCGCCACGCTCAGCAGAATCCTCCCAACCATCAAGGGGCTACCGCCTGCAATGTGTTGACCAAGACCGCAGCTTGATATCAATCCGCAGAACCAATCGCAAATCATGTGGAAATCCCCCATATCTTGCCCAGAGACGCAAGCTGACGCCCCAATCACAAGATCCATGTCTCAAACGTCCTGCCTGACTATGCTTCGGCCTATAAATCGTCCGCATAGCCTTCGTCGTCCCGATCGGCCCTGAAACCTCCGCGAGGATCCGGGTTGTCAACCAAGATGAATGGCTTGCCATCTGAGTCCTCTTCAAGATTCCCAAATAGCTTCATAAGGTCGCGAATGCTCATCCTAGCGAGCTGTTAGCGGATCATATCCTTGCCACGAGCTTAGCATACATACTTCTTGACCTTGTTACCGTCGTCCTCCATCACCGAGTCGATCTCCTCCTGCTTGCGCTCCTGCATGTTGATGATATTCTCGTCGACCGTGTTGCGAACGCACAGCCGGCTCATAAATGTCTCCTCCTTCTGGCCGATGCGGAACACGCGACAGAAAGCCTGCTGTTCGGACGCAGAATTCCACCAAGGATCGACCATGATGACCTTGGAGGCCATAGTCAAGTTGAGGCCCACTATAGAACCGTCAGCAGCTAACTCTGTAGATTGGTGCAGCATTACTTACAGCCACCGCAGCGGAGGGAAGCCAGCATGATTCTCTTTTGTGGGTTCTCAGCAAAGGAACTGATTGCCTTATCGCGAGCGAACATGCTCATTTTGCCGTGGTACTGCGCTGGAAGTCAGTTCTGTGTCTTAATTCAGTGTCCCTTAAACACAAGCCTGGATGGCTTCAGCTGCGTACGAAGACAGCCTAGCCATTCAAAACATTGCTGAAGCTATCCAAGCTACTGTAAAATTGTCGACTTACCTGCTCAACCTGCCAGCCCTCCTTTTGGCATATCTTTGCCAGAATTCGGATCCTACACAGTAATTAGCCCACCCAAGAGGTGTCGAAGAAGTGTCCCACTTACATCGGCAGGAACTGGGTATAGATGATGATCTTTACGCTCGGGTTCTCTCGGATCCAGTTGATAATTTGAGCCTTAACAGCAATAGTTTTCGCAGATGGCAAAACGTCATTGCCAATCGAGGCCAGCCAGTCCTCGCTAATGTCTTCCCGCTCGAAGCGGCTGCGCTCCTTTATCTTTTTCTTCGCGGTTTGAGAGCGAGTGCCTTGAGCAACAGCTTCCGAATAATCGTCATCTTCTGGGTCGCACCGGTGGATGTAGAGCGGCGTAATACCGCACGCTTTACAAGCAGCATGCTCCCTGCCTTCCTCTGCTGCTTCTAAGTTGGCCGCTGTTAAACACGGGTCGCCGCAAATAAGATGTCCGCAAGACGTCATATACGGGCTCTTCGGGTGACCACTACAGTAACTGCATTTAGCCTTCTTCTTGACGTTTTCCCAACTCTCGCCAGTTTTGAGGCTGTTCAGAAATGGTTTAAAGTTGTAATCTTTGCCAAAATGTCCGCCAGAGCCTCCACGACCACTCATTTGCTGTTCGGTGGGCTCGGCCACGACTTCGTCCTCTCCAACTGCCTCATCTGCCTCTTTTTCCGTCGCGATGTTGACGTCCTCATCATTCACTTCCCGTCCAGCTACCCTAGCAGCGTCCTTGGCGGCGGCTGTAGCAAGGCTCCTCTTCTTTTGATCAACTGCGAATTTATCGAGCTGATTGCGGACTGCAAGAATCGTCTGTCCACGCCGAGAATTGCTGTTTGCTGCTTGGTCATTGACGACTTCCTTGATTCGCTCAATATCCTCACGCTCGAGAAGATCTCTCATGACAAACTGCAGCATCAGCACATGCGCTGTCAACTGACGCAGGCGAAGAAGCATACTGTCCTCAATCAGGCATTGCTCGCTTGAAAAGATGAGCGTTTAAACTTACACCAAAGCGTTGCTGTATGCCTTCTCTAATTCCCCCTTTTCCGACCACATGTTAATCCTCTTTGCAAACCGCGAGCGGACGATATCATAGATGCATCGTTCAACAGAATTGAACTCACACCAGTACGTGAGCTGATCCGCCTGAGGAAGCTTCAAGATTGGTGCGCCAAACATCTCATCGGCATGAGTACGCCGAATCATGAACTGCGATAGACGCACAAGAAGTCGTTCGGTATTCTCTGCATTATTTGTGTCGCAGTAGTTGTGCTTGAAAATCTTGAAGCTGCCAGTATGCGGAACGCCGAGAAATTTAAAGTAAGGGTAGAGCTCAGTGAGACTGTTCAAGATCGGAGTGCCGCTAAGAGCCCATTTGTGTTGTGCCATCAAGGCTCGACAAGCAATTGATGTGCGTCCCATGTGGTTTTTGATAGCCTGAGCCTCATCCAGGACGACGCGTAAGAACATCATACGATGCAGAACACCCCTTTTCCTTTTATACTCCTCTTCCCACCAGGCCATCTTCTGTCCGACCGTTTGGCACTGGATTGGCGGTTCATTCTTTGGATATGACCTCATAACCTCAGTATAAGTCGTGAGAATGATGTCGTGGGTTGCCAAAATTTGGGAGGCGTAGTTGGAATCGATACGCATGCCCGACCCATAGCGAAGAATTTTGAGGCCGCAGGCAGTATGCTGTTCGATCTCGCTCTTCCATTGGGTAAGAAGGGCCGGGCTGGCAACGAGGAGTGTCGTCCTGGGTCCTTTTCCTCCCTTCACTGGCTGCCCATTGACTATGTTCGCTACCACCAGTCAGTAGTGACCTGCTTCACAGATCACTCTCACTTACCAAGCATCATGAGAGTCTTACCCAATCCCATCTGATCAGCCATCAAGCCCCCCTTGGGCTCGTCGGCAGCATTCTCACGGCGGCGCATGAAGGCCGTTCCAAGCACTTGATAATTTTTCAACGAAGTTTTCATGCCCTTCACCCGCCATAGTCCAGCCCCGTCAGCCTTTACTGAGCCCCTGCCATCGAAGTCTTTTGTGGCATTCAAGAGGACGCCCATGTCAGATCTGGCCTTTTTCTTATCCTCAATCGGTACACTAGCGATCAGCTCTTTCAATGCGTCTCCTTTTTTTCTGGGTCTAAATGTAGGCTGCTCAGTCGCGTCCGCACCGGCTTGTTGTTGGAAGACATTAGAGCTGAACAGTGATGTAGCCTGTCTGACAGCAGTATCCACCTCCCGCTTTTGCTTTGCCGTTTTCCGTCCACCGCCAATCTTTGTAGCTTTCCTGGGAGCTGCCTTCGCTTTACGTACTTTAGTAGATTTAGTATGGGGTTGTTTAGCTCGACTAGAAAGGTCAGCAGACAGTGAGTCGTTACCTGTCGGTTGTTCTTTCCTTTTTTTCTGTGGTAAATCGCCTTGCGCTTCGAGGGCCACACGCATGCTTTGAAGCTCGGCATCTTGTATCGAAACTTTCTTTGCTTGCTTGCGTGGTGCATCGCATCGACGACGTTTGCGGGAACCGGCATTATCAAGCTCAAGAGCATTATCAGACTCGTCTTCTGGATCTTCGACCGTCGCAGAATGAATTTCCGGAAACAGGTCTGGCTCGCCTCCTTCTTCCTCTTGGTCTTTTGCAATGTCGCGAATTCGCTTCTTTTGCCTAGCATCTTCAGCGCCCCTGATCTTCAGCCATTCAACGTCCTCCCTGAAGTTAAGTTTACCACCGTTCTTCTTCTTGAGATCTTCGTAGTAACGCCGCTGTTTCTGAAATTCCATGAGAGCTTTTTTTTCTGCTAGCTCGTCCTCGTCGGCCGCTGGTGCTCCTAGAGATAGTGAATTTTTCTGCAACACAGGCTCAAGGTAGGTCTCATTGTCATGGTTGGTATTGAACGAACAGGACGCAGCACGCTTACTGGCAGCATTTCTTCGTTCTTGAATTTTCGCCCGCATGCTACGAATCTTATCAAATAACGGATTTGGTGCAACTGTGCGAGATGATGTGGGTGCACAAGCAGGAGATTGCGTATTTGCGAAAGGTGTTGGTGGGGTTGCTGGATTCGGAGAAAGAGACTCGCGTTCAGGAACAAATAGACTTGAGGCATCCTCGTAATGAGTTGAAGATTCGGCGTCGTGGTTTTCGTTTTCGACATGGACGGGCTGGAAGGAGAAATTTTCCTGCATGCTACTGAAGATACCATCGGAATACTCATGCTGGTCCGATCCGTGCTCTTGAAAGGTGTTTTGGTCATTAGGCATATCGGTCTCAACACTACGCTGTGGCTCATCAACGTCGTGGAGGTTCGTATCAGCGCCATTACTCTGCTCATTCTGCGTATCATCCATAGTCACATCTTCATACTCTTGATATACTTCATACTGATCGCCCATGGCAGCTTCTCCTGTCGGCAAAGGTGATGCTGGCTCATGGGAATGCTCATCCTCGGAATAGTCATACATGCCTTCCTGTTGGTCTTCCTGACCTTGAAACATAACATCATGGGATCCTCCTGAGCGAATTAGAGTAGTGTTATTGTTGTCATCCGGGAATCCCTTCGCGATGATATCACGTTTGCCATTCGGATCCACAGTTCGCAATGCCTTTTCATCTCTGTTTCGGTATCCTTGTACGAGAATGTCTTCTTCATCGATCAGAATGTCACCGTTCAGTATGTCCTCTTGCTCGCTAGAGCTATCGTACGTCAGAGCTTCTTCTTCTTCGCCGCTACCATCCATGGTGTCGTTGTTGAAGGACTCTGTTTCTGGAGTAGGAAGTTGTGTGTCAATCATGTTATTGTCATTGAGCTCAGCCATGTGAACCTACGTAAACGTTAGCAAATCGGTAAAGGCAGCGTAGAAGTACCCACAGCCTTACTGATAGGCGAGGGAAGTAAGTTCCCAGTGGTTGCGCGCTTGTGGTAAGTACTTGAGCAAGTATGGAAGGTTGGAGTTGGATGGCTAATTGAGATTCAGAAGAGGCAGCTTCTGAATCAAGACTTGGATGAGTGTACCGGTGGAGATTCGTTGTATTAGCAAGTGAGAACCCCACCGAAGGGCATACAGTACGGTCACAGTGTGGTAAGCAGGAGCGGACTCAATGATCATTGAGGAGCTGGAGCAGGTAAACTAAATGCAGATCAGTTGAGTGTGTCCAAGCTGGACTTGGAGTCCTCTCAAGCCCTCACAAAGTGCAACACAAGCAGAATCGTGTAAGAAGTGTCTTGTAAGAAGCATGGGGGAGGGGCAGTAGCGAGCATCCTGTATGTGACACCTGAGCCAGCGTATAGGTGAGAGAAGCATGATGTACAGAGAGTTACCCAGGCTATAGGGATCTCAGGGGGTAAGACTGGCGAGGTGAAGTTGGTTCGAATCTCAAGGCCTGAAGAGACTTGCTTCCTGGCTTCAGAGGATGCAGTGAGGTACCCCCCAGTTTCCCAGATAACCTGTGAAGGAAATGGAATGAAGGGCATTGTCGGTAACAACTAGCATTGAACTTGGAATCCCTGGGACACGTTAGCTTGCATTATTAGGGTGGTGATATTGCCCATACTCCATACAAGACACACTCTGTCAAGAACAATTCAAGAAGGTGCGCCAAACCACCCGTTCCTTCCATCCCATGCACACCAACTATGTAAACATGCATTTCACACATCACAGGAATGTAAGGAAAACGTAGGCAAATTAATAATGGTCATGGTACTGGTATGAGCTAAGAGAATAATACAGGACCTACAGTCTGGGGTATCTGAGGTAACAACAAAAGAAAAGTACAGACTAGAACTTGTCCGCTATTCAGGACGGGTTTGATACACATTAAGAAACTCATAAAATGCCAGAGATAGGCATCGGAATGGTTGACATATTATATGCCCTAAAAGACATTGATAGCTAGGTGGCTCTGGCTCTAGCACTGGTTATCATCGATGTTTGGATAAAACCAAGCAGCAAGCGCAATGATAATGTAACTCGCCATGAGTAAGATGCCCTCGAGCCAATCTACACTTCGTTAGAGATAGGTCATCATTAGACTCAGTAGGTGTGGACTTACGAGACTTGCCGTCCTGAATGAGGTAATTTACGAGCAGCACTGATACAAAGAGCGTGGCAATCTGGAAGGTATCGAAATATAGCGTCATGCAGTCCTTGCCCAAGATCCAGCCGAGAATGACGATAAGTGGGAAGACAAGGAGAGCAATCTGCATACTTGAGCCGACCGCGACACCAATAGACAGATCCATCTTGTCCTTGATAGCGACAGTAACAGCAGTAGCGTGCTCGGCGGCGTTTCCGACAATAGGAAGTAGAATAAGACCAACAAAGGTTGTGGAGACACCACCCGTTTCGGTGAGACCGTCGATACTAGAGACCATGAACTCGGAACAGAACGCTACGAGAGTGGTTGAGATAGCTAACGTAATAAGGGCACCGATAACTGAGAGAGATGGTGTTTCGAACTCTTCTTCCTCATCTTCTTCATCAGCGTCGGGGTTCTTGAACAGCGTCTTGGCATTCACGCCGCCTCCAGCTGCTGCGGCTGTACCGGCACCAATGGCTGCAACACCACGGTTCGCTGCACCTTCCTCAACCTTATGAGACTTCCGCTTAGGGGTCTTCTGGCTGGGAGCGTTGTACATGGTTGAGTGGGTCTTGAGTTGGAAGCCCAAGTAGCAAGCGTACACAACAAGCAGGATGACTGCAGTTCCTCGAGACTATGCTCCTGTTAGCTGAAACTCGAGTACAGAGCAGATTATACTTACCAATTCTTGATTCTTCGCCGCATCGCCTTCCACAATATCATCTTCGGCAATCATATTGTGGAATACCGTTGGGATAATGAGTGACGCAATGCAAAGAGCGAGCAAAGAGGCCGCCGTCTGCGCAACTGTAACGTTGAAGAACTGCTCTAGTCGATTGATACCTCCGAGGAAGAAGGACATGCCCAGGACGAGTAGTAGATTGGACAACATGCTGCCGATGAGCGAAGTCTTGACAATGGTGATCTCATTCTTGATCAGAGCTTGAACGGAAACGATCAATTCGACAGCGTTTCCGAAAGTCGCGTTCAAGAGTCCACCAAGTGTCTCACCAACCCTGATAGCCAGTTCCTCAGTCGCACTGCTTAACATGGCTGCAAGCGGAATGATGGCAACGAAGTTGATGATGAAGACCGGGACTGGTTTCAATCGTGCGTAGTAAACTGCGAATCCCACCGGGACCATAATAAGCAGGACGTTGATCCACGCGCCAAATAATACGAAACGAATCTGAGCGCCAACTGGAATCTTCCTCTTGAAGGCTTTCTTTTTTCGTTCTTCCAGCGACAGTTGCTCAGACTCCACGCGGTCTAGATCTTCACCTTCGTCGCCATCATGCTCCTTTCGGAATATGCCTTTGAACTTGGCTCGCTTCGTAATGCCGTTGCTGTCCTGACGAGTTGAGCCTACGACTGTGCTTTCACCAGAGTCCTTGACAGCTCCATTTGTCTCTGGAATTTCGTTCTTGTCCTCTGCAATCGCCCTTGAAGTACCCGCGTACGTTGGAGAGGCAGCCGTGGGTTCAGTATTGTGATGGGCTGGGACTCCAAACTCTTTCTCAGCCTCTCTACTCTCCAACCCTCTTTGTTCTTCAATCGCTAATGTCGCATGGTTTTCGGAGCGAGTTGATCTTGTACGGTGTACCGGGTTCTCTATATCTCCTTGCGAATCCCTGGACCGTGTGCGAGCGAATGGATTGTAGTTTACGGCGCCATCACCGCCACTTTGCGACGCATAGCGATGCGCCTGTCTTCGTACGGTATCTAGATTCATCGATTCCAATTAGTTGGTGTTGCGCAGAGACGAAAGTTTCGAATCAAAAAGGGACCAATATTTCGCAATGATTCGGAGATGGAGCTCCACTTACGCATGGGTCTGGATTGCGCGGCAACTGCGCCGACTTGGAAATCCTTGTAAGCAAAGGGTGAATCCGGTCGAAGTGCGCGTCACTTGCTGTTCTATTGTTCCACAATTGTAGACGCTTAGAATGGATTGCCCGCAGCCAGAAGCGGATGTTGGGGGCGAGAACCGTTATAAGCGGGGGCTGGTTATTGTTTGGTTGAGCAAGCGCGCTGTTGCTCTCGATAGATCTGTCGAACAGGGGTTGTAGGAGGAATGGTAGCTCAAAGCCAAAAAGAGGATGCCTTGTGAGAATGCCTTGCAGACCAGTGTGCTCGAGAAAGGGAAAACGGGCGAGCTTGGGTAATTAAACCAACTTGGCCGTTGACACGAGACAGCGAAGCACAGCGATTACCGCGTGAAGTGGCTAGTACAGCCGAAATGCACGAATGAGGAGTGCGCGTCCAGCTCTCAGCCACAGCGCGATCTTTCGGACGGGGCAAAGCAAATGAGGATGTTCGAGGCGGAGTCGTGTAGCGCGGGCGACGTGCGCTGTTTAAACACAAATCACGAAAACCGAAGCCAACTATGCGTTGCTCTACTTGCTCCACGGATGAAGATTTGATATGCGAAGCTCACACGTCACTATGTCAAGCCTTCCAAGATGCGGCTTGACTGGGCTTGGAGCAGGGAAATTGGGCCTGGGCAATGACGGCACGTCTTGGATTGACGCGGCGGAAACGCTTAATTGGCCATCCCGGGTACCACCGCGTCGTGCGACGGAGCATGACCATCTTCCCGGCTTGGGGGAAGTAACCCGGTGTTCCCAGATAATTTTCCTTGCTTTTCGTCTGCAACATGGTGACCTGGTCAGTGTCCTCGATCGTCGGTCTCCGTCTTTCCGTCTTTCGGGTGAGAGAAGTTCTACATAGAGCGCCTCCGAGGCATACGTATGCTCAGCTCATAAGGTACTGACCGCAGCATCTTTAGCTAGATCTGAGTCTATACTTGGTAGGCTTGACACCCGAGGTCGGATAAACTTGTCCACGCTCTCCGTTGCTGTAAAGTAACAACCTTCTCCGCAAGGACGACATGTCTTGTAAATTATTGGGAAAATGCCTGATCCGGTAGGAAATGCAAATGTGTGGATTGCGGCGGGGCACGCTGTGAAAAATATCCCGGGGGACATCCTCTATATTTCCGTGCAGTAAAGTGATGGTTTGTCATCAGGTTGATGTAGTTTGCAGAGCGGGCTTGACCTTCTGCAAGGCACTACGTTCTAGACTTGCATCACGGATCTATCCCTGCAGCAGAAAGCCACACACACTTGTTCACACTATGACGTGTGGCCGCATATCGCACTTGCATTCTCACACAAGAGAGTTTGGCTGCATTGCAAGGTAACCGTTTCGATGCAGAGTGCAACAGCGTCGCATATTACGAGTATACAGCAAAATGTTTCAAGCATTTCGATCAAAGTACGCAGAGTGTTAACATGCCCTGAAGCGCCACCAGCTAATATGTAATGAACCCAGTTCCAACGTTCCGGATGCGCCGAATGCCACAGACTTAATCGCTCCACCTCTGCCTTATGTCCGACTACCACGCTCTTCAATGCCTCTCTACGGGTTCTGAACCTTGTGGTCACCCTTGATGACGTCCGCATACGTGGGCGGAGGGCCGTCATGCTGGCTCGATGAGCCCTCGCCCTCCTGTTGTCCTTGCGGCACAGCGGGCGCACTGCCATTTGATGTATTGTTTCCCCTCTTGGGCTTGTTCTGGTTCACAATACCGCTTTGCTGCCCAGGAAACTGTCCATTCGACGGTTGGCTTCCTACAGTGCCATAATTGACCTGCGCACCCCTTCCAGCCGGTTGCTCATGTGTGATAACATAGTAGGTTGTGCGTCCTTCACTGCCATGAGAGCGTTCGCCATCGGGCACTTGGTTGTATGCGTCGTATGGGTCTGGATTTTGTAGGATGATGTACCAGGCGTGGAGGAGGCCAGGGAGGAAGCCGAGGCAGCAGAGCGCGATGTTGATGAGGGAATCTGCGCTGCAGAGCCCTTTCTTGACCCATACACCAATGGGTGGGCTATTCTCGTGTTAGCTTTTGCCGCTGCAGAGGAAACAATGAGGTAGGTGTTGGCGCCTAGAGCTCCGCGGGGGGGTTGCGGGGACTCACAAGAGGACGCTGAGAAGCATCAAGAAGCAGTCGGTGCCGCACATGATGGAAACTATGTATACTGCTGAGAAATTTTCTGAGTGAAAGCGACTGTAGATGTCGTGATGCGATGGGTATGGTGGAGTTGAAGTGTCGCCTGAGCGCACCGGAAGGTCACTGGGTCTTGGTAACGCGTCATAAGCTGTGGCTGTGAGTGTGGCGCATCCGCGGAACGACGGCATCCGCATCGTACAAGACAATTCAGAGAATCTGCCGAAACACCTGAGATGAATTTTTTTGGGCAATTGTTCGTCTACTCTTTGCCGCCAAGGTATCTGTAGATGACAGAAAAGTCCTTTCCTTTGCAGTTTTCGTCCTTCTCCGCCGCATCATAGACGGCCCTCGCAGACTCTCCAAGTGCAAGCTTGACATTAGCTTCTGCAGCAGCCTTAAGAGCGAGCTTCAGATCCTTATTGGCGAGAGCAATCCCAAATCCTCCCTCATATCCTCTACTTGCCGGTGCGCCTTCGATGACTCCAGGCACAGGGTTGTTGACTTCACTCGGCCAACATTTGCCAGTGGCAGTATTGATCATACCTGCAAGAGCCTTTGGGTCAAGACCCCACTTGATGCCCATGCTCATGGCCTCTGCAGTAGCGACGTTGTTGAGTGCTAGCAGGTAGTTGTTTGCGAGTTTGCCTTTGAGACCTGCGCCCTGCTCGCCGAGATGCAGCACTCTTCGGCCCATCAACGACAATACCTTGGTAGCTTGTTCAACAGCCTCATGCGGAGCACCGATCATAAAGGTAAGTGTGCCAGCTTGAGCACCGACAACCCCACCAGACATGGGAGCATCGATAAATTTACCTTGCCCTGTAGAGTGTGCAATGTCCGCCACAGCCCCAGAAGTCATAGGATCAATAGTGGAGCAGTCGATAAACAATCGTTCAGTATTAACGAAACTGTCAGTCAACAGAGTAGCAGGTTCGAGCATCGCTTTGTACACAGCCTTGACGTGTTGAGGCTCCGGTAACGAAGTAACGATGGTTTCCTGTGCCGAGTTAGTCAACTGCATCCGCAAAGTTGACATTAACAAAACGGATTGAAGGAGCGTGCATCAGAGGATTGGCTATAAATTTGGTGTAATCAGAAAAAGGGTCACAAGTGACCCCCAACTTAGATCATGGATAGAACAATTCAATCATCATGTAACAAGTAGATATGGAAGGATACAACGTACCGCTTTCTCGGCAACTTCTCGAACATTATCAGCAACCCGCACGCCTTGTGGGTGCTCTTCTAAGAACTTCTTCGTAGCAGCGGTATTAACATCGTGCACAAAAAGTGTGTCTTCCGCTGGTATCTTCGCCCTAAGATTCTTCGCCATTGGATATCCTATTGTCATCATTAGTACAACGTGCAGTCATGTGAGCACAAGCGAGACTAACCCATCCGCCCTAGACCTATGAAGCCCCATGTGGCTTGTAGGTTGTGAGAGCTCGAGAAGCATCTTCGCAAGCTCTGGCGTGCTGCAACTGGAGTTGCCCTTCTCAAAGGGGAGGTTATTGCTGATACTGCCCGCATTTTGTGAATTTCAAGGGTGTAAGTTGAGAACTCTGCGGACCAGAGTTAAGAGTCGAGCTGTGCTGCGGGACGCGGTTGGAAACGGTCTCCGCACTCTTGGTTCGGTTTCGGTCAGCCGAGGTCACCATAGGTCGAAACATGAGCGTTAGATGCAGCGCTTCCGGTGGCCCTAGGGCACAGCAGAGCGAGCTTTGCATGCATCTTGAGACACTTGCCGGCGCCGGGACGCTGGGGTCGATCTATCGTGTACTCCCCGATGGGGTAGGATTCTAAGATTGTTGCTGAAGAGCTGCGCAGATTTTCTGTTCGCCGGGAAAAGTATTTCCGGCCGACGCAAAGCTAGTCCGAATTCGCGCACATAAAAGTAGTGCTATGCATCTTGCGCTTGTGCAGCTATAGAACAGATTTGTACAATATCTGTTCACTCTGTTCACCAGTCCGTAGTCCGTGGTTTGGATTTTCAATATTATATACAGAAGAAAAATAGTGCTACAAGGATCGCTCAGCTAGGTATCAAATCTCGAGCCAAAAACTAGCTATACTTCCAGGCCCGTAACTTGTTTTACTCTATTCTGACCTTGACGCCTCTCAGGACCTAACATTTCGTGGTACACCAGGCCGAAATGGCCAATACAATAGCGTGCAAACCCTGCAAGCACCGAACCAAAGTCGAATCTTCTATACTGCGGCGATTACAGAAATGATCGGTCTGAAGGAGAACCACCGCACATGTCGGCTTATCAGATGTCTGGATCTGTGAATGACGCACCGCCTTACATGTCCTGGTCTTTTTAAGAAAGGTCGAAGACACGCATGCTCCACGGCCCCAAAGCCATCATGCGTTTGCAACGCTATCATTAATGGGGATAGCTAGTAGTTCACGAATTACAATTCTTCACGGCTTTGTCCAAAACCTTAGATCCTTGGATCGCTGAGAATAATCTAAAGATGCTGATATAATGCTGCTGGGTATCTTGATGAACAGAATGTTGATGACCTGATATGCTTTGAACTCTTGATCCTCGGCTTGCTTCAAATACACTTCTTAGCTCACGTGCTGCTCTCCAGCATCGTCTTCTTCGTCCGAAGTCTCTGATATCTCAACCAGATCATCCGCACCGCGCCGGGATGTCGATTTCTTTTTGCCTCCTTTGCCGCTGGAAGGAGCGCTGATTGCATCAAGGAACTGGTTGTTATTCAAGCTGGAATGAAGCTTCGGAGCAGCAGATGTTTCGGGAAGGAAGAGGCGATCAGAGTACGAATCAAAAGCGGCGTCGGTCTACAAGCAAAAGTTAGCATGTTCCGCAATGACCCATGGACAGTCATACATTTTCGTCAAAATACTGTAGTTTGTTCCATGTTTCCAAGTTCGTCGACTTCATGAAGGCCTGTGTCATCTCTGCCGCTGTATCTCCACCGGTTTTTTTGACCGTTGGCAAAAATGCCTTGGGTTCAGCAGGCTTTGCGCCTTCTTGCGACTCCTTCTCACGGCGCCGATTTACTGCCTCTAGCTGATTTGCGGCATCAATGTGATGGAATTGGGTCCGAAGCTGAACGAGACCATTGAGTCGTGTGAGATGAAGCTGATCTGCCGTATGTGAGCTCGAACTTCAATATCGCTACCTTACTTCATGCCTACCGTCACGAAATGTTCCCAGCATATAGCTAGGTCCTTTGCCGTCATCATTCATGATCTGCCCGCCAAATGTCTGCATATTGAGGACGTGTCCCTTCTCGTTTGCATCTTCAAAGTGAGTCACATACTCTTCGAAGTTGTCATCATCTTCGGTCGCTATAGGTGCCGCTGGTGCTCCATCGCCGGCGCCAGGTCGGTTGGTGGATCGTGGCATGGTCCTCTCAAAGCCAGATGCAATTCCAAAAGCCTTTTGGCCAAACCCCTTCGTCTTGCGCATGGACTCGCCCCATCTCACACCTGCAGGGCGATTGTAGTTCTGCCTAATGTCTATTGGGACGTCGACCTCGATGAACCCTGAGTCTTTCTTAATGCGCAATTCGGAGGGTTGGCTCTCTGTCGCTTTGGTAAAAGGTTGGTCTGGCGGGCGGTTCAAGTACTGTAGCACGTAGAGCTGTTGCTCCATCTCGGGCGTGATATAGACATCGTACTCAGCGACCACGGGGTCGTCTTCTGAGTCCATTGCTACTGAATTAGCCATATTGATTAGCATTGAGATTAAACAACATAAATTGACCAAAGGCTAGTCTTACGAGCCATGTTGATTGTTGGTGAACGAAGCTGCACGGTAAGAGTAACTCGGCTCCAAAAAAGTTCCAGAAAGTTAAGTCCGCCCCGCAACGCGAACTCGCGTGCAGCAGCAGGCCCGTGCAGCCATGACGGAATACATCCGAGAAGTCCAGCCCTCGAACATTCACACGGCGTTTATCTCTTCTGCATGCACTCGTGGAGCTGTATATTGCTTCAGGAATTATCAAAATGGCGTATATTGCACCTATCCACCGACCGAGCAGCGTTCGCCATGCTTTGAAACTGAACTTCCTAGCTCCGGATGAGGACTGCCTTGTAGTCGCGTAAGCAGATTTACTGCAACCTTGAGGAAACTGCTAATGAGTTTGCAGTAAATCAAACAGGCTCGAATTCTACATACAGAATGCTGATGGACTTACTCTCCGGCACTCGAAAGCCATTTATGGCAAAGTTACAATGCTCCAGAAGATGCGGCCTGCCTTGTCACCAACGGACCACCTCTTCGTCGGAACAGACCGGTTTATGTACTTTACCCTATCATGGAATCCCGATAAAAATCAACTTCAAACAGAGAAGTCGTTCGCGAGTGTCGCCGACAATGCCGCACGGGAATCACAGACGGGGGAACGATGTCATGTTGACCCCACGGGACGCTTCATGACGGTCGAGGTCTACGAAGGCATAATAACTGTCATTCCGTTGGTACAAAGAGGAAAGAAGAGAAAGCAAGAGGCAGATATTGCCCACCTTGGAGAGCCTCAACCCGTCAGACTGTCCGAGATGTTCGTACGCTCGTCTGCGTTCCTGCGGCCGAGGTCCTACGATGACAAGCCGAAGCTAGCCCTGCTATACGAAGATACACATTCGCAAGTCAAGTTGAAGTTGCGAGAACTGACATTCGCTGGCGGCGACCAGGTCGAGCTAGAGGAGGGAGAGAATTGCAAAGCAGAGCTAGAGCTTGGCTCCAGCCATCTGATACCCATCGAGGAACCGTCACACGGCCTTATAGTGATCGGGGAGACCTCAATAGGATACTTTGACGACGAGTCGGGAGAGCTACAGACTGAGCCACTGGAGGAAGCCACCATCTTTGTTGCCTGGGAGCGAATAGACGCGCAACGATTTATATTGGCGGACGACTACGGCCGCTTGTATTTGTTCATGCTCATACTTGATGGACAGAATAGAGTGCAGTCGTGGAAGCTTGATGTCATCGGACAGACCTCTCGGGCATCCGTGTTGGTTTATCTAGATGCAGGCGACGTCTTTGTCGGCTCACACCAAGGCGACTCTCAGGTCATCAGGATCGCGGAGAAATCAATGGAGGTCATCCAAACCTTTTCAAACATCGCACCAATTCTGGACTTCACCATAATGGACATGGGAAACAGATCAGGCGAAGGACAGACAAACGAATATTCTTCCGGCCAAGCGCGAATTGTTACGGGTAGTGGTGCCTACCAGGATGGTAGTCTTCGAAGCGTTCGCAGTGGAGTAGGTCTCGAGGAACTCGGTGTGCTAGGTGAGATGGAACACGTCTCGAATATTTTCAGTCTGAAATCGAACGCCTCTGCCGATCACGCCGACACTCTTTTGGTCACATTCGTCAATGAATCGCGTGTCTTCCGGTTCGATCCACAGGGTGAAATCGAAGAGGTAGAAGAGTTTGCTTCTTTAGCTCTGGACGAAACCACACTTGCTGCTGCCAACATACCACAGGGTCGTATAATTCAAGTCACAAACGGAAGAGCTAGAATTTGCGACTTAGATGGTGGTATGATAACGTCCGAATGGATGCCGATGGGCGGTCAGACAATCACAGCTGCATCCATCAGCGACAGCCATGTTCTGGTGTCATTGGGCGGTGTCACTATTGTTTCTCTGGACATTGGGGATGGGTTGAAGGTCATCAAAGAGAAAACGTTCGGGGTCGAGAGCCAAGTAGCGTGTGTAGCACTTCCGTCCGACGTGAGCTCGATATGCTTCATCGGCTTCTGGAAGAACGCGCAACTCGCAATCTGCTCTCTCGACACACTCGAAACGATTAAGACTGTTCAGATCTCAGAGGACTCTGTCCCGCGGTCGCTTCTGCTCACCCAGATATTCCCGGATCAGCCACCGACACTATTCGCCGCTTTGGCTGATGGCAACGTGGTGACTTACGCGTTTGAGCCATCCAATCATGAATTGTCGGGTAGGAAGAGTATCGTCTTAGGCACTCGCGAGGCCAATTTTCGTGCCCTGCCTCGGGGTGACGGGCTCTACAATGTATTCGTGACCTGTGAGCACCCATCACTCATATATGCCTCGGAAGGTCGTCTGGTATACTCCGCTGTGACAGCAGAAAATGCAACAGCAGTATGTCCATTCGACTCGGAAGCATATCCTGGTTCTGTAGCCATTGCAACTTCAGAAGACCTTCGAATCGCACTCGTTGACACGGAACGAACCACGCATGTGCAGACACTCAAGGTCGATGAGACAGTGCGTCGGATAGCTTATTCGCCGAGCCTCAAAGCTTTCGGTCTAGGTACTATCAAGAGGATTTTGAAGGGAGGTGAAGAGATCATGCTGAGCCATTTTAAGCTCGTTGATGAGATACAGTTCAAGGAGCTAGACACATACGCTCTCAACGAAGAGGAACTCGTTGAATGCGTAATGCGCTGCGAGCTCCCAGATGGATCAGGGGATCTTGTTGAGCGCTTCGTGGTCGGCACCGCATACCTAGATGACCAGAACACAACTACGGAACGTGGCCGTATACTGCTCCTGGAGGTCACACCAGAGCGAATTCTTAAGCTCGTTGCAGAATTCGCCGTCAAAGGCGGATGCAGATGCCTGGCTATGTGCGAAGGTAAAATTGTAGCTGCACTTATCAAGACGATCGTAGTGTACGACGTCGAGTATAAGACCCAAAGCAAACCCGACCTTGTTAAGGTAGCCACATTCAGGTGCTCGACCGCACCGATAGACGTCACCGTCAATGGCTCACTTATTGCTATAGCGGATCTTATGAAGTCACTGGTTGTAGTCGAGTACCAGCGCGGCGAAACTGGTCTTTCTGATAAGCTTGTTGAAGTGGCGCGGCACTACCAGATCACTTGGGCAACAGCGGTTGCTGAAGTCGACGAAAATACATATCTAGAGAGCGATGCGGAGGGCAACCTCGTCGTCTTGTACCGAGATCCAAACGGCGTCACAGAGGACGACAAGAGGAGATTACACGTGAGCTCAGAAATGCTGCTAGGCGAGATGGTCAACAGGATACGGCGTATCGATGTCCTCACAGCACCAGACGCGGCAGTGGTTCCACGAGCTTTCATGGGCACCGTAAGTCATTTACTCGCTGTTATCTGCTCAACGATATTTGCTTTCCAGCTTTTGTCATCAGACGCTAATAATTCCCCAGGTTGAAGGAAGTATTTATCTCTTCGGTCTCATTTCGTCCTCCCACCAAAACCTTCTCATGACGCTGCAAGCCAATCTCGGTACCCTCATTGCCGCACCCGGAGACGTTGATTTCGCAAAGTACCGCGCCTTCAAAAACCAAGTCAGAGAGGAAGAGGAGCCGATGCGTTTTGTGGACGGAGAGCTTATTGAGAGGTTCTTGGATGTCAGCGAAGACGTGCAGAGTAAGGCAGTGGAGGGCCTAGGGGCGGAATGGGATGTAGACGCCGTTCGAGGCTTAGTGGAGGGATTAAGGAGACTACACTAGATGATCAAAGATGCATAGAGCGATGTAGATGTCGCGGATTTATGACATAGATTCACAAAGTGAGGCTGCCAGTTGCATGGCACTGGCCATCTAAGGTCTTTTAGCATCTCTATAGAAGAAAAAGAGAGCGTCGCAGTGTGCCTGAACTGCTGAATCTCGTTGTATCTCATTATTGTAGAGAACCTAGCTGTGGTTCCACCAAGCAAAGTCGTCACCCTTCACCGAACTTCTCTGCCTCCTGCTCTCTGTCCAGAGCTTCTTCCTGCCCCTGGTCCTGCACCTTCTACTTCGAGCAGCTGCATTACGAGTAGGTCCCTGGAGTGAACGTATCGTGCGCTTGGTAAGAACCTGGGCAGACTTGGATGTGCGTAGTAGTGACCTTGGGTAAGGCAGTAGCCAGAAGGAGGCTGGTACTGCTTACCGGCCGCGTTACTGCTGATATTGACCATTGCGGCGGCGTTTGGAAACCGTTTATATACTTTCCGGAAGATCCGAAGACGCCTTATGTTGGGCTGGCGCATTCTCCACGATCCAAGACGAGCAGGCAAAGGAGCAGTAGGCATATCCTGGGCCGCCAGGCTCTATTTGAAGGTCACACTTCAGAATTACGAAGGCCTACACTTGCTCGACTACTTCAACACCCCATCCTCATCACTGCTATTGCCCTCGGAATTCCTGACGCTGTCTAATTCAACTCTCTCTTCCTCCTCTTCATCATCATCCCTAAACTCCTCTCCTGCAGCCATCCCATTTCTGTCCAGGAGAGGTGCCTCCCCAGTAGTAGCTGCGACGCTCTTCTTCTCCGTCTCCTCTCTCATGCCTATTATAACACTTCCTGCAACCAGCAGGGCTGCGCCGAGCCACCACAAGCCGGGTAAAGATTCGCTGAAGACGATGAAGCTGAGAATGGCTGTGACGATGAAATTTGCAGATGTGTTGATGATGCTGACGCGGACGGTAGACGAGGCAAGAGTCAGCGCGCGGGTAAAGAGACCCCACATTATGGCGTTGAACAACAGGTTGAGGCCGAAGAATAGCTATCATAGTGGTTAGGATCTGAGGAAGTAGCGGTAGTGGGGCTACGTACACCTCGAATAGCATATTCAACGACTTTATTAGACGCGCTGAGACCGAATGCTAAAGCTATGGAGCTTGACCAAGAGGCTGTGAGCTTCGTTGTTGTGCTAGAGTGTTGTCAGTATCGAAGGAGGTGGCTCAACGGCAGAGCGTACAGTTTTGCAAATACACCATTAAATGCCGCGCATCCTCCACTCATAACAGCAAGTATGAGCCATGCGGACTTTGTCTTGGGTGCAGTCATGGCGATCTGTTTATGATTGTCCTGTGCAAGGTGGATAGTGAGGTTGATGTTCGGGCGCTTGAGGAACGGTCTATGATCTGCAGGTACCGGCTACACTTCCGAGCTTAGCCAAGAAACATGGGGTAGTCCGTATGGGGTGCATTGTGAGATTTCGATATGTTGATCACACATAAATGAACAATGTCATAGTCCAGTAAAATTCTAATAAGTATGTGGACAAACATTCAGCAATAGCTTTTCAAGTCATAGCTCATGTACTGCGATGTGGGAAACACCGAGATTGACATCATTTCATGGTAGACACTATGTTCAATAGTTTTATTTCACTGTCTGGCAGAACAGACCAGATTTGGAGGTGCTGTACAGTGAATTCCTCCTGCACTTTTCAATCTATCAGCGTTGTGCCTAACGCGATGTGCATAACAGTGTCCCTAACTCCAATCCATGCGTAAGGTATCGTAATACCCTGCCTAGAGTATTCCATAACGCCGAGCAAAACTAAAATAGCCCGCATGATTTCAAAAGCATGCTTTAAGTATCACAGATACCTGCTACGCCGCTGCGAACACGTTTGGTTATAGTGTATCACCGCCCAATGCTCATCTTCGCGCTATCGAACCTTCGCTGATTTGCGTTAATATTCCTTTGATAACGACGAAGCGCAAGCAAAAGCCGAGGCTTAGCGCTAGGTCTCGCCAGGGCGCTTTGCGTTGCAGCTAACAATCTTGACCCTATCGGCATGGACTTGGTTCGTATTGTCGAGCTTGAAATTGATGTCCTTGATAATGAAAGTCCAGACGTCGTCGCAGAAACGGTATGTGTCGAGGTGTCCCTGCGAAACATCCATGTTAGTGCTCTATGCTCCCAGTGAGTGAGTATAATGGTGACCGACCTTGAACGTCAACCGCGACTTGACCTTATCTGAAAGTACGTCGGCGACCGCTTTGTCGAAGTTGATGAGGATCTTCATGGCAAGCTGAGGCTCTATCCGGCGCTCTGTGATAAGCATATCTAGGGTGTCCGTGAGGGCACCGCCCAGACTATGCCTAGTTAGCCAAAGCGCCCGAGACAGCTGCAGAGACACATGTAGTACCTGCTTCGGCGGTAGAGTTCATAGTACTTGGAGCTGTCGGTGGCCATGTTGACGAGCAGATTGCGGTGACGTTGGTGGTTTGGCGATGGTCGACTGCCTGCGGTGGAGGAGCGATGGAGGCCGCGGTTGACTAAGCTCGGCGCTAGTGACGGGCGGCTTGTTCCGCCTGCATCATCGCCAGCTTCGTTGCGGGTTCATCACGAAGGAGCTCCAAACGCCACTTTCCCCATCCATCTCCGCTTCTACGACCAATCTTTCGAACATGTCTCTCACTTACGGGACGGGTGGTGCGACCGCCGCCTTGACGGTGGTCGGGCTGTGTATGTAATCCAGGTCAGGGCGCAGGCAATAGCTAACAGGCAACAGACATGCTCTTCCAGAACGAGGGTGAAGCGTTCAACGTATGCAATCACTGTTCGCGTAAGAAGGACTATACTCACCGCTCCGTGCCCAGGTCGGAGCATTCCTCGAAAGCGTATCACCGTACACATTCGCGAGTTTGGGAATCGCGCTATGCATTGGCCTCTCTGTTGTAGGATCAGCATGGTATGTCTCCCATATGCCCACAGAGGGTATGTCTAATATAGTAAAGGGGCATTTGGACGACCGGAGTTTCCATCGTCGGTGGAGGTGTCAAGGCTCCACGGATACGAACGAAGAACTTGATCTCCATCATTTTCTGCGAAGTCGTCGCTATCTACGGCGTCATTATGGCCATCATCTTCTCTTCAAAGATGAACCAACTCACAAATCCTGAAACACTATACTCAGGTTCTAATATCTTCACCGGGTACGCGCTGTTTTGGGCTGGCATTACTGTGGGCATGTGCAACTTGATTTGCGGTGTCTGCGTAGGCATCAACGGAAGTAGTGCTGCGCTTGCTGATGCTGCGGATCCGGCCTTGTAAGTGGATCTACTCATTCAATCTTCTCAAATTGTTGACAAGGATACAGGTTCGTTAAGATCCTCACAATTGAGATCTTCGCTGCTATTCTTGGCCTTTTTGGTCTTATCATTGGACTGCTTATGCAAAGCAACGCAAAGGACTTCGAGTGAGCGCAGCTTTGAGACTTGCAAGCCAAATGTAAGAAATTATATTGTCAGGTCAACTTCAGACTGCCTTCGAAGGCGTCCGAAAGGGAGAAGTCCTGCCATGCTCAGCAAGTAGAGCTAGATAGAGGGTTACGACGAGGATATTTGCAGAAACTGTACGATGTACATAGGAATGGCGCTTGTATAATGCGTGTATCATGAGCGAGCATAGGCGTTCAATATCAAGGTTCTATTTATTATACATTGATGTTTGCGTGACATTCAACTAGACATATGAGTAAGTCTTCGATACGCATGGGTGGTCCAAGCTTCCAGCCTTCAAAAGCATAGAGGGGAAATGTAGCTCCACTCCACCACATCATCACGTATTCTGCAAAATGAGTACCTCAGAATCCAAGCTGAAGGCGGCTATCCTCGTTGTTTCAGAGACAGCCTCCAGAGATCCTACGACCGACAAATGTATTCCCATCCTAAAGGAAGTCTTCGGCAACCTTGGGAATGACCAATGGGACGTCAGCGAGACCGAGATTGTGCCGGATAGTGTCCTCGCAATACAGAAAACCATACGGAACTGGACTGATCGGGAAAATCCTATCAATCTAGTTATCAGCAGCGGAGGAACTGGCTTCGCAACCAAGGATGTGACACCCGAGGTATGCTTGACGTTCAATTGAAGGAGCTAATGAAGCGCTGATAAACATCGAGGCGGTCACACCACTGATAGACAGACATGCTCCAGGTCTGATGTAAGGAATGTCCAAATCTGTGTTATCAAATGCTAATTTGCTGTCCAGCCATGGAATGCTCACAACTTCGTATGCTGTCACGCCTTGTATGCTTCCCATATGTTAGCCAGCGGGAGATTTGCTAAGCAATTCATAGTCGCTTTGATGGCAAGACCCGTTGCTGGTGTTCGAAAGCAAAGTTTGATATTGACTCTTCCTGGATCACCAAAAGGTGCTAAAGAGAACCTCGAAGCGGTGCTCAAGCTTCTACCGCATGCTTGCATTCAGGCAGCGGGAGCGGAATCAAGGCAGCTACACGCTGGAGGGGTGAAACAGCTCGAGAAGGATGCAGGAGTTTCATCTGCTGGTTTAGTTCCAGGTACTTCCAGCTATTTTCCAATGATACAATCTCATACTGATGACGTAAGGTACTGCGGGCGGCCATCATCACCATCACCATCATGGACACGGCCATGGGCATGGACATACAGGACCGAAAGCGCACACAAAGCCAGATGAGCGCCCTCAGTCAAATGACCCCAGTGCAGGACCTACTCGAAGATATCGATCTTCTCCCTATCCCATGCTTGCAGTCGATGATGCTTTGAAACTCATCGCGGAGCAAACACCAGCACCTGTCGTAGAGAAAGTCCCTGTTGACATGAAGATTGGGGGCTCTGTTCTAGCAGAAGATGTGAAAGCCACTGAGTCAGTTCCGGCCTTCCGAGCCAGCATCGTTGATGGTTATGCCATTAAGATCCCGTCTTCCGGAAAGTTCCAGAAGGGTGTGTATCCCGTCACTATCGTCTCGCATGCACAGCCTGGTGAGGTCAAAGAATTGAAGGAGGGTGAGATTGCTCGTATCACTACTGGAGCACCGCTTCCTCCAGGTGCTGATGCAGTGGTCATGGTCGAAGACACTGTGCTGAAAAGTCAGACGGACGACGGGCAAGAGGAAAAAGAAATAGAAATATTGACAGACGAGATCAAAGCGAACGAAAATGTTCGAGAAGTGGGTAGCGATGTTAAGGAAGGAGATACAATCTTGAAGAAGGGTGAAGGTATCACGGTCGTAGGCGGCGAATTTGGTCTGCTTGCTTCGGTTGGGACGAGAGAAGTATCTGTCTATCGAAGACCAGTGATTGGCGTATTGAGTACAGGAGATGAGATTATATCGCATGATAGAGAAGGCCCGTTGCGACTGGGAGAAGTGCGAGACACAAACCGACCCACGCTTATCACCGCCGCGCAAAGTCATAGGTTCGAAGTCATCGATCTCGGTATTGCTTCAGACAAGTAAGTCGCCTCTCATTGACAGTTGAGCCTGAATGCAATTGCATGTTTCTATCAATGCTGACCACAAGCAGACCGGGAAGCCTCGAACAGGTCCTTCGCGATGCGCTCCGCAAATGCGATGTGATTATCACATCTGGTGGCGTCTCCATGGGAGAACTCGACCTTCTCAAACCTACAATAGAGCGTTCTCTCGGCGGAACAATCCACTTCGGTCGCGTCAATATGAAACCTGGAAAACCTACAACCTTCGCCACGGTTCCAGTCAAGGACAATAATGGCAACTATGTTAACAAGGTTATTTTTTCGCTCCCCGGCAATCCGGCATCAGCAGTCGTATGCTTCCACCTGTTTGTCCTGCCTTCGCTGCACCAACAGGCTGGAATTACGCCGGCAGGCTTGCCCAAAATTAAAGCAGTGCTAGACGAGGATATCAGGTTGGATAGGGGACGACCGGAGTATCACCGTGCACTTGTGGTCACAAAGAGCGATGGGTTGATGTATGCAAATTCTACAGGCGGGCAAAGAAGTTCGCGGATCGGCAGCTTCAAGGGGGCAAACGCGCTACTTTGCATGCCCAAGGGCGAGGGCAGTCTGAGAAAGGGCGAGAAGGTCGATGCGCTACTCATGGCGCCGTTGGGGGAAGTTGCCCGCTGATAGAATCGCACAGGTTCCTGCCCAAGGAAATGAAGCGTGGTACGTGATCCAGTAGCGCAGAGGTCAAACCTCAGGACGTATGATCAAGGAACTTCGCGACATCTCCTCGCGAAATGCACATTTTTTTCCTTTCTCCGCTCAAGGCACGGTCACAAAGTCAAGCATCCCCAGCACCTGGTTCAACAAGGTCAACTTGCCCCTTTAAGTAACTAGGCACCCCATGTCGATTCTTTTGTGGCACCTGTCACTGCCTTATGGAGTTTTGTATTCCCCCAAACTCCTCTCCTGCGCATCTCCACTCATCTCAGCATCGACGCCTTGCCAGCCTTGTGAAACGGTATACGGGTTTAAAACAGTTTGACCCTATGTACCACCCGGTCAACGACAGGTCTGCTCAGCTATGATCAAATGGCGGTCTCAGAGGTATGACGACGACGAGCACTGTCGTCATATTCATCTCCACATCGCGCTCGTCGGCCTTATCCGCATGATGTGCTTTGACTTGCTGTGTCGATCTCTGAATACGAATGCTAGAAGTTTTCCTTTTGGCCCTTCCGACGCACCGTGTTCGCTTTTAATATAGAGTAGCCGGGGATCTTGTCCCTGCGACCAGGTTACGTGTGGGTATCCCTGTCGAACATCAAGCCATTGGGACGACTCGCCCTTGCGATAGTTGAATTTGCACATATGATAACAAGAGTTGAGGCGATATGATTTCCATAATGGATGCGTGTTGAACTGTTGAAGGCCGATGCCGCGCACTGGGCGAACGCCTAAGGCGTTCTGTTTCAGATGTGTCACAGATCGCTAGGGGTAGCTAAACACCTCGACTTCGAACGACGAACATGTCTGGAACCAATATCCCGCTAAAATGAAGTCTATTCACACTGTTGTTGTATCTTTAGGCGTATGCGCCATTACCGCATGTGTTCACGCGTCGTCACTATGTACGCTCCTAGATTATAGGGCTATGGTACAGCGCCAAACGCCGATGTGTCTTGACAATGACAATGCTCCTCTTGTACCAGCATCATCGAAATTTACTTCTGATACATGGTCTCACGAGCCTTTTTGCATCACAGGCCAAAGCCGGACATATTGTACGCATACGACTTCGACCTTCCGCAATGGCCATGGCCTGAGCATCATCGCCAGTCCGATCGCTGCCAACGCGATATCATCCGCGTTCCCCGCATCAAAGAAGGCTCAACAAGTGTCTGAGGAGGCTCTCGAAGTGCGCTCCATTCCTGGAAAAGGAAAAGGGCTCATAACTTCTCGGCCAATCAAGAAACGAGAGACTATATTACTGGACTCGCCCCAGATCGTAGCGAGTGCACAATTTCCATCCCACATAGCCAAAGCACAAGGACAGTCGCTTTTCAACACGATTCTAGACCATCTCCCGAAATCGGATCGGGACTTGGTGCTCTCACTGGACAAGAGCCTCTGTGGCACTGGCATTGAGAGTGTAATGAAGACCAATGCCTTCGCCTGTCAACTCAACGACGGCGGCGTAGGGGATGGGTACATGTGCCTATTCCCCTCTGTAGCCCGCATCAATCACGCATGCCGGCCAAACGCACACGCACGCTTCATTCCGAGAACCATGTTGATGGAAGTCAAGGCTTTGAAAGATATTGAAGCCGGTGAAGAGATCAGTATCTCGTATGGCAAAGTTGACATGAAGCATTTGGAGAGACAGAGACTGTACAAAAACGGTTGGAACTTCACATGCACGTGCTCCATGTGCTCTGCCTCACGGTATGATATTTCGGAAAGTGATATGCAAAGGGTTCACTTTGAAGTGCTTCACGGCATGCTCGAAAATCTGACGGCTGAAACGTACGATGCTCAGCAGATCATCGAATGGGAGAAGGAGGTCATTGAAATCAGTGAACTAGAGGGCCTGGATGTATTGCTAGCAGGAGATTACGAAAGACTGGCGTATGTGTATGCGGGGCTTGGGATGGTTAAGGAGGCGAAGACATGGGCGAACAAAGCCAGGGAGAGCTTACTGGACTGGACAGTGGTGGATGGAGGGCCACAGAATGAGATTCAAAGGGTGGAGGAGTTGTTGAAGGAACTTGGTGAACCAGTGTAGAGAAGCCATGGAAGCGCTGTGAAGGCAACTATTCACTTGGGTAATTGGAAACGGGAATGGTTGGATACCATCAGCATACAAAGATGCGCTGACAGGTTCGGTGGTAAAGGCGAGGTCAAATCATAGCTCCGGGTCAGACTCCGAGTATGCCTGGACCAGTGTCGGGTACAAGCGAACTCAAGAGCCCAAGATCCGACTGGCAACCCTCGTATAAAGTGCAGCAAAAATAATAGCTCACGAACATGTCTGCGGCTCGGTAATGAGGACGCGGCGAGTTATGTGAAAGTCACGAGAGCTGACCAATGAAGGCATGTGAACGGCCGAGGAGCAAGTTCCGGCTCCAGAGCAGTTCGGAGGCGATGATGGGGCGGTACCTTCTCGGTATGCTGGTGGACGATGATAAGTCAACAGGTCCAAAGTGGATGTCGAGATGCCAGGTACACGCCGCATCGGAAAGAGATGGCGGAAGTGGCTTCCCGGGCCCAAGCGTCGAATCATCTGCTTCTCTCGCCCTCCTTCGGCCGCATCTCAAACCGACATCCACCCTTGGCACCTCCCTTTCGATCCATTTGCTGTGAAGTTTCACACGACAGGCTTTCCTCCCTTATGCGGCTAAACACTGCGCAAAAGCACTATCAAGCAAACCCATCATCCACAATGCAGCCCTCCGCCCAGAATCAAGCGCCCGCTTGCACTTTCAACCCGTCTTCGTCGTGTCCCCGTTAGGATAGTTGCAGTAAGCGCGTCGCGCCAGGTCCCATCAAGCCCATCAGCTTCCGTATCACCTCGTTCAAAGTTAAGGCTACATGTCTGTGTCAAGTCCTGATTAGCTGCGTCACCCTGGCCTACCGCGTTCGGGGATCTGGGACCATCTGTGGCCGGGTTTGATTGTCTTGTTTCATGTGATGGCGGGGTGGTCCCTGTCGAAAGCCTAGAGACTATGCCTGCCAGCTGATGGTGAGTCGCACAGGTGCCTTCAACGCATAACATTGCAAATTGATGTGTAGGTCCAAGACTAAATATGGGTACCTTTTATGGGTTCCTGTGGTAGTTTGAGTTTGCCCTAGATCTCCATACTTCAAGTCCACTCCTCTCGCCTTCCGTCCAGTCACGTCCTTTGCCTTCGTTCGAGTCACTCGTTTTCTACCTCCACATTACTTATTTATTGTTGTTTAATATAATGCCGCGTCTTTCGATCCTTTCCCTCTTTGCGAGTCTAATCGCTGTCACTGTCAGCCAGAAATGTTACGGACTGGATGGAACCGCACTTGACGATACATACCGCCCATGCAATTCCACAGCAACCCACAGCGGATGCTGCGCAACAAACCGGTCTTCTGGATCTGCTGATATCTGCCTGGACAACGGATTATGCATGGCAACTAGCAATGAGTTGATGGGAACGATCTGGCAGAATGGATGTACAGATTCTACCGGCAAAAATAAAGCATGCCCAAGCATGTGCCCTGATGGTATGTATTCATCCAACATTAAGAAAAGGCACAAGCTCATGAGGCCGTAGTGAACAACAATTTCAGTGGCCTGAACCCGGTACCAGCATGGAACATTCAAATGTGTGATTACGGGAAATATTGTTGTCGCGCCATCAACGACCGCCGAAGCTGCTGCAATAATGCGACGGCCCCTCGCGTCACTACCACCTACGTCGGCGCGTTTCAAGTCACAGAAACACCCGCCACAGCAACATCTGTCTCATCCTCCACCGAGCCAACACTTGTGGTAGCAACCGCCGTCTCCACTGGTACACCCTTCGATGCAACCGCAGTACCCAGTGCAGATCTCTGCAAGAAAGATAAACGAAACACCGCTATCGTCGGCGGCACGCTTGCTGGTCTCTTCAGTGCAATCTTTATCAGCTTATCTGGTATTATATTCTGGATGCACAAGAGGGAGAAGCGACAGAGGAAGCTAAAAGAACACTACGAGGAGCAATTTTCACAGACCAATGCGTATCGAAAGGCACTAGCTTCTACCGCCGAGTCGATCAGGGGCAGCGTATTCTTGGAGGATCTGAAGCTGAAGTCGAGTGGACCTGACTAAAGAAGGAGCAAAAGCTCTCCTTTGATCAGTAGTTTCTCTTTTGCTTTGGCGTTCTACAGACATGACATTTGATGATGGCATGGTGTAATGAGGTCGGATTGGGTCTTAGATTTGGGTTTCCTATGTTCATGAGCGATACCCTATTGGCACGACAGCTTGATTTGTATTTCGATTTGTATAACACCTCCAATTTCATGTCTTGGAAAGTAAGATAGCAACCAGTCTTCTCCTACCGGACTCAGACCAACCACATTTGTCATGACAAAACTAATGGCCTACGCCATGACCTGCAGCAAGAGCGCAAGGCGGGAAAGGAGGAATACAGAGCCAGGCCTCATAATGGTAGCTACTTTCTTCGGTCAGTTCCGAGACTACGTGGACAACTAGGATGCCACCCCACAAAAGTGGATCAGAACCTTCCACAGTGGTCGGGAAAAACTCGCGCAGATTCGTCAGAAACCCCGTGTCACGCCTCTAAAACGCCGTTATGCCTGTCCATATCCTTGCAAATTGCACACACACAACGACACTACTCACTGACGCACGGGGTAGAGGAAGGAATGATGCAAATGTCAGCAACTGGATTCAAACCTAAGAGTCTTCTCGCCCATTCTTCCAACGTCAGTGCAACGAATCTTGTTCCGTCCGTACCGCGGATGAACAAAAGAAAAGGTTGCTACGGTGATCCCATCGCAATTGATGTATTCCATGTTACTTGGCTACTTTCCAAAGGTCTTTGTAAAATTCGTAACTGTGTATAAGCCGACTATGAGTGCTCATCACGTCGTTAGAATCCCATGGCCTAGGCTTCAGATATCTACATGTACAGCCAGTGCTATCGTAGTGATTGCCTGATCATGTCATATATACACCTTCCTGTGCCTCCGACGGGCCACAAGGAGTAAACATAAGGCATCCACATGCACCTTTAGGCACTTGAGCATATGTATCATGGTTAAGAGGTTTTGAATATTCATGTGTAGATGTCGAGCTGACAAGAGAGTCAGAGGGCAAGACGGAGTGTAGTGGAGAAGGCAGATTGACTGCAAAGAAGAAGTACTCTGTTCTTAGCTACCTCCCTGATGGGACTGAGAAGGAATGAAAAGTAGGTTCTAGGAGAGAGACTGTTCTCTTGATTCAGGTTCCATCGCAAAGACTAGATTCGGGTTGGATATTCCGGGATAATCACAATAAAGGAAAGATTGTACTCTGTTATTTCTATCATAACGCCGTCCTATCCCTTAGAGTTGAAAATTTTAAGACACGGAACTTGTTTGGAGAGGGTGATGGCTGATTCTGTCAGGCATTCCGTTGCTGCACCTGATTCCTCTAATAGTGCGAAGGGGTGATGGTGCTAACATGCAGAGGTTGAGAGAAAGTGTCAAGATAAATCTGGTGCTCAAAAGGCAAAGAATTTGATAGTAGCATTTACCATTAGTGAACTCTCCTAATCAGTTTCCCAGTGACGACAGTGTACAAAAGGAATGCAGCGTATAGATAGAAGCTATACTTGCGGCCCGAAGTTAGAATGGCGATATTACAAAGGAAATATTACGAAGCAGAAGCTACACAGAGTCTAAATTTAGCGCTTTCATAAGTACTGATTATTCAACATGGTAGTAATCATGGAGCTTCGCGCTCGAGAACAAAAAAAGGGCGCAGCGGCCCCAGTCCAACACATGAGGCTACAGCGCGATACCCAAAACGAACACAACCAACCGGAACCCGATCCGCCTCCTCGAACTCAAATAAAATAGTAAACTTAAAGTGTAAACACAGCAATTCGAACGCGCGCACATCTCGAGCCGCATAGCACTTGGAGAAGCAAAAACTACGCAAAGACATAGCAGGAGCAAAAGGAAAGTATCCGCATCCCCGCTACGCGGCTCAGCAGATGTTATGCGGATACCACAAGGGTGATCGCGGTTTCCCGAAGGAAGTTTTGTTGTTAAACAAACAGCTTTTTTAATATCGCTACTTTCCTATTAAGCAGGAATAATAGAAAAATATATATACGTGAAATACAATCTAAACGCTGGAGAGCGACCACGACTGGGAATTCGCACCTGGGGTTGATGGTTTGGAGGCTGGATGGCACGTGCTGAAGCTGAAGTGCAAAAACAGTAGGAGGCGCTGGTGCCTAGATGTGGCTGCAGGGGGGATCTATCGAGCGTTCATGTTGGATATGATGAAATGATCTACAGCCTATGAGAGACTGTTGTAAATTGATAATGACGCAGTATATATTTTGTATTTCCCAATCTTATCTCGGGATCCAACTGGAGAAAGTCAAGGAAAAGAAACGTCACTTGTCCTTTGATAGCCAGCCCTACTTCGCCATTAGCAACTATACCCAAAACTACAGCGCGGTCGTCGACGCTGGGGCACAACGCTCAAATTACCTTTTGCTTCAGCTTCTCCCAATACTCCTTGTCTCTTTCCCCCCTGTCGACATGCCCATCCTTTGAATTCGGCGTTGAGTAGATACTCCCCATCCGAAGTTGGAACTGTGATGGCGGTACTTTTGCAGCGTCCCAGGTATCGCTATTGCGGGGCTCGCTGGACGTTGAGCTACTCGAGGAGCGTCGTTGCTCTGCCGAAGTGGATAATAGAGCTGCAGGCGTGGCATTCCCATCTGAACTTGCTTTAGCGTCGTCTTCAGATTGCCAAAGTAGCTCATCCGGCCATCAATAATTAAGAAAGATTGTAGATACGAAAGGGGAAGCTCATCGTACCGACACCGTGAGAATTAGCCATGGAGCCTTTTGGTTTCAAAGTGTGAGAGTGACTTAGAGCGCGGTATCTTGGGGTAAGACAGCAACGAGACTAGTGTATGTATGTATCGAGGAGATAAAGGAAATAGTGTTTGCTTTTAGCAAAAAAAGGGAGATCAAGAACAATCCACGCGGCGAACAGACACTGGTTCTTGTCGATCTGCAGCCGAAAGGGAGTATTACAAACACCTGACGCTGTGTGAAGCTTAGCACTCCAGGCGTCCAACGACGACTGTGGCGCCACCCCCGCCACTTCAAAATCGAAGAGTGAACTGGCCGCAGGCGTCTCAATCAGTCCGGTGGTGTCACATTTGGCTTGCTGGTCAAGGCCGTCTTGTGCCGAAGGAAAGCTAATTTCGACGAACGCAATGGACCGCTCCGTCAGGTGTTTCGCGGAACAGCTGCATGCAAAGTGAGGGGGGGTCTGCCCAGTTCCTCTTCATTGGTCGGATGAGTGGGTGGACCTCACTCGTCTCCAAGCTGCCGGAGTACTTCCACGGGAAAACGCATAGTGAGCGGTGGAAGACGGAGGATACGCGTCACGGACGAAAGTGGTGATTGGTGTAGGGGGTGAAGGCCATGGATATGTGAGTGCCGAGTGCTAGGCGTGATAACAAGAAATCGCTAGCTTCAAGGGTCCACCGCATTGAGAAGGTTGGTCTTTGGCCTTTGTGCCGAATCACGAATCTGGCTGGTTGTCTGGGTGAACGCATGTTGTCGACTTATTGTTATATACATTGAGAATAGCGTTGCGCTGTGACTGGTCCAGAAAGATAGTTTGACAATGGTATACCTCAAGCTTCATAAACGCCAAATATGTGTACTCGTGCATGCTCTCAAACTCTCGGACGCCGATCCATGATCGGTCTTCAATGCGGCCTTGAGGCGCAGTGCTTGCATGCAGACGCTTGGCCCGTAGCGCTCCAAGTAAGGTTTGAATGACAAGCGCCGACACTGCAACTATGCGCAATGTGCCGTCGTGCGTTTCAGCTCTAAAGCTTCGCTGATGTGAGCTGTACCCGAAAAGGCGGGGTGCAGACGTCTTGGAAGATTTGCAACTGGGGACTGCAGGCTGAAGAGTGTAATGAGGTGTGTTTTGTATATATAATATACCGAAGCTAAGATTTGAAGAAAAGGAGATGCCTGACTTTGAGCGCCGGCAGATTGTGCGTCGCCCTCCACTTCTCTCCATGTAACAAAGGAAACCTCCATCGCAACCTGGTCGACAGTAGTGTTGCGCGTCTTTTGTACCAATCAGATCTGAGTATGGAACGCCGAGTATGCAATAACAAAGTGCCCGGGTAATCCACCCAAGTAAAAACCCATGTCAATCTCAAATGAAGTCGAGAGAATCGAAAGACCACAGCGTGGCCAACAGTTAGACAAGCAAGAAAAGTCCAAAGTGGATTTATCCACATAAAACGCCGCGAAAATGCACATAGTCTCCCTAACCCACCTAACCCTCGGTCGTGAATCATATGTCTTCGTCGTCGAGATCAATCGCATCGGGATTCGCGGCAGCGTCCTCGGTGGGCTTGATGTTGCCAGCCAAGCCAGTGCTGGAAGCTACAAAGCCTACAGGCGCTCTAGCTTGGCGTTCGAGAGCAGCCATTGCATCTTCACCAGCCTCCGATACATCGTCTTCTGGGTGCGTGCCGTTGCCATTTTGCTGGCCGCGTGCGACCGCTTGGGAGGCGATGAAATTGACATCGGTGCTGTATAGTGTTAGCGTTGGTGCTTTGCGGTGCATATTGATAGAGTGTACGTACTTGTATTGAGCCTGCACACTTCTCTTGATCCGAAGCATCTCCTTGTAGGTGTCTTCATTTCCATGCTGGACTTCAAAAGACTCCCACTTCTTCCAGAATTCGGGCCTTGTCCTCGGATCACAAAACTGGCTCGCGTGGCCATAGATTGCTCGTGCTCGGTCAATTTCTCCCAGTCGTCGCTCCATCTCAGCAAACTTGAGACACATCTCTTTGGCTTCACCATCAGGTAATGCAGCGATTGCTCGCTCGTAGATAGGCCGTGTGGAGGTGAGACCAAAGTTTGATGCGGACTTGGTGATGTAGAAATTGAACATTTCTAGTCGGTCCTCATCGGCGACGGCACGGGTGGCGCGCTCGTATATCCGCATGGCGTGTCGTGCTAATCCCCGGTCTTCCTCCAGAGCGCCGTACATCAGGTATAGCACCTTGGCAAATTTGGGGGGGCAGTCTTCAACGGCTTGCTCGAAGAGGTCTCGTAAACGCTCCATGCCGATCTTTCGGTCGACGGCTTTAGTTAAGTAAAGATTCCATATCTCGAATGCAACGGGATAGCTGAAGAGGTCAAGGCCGCGCTCGTACACCTTGAAACAGTCTTCAAAGTATTTGTTCTCCTCGAGCAGATTGGCATAGTTGACAATTGTCTGTGGCGTTGCGATGCGAAGCTCAAATATTCTCTCATACACTTTCTTTGTCTCCTCCAAGGTGCTGACGCTCTCAACGAGATCGACGTAGAAACTCCACAGTTTCCAGCTCTTGTGAACGCGCTGTTGTGGTGATAGCGACTCATCAAAGTAGTCGACGTTTGATCGCTTTGGTGCTTGTGTTGCTTTAGCCATGATGTCGACAGCTCTGTCGAAATTCTCATTACGGAGCTCCATCTCAGCCCATTCGCACCACATCTCGGCCAGCTCGGCAACCGACTTGAAGGGGACCTTGACAGCCTTCTCCATGATAACACGGGCATTTGTAAGATTGTCACCAGCTTCATAGAATTTTGCGTAGTTGGTCCAGAGCTCGTGGAACTTGCCCACTGCTTTCTTGGGATTGATGGCGGCGATGGCATCTGTGTAGGTCTGCACCACCTCTTTCTTGTTGTCACCCCACAGGGCAACACGCTTCTCCCATTCGATAACGTTGTGGGGGTTCTGCCGCAACATGACATCGTTTAGCAAAAAGGGCCTTCTCTGCATTAGCGACTCAAAGCGGACCATCCGGATGTCAAGGTCAGCGTCTGCAGCTTCGTCCAAGCGGCCCTTTTCGGACCGAGCAGCAGCCTCGTTGAGCTTGATCCCAATCATGGCTTCCTCGGCTTCGACATATGTATCGAAGACGACGGAAAAATCACGAACTGTCATGACGGTAGTGACGCCCTCTTCGAAGACGTCGCGTGCTTTCTCATACTCGCCCTTGTGCATCCAGTATCGCGCCAGACCAACCCATAGTATTCCGCGCTGGTCGGGGAACTTGGCTATGCCGCTTTGTATGATCTTCTCCACGTCAATGCCGCTGTCGTCGCTAGTGTCAATGTCCTTTGCATGGTCGATCATGAGGTCGATCATCTCGGTCCAAAACTGGAAGGGACCCTTGGCTTCCTTGCTCTTGAAACGCGGGTTGTTGAGGATTTCCATGTATTTCTTGACGGCTTCGGTGTACTTGCGCATGTCCTTCAGCAGCTCGATGAAGTCCTCGGCATCCTCGGGGTGGATCTGCATGTAGCGCCGCCATATCTTGACGGCCGTTTCACCCGAGGCAGACGTGGCAAACGGGCGGTATAGAGCCCATATGCGGTTGTGCTGGGTGAGGGGCAGGGCGCGCAATGCTCGGTCAAAGGTGCGGCGGGTGGTGGTGACGAGGGGCTGCTGCATGAGGAAGTCGAGGTACATCTCCCAGATGCGCGGCATCTTGTTCAGCAGCACGAGGGCGCGCTCGAACAGGGCATTGACCTTGACATAGTGCGGCGCGTACTTTGCGGGATTCTTCTTGGTGAGGTGGCGGGTGCGCAGCTCGAGGTAGAGCTTCCAGAGCTTGTAGGAGCGCGGCAGGGTGGTGACGGCGCGCTCGAGCACGAAGGCCTGCTCCAGGATGCTGCCGCGGGACTTTTTGAAGCTGTAGTAGTCCAGCCAGGGCTTCACGCTGCCGGCATTGCGCTGAATGTCCTGCTCGTACGCGACGTCCTGGTCGGTGATGAGGAAAAGGTCGGGCGAGGGCTCCATTTTGCGCTTCGAGGGCCGCGAGAGGCTCGCGGTGACGGTCCTGAGCAGTTCGCCGGGCATGATGGCGCCAGAGCAGGCGTAGGACAGCCCGCGGTGGGCGACAACGCGATGGATTGGGGCGTGATGGCTGAGGGTGGTGTTGAGCAGCGTTAAAGTTCTGAGGGAAAGAAGCACGTCCGAGCGGTCAGGTCGGCCCAATCGCAGCGCGTAGCCGGGCGACCCACTTTGCACAGTTGGCAGACGCACCGCACGGCCCCTCGTCTCAGGTAGCTCCCCGGGCCAGCTGCGTCACGTTCCGCCGTCTTCACGAATCCGTGCTGCGTCCTCCTACTGGCTCTGATACGCCTGTCTGACCGTCTGCGGAGCATTGCCAGCGTCTACTTTTGGTTTCAGCCCCATCGACATCCTTTCGCGGTCCTTCTAAGCTGCCATCATGTCTGGCAGCGGGGTAGGTTGCGCCTCAGAGCTCTGCCGCACATGGCACTACTGACACCACCATCAGGCGAGAGAGGCCGTCTTTGCCACGCGGCAATCGCTGGGTTTGATGAAGAGCAAGCTCAAGGGCGCCCAGACCGGCCATGACTTGCTCAAGCGAAAGAGCGAAGCGCTGACAAAGTATGCCCATGCTCTCTTGCTGCTGTAGCCCTTGCTGACCCCCGATAGACGTTTCCGAGGTGCGAATCCCGCCGTATGCCTCGCTATCATGTGCCCGTGTAGCTGAAACAACATACAGAAATAACGCGCCGCATCGATGAGGCAAAGCGCAAGATGGGCAAGGTCATGCAGGTTGCTGCCTTCTCTCTCGCCGAAGTCACCTACGCCGTTGGCGGCGATATTGGCTACCAGATCCAGGAATCTGCTAAGCAAGCTCGCTTCCGCGTGCGTACAAAGCAGGAGAACGTCTCCGGTGTCTTCCTACCGGCCTTTGAGAGCTACACCGTAGAGAGCAACAATGACTTCGCCTTGACAGGCTTGGGCAAGGGTGGCCAGCAGGTCCAGAGATGTAGAGAAACATATGCAAGAGCCGTGGAAACACTGGTCGAACTGGCTAGTCTGCAGACTGCCTTTGTTATTTTGGATGAAGTTATCAAAGTCGTCAATCGCCGTGTAAACGCCATGTATGTGTCCTTCGCCTTCAAGACCTTGCCAAAGCTGACATCATCCAGTGAGCATGTCATCATCCCTCGCACAGAAAACACAATCCATTACATCAACTCAGAGCTAGACGAGCTCGACCGAGAAGAGTTCTATCGCCTGAAAAAGGTGTCTGGCAAGAAGCAAAGAGACGCTGCTGCCGAGGAAGCGGCAAGACAGGCGAAGAAGGCCGAAGAAAGTGAATCTGCAGGCACTCAGAGTGCGCCAAAGGATGAGAAAGAAAGCAAGGATCTCCTTGGTGACGAGGACAATGAAGACGTCATTTTCTGAGCGTCTCGATGACAATCAGAAGTGCTTGACCATGACTCGCTGCTTGGTCAGAAGTTTCGGGGGCGATATACTCTGCGCTCCTTATGTTTGGCAATCAGACGCTCCGAGTGCTCTCGCTTGAAGTCCTCAGCAGACTTGGAGGTGGCTGGAGTACCTCCCAGCCAGGCGTTGGGATACCCGCTAGGAGATACGACCAGGCTTTCTCTAGATATGGAGATGAGTACTGTGTGCCATAGTAAATGTGAAAATAGCAATCGGATAAAAGGCTGCATTGTCATGGCCTGCACCTGAACAGAACGAGGTATCATAAAACTCATAAATCCATGTACAATAACCTACTGCCGCTGGTATGTCACCTTCATTGGCTTGCCCTCTGCGCCAATCGGTGTATTCGCCGTCGCCTCTTTCGCCGTAATTGCAAATTGTTCGTTTTCAAATTCGGCAAAAGCCACCGACCTGACCGAGACCAGACGCACTTCCTTGAAGCCTTCGAAGCGCTCGAATATCGTAGTGAGATCGTCTTCGTCGACGTCTCGAGGGATATTCTGCAGGAAGAGCGTCTTGTTTGGTCGCACATACTCGTCGGGAACTGCAGCGGCACCGGTTTTGGCAGCGCGCGGCTTTTCGGCGGCGACTGTTGGGTTGGCTTGCGCTTTTGCGTCTTCTTCTGCTCGCTTGAAGTCTGGACTCGGTTAGTTTGTGGCTCGATGTATGTAGGCATGGTGAATGTGTACCCTTCAGCATCAATCGCTTTCGCTTGTGGTCATCGAACATGTCCGCAGCTTTTCGCTTAACCGTCTCGTCGCTGTGTGTCTTTGCCCTGGAAACCTTCATAACCTTTCCGTACATCTCGAACCCGTTCATATCCTCGACTGCTTCTAGCGCCGACTTCTCGCTATCAAAGACGATGAATGCCTGGCCCTTTCGCTTTAAGCTGCTCTTAGCAATGACGTCCAGGATTGGACCATAGTATTGGAAAACTCGAGTTAGGGCCTGTTTCATGGTATCGATTTTGACGCGCTCCTCAAGGTTGTTCACCTAGTGCAGTCAGCATCGCGCCACGGAGTGCAATGTGAGTGCGTGCTGCGCGCTCAGGTTCAACTCACGTAGATTCTACATCTCAAATTAGCATCAAGGGGACCTACCTTTTGGGCATGATCGCACTTACGTTTCAATGGGCACTGGGTATTTGCTAGGGTCGACTAGACCTCCGCCCGCTACTACGCCCTCCATTTTGTCTGCCATATTGGGCGACTGTCGTGTGTACTTTGGTTGGCGTTGAGCGTCGCGAAGGTTAATGTCGGAAGCTCTCGAGAGCTCGAATTCCGACCATCGCGCCAAGGCACGCTAAGTGGCGATCACACGTGACAGCAACTGTGGCTGCAAGACACAGTCAAGTCGTGTCTTTGGCAAGCCCAGAAGCATACATTAGTCATCTCGGTGGCAGCTTATACGTCTATACCAATGAGTGGTCAAAATGGTCAGCAGTTCTTCAGGCTCGGAGCTTGCATTGCCAGGCTAGGGTCAATGCCTGCTTACCCTGATCGACAGCTCTAGTTTCCGAATATTGATCAGCTAACTTTTCAAAAATTAACTGGTAAAACATTGTCACGCCCTCGTCCCCGTTCCCATTATTTCAGCCGTGGTTACCTTCCCAAAGTACTGAAGTCAGACGGTGCAATTGTATTCGCACGGAGACTGCCCTTCTGTATGCTCTTACCTGGTAGTTGCGGTACTCATTGAAGGACTTAGATACCTACCGGAGGATTTAACCCACTACATGAAGCCCATCTCAGCCATGTTCAAACAAATGGGTCTCGATGGGTCATCCCCTCCCCGAGGACTTAAATGGCGCTCTCATACACTCTTCATTGTCTTGACTGTCGGTATGGGAGCCTTCACGGACCTGTTTCTTTACGGACTCATCGTTCCTGTTCTTCCTTTCATGCTTCAAGACCGCATCGATATTCCGGATGGTCAAATACAAAACACGATATCGAACCTACTAGCATTCTACGCAGTGGCCTCTTGTGTAGTATCACCTATGGCGGGAATAGCTGCGGACAAGCTCTCTTCGTCTCGGCAGGTACCATTTGTCCTTGGTTTGGTTATGTTGATGTTATCTACGATCCTCCTTGCTCTCGGTCGTAGCGTGGCTGTTCTTGCACTGGCCAGGGTGCTCCAGGGTGCATCCGCAGGTGTGATTTGGACAATCGGGCTTGCTATTATCATTGAAACGGTACGAACACAGAATGTGGAGTGGCGTGTCTCAGGTGCTTTTACACGTTTTAGTGTCTCTTGAAATGCTACGTAATGACCAAAAGACATGCAAAGCACTAGAGCAGTATCTAAGACACCCACTCTTGTTTCTCTTCCTACTTCATTTATCCCTTACAGTACTTAGCTGACTTTACCATCATTGCTAGGTAGGTCAAGAGAATCTAGGAAAGACTATGGGAACGATTTTCAGCTTCATATCCGTCGCTGGACTATTCTCGCCCATCATCGGCGGGTTTGTCTACACCAAGTCAGGGTACGCAGGGGTATTTGGAGTGGGTATTGCGTTGGTCGGCGTGGACTTTGTTCTACGCCTCCTCATGGTAGAGAAGAAAGTTGCCGCAAAATATTCCAGCGCACACATATCAGAACCGCAATTTGACAGACCCGGGACGGATAGTGAAATCACGCCACTTCTTTCGAACAGCTCTACTACTCCTAGTCGCTACCGCCTATCTGAGCCCAAGAATCGCTTCACCCGCAATTTTCCCATATTCCTCCTTCTCGGTGACACTGGCCTCTTGACTGCTATTTGGATTGGCTTCATGCAGGCCATGCTTCTCGGCGCCTTCGATGCTACCATACCACTTGTAGCATCTGAACAGTTTGGCTTCAATAGCTTGAAGGCAGGGCTTCTCTTCCTACCGCTTGGCGGCGCAGACTTCCTGCTTGGCCCTGTATTTGGATGGGGTGTTGATCGTTACGGCACCAGACTCTTCTCCGTGCTCGGATTCACCTGGCTTGTTCCAACCCTTGTACTACTTCGCCTACCCACTGAGCCAAGCATCACTGGAAAATTGGATATAGCGCATCTGATTGCCCTTTTTGCGAGTATACTGGCACTCAATGGAGTCGGTTTGGCAATCATAAACTCTCCGGTAAGTACAGCCGCAGTAAACTTAGTCCCACATCAAGGGTATTGCGGGAGTGCGTCGAAGTTTTCCAAGCACCGCACAAGATCATAACGAACCCGCAAGGTACTCTCCAAGGGATTGATGCACACTCCGTCCCATGTTGATCATTCTAATGCTTTGCTAATCAGATCTTCGTGTTCAGTCAATTGTCGAAGCGGGCAGCATCGTAGAGAAATATTGGAAGGCCAATGAAGGACTTTTTAATCAGGCGCCTTACGCTCAGCTATATGGCATTAACGGCATGGTTTGGAGTGCGGGCTTGACTGTTGGACCACTGTTAGCCGGTGGGTTGAGAGAGAGGATTGGATATGGTAATATGAATGCTTTGCTTGCATGCATCTGCATTGTGACAGCAGTATTGGCGGCACTGTTTATTGGTCGAAGCGACGAGGACCCAGGCGCTCACGACGAACATGATGATTGAATGACATCGTCAGAAACATCACTCACAAAACCAAAGCAATGCACACTTTCAAGCCGAAAAGGCTTCACATTTAGGCGTGCTATGAGAACTGCCTCTGCTTTTTATACATGTTCGTTGCGCAAGGTTGCGAGATCCGATGCGCTTATGTCAAAGTATATACAAGAATCACTGAAGGGTATATCTCCCCTTCACGCTGAATTTTCTTAAAAGCCTAGTGTCTGTCCAGCTTCTTTGGTGACGGCAGCCTTAACGTTTGCGGAACCCAAAGCTGTGTAAGAATAAGGAAAGCTGCTTGTAGTGAGCTTGCCGGCAGGCGCGGTGTTAGCACTCTCTCCACCGAAGATGGTGTCAACAACGACAGCATATCTGTAGTGATAGTAAAGTCAGTGTTAAGAAAAAATTTAGGCGGTGCTTGTTTATTGGTTTACTCACCCGTCAGTTGCGCTGGACTCGGTGTAAACCATCTTCTTTCCACAGTTCTCGAAGACGGTGCTCTGGACAAGCACCTGAGCTCCCATGCGTGAGTTGACACCAGTGTCCTGCGCGTTGTAGTAGTTGTTCAGAACATGTGCGGTTCCGAAACGAAGTAGTGGGCCACGGCTGGCGACTTTGTAGAAGTGGTTGTTTGCGTATGTCACGCGAAGATGGCCAGTGTCTTCCGCGGAGTTCTTGTCGGAGTGACCAACGAGCGTGCCCTTGGACTGTGGAGGTTTGTTAGCTGGTGATTTCTTTAATCTGGCTTCACAGGGATGATTCGTACATGGTTGTGTAGGTACGAGTGCGAGATTGTCACAAAGTCGGCAGCATGCGACAGATCTACCAACCCATCATAGGTGTCCTTGCCCACGGTCTCGTCTCCGGATAAATCGCAGTGGTCGACCCATACATTTGTGGACAACTGGATAGTAATACCGTCGCCGTATGCGGCAAGCACTTTGGCGATCTTCATGTTCCTGACGATCACATTCTTTTGGCCAAGGATGGTGAGTCCAATACCAGTGAGAGCTAAACGGTATCAGTGGATTACTGACTGCTGGAGGACAGTGGAATAATACGCACAACTTCCAGTCTTTCCAATAATTGTCTTGTCGGATCCAACTTGAACCTTGGCTGCACCGCTAATAGCCCCTTGCACGACGATAATTTGTGGTCCGGTGGCGTTGGCTACTGCAACGAGCTGAGAGAGTGAGGTGACCACAGTGGTAGGTCCACCTGCGCCTCCTTTGGTTCTAAATGAGACATGTAAACATTTTTTCTACAGTTGTTGCCTATCGGTAGGCTCACCCGCCATTCTGCGTCGCGTAGCCAATGTTGGCAGCATCTGTATACGTCGCCCGCTTGGCTAGTACCTTTGCTGCACCTTCTTTGTAGGAAGGAGTTGGCGATCCGGAGACGACAGACGCCGCAAGAAGAAACAGGGAGGTAGAGAGCTTCATTTTGGATTATGTTGTGATATTTGAGGTCTGGCACGGTCCGAATTGCAAAAGAGCAGGCCGTTGGAACATTTTGTACACCCAGTCGGCTTTTGATTAAAGATAAGGCTACACTTGCAAGCATCTGGAGATTTTGCGTGCTCCATTGACGAGGTTAGTGTGCGCCAGCTTCATATAGATGAGGGACTCTCTTAGGTGGAAATCCGATGTGATTGCCACCGCAGGCACACCTATGTTCGGATGAAACGCCTTGTGGGTGCCCCTCGTGACTGCCATGTGGCTCACAAGTCACTTGTTTCAGCATTGGAGATGAGGCAGGAAACCTTGGCATTCGGAATCACTACAGTGATTATCCGGATAAACCTCTCGTTGGAGGAAGATCATGAACGTGGTTACCCCGGGATCTCGCTAGCGCGGCATTCGTAGGCCAAACCTGGGGAACGTTATTAAGCCCGAGGGGAATAAATGCGGGGACTAGACCCAGCATTGAGTTTGGCTTGTTGAAGGCAACTGAATTGAGTGAAGAAGACGTGTAAATGCGTCAAACTTGGAAAGGAAGGTCAGCATGAATCACATGACATTAGCAATAATGGCCATCCAATACCGGGTCCGGAAGAAATTCGATCATGATGAAGGAAAAAAACGGAGGAAAGAAAAAGCATTGCTTCTCCGAGATTGGATTCAGACAGTCCTACCAGTGTCGTCGAGGTCTATGTTCGAAGTGCGTCTCTGCAAGGACGATTGAGCAAGGCCTGGAGCTCTTAGGGTAGGAGTAGAAAACGTTGGTTGATTTTGGCTAATTGTTTGTAATGTGATAGGAAAAAAGGTCATGAAGATTTTTGGTGTTCCTTTTCGCGGTGAAAATGGGATGGCGTCTAGTATCAACGGATGCCCCAGAGATGATCGCTACATCGGGAGAGCTTGAATGAGTAAGCCAAATTGACAGGAATTGAACTAAATTAACAGGTACTCACGTTCTGAAATTACTTATGTATTCGTCCTTGTTTTCTTTTGTTCGTCCTTTCTTTCGTCATTCACTGGAACAGAGATCTCTCTTACCTTTAAGTAAATCTTCATCAGATCATAGAACTATATGATCGTCTTCTCGTAATATCTGAGGCTATCTCCTATTTATTAGAAGCAAATCATGAAGAGGTGGCCGATCGCCAGCAAACGGCCTGCTCGCTGGATCAGAATGAGATCAAAGCCACCAAACAAGGAAACGGAGTTCCAGAAACGGGAATCTTCGTTTGGATCTCAAAAACGACAAAGCGCCGTAAATATTTTCATTGGTGTTTCTCTTTGTCCGCAAAGTCCAGCCAGATATAAAAGAATGAAGGCTTACCAATGGGGGCCTGCAACTGGCCATACTCGTGGTATTGAGAATCCAGGAAAGAACTACCCCAATCAGGTTCACTACCAGTAAATATGGTATGCGAATCAAGAACGGGCCATGGTCTACAATCAGAACACTCCGATGAGTGGGTGGCCTGAAGCGCGCATATTAGCCCCGATGTTTGGAGCGCCTTGTGCGGGGATCTTACGAGGCGATCCGCTTCTAAGCAGGTACCCACGGTGGAGAAAAAACGCCAAACTAGCAACAAACGGCGACCACATATGTCAAGCACGCATGAAGGCGACCACACTGCAGCATTCAAATGTTATCCCATCTCAGAACACGATGCTGGGTATTTCCGACACAGAGGCACGCCTAATGGTTCCGCATTCGGACCGTCTGGTTTGGAAGGCTTATTTTGACCTCTTCAGAGAAAGAAACTTTTCTTAGCATATCCTACCTCACAAGGCTAATTAGGACCCCGAGATCAAAAGTAAGGCGTTTCCCGGAGTTCGTTGATCCGCCATTGTGCATGCAGGATTCATCCGTGCAGCTCAGGTCCCGCGTAAAGTTGAAGGATCTCAAGCCGCCGAGTGGCTGGAACGATAAAATATATGAGTTTGGGGGCCGAACTAACGAAAATTAAACATGGGATTTAATTGTTTGACTTCGTTGAGGTATAGAGATTAGGCCTAACCGGTCTTTCATCGGTGTCGACGATGCTCTGGGAACTCCTAGAGACATCAGATGTTCGTCGACCGAGAGAGCTTGCCTACAAATGGCCGCGCGCGGAAAGCTTCATACTAAAAGGTGCAACAATCGTTGCGCTATTTCTGAAATCCTAGTGGTAAGTTGTGTAAAGTGCAGGAGCTCCATAACAATGTGAGATAGAACCGGTGCGTTTGTGCTGTACAAGCGCACGTGATAGGCCTCCGAACAGCTGTCAGCAGTAATCACAGGCAACATATTTTTTATTGCAAGACTCCTTAAAATTCTGTTGCTAACCTATCTCGCAAAAAATGCCATGCTGTAGGATTCGAAGCTGGCTCCGTACCTTCTGTTTACGGCCAAGGGACCTAGTGGTAGCTGCATCAAAAGATATCTGTCGAAGTAAGCTTTACGAGCATACCGATGGATTCCTCAGAACAAGGCCTCCCAGACCGATAGACGAGCTCGTGATAGAAAGCTATAAAGATGGACATTGTGTTGGCTCCAACCCATTGATGACAGCACCAGTACTTTCAATCAATAGACCAAGCTCATCCCAGCAAGACCGACCTAGTCTGAAGTTTCAAGATGCCTTCCGCAAAGTTCATCACTTCCCTCCTCCTCTCACTCGCCTCTTTCCAGGCTGTCTCTGCGGGCCCAATTGTCGCGGCTCGTGAAGTCTACCCCGAAGTTGTTCCAGGAGAAGGACTCCCGTCTCTCGAGTCTCTCGGTCTCACCTCGGCGCAGCTCTATGAAATGCCTCGACCAGAGCCCAGTATGTTATCCACTTTGTTCTTCCGAACAACACCTTCATTTGAATTCAATGACCCCAAGACGAAATAATCCTAACAGCTTTTTTTCCAGCTGGGGACGATGAGATGAGCGTTATGTTCGAGCCACGATGTGGCCCTGCTGAGGCTGCATACACGAACGTCAACGGTGTGATCGCATGCTATCATTACCTGAGGAATCTCGGCACCACCCGCTGTGGAGTCCCTGGAAATGGTGTTGTCGAGTTTTGCTACTCCGGAGATTCGCATGCCATTGGACAGTCATTGACTGGCCGAGAAGAGAGCAGCTACTGGTACGTAGATTCCTAGTCTTTTTGTGAGCATTCTCGGGAGCTGTGAAGAGGCTAACTTGTGAGTAGCGTCGATGTGGCGGCTGGCCTGCTGTGGGTTATCAACAGCTGCACTCGCCCCGATCAAAGCGTTGCAGGTTTCGCGGCTCCGAATGGTAATGGGAACTTCTTTGTCGGTGGAACCAACCGAAGATGGTAAATAAAATGAGTATATATTTGACGAGGAAGCGGCCGCCTTGCCATTTTGCTACGGCGGATCTTCTCGCTCCCTTTTCCCCGCAAACGTTTGGTACGTGGCATGCGAATTGAGGTCGCTGATTGCCCTCTTCGAAAGGTTGGAGAAAATTGCGCCATACAAGTACCAAATAATGAAAAAGTCTTTGAATTGAGATTCTGAATGATACTTCTAATCCATCTGTACCAACAAACGAAGGTTCGCGTGCTTTGGACATGTAGATACTTTAGCACTGATACGTAAAAACATTCTCCGATCGGCATACAAGGTAACGAGACGAAGTCTTCACACTCAAGGATTTGCCAAAAGTCGTTTCAGCTGCTTGGGATTTCATTCAGTCTACTTGAAGGCATCCATGATCTGTTGCAAATTATAACAGCGGATGTCAAGATAGCAATACTCAACATGGGTACTAGTACGAATCAAACCAGTATTTATCGTGTGGTCACCTGCGTCATGCTGACAGGGTTGTATTTATATGCAGATAGTTGAAAAACACGGCAGAGAGCCAAATGCTATTCTTGTACGGAATATAAAAAGTGGCTTGATGGCTTCATCATGTACAGTCCAATCAGTCGCACTATTCCTCGCTTAACCTAATCGTGTTCGAGATTTGGCCCCCAGTGGCTGGACGATCGCCCTTCTTGGTACACCATGATTCGCTAAATCTCCGATGAATACGGAATCAGCTTGGGCTCGGCACGTTCTTGCAATGTCCAACGTGCGACGAGGCTTGCCTTCAGCGAAATGCTTGAAATTTCAGAGCAAGTTCTACAATCTGCCCTTTTCATTCCATTTCTCGTACACATCGTGTATCTCCAAGGACGCCCCGGGACGTTTATTGAAAAACACAGCTGAGAATTGTTGTTTGGTGTGATCCATCTGTTTTCGTGGAATCCTATTCATGCTAACATGGTATCAGAAAACTTACAAGCCCCAAACAAACGCACTTTTCAACTATCAAGTAACTACCTACCTGCATTTCAAAGCATCTCCAACAATGACAGGCTCTACAGCCACTTCTCGAACAACATCGTTGCTGCTTGTCCTAATCCTACTTACCAACCTCGCAATAGTAGGCATCCTGGGTACATTGCTACACTTCATTCGACATACGATTCACCAAGAATACTTTCCATCCTGGGACGACAGGCGCGGTAAATGGGCCATCAGGGTCACTGGAGATTACAGCGAATCGTAGAGTGTGTGCATGGTCAAGTCCATTGTGGCGATTTATAATCTGACTTGAAGATTCCATTTTCAGCAAGACCCGATAAGATGTATTCAAACTAGTACGCTGGCAGATACTTTGACCAAATCGGTGTCTGGCTGCTGGCAGGTGGTAGATAATGATTTGTGGCGTGTATCGAAGAAATCATGCGCCTCGGTGTCTCATGAACGATGCAAAGTTGGAACATTTGGGTGATTGTAGCCTTTCCAAGGCGCAGCATATTAGATTGTTATGTAAAGCCATTACACGGCATGGTCTCATTAAAATTATAGTCAATCGTATAGTATCGTAATGCAGCATAAACTTTTTCGTCATCACCGTCGATCAAACACGACAGTCATTGCACGACTCCACGGCCCTGATATTCGATGCTCTTCATATCTCCTTGGTGGGATAAAATCGCTCTCGCTTCCTTCGAAACTTGACTTCGTCTCAAGTTCTGTATTCGTCCCACTCCTGGTCATTGTCGTCGGCGCTGACCTTAATACAGACGAGGTCTTCCTGGTCATCCCACGTGGCACATTCTGTGCGTGGCCCGCCTCAAGGTCAGTCGCATGGTATTCGAACTCCTTCTCGAGATATGCGGGAGCAGGAGTTGCAGGCGACTTGATCTCACTCGCATTTGAGTTCTTCCAGTCCCACCCAGGGTTCAAATTCATCTGAGTAAAATTGAGAGTAGAGATGAGTTTGGGCTTCTTTGAAGCTTTCCTGGAAGGTTCCCGCCAGCTGAACTTGCCGAATCCTGTGGAGGTCTTATCGGAGGACTTGCGAGACCGATTGGAGTACCAGCTGAGGGCTGAGCGGAAACCGGGTATGACCTTGTCGATGAGTGGGCGAAGGGGCAGTAGGTTACCACAAATACAAGCTGAGAGGATCTCGATAAGAGACCATTTGATCACATCGACGTTGTCCCATGTTGAGTCGAAGGTATTGGAGTACTTCAACACAAAGCGGAGGCGGATGATACTAGTAATTGAGGCGCTTGGGATGCTGTTAGTCACGTTTGATGAGGGTGATCAAAGGAAACCTACAAGGATCCGACGCTGAGAAGGAAGACAAGACTAGCCTTCTTCTTGACGCTCATTTGCAGCTTCCAAAGTTCGCGAATCGGTAGGAACAAGATAATGAAGTCCTCTACTATGCTCAAGCCTGCGCCAGTGAAGCCGATGGCAGCTGCGATGGGGATGCATTTCCCATCAATCGTCTTGTCCCAGATGGACTTGATTGGCGTACACTGGAAGACAACGAGTAGGAAGAATACCAGGCCATGAACGAACATGAAGGTGATCATTGCGCGTACACTCCATTGAAACCAACGAATAAAGCTCGGGAATAGACGAGCGTACAAAGCCAGGATGGCCACTTTTGAAAATATCTGAACCAAGATATAAAGCATTTGGCAGGCGTAGAAGAGTTTGAGAAGATCGGGTCCGTTCTGAACAGGCACGTTCCAGTAGTGCAGTCCGAAGCCCATCAGGGACATTTGCAGGATGATGATGGAGACTGCGATCAATAGCACCTAGGACACCACAAAGTTAGTAAAGTCATTCATTGTAGGCGTAGGACTAACATACTGCAGCGATAATCGCGAAGGCATCATCAGACCATAACCGCCCTGCCTTCAGCCATCTCGAATAGAGGCGCAAGAGCAGAAAGGGAATCGACAGCACGATTGTTGTAATGGCGATGGTCTTAAGTTCACTAACACGAGATGGTGGTGGGTATGCTTCGCAAAGCCCTGCGGCGAATGATGCAACCTCTGTACCAGATTAGGAGGCGGCCTTGTTGGTAATCTATGGAGGACGGAACACTCACGAACTTGAGCGGTGTAGTTGCATGCCTTGACCACGCAAATATTTAGATTCGATTGGAGGGTGACATTTGTGCAAGCACATGCCGACAGCTCTTTAGCATTGGTTAATGGGCAGCTCCCACTGACGAAGACTTCTTCCATAACGCATGGCACCTGGTAGGAAAACGCAAGTCAGTGTGTGTTCTTTGGATATATGCTCTCAAATTTCGAAGTAGTTTGAATGGGACGACTCACTGCACACTCGGGGATCATGCCCAGCATGGCGACCACTGATGTATTCTGTGATATTTGGATGTGTGCCATTGTTGTTGTGACCAGGCCGGTGGCCAATAGCAGGCGAAGAAGTGCCGACATCATGATGGCCAGCGAACTGTAGTTCACCAGAACGTGGGTATATAATGCAGAGATTATGGACCGGGGTTGCCCATGGGCGCGGATGCCGTGGTGGGTTTCTTTATATGCAAATACCCTGCATCGGAGTGCACATCAATGTCAGTGCACAAAGCTTCGAACCTTATATCGACGAAGGCACACTTTTCACTGCCAGGCACCGATTATATCCGGATCGAGGCCTAGAATGTGCTCATAGCACACGCAGAGAATACCATCCGCCACGGACCGCCGAACTCAATTTGTGACAGCCCCGCCAGTTAGGAGGCCAAGGAAGATTAGAGCATTTGCAAAGGACAGTAGTCTACATTCTAGACTAAACCCAGAACATCAACTGCCCAAGGCTGATGGCAAAGGCCGGCATCTCTTGGGCACGCCGAGACCACTGCATAGCCCTAACAAACTATTTGCCGTTCAACAACGACTTCCAGACATCGGAGTAGATATTTTCGCTTGACGAGCTTCATGGCATGATCTTCCAGCCAATTGCAAGCAAAAGTGTTGAGGGGGAGATCTGACTAGACCACGGCCAAGCCTATTGTTTGCGATTTGCGCAGTATCCGCGGAGGTTCCTGCGTTGCTAGAGACTAGTTCCCGATAGCTGCCAAGGTGAGGAGGAACGGAGCTCCTGAAGCAGTGGCCGAAGTTTGTGTGGAAGGGATGGACGAACGGTAAGTGTCGTTGGAAGGGACGGGACAAGACCAAAAAAAAAAGTTGTGAAACTTTGGAAAAGGAAGGGCACCGTTGATAGAGCTAATGCAAGAAATGGTTAACTACCGGTTAATCTCTTTCACAAGCCGAACTTTGAAAGTTGATTCGGAGGCGCCAAATACAGAGCTAATTGGCTAGACTTTGCTGGTGTTTGGGAAACCTTGGTTAAGCGTTCAGGTTAAGCAATCACGTTTGAGTACGCTAGCGACCACGTGTGTAAAATTAGCGAACGCCAGCCGCTTTGACAACATGAAACACAGTGCTTTGCAGCCTAGAGCATACCAGTGTGCCGCTCGGAATGCGATTGCGTGACATTGGAGGCCCTGGCAGGGTCGTTGTTGTTGTTGCATCACGGAGTGAGTTCCGAGTGCGAGCATCGTCGCTTTTCACACATGCATTCCACGTGGCTGCAGATACCAGCCATGATAAGGGAAGATCTCCAGAGAAGGTTTGAGAAGATGGCTTGATTAGTTTGGTACTGACCACATGATCTATGCTTATGCGAGTAACCTCTTTCCACAGGTCTAGTAGAGGAAGCTCTCTGGGGCAATTGTTCCCCTTTCCCAGATTTCGAGAAATCGTATGAGGGAGAAAAGAGAGCTAGGCAAAGCTGATCATGCCATACAATTCTATACAAATGTAATATAACTTAAGAGGATGATGTCGAGTGCTGTTGTGAACGGCTATGTCATTCAGCTTCAAGTCCGGATGGAGCATGGTGCAAACCTGCAGTCCTTGGCATAGCTCGTGGTGGAGGTGTTAGCCTCACGGCGGTACCCAGATGATTAATGACTCGGAGCGTTCTCCGGAGAATATAAATGGACAGAACCGCTCAGTCGGATCTGGCCGTCAAAGTCTCTGGTGCGATTTGCAGCTAGGTGTTGACAACCACGGACAATTTGTGGCCGAGCAGTTGTGCGATAACGGGACATCATAGACGCGCGTCGCACCTCTGCATGAATGGAGTGAATCACACAGAAGTAATGATAAGCTGAGTCTCGAATTGGCATGAATAGAATGTGGAGACGTGAGAGATGGATGGAGATGCACTCTCCAGAGATGCTTCTCCATACTACTCCACAGTAGCACATCCCCTACGCTTCTGATTAGCCTCGGAAATGTGCCCCGAGAGGAAAGATGCTAAACATGAGATGTCGAAGGGCAGGAGGCGGGGTTACCGTTACTCGACGCTAAAACAAAATCAAGGGCACTTCAGTTAGCGCAATGGCTGGGCAAGGTAGTGGGATTTACTTATGCATGTGCAGCTGTCGCTCCACTGTCCCTTGCACAACTAGCAAAGAGCCCCGAGTCAGGGTCATGCACGAATTCCGATACCCGTATACGATCTCCCGGTGAGCTGATGATCTTCTCCAGGGAACAGTAACTAGGTTTAGCATATCCATTTTCTTAGCAGTTCTTGCCATCAGACAAGATACTAGAGTTCCTCAACAGGTGCAACATGCTCTATCTTGGCACTAGGGAACATGCGAAAACGCTTCGAATCAGCGCCACATTGAGGATCCTCTCGCGCCAGAACTGTGACGACTGGTAAGTGACATCGCGCTATGTGTCTGTGGATGCCGGAATTATATTCAGGTTTCCGTGATCGACGGGCTGTGTCAAGGGGACAACCTCGGGATCGTCCGTAACTGTACCAGTGTTAAAACAGCAGAACTGCGCTCTCGGCTAATGCTTCCAGCTCCGGCAATTGGCGTTGTAATGCTGCTGTTCCTGACACTCGAGCGCGACTGATGGTACTGCCCCTCATAGCTCACCGGAGAACGCAACCTCCGTGGATCCGAGCAATGCAAGCCTAAGAGCCAAGACGTGGGAAGGCGGTCTGATGCAAACTTGGAGATGCTTACATGGCAATGGTCAGGCTTACTGAGGGGTACTAGGATAGTCAGAGCTGGTTTGAATCTACATAGCGATCGATCTCGGTCGAAAGCTGGCGTCAGTGCAGTTGTTTGCTTGTGGAGACCTGGGGATCCACGACCGGGTAAATGGTGTGGCAATCGTGAACAAGGCCAGCTGAGGCCCCGATCAGTACCTTTATTGAAAATGCTGTGGCACTCACTAATGCTACTTCACTATGCTTGTGTGGAGATGATCCAGCTGATTATATTTACATGTGGTATATTCTATCTGTCTCTACCCAGTCTTTCTTCATAGTCATCTATCAGTTCGTAAGCAGGACGGAACCTTGGCTTTTGTGTACCGTTGGCCGTCCCGTTTGTGCCGTCAGGTTGTGATGCTTGTGGCGTTGAAGACCCACGAGCAAGGGCGGGATTGGGCTGGGTATCAGTGGTTCCGCCAAGTGAAGTGTATCCCAAATCATAAAGCGTGCAGTAGGGGATGTTCAGGTATCGGATAAACTTGGTCTTGTCAGCCGACTGTCTGCACGGGCCGGAGGGGGTATTTACCGTCCAAATATCCACATAATGCCAATCGATGACGGGATGGACACGCACAAACTTGGGCCAACCAGAGTCTGTGGGGTCGAAATGCTTCAGGTGCTCACCATGCGGATCCGTCCTCCGCGTCCCTACCAGGATGGCTTTGACGGATGGTGTGTCGCGGAGGTAGTCGGCAAAGGCAGCTTTCATGGGTTTTGCATATTCCAGCAGAGCCAACGAGTATGTCTTAATACTAGTTGCCACAAATGCTTCGACCTCGGGGAAGGGGTGGGCATCCTGGATGTAGACACACTGCACAGCGGTTTCGATGCTGGATGATGGGTCCGATGTGTGAGTCAAGCCTCGGGTGTGCAGTGCGCATAGGTACAATATTAACAAGACAAGGCAGTCTTTTCCTCCATTGTATGCTAGCGAGAGTTCTGGCAGACTGGAGCCGCCGTCAGCCGATGCACAGGTTGCCCGTGACTGGTACCCACCTGTACTGCTCCAATGCCTTGTCTATGATGGCCAAGGAAATCCGTGTCTGCTTTTGCAAGCTCTTGACGCGGTCTGATGCGTCCTGCGCGTCCAGAAACGAAGCTATGCGGCCATGTATCCTGGCGCACAGTTGGGGGAAAGGCAGCGGGGTATCGGTAACGAGGGGATCTGAAAATCCAGAGGATGCCTTCATTGCAAGAGCTGCGCTAGCCTCGGCATCAGAAGCACCAGTGTGCGGTTACGGGGGAGCTGTGGTCGACTACGGGTCGTATGGGGAATTGTTTCATGGCATGGCGCATGTGTCTCTTTGCAGCAGAAGCCGGGCGGGTGAGGTAGTGGGCCTATCGATATCGGGACCTCGGTAGAGCTCAAGGCGGCAAAGCGCGACTCACCAGGGCTGGCCACTCAAGCAGCACGCAGTAAGCGTCACCAGCAGCAAGGCAAACATGTCACCACGACAACCTCGTCGGACATGTCGTGCAAGTCGCAACCTCGTCTCGAGCAGCCAGCAGCGTGCTCCAGACACGTTGCTTACAGAGGCCAGCCGTACATGACAATCCCGTGAGCCACTACTGGGTCATCGGGGCCCCAGACCCTGATACACTAAGTATGGCGCGATTTCGGCGCGCCTTGTTTGGTCGGCTTCGCTCTCTCAAAGGAAAAAATTATTGCGTTGCCGCTGCCGATGATGTGAGGTCTGTCGCCGACGACCCGAACTGCTACTACATCCAGTCCTCCCTGTGCTCTCTCCTCCACTGTCCTTAGACACCAAGTCTGCAGTCACAATGGGATCCATCTCGACTGCTGGAGAGGCCGGTATGTCCCCCACGAGCACACCCCCGCCCTGGCCCCCTCTCCCCCCAACCCCAGCTTCGCGAACACGGGCACCGCAATTGAAGCTGCATGACAAACAGACGAGTGCTAATTTGACGTGTTTTGCACAGTGGCCCGAATTGCCCATCTGGCCTCCGACGTGATTGTGTCGGTCGTGCCTTCCCTTGCGACCGATTCGGAATTCTCAGAGCCTCTTCGCAAGCTCCAAAAGGACAATGCGCCCAGCCTTGTCGCGAAGACGCAGCCAGAGGTACGCCCGGGTGCCCTCGCCCAGCATTGAGCATGTGGTACTAACAACTCCCTCCAGGTGCTTGCAGTCCGCCAGAATGCGGATCCGCTCCTCTCAGTCTTCCAGCCCATTCGCGCGGGTAAATTGACCACTGTCACCACCACCTCCTCGATCCTCGTAAAGTCAATACCGCACCTCTACAAGCTCGCTCAATACCCGGTCGTCCTGCACGTCTCGGTCCAGCCCGCGGGCTACCCTGATTTCTCCGACATCACCTCCATCAGGCAGTCTGGATTCACCTTCATCCAGTCCGAGACTCTGCAGGAGGCGCAGGATCTTGCCTTGACTGCACATGCGCTGGCTGTCAAGTCTGGCAAGGGTGTCATTCACTTCTTTGACTCGGGAGCATACGCCTTCAAGAAGGCAATTCCGCTGGAAGATGTGGAATTGGCTCGCGCTGTCATCGATTTGGACGCTGTGGCCACTTTCCAGCATACCAGGTCCGAGGAAACAACTCTCTACGCAGACGACGGCCGAAATGCCACCTTGTCATTCGCTCGCAGCCAAGCTGTAAACACCAACAACGCCCCGGCAGCGCTCGTGAGCTCTTCAGAGCCCGGCAGGTCCCTGCCTGCCTCGGGCCGGACCAGCCAGCGCGCTGACTCCTCTTCGGGCTCATCCCAGCGCGATACCAGCACAAGCGGGGCCTCGGTCTCATCTGCAACCACCGTGGAATCATTGGTTTCTAAGCCTGTCTCGTCTGAAGACATATATCGCTTTGCCACGCAGATTTGGGGAACCATCAAGGACACCACTGGTCGAGCCTACGATGCATTTGCCTATACTGGCACAGGCAGCGAGGAGGCCGCCATCTTCCTGTTCGGTGCTGACACTGGTGTCTTCGCCACTGAGCTCGATACTGTCGACGATGCGGAGACGTATGCTAACACCGCCATCATCACCGCAAGATTGTACCGACCATGGCTGGGCGCGTCACTTGCACCGTTATTACCCCGCTCGCTCAAACGCATTGCCGTCCTAGAGCAAGTTCGACGCAAGACCACCAAATGGGGCCCTGTGCTTCTGGACTTGTTGATGTCGCTGAAGTCGACAGGCGGCGCCTCTCCAATGGTTGTCGGCTATCAACTAGGCTACATCGACCAAAAGACCGTACAACAAGCCCTGCGTGGCGTCTACCAGAATCTGATGAGCAAGTCCCCAGTTCAAAATCTCCAGGTCGGCAACGTTGACGGGCCTGAGCTGCAACCTGCAAAACTCGAACAACCTGTGCTAGAGAACGCCTATATGAAGATCCTGAACCAAGTCTTTGGCGAGAAGCTCCATATTGCCAATCAGCTCAATTCACAACACGCTGGTATCTCCAACGTCATCGCTTCAAGTCCTGAGTATGGTTTTGGTTCGCTCGTTGCACGGAAGGAACACCGCAAACGATTCGTCAACGAAGTTACTGCTGCCTCAAAAGATACCACCTTCGCCACCAGCACGCCCCAGCCGTGGCTCTCAAAATGGGCACTTAGCGCAGAAGATGCTGATAAGGCCAATGAGCTCGCACCTGAAGTTATTGCTCGATTGAGCACCGATGGCTCTTCTGCAGCGAGCCAGTTGCTTGGCTCTAAGAAGCTTTTCTACAAGGAGTCTCCTTGGTTGATCGGCTCCGATGCTTGGGCATACGACCTCGGAAATTCAGGTGTGCACCATGTATTGGCATCTGGCGAAAACATCAACATGCTCATTGTTGACTCTACTCCGTACTCCGAGCGTGCAGCAGCTGACGCTGCCAGGCGGAAGAAGGACATTGGCCTATACGCCATGAACTTTGGAAACGCATACGTAGCATCCGTCGCAGTGTACAGCTCTTACACCCAGGTGTTGGAGGCTATGATCGAGGCCGACAAATTTGACGGCCCTTCGGTCGTCCTGGCATATCTGCCCTACGAGAAGGAGAATGATACACCTTTGACTGTTCTTCAGGAGACAAAGAAGGCTGTTGACCTTGGTTACTGGCCATTGTATCGTTGGGATCCCAAGGGTGATGAGAAGGGCGAGGCGAACTTCAAGCTTGATTCCGAGAGGATCAAGAAGGAGCTGGAAGAGTTCCTGTCCCGCGACAACTACCTATCTCAGGTGATGAAGAGGCACCCCGAGTTCTCTTCCAACATCTCTGGATCATACGGCACGGAAGTTAGGCAACTACAGAAACGGAAGGCCAAGGATGCATACAGCAAACTTCTTGATGGGTTGGCTGGTGACCCAATGACGGTTCTATTTGCGTCCGACAACGGCAACGCAGAGAACCTTGCGAAGCGTCTGGCTAACCGCGGCAAAGCCCGCGGTCTCAAGACAATGGTCATGGCTATGGATGATTTCCCGCTCGAAGATCTGCCCAATGAGCAGAATGTCATTCTTCTTACCAGTGTCGCTGGTCAAGGAGAGTTCCCACAAAACGGTCGAACCTTCTGGGAGACTGTCAAGGATTCCACTGATCTGGATCTCGCGACGGTAAACTTTGCTGTCTTTGGTCTCGGTGATAGCCATTATTGGCCACGCAAGGAGGACAAGATCTACTACAACAAGCCCGCAAAGGACCTCCATGCTCGCATCCTCACTCTCGGTGGTAAGCCACTGGCTGAGTGTGGTCTTGGAGACGATCAGGACCCAGACGCTTATCAAACGGCGTATGCCGAGTGGGAGCCAAAGCTTTGGCAAGCACTTGGTGTCGATAACGTCGAAGGTCTGCCTGAGGAGCCACCGCCACTCACAAATGAGGACATGAAGGCTGCTTCGAACTTCCTCCGAGGCACCATTGAGGATGGTTTAGCTGATACCTCGACTGGTGCCATATCGGCAAGCGACCAACAGCTCACCAAGTTCCATGGCACTTACATGCAAGACGACCGCGATCTTCGTGACGAGCGAAAGGCACAGGGTCTCGAGCCTGCGTACTCGTTCATGATCCGATGCCGACTTGCAGGGGGCATTTCAACCCCCAAGCAATGGTTGCAGATGGACGAGATCAGCACCAAGCTTGGCAACGAAACCATGAAGCTGACCACCCGACAAACTTTCCAATTCCACGGCGTGGTAAAGGGTAAGCTCAAACCAGCGATGCAGGCTATCAACCGGGCGTTGATGACAACCATTGCCGCTTGCGGTGACGTAAACCGAAACGTAATGTGCAGTTCTCTTCCAACCCAGTCTAAATACCACGCCGAGGTCCACGCAGTTTCGCAGAAGATCAGTGATCATCTCCTTCCATCCACCACTGCTTATCATGAGATCTGGCTCGAGGATGATGAGACAAAGGAAAAGAGAAAGATCGCCGGTGAGGCCGTCCAAGATCACGAGCCATTGTATGGTCCTCTCTATCTTCCCCGAAAGTTCAAGATTACCATCGCCATTCCGCCTCACAACGACACCGATGTGTACGCTCACGATATCGGCCTCATCGCTATTAAAGGCGCCGACGGTCATCTGGAGGGTTTCAACATTTTGGCTGGTGGTGGCATGGGAGTGACGCACAATAACAAGAAGACCTACCCACGAACTGGAAGCATGTTCGGCTATGTCCCAACGGATCAAGCGCACATCGTGTGTGAGAAGATCATGCTTGTCCAACGCGATAACGGTGACCGCAAGAACAGGAAGCATGCCCGTCTCAAGTACACTATTGACGACATGGGCATCGACGTCTTCCGCGGTATGGTCGAAGAGCTCTGGGGCCAGAAATTTGCGGATCCCAAGCCATTCAAGTTCCAGAGTAACATTGACACCTTCGGCTGGCAAAAGGATGAGAACGGCCTCAACCACTTCACATTCTTCATCGAGAACGGCCGTATCGAGGATACAGCTGACTTCCCGATGAAGTCTGGTCTCATTGAGGTTGCCAAAGTACACAAGGGCGAGTTCAGGTTGACTGGTAATCAACATCTGATCCTTTCCAATGTTGCAGACGAAGATCTTCCTGCCATGAAGGAATTGCTCAAGAAGTGGAAGCTTGACAACACCAACTTTTCTGGTATGAGGTTGTCAAGCTCTGCTTGCGTTGCATTCCCAACCTGTGGCCTTGCTATGGCTGAGTCAGAACGCTACCTGCCGGTTCTCATCTCCAAGCTCGAGTCGACAATTGAAGAAGCTGGCCTCCGACAGGAAAGCATTGTCATGCGTATGACTGGTTGTCCTAACGGCTGCGCACGCCCATGGCTTGCTGAAGTTGCATTTGTCGGCAAGGCCTTTGGCGCCTACAATATGTACCTTGGTGGTGGTTATCACGGTCAGAGGTTGAACAAACTGTACAGGAGTTCAATCAAGGAGGATGAGATTCTGGAAATCATGCAACCCATGATCAAGCATTACGCCAAGGAGAGGAATGAGGGCGAGCATTTTGGTGATTTCGTCATTAGGAAGGGGTATATCAATGAAACAACGCATGGAACCAACTTCCATGACAATGTAAGTTGCAACGTTCCCGCGACGAGGAGACTTCAAAGCTAACAACATGACAGACTGCGGAAGAGGAATCTGATGAAGAGTAAATGTTAATTATGGAGATGAGGCAATTTGTTTGTTTTGCTCATGGCATTGCATTGGATCGCCTTCTGGTGGCCTCTGATCATTTAGCGGCGTTAACTGGGGAATTGCAAGCGTTTCCAATTCTTTGTTTATAGTTTGTTCAAACTGATGCAGGAAACAAATAATTTCATATTTTCCTCTGCCCCATAACCATCACCTGATGATGTGACTTAATTGGCGTGCGGAACGGGTGGGCCTCACAATCAAGAGAACGGGCCATGAAGTGCATTAAGCTGCGCTAAATTTTCATTACGTCACCCCACCTTGTTCCGATCGTGAGGACTCACTTTCTGATTTGTGAGACCTTTGACAATGTAAGATCATACCACGAAAGACATGAAGCTTGCAGTACCATAACTTCACACAGAACGATCTATGTTCATACGAAACGCACCATTTGGTTTTACACATAAAACAAAGTACTTCAGACTGTACGTACTTTCTTCAACACCCACGCCTTGGCACTACATATCCATTGTCCACTCAACTACTTCAATAAAAATGTTACATGCCGCATCCCAGTCCGCGAAGAAGATTTTCGCACCCACAAGCAACTCCGATGATCCTGGTCATGCGACACAGTACACGAAAGGCGCTCTGGACCACCAAGACTTGCTGCCATCGCCAACCGACCAGTTCCACAAATGGTTCCAGGAAGCCCAGGAGCAGAAAGTCTATCAGCCGGAAACCGTCACGTTCTCGACTGCGTCACTGCCCGACGGAAAAGTGTCAGCGCGGATGGTGTACATGAAAGAGCTAGACGCACGAGGCTTCGTGATTTATTCAAACTGGGATACCTCGAGGAAGGACAAGGACGTACGTAGTAATCCATATGCAGCACTTACATTCTGGTGGCGCGAGCTTGAGAGACAAGTGCGCGTCGAGGGGCCTGTTGAACGCCTGACCTCAGAGGAAAGCCAGGTATACTACGACACGAGAATTAGAGGGAGTCGGATTGGCGCTTGGGCGAGCCAGCAGAGCAATGTGCTGAAGGGTAGGGAGGAGCTGGAGAAGAGAGTCGAAGATGTGGAGAAGAAGTTTGATGGCAAGGATCAGATTCCTGTCCCGGAATTTTGGGGTGGGTTGAGGGTTGTGCCTGAGGTTGTCGAGTTTTGGCAGGGCAGGCCGAGTAGGCTGCACGATCGATTTCAGTATACCAAGGTTGAGGGGGAGGAGGGGTGGAAGGTTCAGAGGCTGAGCCCTTAGGGCTTGCTACAATGATAATACTCAGCACGGTACTTGTAGTTCTCGGAGTAGCAACGTGCGGAACTCAACCCGGTAGGACTATTTCTAACGCAATGAGAGAAATGGACTTCTACCTCCAATACAGAGTCACTTGTATACTTTTCAGTCGGTTCAGAATGTGATACTAATTAAAACCATTGTATTCTGTATTGTCTAGCATACTTTGCAATTATCAAAGTTCAGGTCGGTCGTGCAATCAAAATGGGACGAAGGGACTACAAGGCAAGGACATGGTCAGTGCATTTCTTATTTACTCCACGCTCCTGGGCGTTGCTTAAACATGCGCACCATATCAATATCTCTTCTCTCCCTCCTTGGCGACATTCACCAAAGGTGCACAGGCTGTCAAAAGTCAGTATTTGCTCAGAACAAAACGTGCCCGAACTGCAGAGCGCAGCAAAGCCAGTGTTGATCGTAAGCAGACATGATCCACTGAGCAATGAAAGAATGAAATGGCAATGTTTATTCTATATTATGTACACGATTACATTAGACATTAGCCTAGCTGCTACCGGTTTTCGAATATTTTCTTGGTTTTTGCCCACACCTTCCCTCCTCTCGTTGGCTTCGACAGCAACACTGGTGGCAAAGCTTGCACCTCGCTACCAACGATAGAGTCCTCGCCAGAGGACGGGCGACTGCCCATCTCAAGGTCGCTCGTGAAGCTTGTGTGTTCGCTGTCCTTACTGAGCTTGTGGACATGTTCTGGGCGGTAACTCTGAATTACGCTGTTGCGTTGGGATTCGCAGCTTACGTGGAAAGTTGTTTGGACCGAAATGCTCCGGTCGGTAACAATGTTCAGGTAGTGGTCGCGACTCCCCGAGTAGATTCTCTTCCAAAATGGGAGTTTTTCCCAACTCGTTATGGTTGTTGACCCCTTGCTTTTGTTTGTATCGTTTGTTTTCTGTCTAGTAGACTGGTTTTGCTGCCGCTTCTTGGCGAAATGAACGTAAAAGGCTTTGAGCGCGGGTGCGTTTGCGCACATGGATCCAATGTGTAGTTCCAGAAGAGTCCTGTCAAGCAACGCAAAGTGGTCAGCATTTTTACGCTTTTGAAATGTGGGCAACTTCTTAGAAATGCCTGCCACGAGCAGCGACCGAGAGCGTTGTTGAAGATGTCAACGAAGCATAACGTCCACAACCAGCCGCATTGAGCATCTTATAAGACGTTTGATTATGGGTGACATACCATAAAAAGACATCGCCTGCAATCCATGTGACATCGTAAGTCTCGAAGAAGAGATGATAGCAGTTATAGGTCCGTATCGCACCAACAGCCACTACAAAGTAGCTGACAGCAAAGACACTATAAAGCGCAATTTTTTGACGGAATGGCATTTGAAGGTTCCAGCAAAGAAATGCTGGAAGGGACGCAGCGATGAAGTCCTACACAGGCAATTAGGAATTGAGGCGTGCATATAGGTCCTACTGATGGTCGTACCTGCACTGTGGAAACAATACCGTTTGCCACAATTTCAGCTCCTTCATTGGAACATTTATAGGTATAGCCACCTGCTCTGAACCTAATCTTGATATCTTGTTGGTCCCAGAACGCACTTATGGGAGTGCACATGAAGATGGGAATGAATACAAAGAGGACTATGGAAAACATACACATTAGTATGTAGTCATGCTGACGTTAAGATTGAGGGACTGCTTACTAGTATAAACTCCAATAGAACCAATGGTAATTCGTAATATCCATCGGAATGTTGGTGAGACGGCTCGCGAAGATAGTCGCCGATAGAAGAGGAGGACAGACATTTTGATAAGACCTGACGCGAGAGGGAATAAAGCATATATGGACATGACAAAATGGCGTTGTCTAGGAAAGTACTCAAATTCTATGTCCCACATGTGGCGATTGAATTGGTATTTCTCAGTGACTATGATGCGTCAGTTGTATGCTGTGGGCGGGCAGGCAAGCATGTTGCGCCGCGACAGAAACCATGAATGGAAGCATAGCGCATGCTATAAGTGACGATGTGGAATCGATGAAGTGGCTAGATACTCACTTAAAGGAAATATGACCGTCAAGGCCAGAACTGGAAACTATGGCAACTGTTAGGATCGTTAACGGTCGCGAGATATATCAAGAACTCATACCCAGGAAGCTAACATCAACCAATCGTCCCACCCCGCACTCCTCTGTACCCGTATTCGAACCCATAGGCGCGCAGAGAGCACCGCGAGGCTAAGAGGCCCGAAGAAACAAGCAACGAAAAGCACATGTTTTGGTTTCGTAGTAGGGTCGTTGTAGTTTGGTTTCGGCCATTTTGACCACTGCGTGATAGGGGGATTGATGCCACCGGGCATGATGTGGATGTGTAGATTCAGTGTCGCAATGGACTTGGAGAGCGGGTGCGCTTCACATTTAGATGTGATATGTTAACAAATGACTGGCACCGCTGGATCATACTTGAAGCGGCGCACTATATCTGCGCACCTCGCCAACCCCTACCTGTCGACGCCACAACTAAGCGTTTCAGGAATACGCATCGCACTGATACTTCAGTGGTTGAGCCGGCAAAGCTTGATGGTCTGTGGTTCCAAAGCTAAGTAAATGGTGGTTCATTGTTGCGATAGCAGGCCAACTTCAATGGCAACGTAAACATTATCCCACCGTCGGTTTAAGCGCAAAATATCCAAAAATCCAGTTGATACCTGACAAAAGTACATTGTACAGAACATATGCCACAGCCAAGTTGTGCGGATCACTAATGCAGGTGCCAAAAGTGATAAATTCCGGATAACGCTAGCGCCGATTTCGGCAAAGTTACTCCTCAACCTGCGTCTGGGGGCCTGTGGGTGTTTCGTTTGCCTGTGATGGCTGCCTCATGAATCGTCTGTGGCTGAAAGACAGCGATCACCCATTCGGTAGTTAGGTGCATGAAACGCATCGTTGCAAGTGTTTACCAAAGAGAGGAGAGAACGGTGGTTAGCGGCAAACTCTATTCCACTTGCGACGACAACGATTGCCGGCGAGAAAAGACCGCTCCCAGTTTCCACGTGGGGATAGGCATAAGTCGCATCACGCGTGACCCCGCCTTCACCCGGTGGCTTCAACTACCATGGGTCTTATTACCCCGGACTTCGCTTGGTTCGTTCAACCAAACACTCGCGCAGACGTCCCAACACGCGCGCAACCGTCATGGCGTACTCAATTCCAAAACCAGAGTGTCGCGGAAATTAATCGGTCGGTCTATCTTCGGGCTGTCGCGTCCAAAGGCGATCACGACAACCAAAGGGGTTTACATCGACTACAGCGCCCTCCTCAACCTTATTCTCGCGCTAATGTACCTGGAGTGAGCATCCAGAACTCGGAGTGTTCGTCGCATGATGTCAAAACAGGCCGACCGCCACATAGAAGGCCAAACAGGATCGGACCGAAGCAGGAGGCGGTGTCTTAGGAAGATTGCTACCACGTTGTGGGCAGTTCGTCGGCTGCACGGACTCCCGAATCTCAGACATATACTTCGTAAATCTGCGAAGTATGGCACTCTATTTAGTATTATCGATCATCTAAGCATCGTGAAATCTTCTACACCACACTGGCCACGGCACTAAGGAATCCAGTGTCCATTAGCCTGAAGATTGATACTATAGGTTTCCGCTCTGGGGACTTTTTTTTCAGCTTCCACCCGTCCTCTGACTGTGCCGCCAAGGCGCAGGTTGTCTACTCCAACAGAAAATGTATTCCTTGATGCCAGTCAGCAATAGATGCTGGACCATTGGGAACCTTGTAGTCCATATGCCAAATGGACATAACCATTAATCTACAGGATCTGACAAACATAAAACTTTATCTCTCATATATAAATTTGTTGGTAGCGATCGATACACCCTTGTTTACCCTGGTTCACCCTTGGGAGGGAGATAGCCTGCAGGTTCTGTGGGCCTACTTGCTTCTCTTCTGGCCCGTCTGCGATTAACTTCGCAAACCCCTTGCGACCTGCCTGCTTCTGGGATAAATTCCATGCCTACCTTTTCCATAAGTGGCTACAACTAAAAAATTCGGACGAAAGCCTGGTGACAGAACATGCATTGAAAGTTCTCAGAGAAAGGTTCATCGGTATAGGGGACATACAAGTACTTATATGATCGTCACACCCTGTCCTGTCCAAGTTCGGTGACTATGTGACTAGTAATACAGTATTCCTCGGAAGTCTTGTGAATGTAGTCCACCGCCAAGGAGGTGAAGAGGACAAGCCTTTCTTCAACGGCTCGCGTGTAGATATTCAATTCTCCTTCATCCTGCGGCACAGTTTGAGGGATCAATCATCTAATTTCGAACAATGTCGCGGACTGTGGAAAGCTAATGCAAGGCAACTTTGCTCCGGAACTTAAATTCGATTACCGACCGGCGCCACACCAAATCTTCACATTTTCCACGAATTCCCTCAACAAAATGCACTTGATACTCCGGGTCGGGCGTCTCCAGAGTATTTTCGGCACACCCCATGCTCATATCATCGTAGAAACGTGCATGGGGCCGCTCTGGCTGGGGTATGTCCGTGCACGATATGGAAGCTTGCGCTGATCCAACATACACATCGATTGCATGTATGAATTGCATGGCTGAGATCGATGCATCGTCAGTATTCTCGGTGAGCACGGCTCCGGTCGCTTGGTATTTGCCTCCTCATCTTGCCAATGCTACCAGCTGTGCAATGGCTGAATTTCGAAGTGCAAGCGGGGACCTCGGAAGATCTTTTGCTGGCGTGTTAGTGTGACAGGTTCGGGAGTTCTCGAAAAGAGCTTGCCATCGCAGCTTGCCACAAGAATCGAGACTGAACCTGGCACTTCGAAATGGCGTTTTGGGTGCAGACCACATCAACCGCTGGAATCTCTCAATTTGCCACACTTGTGCGATCGAGTCAGGGTGGCGTGGGTGTCCCTGGGGCAGCTGCCCCTGGGGCAAAAATGCTCTAGATAGTCAGAAAATGAAAGGAAATGACTGTTCCATGATGTTGGTTTCCAAATCGTATAGGTGGAAGTGCCAGAGCCGAGTCTACTGGCTATGATGCCCAAAATAGAGTTTTGTAGCCCAGAAAAAGAGCACCTGACGGAGACAAAGTGCTCCAGACTAGGTGGGTACTTTTCGATTCGTGGACACGCCAGATAACCTTTCGATAGGTACGTGCTAAGCGATCGGAACTTTGCCCGATTTGGTGCTGCGACAACTCGTACATTGGAATAAGTGGGAAAGAGAGACTGTGCACCCACCCAACACAACGCAAAATACCGCCTGTTTACAGCTAACTTAGAGCATTCTGCATCATACAAGGGTCCAAAATTTATATAAGTTTCTCAGTACCCAGCTGCTACGCCATAGTGTCCGTGCTTGCGCTTCCTACAGCCGTGTAGTATAAGTGTCTTATATTCCGGTTATCTTAGCGCACGAGAGTGCGACAACCTTGGTTTCTTGTTGACGAATATCACCGTCGATCCCTAAAAGCGCCGCGGTTATGCGTAAATCGTAGACAGACTTGTACAGAAACGAAAGACATTTCTGATAGTTGTATCTAATGAGCAGCGTTCGGAATGATCTGAAGTGGTTGAAACGAAAAAAATTCTTCTTTTACCCAGTAGATTCTCATGTTATGGAATGCGTTCCATTAGTCATATAGAGTCGAGATACTGTTCTACACCTAACACACACTTGTGGCCCATGTCTTGATGGAAGTGGTCTTTGACATACGATAGCAAATAATCATAAACTATGATGTTACAAGGAAGTTTCGTTTCGCGAAACTCAGGCTACTGAATGAAGATAAAATTCGAAATTTGCTAGCAATAGCAGCGATACGAACTTGCTATTACCCAAAGTTTACGTTGTGATCTGCTTCAAGTCGGTTTCCAGGTCGTACAAGTGTTCTCCCTCTGATCCTCTTCCTGCGTAGACAGAGGGCAAAATCAAGTATCATTGCTTGTTGTATCGAGGCTCATTGGATACGGAGGTCGGTATCTCATATATAGAAAATGAGAAGATGTCTGCTATTCTCTCAAATCATTGCATGATGGAAGGCAGACCTGACAAGAGGAATAGGTTTCTCTCGTTCCGGCACTACAAATTCTGATAACTGAACTATATGCGGACTCGTCAGCTTACGAATACTTTCGAAATAGCGGTATTTACTATGAGCTAAATTCTATGTAAGGCGCAGCACATAATCAAAATAGTAAATTACAAGCGGCGCTGATACTGTTGAACGTGGCTGGGCAACGAAGATGCCACAACCATCGAGCTAATCTCTACAGACAAATTCTTAGTCTCAGTATGAATAAAAATATGTATCGCTATTTTTTGCGTCTGTTGGGTTGTTATTGTATTCTCAACATGAGCTACACGCCTGATAATGAAGTGCTCAAATATACACTCTCGTTGAAAAATTCTGTAGGAAGGGTATCATGCAACAGACGCAATTGTTAGTAAGAATTTTAATCAAATTAAGCCGCAGTCATGCCCCGAATAGAATTGTAGGTACTTGGACTGATGCGCTGGCATCACAGTTGACTTCAGCCTTGTGAGTAGCAAAGATGGTCAGGCATATATACGAACGATCCATCGTTGAATCTCTCGTATGGATTGAAGACTCGCATGACAGAATCATTCACATAACTAAAATGGTTTTGGTATCTTCGCTGCGCTATCACTGGCGTCGAATATTGTCGATTTTGTCGATTTTTGGTGGCAGTATATTCTCGCAAGCGGGACAGGTGCACCACTCCATCGAGGAATAATCAAAGACTACGCAGATCTTGAGGCAACCACATATGTATATAACCCTCTTCGCCTTTCTGTTTGGTGCTTTCTTCTTGGGGGAAGTTATTACTCTCTGGATGATGCTTTAAAGAAAGGTAGTTGAAAAGAGGGTATGTAGGTGAGCCTGCTAAGTGATACGAGATTTGCAAAGCACAAGAAAGTACCAGATAAGCGGGTGGGTAGCACCCACGGCTCTTAGATATATAACAGCACATGTCCAGGTCGACAGAATTCATAACCAGCCCGAGCACTGCTTCATAACTTGCTTCAATACCGCTACCTAAATGCTGGGGCTTAGGACTGATTTGTAATCACAATTCCAGCTGCCGAAATTGAACAATATAATAAGTACCTCCACGCAGCATCATTACAGACAATGAATTAGATATGACTTCCTACTCTCAAACCCCCTACGGTCGTCTGGAAATGTTATGTAGAATTGTTTAATATAACTGACCCAACAATACCTCCACATGACGCATTCCACGATCATTTTGAAATACATTAAACAAGATGAAACGTCTCTCTTTGGATGAATCCTCTTTCAAGCTCATTCATGAAGGCGCCCGTCATCACACTGTGCACGTAGCACTCTCCAACAAACTTCATATCCGAAAGTGGTTCCTCCGTGTTCACTTTGCGAACAACGAAAGGCACATTGGCTCCTTCACAAATCACAATTAGATCATCACTCTTCGTGTCTAGTGGGACGAGCGCTAGTAACCCATTCGTAATTACGATGAAGGACCGCTCATGGCAAGTATAGTATAATCTCTGACCAAAGCCTCCAGCATGACCGCTCTTAGCAAACTCATGCAATTCTTCGTGAGAGCCATACAACGTCGTCTGGGTGGTAGTTCCGCTACACTTCCACTTTGGAGCCTCCAGTATGCTGCAAAGTCTGCAAAGAGCTTTGGAACATCTGTGATAGATGCAATGATTGCAGGTGCTCTGTCAAAGACATCTCGTCGCGAGCATATCAAAGTCAATACGAAACTCGCAAGTGGGTCAATATGCGTATTGGTGGTTGTGTTGTTGCTTTCCAAAACAGCTCGCCAGAGACATCGAATGCCATTTGTTGTGCCTTCGACAAGTAGTGTAGCTGACTTTGCAGTGCTGTTTATGTTCTCCGTCTCTACACACATGCGAAATGGCCCTCGAGCTGGTTCCACGCTGACTTTGTCAACGACGATACCTGTTAGCCTCATAGATTCTAAGTCGCGATAGTTGATGTTGGGTTTGGATCCCTAGAGGCCCGGTAGCAAGAATAGCCTAGGTAGCTCAGGGTTCGGCGCAAGTTAATATGATTGCCGAAATCAGGTACCCACGAGGGCAGCTCCGGTTCCCCTAATATTTTTGGTTGCTGAAACACATTCACCGCCGACAAAATGACAAGGTTTTGCAACTTTTCTATAACTGCTCGGGTAAACAGTATGTATGTTCCGGACGGTTTCCGTGAATAGTCGGCACAAAACCCTGGATGAAGGTTCTGTTAATGTTGGCATTCTTCCGCCAGACCAAAAAGCGCAAAGACATGGTCCCTCGGGTCTGTTGCTTGAATCTCGAGCTGACGGTATATAAGATCAATGATTTTGGGGCGTTGCGTATTGGAAGAATATCTCCTTAAGTGGGTCCATATTTCTGGCAAGGTATAATGCACTCCAGGTCCCACAAACTGACTATCAGTCGGCAAACCCAGCACCCTATCTCTTTTACGGTCAATTAACAACGGACCTTGATGTGCCGCAGCTCGCCATTCGAAGGAAGTCAGATTCAGGAATATCTGCCACAACAAAGAATGTTCGCCGCAGTAGACCATAACATTCTGCGCGGATGTCAAACCGACTTCTTGGAGCACCCACGCTCTTCTGGAAAATGGCCGCGCAAGGAGGGCTTGCATACCCCACCGCATTCTATAAAATCGTCAGATGATGCCTCCTTTTCAGTGAACTGCACTTCTCCCTTAGCTAACGGGCGTAGACGCTGACAATTAATTCCGGCAGCTGTAGTTTTGGGGTCAATCTGATGAGCCCTGTCCGCCATATCGGCGATCAAATTTCCAAAATCGAACACTTTCTTCGTTGTATTATCAGCTTCGCCGAGCCAAATGAGGGTCTGTACTGCCTGGGTGTATATCTCAGCCATTAACGATACTTGATAACTACGCTCATCCACGTCACTCTAGTCAATACACAGTGCATCTACCCATATAACGGGTCGACTGAGTTTGCTCCTTAAAACTCGCAAAGCGGCTTCGAGATTGACTGTGACATGGAATTTCGTCTGCGTGGACACAAGCCCGTTCATATTGCTTTCTGGCTTTTCCGTATAGGTAGCTTGGATCGCCTTCGTAACCTTGGGGCTACCCCGACAATACGATAGACATCCACAAAGTTTCGGTATCTTCGGATCCAGAAGTGAAGCGTTGAAAATATGAACGACAACATCCTTGGAAGAGTGAGGAGGTTCGGGTTCCAAGAAGAGAATGCGGATTTCTTTTTGTGATCTATCTAGTGTTCTATACCAACTATAGTCGTTGGGAATTACTGGGACATATTGTGTTCCAGTTGTCCGCGTTTCATGGTTCTTACGCGGTCGAGGAGCGTTTTGGAGTATGGGGTGCCATGGTCCGTGGATGTTCCCTATCTATTGTAGCTGTTCAAAGACCGTCTGCTCACCATAAGAATTGGTGTTTCATCCTATGTCACTGTTGAGAAAGGCAAAACTGACCTTTTAGAAGCAGGTTATTTCCGAACCCGAGTTTGGTGAAGCAATAGTCATGATCTGAAGCTTGCTGTTGACATTACTCCACTTGCGGCTGCAGAGCAGAAAAGTTCCTTTTCCGTGGTGGAACAAGCACAGCTCTTGCGTAAGCGGGTTTTCATACTCTTATATCAATATTCAAACGATCGCTAACATTCATTGCGATAAATACAACTTAGGTGGTATTCACCAGAAGGCTACTTAAGTAAGCTCGAAACCACAGAAATGGTTGTACTACTTTCCTTGCTGAACATCGATTGAGATACTTTACAATCGGTGACAAACCTCACCTTTGAGATAGTTCCTCTTAACTTCATTCATTCCAGCTCATAGTTATCAATTATACCAAACATACCACAACATTAGCTGGCTTTGGATGCTTGTGACTTGGAAGCATAGTCGAGTAGCACTCTCCAACCATTTCGAAGTTACTGCCACTCGGTCGCAAAACTAACGGTAAGATTCCACATTTCCCACTCCAAATCTGATCCCCAACGCAGGATACCTCAGGAACAAGTGCCAAGGATCCAGATCTGAGCCTTGCCATTCTTCTCAACTCCATATGATCAAAGTCCGCATTCAAAAAACCTTCTCCTACCCCAAATTTCTCCCAGTTGCTTCGAAACATGAAATTGGGGGTGAGTTGGAAACACAGATACCAAAACGAGGAAATAACCGCCACTGGAAGAATCCAGTATATCATGAACCGCTCTAGAATACCACTCCGTGTCTGAGTAGCAATTAAAAGTGGCATTGTGCAAAGAATAAAAAAAATGCTCTTGACTAGCGGAGGTAGATTGCGTGGGCCCCTAGAATGGAAGTCCGCTAGAAGTCGTAAGATGCTGCTTTCTTCGTAATTATTAAGTGATCCGCAAGTAATAGTAGACAGGAAGTTCTCCCAGAAGATATTGCTTGATGCGGGAGTTCGAAATTGTCTCTCCCACTTGCTGAAAACCTCTAAGCGATGGTTTTCCGACATGGTGAAAGTATATCTGATGCTAAACCAGATACTACTTTGAGCCTTTTCGGTGTTACAAACTTCTCCAAGTATTCTAATCTCGTCCATAAAACATGCAAGAATATGGAGCGTTGGCGAGAAGTGATTTGATCTAACACAGACGTTAATTGTGACTTCCTTCCTGAGCGGGCAATTTTCAAACATACCCTCTTCGTCCCGCAACACGCTCTCTTGCTGATCTAGGTTGTAGTGTACCAATGCGGTATTCTGTCTCCTGTAGAGTGCCCGCAGTGTTGTTTTGGGCCAACATGAGGCTCAGGGGTGTAGCCATGCGGCCAGTGTCACTCCAATCCGGTACCCATGTAGGAAGCGGATGGATTTCTCTCTTCCTGGAGCAGATCTTCTGGTATAATCTGGTAAATACGTCCAAATGGCTCGGTGGTCGGCGATTGACCGCAGAGAATATTTGCAAGCTATTCTGAGAGAATGATATGCGTCTTGCCGTGTCTACATAGACCCAGTTCTTATGATTTGGGTCATTCTGCGAGTATGTTGGCAAGATATTATAGGTACTTCCCCCCTGAATCTGTTCGCAAAGTCCTAGAAGACCGAAAATTTTATCAACCGGGTCCGTAGCATGACTACGCCTGAACAAAATTGCCATGGACAATATGCTTTTGGTCTGGGGCAGTTCATTCTGCTTCAAGGTCTTAAAAATCCAAGCTGGGTCTGACTGCCTGATTTGCGGTGCCCAAGGCAGCATGGCTCGAGCTACCAAAATGTTTCCTATTCCCGCAGCACTCTTACTGCCCATACCAGCAGTAAGTACGATAGCCGCGCCCATTGTAAAATCCCACCAGCATATATTGTTGCTTCCGCATGCAATTTCAATACTACGGCTGAGAGCAACCTCCTGAATTATCCAAACACGCGTGAAGTATGAACGCCTCAGGAGAAGCAGGATCAGAAAGGGAGGGAGGATCCCGAACGGGTCCCATGGCCGTTCAAGTATTGTTGAATTTGACGATTCAGCTCCGCTCTGATACTTTGAGGCTAGCATGGAACAAGCTCGAAATGCCTCTCGAGATAGAAAACCCCCTTCCCCAAGCCATATGACTGTACGGTTAGAACAGCTGTATATCTCGCCCATTCGTTGAACTTGTTTCTCTTTTTCTTTATCATTTCTTTGATTAATGCAGATGGCATCAATCCAGAGACTGATATCGGAACTGGGGTTACGAAGATGCATTAAAGCAGAGTGTAGATTGCTTGTGATTACGAATCGAACTCCATTGCACTGAATCTCGCGTAAATTCTTTTTGGTACTACCCCATTGGTACGATAAAGTTGTACAGTCTAAAGTCGGCAGATCAGGTGCCTCGCCTGATTTTCCGCACGAAGGCGTCGCTGTCGGAGGGAGCAGCCTTGTCTTCAAAGAACAGCTGATAACGTCCCGACCGGAACCGCGGTGAAGAACTAGAATACGCACATCAAATCGTCTTAAACGCAATGTATGGTTATTGTAAAACCCCGTGGTGAGAGGACCAAGCTCATGAGATGTTTTGAATCTGATGATTTTCATAAGACTGTCGATGTTCGAATTGCCTGGAGTAGAAGTTTGCTGCAGAGACGGCAGGGGCTCGTCAGAACACAGTGGTAGAAGTGGTTCGATCGAAGACTTTAGTCCGTTCAAAAGCTGTACATAACCATGTAGATCAGTAATGCACCTTTGAAGAGTATCATTGGCTGAGGTGAATTTGCTCTGATCAAATCGGATCTCATCGTTATCAGACTCTATCGCGCTAAGAAGGATATTTTCCAGCTGTTCATGTGTGCGCCGAATTAAGCCAGTTGTATCCGCCAATGATTCTTCCAGCTGGAGAGGAATGCCTGCTACTATCAGCGGCATTAGTCTAAATGATGATCCGATTCTTACGTTTGACAAAAATTAGGCTTATATTGAGCAGGGCTGACATTACGGAATTTATGAGGTCACCAGCTTCTTTCACTAGTTGATCGAGTCCACCTCCGACAACAGAGCAGACTTCGCCCCAATCTCGCATCAGGTGATACTCGCGACGCAAGGCTTCCTTCTCAGAGAGCTCCCATTGAGGATCACTTAAGAATCGAGGTAAAATTAGCGAAAAATATTTCAGAGTAGCCTCATATATTGCTCGAATCGATGTATCTTCCAGAAGTCCTTGACTAGTCCGTTCAACATCGTTTTGCGGTATTATTACAGGCTCATGGCGGTTGCCATTGGGCCTAATGGCGATCTCTTGGTATTTGGAGGGCTTCATAGTGGCCCCATAAGCTGTGTGTCGATGATACAAGAGGTGGACGTCTCTTTACGATGCCTCTCTTTTGCGAAGGTTTGCAACCCACAGATAAGCCAGGATTTACGATAGAAGACCAACCTATAATGTGTGCCGATTGATAATCGAATGTTGAGTGATTAATGGCGGAATTAATTGAGTGGCGACCAGATCGACTGCAGCTGGTTGAGCTGGAATGGTGTGAAAGCAAATGTCATGCTTGTAAACACCTCACGCCGCCTCAGCTCACACTAGCTGCCCCTCACTTGCTTCAGCCCCCAGAACTCATCCCCCTCCATTGATTGGGCTGAACAACAATAATAATGACCAGAGCAAAATCAACTGCATCGCAGTCTGCTGTCCCTTGCAATCTCTGAATTCACTGCTTGCACTCTGTGTCATAAATTAACTTTCTACAGAAATCTATAATTTATTATACTGATTGTTTTGAATTAGCTCCAAAGTTAATGTGTTATATTTTTAGTTTTAAATAACTAAGTAAATGCATTTATTTTTGTACCTTCATTCACATGTTTTTTGCGCCTTAAGGCTGTAGATTTATACTGCGCATTCTGGCCTTTCACATACCTGCGTGTTGTGACTATGCGTAAAGTCTGAGTAGGCCGAAACAGGCAGGTAGTCGACGAAGTACGAGCAAGGGTATGAACGCTAATGATGGGACAAGATCAATCGAGTCTGGCGTAGTGGAGTCGCATCAGCCCGCAACGGCATGAATATTCTCGTATCTTTCCATGAATAAACCAAGCTCTTTTACCTTCAGCCCCCACAACATAACGGAGCTCTGCGAGTCACTTCCTATCAGGCCGGATATGTCACACAACGACGCAAATCTAAGTGGACAGAAAATTTCGGTGACGCCCATCAAGCCTTCTTACGCGATCACTCGATGGCGACTTTCAGTCCCTTTCCCCGCCTCCCTCTTGAACTTCGCATTCGAATTTGGCAATTAGCTCTCGTACAGAGCCGGATTGTCGAAGTCCGAAAGCCCTACATTGACAGATACTACTCATCGCCTACTACTGCTCCGGCAATTACCAGAGCATGCCAAGAATCCCGCAAGTATTGCACGTACCAGAAATTTTTCACCGCCGACGAATATCCGCGGTACATCTGGGCGTGCTTTGAGAGCGACATCATACAGATGAATAGTAACTTAATGAATCAGTTAGCGGAAGAAGACAGCCTAGAAAAGGAGGAGGTTCAGCATTTAAGGCTCGAATTGAAGAGTCAAGACGGATGGGATCTGTCAGAATTCTTCTACCACAACCACCAACAGAAGATTCGCAAATTTCCTAAGCTGTGGAGTTGCGATGTCTTAGTAAACGATGGGTTATATAATTGGGGAGAATTCATTAAAGACATGTATTGGGGTACGTGTCCAAAGAGCAATGTCCGCATCATTGATGCAAAGACGGGAGAGTGGATCAATGCAGAGACAGCTGGGCCGTACCAGGACTACCTTGATACTGGCCACGGCGAACACAGAGAGTATGTCAGGGTCGATGATGACTGGGACGAGGAAGATGGGGACGAAAGATATGAGGCGATGATGAAGATGAAAGAACCCCTGCCACGAATTGATTTGAATTACTAAACAGTCATTATTTCCTCGCTAGAGTTTAGGAAAAGCATCAATTAAACAGTTGATCGCGTCTCAGGCCTTTCCTGCAGGTCCATCGTCATCTACGAGGGAAAATGACTAGGGTATAGCGATCGCATTCGAAGCTCGGTAGTACTGCGTATACCTTCAGGTTATCAGATAAGCAAGCTGCCGTTACACCTTTGCTTTCTCTCTCCTCCGTATCAAAGAGCAGCGCTAGGTGATGCGTTGTGGCAGTTGAGGATCATCCACCTGCGCCTGCGTGGCGCCAGCTCACGTGCTGGTGGGGCATCATACGGACGCTGCGATACAGTTTCATCTTCTCTTAATCTACGCATTTGCCTCACGCATCTGTATACTACCCAAAACGAGGATTGTTCGTAATCAAGCGCATGCAACTTATTGTATGCAATAATCGGGGATTTAGTTGACGAACATTGACGCGACCCTTCTCCCCCCCCCCACCCCACCCCCGGAGTGCCACGATTTGATAGCTGAGCGGGAAGGGTGTTCAACACACCATATTCGCCATGTCGAGGACAGCCTATGGAACTAAGGCTCTATTCGTACTATAGGTGTTCTCAAACGCCCCGTAGAGATAGGGGTTAAGGATAGAGAAGCAATGTTTAAGCATCGCATTAGGAGCAGATAGCTAGTATCTAATGATAGCTATTCCTAGAAAGAGGTGTATACTATCTATAATTAACTGTATTAGGGTATCTTATAAGAAGAAATACAACTATTCTTAATTACTCGTAATAAGGAACTTTAAAACGCTTTGCGACTAATAATCTAGTGTTTCTAGACAAGTTAATTTGAATAAGAACATCAGGTAGCGCTGTAAGACATCTAACTAGTCTAACTAGTAGGTAATACAAGTAAGCATACTTACTGTTGCGAAAGACGTGGTGTAGTGTTAAAAAGATGTAATCAAGTGGTTGTGATATAAAACAAACTGACGTTGGCTAAGTGGCTCTTCGGAATATTCTTTAGAGAGCACCACGATTTATTCGAGGGTATGAGGTACCACCAAAGAGGTATATTCTGTAGCTTAGTTTGATCACAATATGCCATAGTGGAACATTGTGGGAGCCTATATACATAATGCGCTCGTCCTCGCGGAGCAAGCGGTCACGTGATAGGTGGCACGATCGAGGTGTAGTGAGTGACTGGTGCCTCCTGGCTGGTTAGTACCGTTCTCCGGGTGCTTCCTCTAACACCTGGATCCCAGGTCCTAATAATGCTACTCTATTCATCCCACTGTGTGAAAACAACGGCTCCAGAAAGAGTGGCAACTCCTAACCTTCCACCATCAGCCTCACTAATAATTCTACCGGATTGTAAATCACGCTTCCAGATAACTACCGTTCTATTGCTTTGATGGCCAACGGCAATCTTGTCACCTGCCTTATTGATACTGAATTGGCGGGGCGAGTACCCGCCTGATGGTGCGTGTTGAACTGGGTTTAAGGTACCATTCGCATTGATAGAGAAGACCGAAAGTGTATCACTGGGTCCGCTTCGATTTCGGATCGAGGTAGTGAAGGAGACGTCACGATTCGATACAATAACGAATCGACCATCAGGCTGCACGAATCACGTAAGCTTATCTTCAACAAACTCACTTATAGATCATAAGGAAATACTCACTGTGATAGCAATTTCACTTGTAGGTGCCGTCGTCGCTGGAAGGTCATCACTAATAGATGCGATTGCAGATGGTTGACTCCACGACAATCCTCCATTGGTGTATTCGACTCGATAAGAGTAAATCTTTTGGTCAAGTTCACCGTTGAAAAACAGGTATAGAAGTCCGCTCTCAGGGGAGCGCCAAAAAACTGCGTGTCGTGGCCCTGTGCCTCGATTCGTGACTAGAGGAGCCAATTCGATCAAAGGCGCCACATTCTGCTTGTCGTATTTGAACACGCGAATCATGTCGCCTCCAAGATCTGGAATGAGGATAAATTCCCGGCTCGGATCTAGGATAACGTGATGCAAGTAGCTACGATCTTGCCTCAAAGTTACTGGCCCTAACGAAGTGATGTTTGGGAAAATGGTCTGCGGTGGCTCCGTAAGAGCACCATTATTGCCAAGGCGATAAACGCCAATGGAGCTTCTGTTGCTGTTATGATATTAGTTTTAATTGTGGATGGATTTCACATTCCAACTTACTATGAGGCAGTCACATAGCCTCGAACGCCAGTATCAGGAATGTCAAAATATTCTGCTGCAACACCCGAGAAAGGCGCGCTTACGCGAGCAATCCTCGTGAGATTTCCAGTGGCATCGATAGAGAACGAATTGAGAGACCCATCTGTACCCTGAGCCCTTCCTCGATCCAGACAGTACAGAATCCGTTGGGAGAAGTCGAGGTTCAGTGTCGCTGGATTACTTTCGCACTCGCGGGTCACGGATGAGACTGAGAGTGTGGATATGTTGCCACTATCAGAGAGGGCCAGTGTGCTGACATTGCCATCTGAATGTGCAGCAAAGAGCTGCTGAGCACTGCTAGGCGTTACCAAGAGTGCGGATGATAACACAGAACTTAGAAACAGACGATACATAACGGAGCCTGGCAAGATTGAGTGGAACAGAACAACGTTGTTATAAAGCCTAAGAACAGCATTCTGTGAGAGAAGTATTTCAAGAGGTATATGCTCCTCCAGGTGTGGATGCTAACGGCCCTTTTTCGATAATCTAGCGCTGCGCTGAGTTTCTCATTAGACAACGGTCTTAAGACGGTCATTTTTTATGGTCCCAGGGAAATAGCGCTGACATGCTACTTCACTTCGAACACAACCAAGTTTTACACTGGCGAATTACAGGCTCTGAGACATGCACCGCAGGCTACAGTTGGAGTGAAGAATCGGCATGTCATCACTTTGTTTCATGCAAAGCTTGATATCGAGAATCTATGCTTCTAGAAAGTTCATGTTGCGGATACTGCCAAGTGTGTACCTGCAATCCCTACTAATCACCCGACCTGACCATAATCTGACATTCCTGTCCCGCTGTCAGGGAGTTCTAAACATTACAAATCCAGTACAAACTCTCCCTGCCCTTCATAAATGCTCTGCATGCGACTTTTTCACTGCCTGCCAGATTAGGCCGAAGCGAACGTTTGGCACGAGGCTGCACGGGCCATGCCCAGCCGGTTTACACAACTAACGAATAGGAGAGAGTGAAAACGGTCGGCAAGAGTGCTGGCAGACAACGCTAGAGTTGCGCTTGAGACGATAAATCTCCGTGCACCGACAGACTTAATGCGACGCGTTCCTGTGTTTGGTTAACCCCCCACGTACTGGCCACCTTCCTTCATGCCTTGGTGCAGTTACTTCGGCTCTTAACCGGCATGATTATATTGACATGTGTCGATTAACGACCGTTGTGGTGAGATCCGCAGTGATCCGTAGATTTGGCCCAGCTATTTGGGAAGGTACTTTCATTTGCGAGGCTTCCATAGAGACCCAATGTAGCTCAATATTAAGCTATGGAATATCCACCGCCCTGTAGTTAGTTGCACTCACTCATTATTCACAAGCCTTCTCGCGAAATGGCACCAACACACTCGTTTAAAGTGCAACTTATTTCTTGTCTGCTTTACTTTTCGCCGGCACGGGTACTGGCCCAAACATCACCAGGAGGTATAGTTCCATGCTTGCAGGGCGAAGGTCTACAATTCAGCACCTCTTCGGACACCACCTGGACCACAGCCACAGCAGCACTTCAACATCGAGTTCCACGAGAGCCTGCCGCCGTTGTATTTGCACAAGACAGAGATGACATCGCTGCCGCTCTCAACTGCGCCCGAAATGCCTCAATCAAAGTCTCAACAGTTAATCGAGGACATTCCTTCCAGGGCTATGCATTCGGTACGCCGGGTAACCTTGTTATCGACTTAAAGAACTTTACCGCCTTGAACTTCGATGCCTCCACCAACGAGTTGACAGTCGGCGGAGGAACCAATGTCGGGCCGACAGCCAAGTACCTTTGGGATAACCACCGTCGACACTTCCCCCATGTGCGAGGATCCCATGTCGGTATGCTTGGCAGTTTCATGGGAGGCGGTTTCGGAACCACCAGTAGGTTGTTTGGCACACCCATGGATAACCTCGCGTCCGTTGAGTTCATGCTCGCCAATGGATCTGTGGTCACAGCTGGTGCAGGCTCGGATTTGTTATGGGCTGCACAAGGCGCTGGCCCCAGCTTTGGCATTGCGCTCTCTGCCACTATTCGTACTCATGCAATCCCCCATGACGGAGCTTTGAACTATTCGATCTCGCTTGGCTCAAGCCCCAGTGTCGACACTGTCGCGTCTGCGCTCCTCATCATTCAAAAGTTCGCGCTTGATAAGCGACTTCCCGATGAGCTCTCCCTTCGATTATCAATTGGGAACGCACAGTCAGCAGGATTCTTCTACGGACAGGAAGCCGCATTTGATAACGCAATGACGCCTCTTTTGGATGCATTGCGCTCCGTTGCGCCCAACGTTACTCTTAGCAAGACTGTACTCGCTTCGTTCTGGGACTCCGAAGTGGCTTCGACAGGGATTGGTATGAATTCGCCGAGTGGAGGCACGCTGGGTGCTGGCCGCTTCTCCCACATACAGTCTTGGGTTGCCACGAGTGACAATCCACTGACACTGGATCAAGCAAGGAACTTATTTGAAAGCTATCGTTCGTTGAACCGCACCGACTTGACGAATTCCGGATTCCTCGACCTGTGGGGCGGCGCCAATCTCCGTACTGCTGACAGCGACACGAGCTTTCACCATGGCAAGAGCTTGTGGCTTATCCGTGTAGACGGCATTGGACGTACCCAATGGCCCACGGACGGCGTTTCCTACATGCAGAATCTCTTGAGACCCTTTACAGAGTCATTAAAGACAACTGGGCCTCTACGAAGCTTTGTGAACTATGCAGACTCGGACCTCCCTCTCGACCAGTGGAGTTCCATGTTATATGGAGCTAATTTTGTGAGACTCAAGGACATTAAGGCGGCGGTGGATCCCACTGAAACGTTCTCTGGTTATGGGCATGCAATCCCTCTTCCTAGTCGTGCCCGTACTTAGATAGGGTGACTTTAGTATGTTTTGTGAAGCGAAACAGACTTGCGTTAGAAGTGCAGTCTTATTAAACAAGAATGGCTAGAAGCAATTATCTGCCACTAAATTACCTTTTGCTATATTTGATATCACGCCTGTCATGCCTGAACTCCTCATCCAACTTCATCAACAGTCCTCGCATCTGTACTCATGCAGAATCTGTGTTACACTTCGTGAGGTTATGGGGCCAGGGATACCAGCATTTGCTAGAGAACTATGGTCTCGACATCAATGAAGCACGACTAGCAGACAAGACCATTACTGGGGTGTAGCGTAAAGTCTTAAGAGTTCAAGCAAGCCCTCATCTTGACACCAAAATTATCATCAAAGTTCATTCCTTGCTCTTGATCCCAACGTCCACAGATCGATATGCGAGATACAAAGCTATAACACTCCTAAAAAAACAAGGCTGGCTGCTTGTAATTATTGGGGTATCGAGACCTGAATGTCAGGACTAGATTGCTCTCAAGAATTGGATGTAAATTGAACAGCACACGCTCGTGAGTGTGCTGCACGGCGCATGTCGATGACAGCTACCCTCTTCACAAATGCGTACCAACAGAAACCGTATGGTATCTATTCTGGGATGAACTGATGAAGCGACTGCTTTGTTAATTGAAGCCACTACGCAGCATGTCCAGAGTCTTACCTCTCCTCCTCGAGATGCTGCCTTCCCGGCTCTTCCTGGTCCAACGACTTGCCTTTGATGAACCGCAAGATGAGAAATCCCATCACAGTGGTACCAGCCACCACCCACAAAACTCTAGATACGTATTTCTTGTAAGCAGCACTTACCTCGTCTAGTAGCACCACCGACACCTCAAGAAGTCTTAAAAGTGGGATCAAACCCACAGCTTCTTTCCCATCTTATATGGGAGCTAGCTGACTAGGTAGAGGCTGCAAACCGACAATGTTGTTGGCAAATACCGAACTAAATATGGTCGAGGACAATGCCAACCCTATGAGACCACGAAAGACGTGGAAAGAGCACAAGATCTCAGTTGCGAAATCCATGTCATGCACAGGCACAGAAAATTTTCAATTCTTGGAGAATCCTAGACATGTTCCACCCTTTCGGCTTTGCGGCGGAAATGCTGGTGGTTCGCATTGATATACCGCGAGCATGAAATGTTTGAGGAACGTGCTGCTGGGTTGATTGAAACGCTTGCGTAGCGCGCATCTCTGGGATATATGAAAATGGACTTTTTAGCCCTCCAAGTCCACGATGTGCAAGCTGGTGAGACACAGCTAGGAGTTGATATCGTTCAGTTACCGTTCGAGAGCGCTCGTCAGGCGCTCGCCAAGCTCTGCATCAACCACGCAGTCCTGCCAACTACCGTGACACACATTTCTCTACCCCTAGCTGTCATAGTCGACACCGAAAGCGCAGCTGAAGGCGTGTCTGCGCTGAAGATTAGCTCGGCTCGGCGTAACGACCAGGTCTCCTCTTTTCCGACTGAGATGAGGTAATGAAATCACAACTTAGGCAATTGCGTCACAAAATTAGGCCTTACGAGTGGCAAGTGATTCTGAACAGGTAAGAGCAGGTGCCGGAAAGTAGCAGCAGGATGCAATGGTGCCTCGGTACTGGTTGAGAGTGTGTACGACCAGCTGGTAATACTCACTGCTCTATATGAAGTGGCGCTTTTTGCTATAGGTGTCGAACAACTGAGAACTCACTCGCAGCCCATGCCGCCGATCTTTATTACCCGTATGTCCTTTCGTAGAGGCCATGGTGGAGCTGGTGTAAGGCGTGAGACGGGCGGCCAACGACCTTACCTGGAACGCCCAATTCTGATAAAGATTGGAACAAAAACGATGGTGAATCACGTGTTGCGTGTCTACCTCGCAAGGTCATCCTATACATGTGCACCCGTCTCGCACAGGGCCATGCGATTTTGCGCCATCCAGGTCGCCAGTGCGACCTCGCACAAGCTCTCTTCACAAAACTCATCAAAAAAAAGGCACAACGCACGCTGAGCTTGGCTTCATACTGTCATGAGGAGTCCTTTTTATACGGATCATTACATGCAATCCCTCAAACAGTTTGCAAGTGGCTGACCTGAGCATTCCTCTTTGTCCCATGCACAGTTTTCATCCTCCCCGCCATTTGTTGCTGCTTGTCATAATCGTCAGCACCGCTCGTCGGCATAAAGTCATGCATAGTCAATTCGCGTTCGAGAATGATGCGACATTGTCGAGGCTTCAGCTTGTACATCGCCTGCTATCTGTTCAGACTTGATGAACTAACCGCTACCACCCGACCACAAACAAAAAACCGACAGGATAGATTCAGGTACCAGCTCGGCGACAATAGCGCTGGTAATGTTCTTAGTCGCAACTATCAGGAGGCTAAGGAGACCCTTTTGTACGCGACCAAACTGATACAATTGAAAAATATAGCCGTAAGAATGATGCTTTCTAATTTTAAAGTCTAAGTACCCATTAACTTTTCTTATTACATGTCGGAACGCAGGTATGCTCTCACTGCGCTAAGCCAACCAAAAAGGTAATAATGATTTGCTGTCGCAGATCACGCTGAACAGAATACCGTAGTACTTGTCAATCAAGGATCTAGGCCGCCGTTCTCAGCAGCCTCGCACGCAAGGCTCTCTTAGCCTACCTCGGCCCTCAGCGAGGCTCTCAACAGCACTCGTGGCGTGACAATTAGCAGTATTATGTAAACAGCGTGCGTCGTAGATTATACAAAACTTTTCCAGATGACAATATTATTCTTTAAGTTTTAGATTGTAAGATAATAAATACTCCTTCTATTCTAGTATTTTAGCCTTATTTATAATAAAATTGATCTACTTTGTTTTTTGAGTGTATTAGGTGGGACGCAGGTGGGACGTATATCAGGTGGGACGTGTATCAGGTGGGACGTGAATGGTGGGGACGTAAATCAGGTGGTGGAACACGTTACTACTGTTTGCCATCCTCGGCCGCGATTCCGCTCAACCTCAATTGTTACAAGCCAATTTGAGCTGACTCAACAACTTGAATCACCCTGATACACAGCGTCCAATACCCTAATTTCGGCAGTTTGCGACTTTCATAATGACTTCCGACTCGGGCTCGTACCGGTACAACCTAGGCTCATTTGGTCGTAAAGTCAGCACATCCAACCCATCAGCACAAAGGTGGTTCGACCGTGGCTTGACATGGAGCTATGCCTTTCATCACGAAGAGTCAGCTAAATGTTTTGAGAACGCAATTAAGCAAGACTCAGGCTGTGCAATGGCCTATTGGGGAGTGAGTCAGACAAGGTTATACTGAATGACTTTGGATGGGGCTAATGATCTGCACAGCTCGCCTTTGCTCTTGGACCAAACTACAACAAGCCATGGGATCTCTTTGATGAGAAAGAGCTCAGGCATACCCTGGACAAAATCAATGCTGCAAATGCTGCCGCAAAGGAGAAGATCTCAGGCGCAACTGAGCCCGAACGAGCTCTGATCGGTGCGATACAAGTTCGCGTGCCGAAAGGTCTGGGCGAGCATGACTTCCGTGCGTGCAATGAGGCATATGCGGAAGCGATGAAGAGCGTTTATGAGCGATTTGCTGATGATCTAGATATCGCGTCTCTATATGCTGATTCTCTCATGAACTTGTCTGCGTGGGATCTCTGGGATCTGAAGACGGGCAAGCCACCTCCTGGAGCTCGCTCTCTAGAAGCCAAGGCTGTCTTGGACAAGGCTTTGACGCAGGACGACGTATATGCCCACCCGGGAATTCTACATCTGTACATCCATCTTATGGAGATGTCGAAGACGCCAGAAGTGGCTCTAGTCGCCGCGGATCATCTTCGCAAACTCATTCCGGATGCAGGTCACCTAATCCACATGCCATCACACCTCGACATTCTCGTTGGCGACTATCGACGCGCTATTGATTCAAACACAGATGCGTGCCTCGCCGACGAAAAGTATCATGCTGAACATGGGGGAGATAATTTCTATACCTTTTATCGTATGCACGACTATCATTCGCTGATCTACGCCGCCATGTTTGCAGGACAGTCGAAAGTGGCCCTAGAGGCAGTGGGTCGCATGGAAGAATCACTCCCTGAATCGCTTCTTCGTATCGAGAGTCCACCGATGGCGGACTGGCTCGAGAACTTTGCGTCAGTCCGCGTACACGTCCTGGTCCGCTTTGGGCTCTGGGAAAATCTCATTACTCTCGGCATGCCAAAGGACAAAGATCTGCACTGCGTGACGACCGCAATGTTGCATTATGGCAAGGGTGTGGCCTATGCCGCTACCGGGGATATTGGGAAGGCGCTGGAAGAGCGAGATGCTCTTCGTAGCGCCATAGAGCGGATCCCGTCCACCCGCATTTGTGGGGACTTTCCAAATCGGTCCAATGTAGTCCTTCAGGTCGGCCTAGCAATGCTGGATGGAGAGATTGAATACCGCAAAGGAAACTACGGGCTTGCATTCAAACACCTCGAAACAGCGATCGAACGAGACGACGCACTCACTTACGCTGAGCCGTGGCCGTGGATGCAACCCACTCGACATGCCTATGCTGCTCTGTTGATGGAACAGGGCAGGGTTGAAGATGCTACAGCTGCGTATAGAGCGGACTTGGGATTCGATGATACTCTGCCGCGGGCGCGGCAACATCCGAACAATGTCTGGGCCCTACATGGATATCATGAATGTTTGACTAAACTAGGCAAGCACAATGAGGCTGGGATAGTAGTGCAGCAGTTGAGGATTGCACAGGCGGTGGCAGATGTTACTATCGAGGCAAGCTGCTACTGTCGAGGTGCAGGGAAGGCGTAGAGGAGGAAGATTTTGCTGCCATCGAATTGTTCTTCTCCCATACTTGCTGCTCGAGTCGTCGCCCGCGTGAATTGTCCACATGCTAGGTCGTCATTAGACCCTTTGGACTCGACAGTGAACCCTGCTCAAACTCAGAATGTTGAGATCCAGGGGTGGTTCTCTGCGATTTTGAAGGCGTTCTGCGCTTGACTCAAGGGACAAGGAAGGCTTTCACATCCTTATAACTGTCGTTCTTCTTGAGCGGATTTTACTATTCCCATTCTGACCACCAAGACCAGGACTAGTCGCGCGGAGTATCGCGAAGCCTCTGTAATAATGCTGATCGCTGTTCTCCTTCTGTTCCGTTGCGGTTATGTTCGCCTTCTGAAGCCACCGGAGGTTTCTCCTTCAATGTTGATAGGCTGGTATTTCTCAGAATGACATTCCCGCCTCCATGCAGCCGGTATGCCCGTCCTTGTCTATTGTTCATGATTCAGGTACATCTGCCCAATTACAATTTCATAATGCCTCGGTACTTACCAGGCCAGAAACGTAAAGTTTCACGATCAGCGGGAGACTCCACCCGGTGGTCGCCGACTCTCTTGCCATCCGGATTGATCTTACCTGGCTTCCCTGATGCGGACCAGGGAGTTTTGCTCATATGACGGCTAGCGGACTTTGTTGCCCAACACAGGGAAGAATATCGGGCATCAGCACGAAATAGATATGGCAGCAACGGTTCGCGACATTCTGTGCCTTGTGGATCCATCCCGCCCCTCATGCCACGCGACAGCAGCTCTGGCGCTTGCCGAGTTAGCCCGTCTTATGTCCGGCATGACAAACGAGGTAAAAGTGTGGTCCGACGGCGCGCGCGACATTTGACGTGTGGCCAAAAGCTGGGACCGAAAATTCTGACAGGTCTCAATAGACCACGAGAGTTCTGAGTGAAGCATGTTGTCTGGCTCCAAAACCGGGAAGACTATGTTACCCGTCCCCTTAATCCGCAGCATTGTATAACCAATATTGGGATCAACTCTGAAATTCTAGAATCAAACGGCTGCCAATCCAGGATCTTCAACACATGAACCACAGCCCGGGATCCCTCCCCTGTCGCTAGGGATCAACGTTGAAGTTGCAGCCAGACCCTAGCGAGACACGCGGTGGAACTTCCCTTCTCGCCCTGGAGGCGTGCTCGGGGCCGCCTTTGCCCCTGGTGTACGCTGGTGCATGTTCAAATCGAGACTCGCGAATCTGTTGGCTTGCTCCTTCTTCCGCTCCCAATGTGCTGGTATATCTCGCCGGACTCGCCTGCAACCTGAAGAAAATCTGGGGTGAACCAGAGTTTTTGCTATTCAGAGACGTCGCGAGTATGGTAGATAATCGGGGACCGGAGCTACAAGCGGTATGTGAAGAGTCCAACTTGTGGTCTGAAGACGAAACACTGATATCTGCAGGTGTGCTCAACGTTCGTTGCCTGTGCCTTCGTAGCCACTGCTCTTCGTGTTTGGGTGCGCGCTCGCATCGTAAAAGCTTTTGGTTACGATGATGCGTGGATGGTCTTCGCTCTGGTTAGTACCTCGTTTGTCGTTCTAATGAAGGGCCGATTACTGACAAGTAAGCTTGCGCACATCATGTTCACGGGTTGCGCAATAGGTGGCATACGTTGGGGCACTGGCCGACATATGAATACGCTTTCAGACGAAGACATCTTTAAAGCCATGAGGGTGAGCATTAGAGCATGTACCCTATCCACCAATAGACTAACAACATGTATAGTACTGGTGGTTATGCTACATCGGCTACTGCTGTGCCATGATCGCCGCGAAGGTCTCGATTGGCCTCTTCCTTCTCCGCGTTACCGTCAAAGCCCTTCACAAATGGATCATCTATGTCGCCATGGGACTGACAGTTCTGACCGGCCTCCTTTTCTTTTTCGTAACTCTTCTCCAATGTACACCAATCAGCTACTTTTGGAACAAAAAGTTGGAAAATGGCCAGTGTATACACATTGATGTCATCATCGCCCTCACTTTTCTTTACAGCGCAGTCTCCGTCATTTGCGATTTCACATTTGCGATTCTGCCAATGTTCCTCGTATGGGGCTTGAATATGTCCGTAAGGACGAGACTTGTCCTCATTCCGATTCTGGGGATGGCTTGCGTGTAAGTTCATGTTCAAACGTATCGTATCGGTCGTGTTCGCTGACAAGCTTTTCCTGCAGTGCAAGTGTCGCAGTTGTTGTCCGCCTCGCCTACGTAATGGATTTCAAGGACCCGGACTTCCTATACGCGACCGTCGACATTGCAATTTGGTCTGACATAGAGCAAGGCCTTGCCATAACTGCCGGTAGCCTTGCAACCCTCCGCCCCCTCTTCCGCATGTTGTCTTCAAGCCTTGGCTTCACCTCAACCGGTACGCCTTCCGGCCCCTCAAAACCATCTGGCATGCGAACACCACAATGGAATGGTGCTCCAAGCAATGATAGCCGGAAGAAGCCAAGCATCTTCAGTCTCACGAATAGCCTATTGCGGACGGAGAAGGGAACAGTGCGGGATAAGGAAGAATATGGCATGGGAGATTTGCAACCTATGCGATTACGAGACGACCTAGTTGAAGAGAATGCGAGTGAGAAGAGTGATAAGGGGTTCAATACCTGGAGGATACAGGCAAGCAAAGTTTCCGACGAGGAATGCCGAGTGGGAACGATTACGAGGGAGACACGCCTGCACCAGCAGTCAGAGAGGCGGCAAAACCGATAGCCCGGAGAAAAAAAAAGAAAGAAAATAAAAGAAATCCGAAACCGTACGGTGAGCGTATGAAATGCAACGACCGAGGTAATACCTGATTTAGTGATACCCTCGTTTGGAAGCAAAGGCGCAAGGGTAATTTTAACAAAAATAAGTTAAAAGTTCAGTTCGCAGATTATGTAACAATTCCAGCATGCAAACGCAACGTTCAATTCGAGCTGATCACTTCACATTGCTGTGCTTGGCCCGAAGAAAAGTTTCGACTTCCGCATCTGTCGGCTCCTCGAAGACGCTTACTTGCTTTTCAGGCTGTTTCTCCTCCACGACTTTACTGGACGTTTGCTCTCCCAGCCCAACAGCTGTAGCGACCTTAGATTCGCGTAGCTGTACCGCGAGGTTCGAGGATTCCGTATTAACATTGTCCGTGAGGTTCTTCCAGACTCCGTTGGTATCATCTGGTGTATTTTCTACGACTCCCGTCGCTTGTGGTTCTTCTGAGGCGGTATCAACTTTTTGGTCATGGACAACAGCATCGAGAGAATGTCTTGGTGCATCATTTCTGTTCTCGGTGCTATTGTTATCTCGGCTTGGAGCTTCGCTTCCATCCTGTTCGTTACTAGCTTCGTTAGAACCTGCTGATGCTACAGTGCTGTTCCGCGTCTGATCGTGAGCATCATCCGTTTGTCCCAGCTTTTCGCTTGGAGTACTTTCTGAAATCTGATTTGATGGTAAGAGTTCGCCATGGTAAGGCTTCTTCGCGTTCTTAATCGCTTCTTCGCTGACTTTCCAGATGCCTCCTCCACGATCAACAGTAAATGATCCATTGTCGTGGGCCGATAGTCTCTCAAACACCGGATCTTGGTTCACAACTTGGAAGAAAACGTTCTTCCACTTTGTACCGTTTGTCTCTTCGTCCTTCCTCATCTGCCGCTGCCCCTCCTCAATCTTGGATTTGGCAGTCGTGGTGCCTTTCATATCGCTCCTACGCAACGCGGCAATGACGTCTCCCCATGCTTTCCGTGATTCCCATGAATCTTGTTCTGCCAACCCCGGAACATTCATCTTCAGGGATTTCATGGCCATGACATCGATTTTCTCTAATTCTCGGCCACTCTTAGCGTCGATGATCGTAAACTCTCCATTCCAGGCTCCTTGGACCGTATATATGTTCTCCTTCGGCTGATCTACATGGAAAACCCTTGCTTCAAATCCATTCTTTTGGCCTGATCCAAAGAAGCCTTTGCCTTCAAATTTGATATGTGACACATATCCGTTCGAAGAGATGAGGGAGTACTCGCCGTGCAGCTCTGGATATGGAACACCGCTCAAGATACCCTTGACCTTGACGTTTGGTACTGGTATTAAATAATCTTCCTTGTATTTGTCGATATGCAATACAGCGTATCCCTTTTGTTTGATACTAACACTTCCCGAGAATGTGATCTCTTGTTGTGTGAAGCCTTCCGCTCGAATTCCGTGCTTATCGTTCCAAAGATAGCATGCCGTTATAGGGGGATGATGGCTGACTTGTTCAGACACGAGCCTTGTTTCTCCGAGCTCCTCATCATTCCAAGTGCCAAAGAATAATTCGCCCAAGAAAGCGTTTAGTGGCTTTTTAACTCCCTCATTATCTTTCCTTCCAGCATACTGCTGATTCCTCAATGAACCCAGAAACCATTTCAGCACAAGCAATGCCCGTTTCTCTGAATCTTCTTCCGCAGCTGGTGCAACGAATAAAAGTGGTTTGTCTACCCAATACTGTGGAATTTCAACTGTTGAGAACTCGCCCAGTACGAAGGGCGGCGCTGTGATGTTGCTGAGATCTCCTGAAATTGTGGCTATTGACGCGAGGAATTCTTTGAGTGTAGAGCGATTGGATGCAATATCGGTCGACATGATGACGTCCCGGTACATACAGACCGTGCCGTGCTGTCTGGCAATCGTTTGGGTAGTTATGGAGGGTCCACGAGGCGTGCCAAGGTCTCAAGTCATGACGTCGTTGGTGGGCGGGACCCTGATTGTTGCCCGCCCGTTTGGCGCAACCTGAGTTTCTGGGATCTAAACTCATTGCGGGTGTAGCCATGGCTGGAGATTTCGACGTTGAACCTCATTTGTGTTCATTGACTTGGTTGCGCTAGGTCAGATCCACCCTTGCTTTCAGAAACGCCTCGGCTTGTGGTGAATCAGTACCATTTGAAGTGAACTACAGGACCTGTTTCCAATTGCACACCGCATTAAGATATTCTGAAAAGTATCAGCTTAGGTCATCAAGTTGTACAGTGCCAATCATTGATTCGACTTTTGATATCGTTAATCTACAAGCGTGTCTTTTGTATTATTGTGCTTACGGCATAGGATAGCTCTTCGCAAACGCCTCTCGGATTTCCTCCTCAGTCCACCCCAATGTAAGCCCCAGCTGTAACAGAATACGAGCTTTTTGTGGGTTATAGAATCCACTCGCGATTGTGAAATCCCTGCCATCCGGAACGAGACCATCCGAACTTCTGTGGCTCGCAACAATTGGAATACCAGTTGCATTGTAGAACTCTTCAGCAGCTAGAGAAGCTTTTCTAGACATACCGCCAGCACCTACGCCAGCATACACGATGCCCTCAGCTCCACCTGCATAAGAAGCGTTGAAGAGCGTCGGATCCATGTCTTGGTGTGAGTACAGGATGTCTACCTGTGCAAGGTCTGTGACATTGGAGACGTCAAAGACTATGCGCCCCACAGGCTCTGAAGGTGCCCAGAAGAAATAAGGCACTTGATTCATGACTAGATTAGAATGTGAGGTCAGTTGTGAACATTGTTACGCGTTCTGTTTATATAGATATAACTTACAGACGCCGAGCTGACCAGCTTCGGTACTGGAGAACGTGTCGAGAGTATTTGCGTTGTTCTTCGTTGTGTAGAAGGCAGATCCAATACGATCATTTAGCACGATCATTGTTCCCCTGTCGCGCCCCGCAGGTGAAGCAGCCAGAGTGACAGCTTGGAACAGGTTCAATGGCCCATCAGCAGATAACGCAGTAGCTGGCCTCATCGCACCGACCATGATAATGGGCTTACTTGAATTTACGGTGCTCTCTAGGAAGAAAGCGGTCTCCTCGAGCGTATCCGTACCATGAGTAATTACAACACCAGACACGGTATCTTTGGCTAGTTCTTCGTTGATCATCTTGGCCAACTTCAGACTGATAGTTTCGTTGATGCTACCGGAGTCCACATTTGAGATTTGATATCCGGCAACGTTGGAAATGTTCAAAATTTCCGGGACAGCGTCGACGAGTTGTTGTACGCCGAGACCAACAGAGTAACCTGTTGTTTGTGTGTTGCTGGTGCCCTGTGAAGCAATCGTACCTCCAGTTGCGAAGATAGTAACGTTTGGAAGGCTAGCATTAATAGCTGTTTGGACATCTTGGCGTATGAATAGCTTGTGGACACCGGAGCGGGTGAGATCTATGGGTGATGCCAAGACCAATGAGGAGAGGAGAAGGAAACAGCCGGCAAGAACCTTCATTTTGATAGTTGAAAAACAAGTACAGCGAAACCACAGCTGGAACACCCTCTACAGTGGAAATCATTGCCTTTTATACACTTGCAGCAAGATCTCCTCAAATTCCGTCCTGTCAAGAATCCGTCCGGCCATGGCACAATTGTTATCTTCCACTAACCTTATCATGAACCAGGATTAAGCTAAAGTCAGCACACTTTCGTCATCTTGTCTTGGTACTCCGTAAGAAGAATCGAAGGAACATATTGGCAAGTAGTTACAAGCCTCATTTTCTCGGTTATGTAACTTCGCGGCAGAGGCTCTCGTGTTGCCCGTTCTTATCAGTGGGCCTTGCATGCGATAACCCACTAACCCACCCTTTGGGCCCGCTAGAAGGCCTCAAGAAAGATCGCCAAGGTAAACCTAGCCAAATCTATCCTATTAGGTTTCTGCAGAGATAGCCGTTGGCTGTTCCGTAGAAGTAACCTGGCCGTTGGGTTGGTCAGACTAGGAAACACACGTGGCTCTGGTTTTAAATTGCGTGGAGGTAATCGATAGGAGCCGTTGCAGATCCGTCATGTTGTTTAACGACCTGAGTGTTGGCCGAGCATTTTGAGAACATTGTGCCAGCATAGATGGAGGATGAGAAAGCTTTGAGCTCCGCGCAGCATGATTGGAATTGCTTAGCTAAGATTTCCGAATTCGGACACTTTTGACAATAAGGCGTCGTAAGAATCACATAAAAATTGGGGCTGGCAACAAGACCACGCGAAACTTCTAAATTCTCTTTGAAGGTGTCTAGTCATTTACTTCTATTCCTCAGCCAGTGTTGCGAACCATGTGTCCTCCATCTGACCTTGAGGCGTCTCGTCAAAACTCATCGCGGGCACAAGACGTTGACACACTTGTTCCGCAAACCCCAATATCGAAGTCCGCCTATGAGCATGCCGCAACTCTCCTAGAACCCGCTATTCTAAACCACAGTCTCAGAGTGTATCTCTACGCTGCAGCCCTTGCTAGACAAAGGACCTCGGCATACTCCGCGGACCCCGCAAAACACGATCTCCTCTTCACTGCATGCCTCTTCCATGACATAGGTACAACGAATACCTATGACGGCCCTCAGCGTTTCGAAGTCGAGGGCGCGGACGCAGCTGTCAAGCACTTGTCTCAATTTGATGTGACTGAAGCCGATAAGCATGACGTGTGGACCGCCATAGCTATTCATACGAGTCCAGGTATTGCGGAGAGAATTGGCGAGTTGTCAAGATTGGTTAGAGTGGCGGTGATTACAGATTTCGGGAGGAAGAGTCAGGATTGGGAGACGCTTGAACCGCTGAGAAAGAAGTTCGAAACGGAATTTGAGAGGGGAGGTATTGAGAAGATTCTCGGTGACGCGGTAGTTGAACAAGCGAAGAAGCGGTCGGAAAAGGCACCAACGGTGTCATGGCCTGGCGTGATGTACAAGGCGTGGCTTGCGGAGCCAGATTGGGATGGTGTAAACAAGGCGTTTTGAATTTTCAATGAGCTTGAATTGGTGCGACAAATCTTTTCCAACAATTCTTCCCATCTCACAAGTTGTATCTTTCATGGTTGAATTGGCATCTCCACTTCTTAGCTCCTCGAGTCGCTTCAGCCAGCCCGCCTCAGCACCTGGGCAGGACTATGGGGTTTCTCGGAGTGAATGTCGCATCCCCAACTGACACCGTCAACCTCCATCACTCCTTTCCAAGAAGCCAGGATCCCTCTCAATTTTATTCTCAAACTTGGTCCACCACGCCTGGAAGGCCTTCAAGGGCACTGTGTCTCCGGTGCCCCAAGACGTCAGAAAGTCGTAGCAATTCTTGATGATCCTCTGTGCCATGACCTTTGTTGTGACCGTGTTTTGCCCTCTTATTACCATCTCTCCCCCTTGTCCAAGATTCGGAGTCGCCGATGCAGCAGCTTCCTGTGCCTTTTTCTGTTCCAAGGCTGCCGCAACCTGCTGCGCCGGCTCAACAGATATGCCTAATGCCAGCGGCGGCGAGGTACCATTTGCAAGCCCTCCTTCGTCTACCATAGCATCGTTATCGCCCAATCCTCCGCCTGCTGGCCCGCCGGCTCTGTTGTTGATCTTGAATATGGCGCTAGGCTTCTCGTTTGCAATAGCGCCGAGAAGCTTGAAGTCGGATGCGCCAGGCAATTGCGCATACACAGCGGCGGCGGTGCCATCAGGTAAGACGATGCCGGGTAACAGGAACACAACAATGTGCGAGAAGGATGGTTGTGAGGGTATCTGGAACGCGAACTGCGTTTGCGATATGACTTGCGCGTCGGTGAGGATTGGTCGACCGGAGACGATTACGCCGAAGGAGGCCATGATGAGAGGACGGAAATGTCAAAATCTAATTTGCCATATAATTGAGAGGCTATTTGTTGCATTGAAGCAGCAAATTACCCTGGGCGCCTATATTTTATGAAGCCAATGAAGTTCGCAGTCGCATCTTCGAGACCTTTCGAACCACTTCTGCGTCATACGGCCCAAGCTCCTAACCCCACATCTGGCCCTGCATTTCTCCTAACCAGTCCCGTGATATCGTGCTCGCCTATGCGCCTTTGCGTCGCTCCCTACCGGCATTCGACCCAGTGACTCACATCTTGGCGTTACTCCAATCCACAGCCTCGCAAATAATATAGGCCAATGGCGGCAGTGGAACACTGAAATCAAGACATCGTCAGGAGGCTTTGTGAGCACCTTCGTGCAGTAAAAAGTTACAAGCGCAAACGACGCCGTCAAAATAGGAGCAGGATACCTCAGCACAGAATATAGTAGCATGACTACTTTCCACCTATTTCCTCTGCTCCCTGCAGAGCTTCGTGCTCGAATATGGGAACTAACTGTTGAGCCTCGCACCGTCGAGGTCCGCGTTAATTACAAGAGAACCCTGCAAACCCGGTATTTGATGTCACCCACACCGGTACCAGCGACACTCCATGCCTGCAGAGAAGCTCGGAACCAGGGGCTATACCAGCAGGCCTTCTCTGAGCTTGTTGACGAACACTGCACCGAGCGGCAGTATATCTGGCTGAACTTGGACATAGATGTGGTCTCCATCGGAACAACACCGTTCAAAACCTTCAAACCGGTTGCATCAACCATCAAGCGGCTGAAGTTTGAGCGCAAAAATGCGGATGTATTCTTGTTCAACGCTGAAAGCAGAGAACTGCAAAGCTTTTGCAATGCAGAGGAAATTCATTTTGTATGCACGAAGAGCTTCTGGATGTGGGCTGCTAGTTTGAACCACCGCCCCTGGCCTTGCGCCAACGAGCATGTCTTCTTCATAGACTCAGATAATGGCCAATCCGTGACACTCTTCAACGTGCAGGAGCAGTATGACCAGATGTGGGAAGAGTTTTCGGCGAATTATTGACATTCCGATTTGCCTAGCGATGACGCTCTTAGCTAGGAATGGTCATCTTTTGATGTCTTCTTTGTACTTTGGGTTACACAATACTGTACTGGCATAAGTTACGTGAACAAGGGGTATTTTGATGTCAGTCATTCTAACATTACCAATGATGCCTACCTTTTCTCCATCGATCTCAGATACGCCTAGCAACATGCAAGAGCTTATCCTCTTTCATCTAGGCAGTCTTCGCTGTGCTTGACCAACTCGAATTAATTCGGACGTTCATACGTAACATTTCTGTACAAGCAGTGCTGAGTACAATGACAGTAACAACTACATACGAACCATTAATACTTTGAATCGTTGACGAGACCGACATACTCACTCTGGTGTTAAGATTCAAACAACATATTCCAAGTATGTATGCTATGGAGATGCTGGGACAAGTGCCATCTCAACCTTGCATGGCGGGCTAGATTTCCTAAAGATTGCGACTGCATGTTCTCGAGAACCTCCACTGCTCAGCATTTTATTCCGAATAGCTGTACCAGAACTTATTAGACACGCCCTCTCAGCTTCATGATCGTCTCTTTAGAAGACATAACCATATAACCGGCTCCCCTATATTCGAAACCCATGTGCCGCGCTGATCCACTTCTGATCGAGTAGCGTACTAACATTCCGTAAGATTCGGTTCCCACCCATGATGGCCTCGAAATACTTGACCCTCTCATCCTCATTCATTAATAGAAATGCGCATAGTCCGGACACGGGAACAGCTTTCAGGAGGTGGGAGGAACTAGGGAGACTTGATCCGGTAGCAAGCTGCACATTGAACGGTTGCTTGAGCGAGGCAACGATCACTTGAGCTGCGAAAGGGTTGAGACCGGCTCGACGGAGAAAGATCTCCCACTGCCGTATCAGTCAATCATCTCGCTAGTAGAAGGTAGGAATGAGAATGCTTGCACGTACGCTTGTTTCCGCAGCTAGGGGTCTGACATCGCCGATGTCTGGTGAGCCATGTGGGAGACCGCAGTTGGCCATCTCCACAACTGCGGAATAAGCGAGAGCCTGCTCGCCCCCTCGAACATACTTCACATGCACATCACCCTCTAATTGAGTGGCAAAGACTTCCAACTGCAACAATGTCTCCTTATCGCGCGGATCCTCTGGGCGGCCAGACCCAAGCTGTTCCATCCCACGACCGAGGCGTTCACTAACCAATACAATTAGTCTCTCATACCGTAACTGAAGCATAGCCATCTTCTCCTTGATCGGTGACCGATCGGGTTGTCCAGGTAGAGCTCTTTGTTTGGCCTGTTGCATGGTCGTAAAAATTAAGCCTGAAGATGGAGAGAGAATGATATCCGCATCCTTATCTGTAGAATGTCGCAGGTTGTAGTCTCGATACAGAATATCGGCTCCAGGATACAGTTGCTCAATATGCTTCATTAGAAACCTCTGCTGCAGCAAAGTTGAAGATGCAATGAACGAGCAAGGCGCGAGGTCTTTTGGAATGGCGGGAAGGTTGGGCAACAATGTTTGCACCCCACTTCCACAATGATTCTCCGCTTGTGGTTGACTTTGTGCACATTGGCCAATCGCGATAGAAGCAGTATCCTTTAATTGATTTCGTAGAGTCCGACTGACTGGATCCGAGAGCAGATTCGACAAAGGTCCTTTTTTACCTTTGACGCAGACAGGTTCTATATGCCTCCCTCGAGTTTCCATAAACCTTTGCAACGCGGTGGTTGTCGAGAAGCCACCAAACATAAGCTCGTTGCTGTTCTTAGTCAAGCTCTGTAAATTTTTATCATGGGGCTGCTCTGCTTGCGGCCTTTGTCGAGGCTGTTCAGATGCCTTCGAGGGGAGTCCTGATGTTACATGAATTGGCCGGTCTTGTTTTGAAATATCGCTTTCGAAGATTTCTCGAGATGACTGTAGATGTCCTGTTGGGATAAATTGCGATATCGTTTGCTTTCTGTGGGCTGATGCGATCGCCTTGTTCATTTCTGATACTTGTCCCACAGCCAATGCTTCTATGTCTCGTCGCTCACCATCCTCATTTTCCAGCTCCAGGTCTTCTACATCTTCATCCTCATCGAGTATTCTCAGCCCTTCCTGTTTCCAGACCTGCGAGGAGCTACTAGCAATGTTGCCTGTCGATAATTCAGCTAGCACCTTGTTCACTTCATTCTCGCCATGGAGCTTCTCATCGAGGTTTATGGTTGAGACTTTATTTGTAAATATAGCCCACCGCAACTCTCTTTCCAAAGCCGACAATCCATGCCATGAGCAAGCTGTTTTTAAGTCCTCGCGCTTGATTCTCGATAGGAACCTCATCTGTGCGCCGAGTTCTGTATCACCTCGTCTGTTCTTTCTGTCCATTCTTAGGCTATACTCATCCCAAGGCGCCATAGGTAGTGAGAAGTCGATGTGTGGCACATCAACACGTGCGGTCGTGTCGGCTGCTGAAAGCTGCTCGTTCTCAGCCTTCATCTCTGCTTGCTTGGCCAGAGGTTCAATGTCCCCGAGAAATTCGTCGAAATCGACGCTCTCCTCTTCGCAATTATTACTGAAATCCTCGCATGGAATGCTCGGGAGATACTCGTGTACACTATTAGCAAACGAAACTGACTTCAGTTTCTTCATAGGTGAGGTGAAGAACATGGGAGGTGTCAGCGGACCCTCCACCTTCAGATCATCTCCTCTACGCTTCAAAATAGGAGTCATATAATTTTCGAAGAGTGGGCTGGACTGCTGAGATTGTGTGATATCAAGGAGCATCAAGTCGCTATTGTCCGAAATCTTGCGTTCTAGTGAGTCTGCTGCCATAATCTGACGCTCCAGAGCCTTCGCTTCCGCAACTACAGAGTCGCTGCTTTCGGAGGGAAGCGGAAGCATGTTTGCTGGAGATGACGGAATATAAGGTGCTGGCGGCGGAGACAGCGGAAGCAATGGTGGCGTCAAAGGCAGGACTGAGGTAATCTATGTCTTTCAGTATAAAGCCTCCGCCAGTATAAGTTAACGAACTGGTTTATGCTTTAGACCTTCCATCATGATATCCTCGGAGTCTTCTACGGTGTATGCATCTCGAACCGCATCTTGTAAATAGATAAGCACCTCTTTCGATATAGCAAACTTCTCTTGATTGACCCGCTGATCGCATTGAGAGGGATAGGCGAAGTACTTCGATGGCCATTCAAAGCCTTCGTCATTCTCTTCATTGGTCACTTCAGAGGGGATCTTCAAGTCTCTGAAGTGTGGGAGAGCTGCGCTTCCGAATTCCAGCAAATCGAGCTCATGGTCTGTTCGTAAAACAGGAAGCTCCTGTTTCAGTCCCGAAACCCACCTTGTTCGATCTTCTGTGAATATTTCGCCTGTAGGTGGCTGTTGAAGCAAATGAACTGCCTTGAGTAACAGCGCTGCGTCCTTGTTCAATGTGAGCCGTTCCTTATTGAGTTGGTTAATCGCATTAGAGACGAAGGCTTTTGAAGGATCCTTAAAATCACGCTGAAATTCGTCATCAGATGGCAGGTGTATCTCTCCAATTTGTGGTTGCTCAGTGGTGTAGTCTATACAGATACCATGCGATCGCGCGTAATCAAGAACATGCGGCTCCCCTTCTTCCACTTCCATGTCCACGTCCATAGAGACGGCGGTGATGAGGTTGCGTAGATTTTGAAGACTGATAATCCACTATGCATCGAATGCTAGATGCCAGAATCAGGAACACTGGGTCGCACTTTCCTAATGATGTCGATTTAAGCATCACGTGACCGGTGTAGATGTCAAGACCCAATCATTCTTATACTAGGGAGACTAGGAACGGACAACGTTAAGTCCGGAGTTGGCGTCTATAATGCCGGCATGGCGTTTTTCCGAGGCCCAGTCTTTGGGGTCCGGATCTGCCTAGACCCAAGACTGGCGTTTCATCTAGGTCTCGGAGAGGTGAGCGGAAACAGAGTCGCACAACGTCTACTAATGCGGCTGATTGCCTTTTGAGGCATCAAGTGTGAAAAAGATTATGGAATCTCGAGTGGAGATGTGGAGAGTCAAGAGATAATTCGAAGGAGATTAGCAAAGGAAGTGGAAACGCGAGGTGAGCGCTTAGTGAAAGATGGTTTTATTCTTCCTTATTTATACCATACGCTATGCTGAAAATTCAAGGAGCCGTTATGCATATCATTGGATCTTTCCAAATGAATCCCCAAATGCAACATGATTATGTACAGATCACTATACTGTTGAGCAAATTTCCTGCCCAGCCTGAAAAACCATTTACAAAAGGAACGAAGTATGAGCGAGCTTCTACTGCACGAGCGGCTTCTGGCCAAAGCCAAGCGACTGGTTGCCGCCGTTAAAGGCAACAAACTGCGCCTTGAACAAGGTATCGCCGTAAATCTGAAGGCCGGCGCCCTGGTTGCCCTGGACGCCACCAAAGCAAGTCGTGTTCGCTTGATCAACTGTCGCAAAGTTAATCTGGCTGCCGGGGATCTTGGCCATATAGCTGTCACCAATAGCGACCGACATATCCGGAAGCGTGGCAGCGCAGGGATAGATAAAACCGCCAACCTGTGCATTGAGCTGTGCACCTTGCACCTGTGAGTAGTATGCTTCAGCGACTTGCTGGTCGACAAGGAGAAGCGATGTTCCAGTGTCCGCAATCGCATCCGAACCCTGTGGATTCTCGAACGTTTGGTTACCGACAGTGAACTTGGTAGAGGCGAATTGCCAGAATCCACTTTCAGCTTTGACGGGGATCCAGGCCATCTCGCCCTCAAACTTGGTAGCATCGATCTTGCCGAACTCGTAGACACCAGTGCCATCGGGGTCCAAGTCAGCGGTGAAGACTGGCATGTCGAGATCATTCATGACATTGTCGAAGAAAGTCTTCTGGGGAGTCTTCTGGGTGCCGTCGTTAACTATGAAAATATTAGTATCGAATAAGTGAAACGGCTAGGTCATGAAACTCACCAGTATTGAGCTTTGAAAAAGCAAGACCGACAAGGCCGTCAGTGTTGGTATCCTGGATGAAAGATTGTGAAACCTGGGTGGCAAGCTCAACAGTCTGGTTCTCGACCTTGACGCCACCGATAGTGACGGTATCAGTGCCAACAATCCCAGCAGCACCAGAGCCGTCACCGTAAGTGATCTTCCACTGGGAACCCTCGGTCTTCTTGAAGCTGGTTGACTTCGATGCATCGAAAGCCGAGTGTTGGCCGATGGCCTGGGCAGGGAGCTCAGTGCTGAACATCCAACTATACACGTTCATTAGTGCAAGCTCCGACATGTCGATAGATTGCTCTTACAGATCTGAAGAGCCAGAGTCAAAATCCAAGTTCAGAGTTTGACCACCAATATCGACAGGAGAAAGGAAAAGGGCAGCATTTTGCTCTGGGTTGGCAGCAACAGTGCCAGTCTGGTTGCCAGCAGCTTCAGTGTCCGCTGTAGCATTTTGCTTTGATTTCTCCTGTCCAATGAAACCTTCCTTGACCATAAAGCCTGTCTTGACCTGGAAGTTATATTTCCTGAAGACCTTCCTCATAGCAGCAGCGCCATTGGGACCAGTGGGGTGGGCGGCGTTCAGTTGCCTTGGAACCTTGAACGAACGTTTCTGTAGGCCCCGCTTGCGGGTAGGGGTGGGGACGGCAAGCACAATGGCCGCGAAAAGAGTGACGAGGAGAAAAAGACGAAGTGATGGCATATTGAGCAAATGCTGACCGGCAGCCGGACGATTCGTATAAATCGTCTAGGAGAAGAGTATGAATTTGGGGGTGTTTTTTATAGAGTATTGAAAGGAAATGGTCGAACAAGAAAAAAATAAAACAACACAACGTCCCCGAAAGAACAAAATAGAGGCTCGGCCTGATGGAAAGTCCACAGCGCTCAATGAGTGTGCGAGGGGTTGTTCTTTTAAAGAAGGAATGTCTCGATACGACCAACGTTGGAGAGTGTGTGAAACTGGAAACCTGATGAAACTTATGACCCGATCCGACCCCGACACATCAGGAAATGTCGGCAAGCGCTAAGCCTGCACTCAAGGCCAGAATAGAGATCCACGCGGCACTAAAGCAGAGACTGCGTGTGCTGCGTCGTTGAGAGGGCACCCCATGCGAGGATCATGCTTAGCCTCCATCAGAATTCCCAAGCCTCAAGTTTCCCGAAGGCCGACCAAGAACGGTTACTGCATTGCCACAACGGGTCTGTAGGATTCCGCAGGGGAAATATCATTGGGTGGGGATGGACTAACTTGGTCGGACGATTATCGATTAGGGTCGTGGAGCTCTTACGCGTAAGTGTTCGAGTTTGCGCGACGCTGTTGAAGAAAATGTGGAGAGAGCTAACGCAAGCAGGGATTGGACTACAAATCCCAGCGGGAATGTTTCAGCGGCGCGGCTCTTGCGAAGGCTGATAAAGCTGCAGTGGGTCGCTCTTCGAACATTCCAGCCCGTGTGCCTGGGTTGAGGTCATGATGACTGCTCTTGGCCGTCAAAGATTCCATCATACGAACAATTTCTCCTGTCAATTCACTATAACCAGCTCAATTACTTCCTGCTGCATAGCATCGAGGGCTAAATTCGCGCGAAAATCCGGGCTGAGAGCATGAACATGCGAGCTGACGAGGCTTGGTGAGTGGTGTTTCGGAATGCCAAGTCATGACAAGCTACGCCGCAACCCAGACACTGAAACGATGCATCCACCAACCCCCAACCTCAGCCGGTAGAACACTCAAACCCACGTCCCAGGCTTCAAACAAGCAACACGGCAAAGCTTAGCTGTCAAATGTCTCCTCGGGTTTCGGCATTCTACGTGGTCGGCCAACCGGGTGCACGTCGTTCTTTGGCGCCTGAGATGGTAAACAAGCTGGGCGCTTTGCGAAAGCCCACATTCGCGATGTTGTGTTTCAAAGCTTTGGCGCTGGGAGTAGTGCTCCGGCAAACATAATGACCGGGCAGGGAATTCATGGTTCCGGTGGCTGCAGTACGATACTAGTAGCTATTTGTGACAATATCAAAGTGCAAAAGATTCACGGTAGGTAAGCGCTGTCAAACCGTGGTACCACTACTCCTCCGGGTTTGGCTGTACACCACTAGTCTCATCGTACAAAGCGTGGCAATGCATGCGTGGAGGGCTGACGTTCAGTCTCAAGTAGACAGGGTCTTGAGGGGAGGCCGCGTAGTGTATGGCGCCTAGAGAAGGCAAAGCCATGCACCACGAGTAGATGAAGGTCAAGGGACAACCAAAGATAGGCACGAAAAATGAGGCTTGAATATGAGTACTGAATGGCAGCGCTTTTAAATTTTTATCATAGTAATGCTCTTCTTTATTTCCAGACCAATCACCAGTGTCTCTTTCATCAATATGAGAATGGTGCCTGGACGAATTCGCTTCACTTCTGCTGGCCAGCACCAACCAAAGTCTTCAACTTCTTCCCCTATGAGGTATGCATATAAACCGTACAGTGAGTCAAGGTACCAGTAGTAATACTGGTTGGGGCTCAGCCGGCCACTGGCAGCTCCAAGCTTGGCTATCTGGTCAGTCTTCCGCCTCTCATACGAAGGTGGTAGAGAGGTGGTAGGCAGTGTCAACATAGATTGACCCATTGCTTCAGCAGGCTCAGCCAAGCAGTTCAACATCCAAACCAATAGCCCTCATGAATAGATTCACGTTGGCCAACCGTGCGCTTGCCATGTCTGCAGGCAGGGCTTTGCTCACAGAAACCGTCTCCATGACACGGTCCTTGACACCGAGAACGAGTCTTTGTTGCTGCTCGGGGCTGGCGCCCACACCCATGGCCGCTAGGAATTGCCATATGTACATGTCGTCTGTGTCATTGATGGTCCCTGGGAAGAGAACAGGAAGAACGGGCTCGATTGTATCAAAGAGGCGATTGTAGAGTTCGGTCCATTGCTCCCAATCCGTTACCATTTCAGGAGCGGACTGCTTCAGAAGCTCGGCACGGGAGATGAGAATCGTAAGCAGAGTGAGGCCAATTTTGCTTCGAGCCACGACGTGAAGATTGGTACGATCCAGAACGAGGCCAAGTAGGCCAATGATGATGTTCAGCGGCGACTCGGAGATATGGGCGTAAAGAGGCGGTGTGACCGTTTGCGAGAAAAGTTCGATCTCTTCTCGAACGACTGGGCTAAGAGGCTCCTCGGGTGTAGCGATGGCATGGCTGACTACAGAGAGACTATCAAGATGGACTACAATCATGGTTACGACTGTGATACGTTCCTGCTCGTCGATGTGGCGGAAGAGACGAGGAATTGCCTTCTTTCCTTTGGCGTGTGAAAGGATAGATATGAACGGATGTGGGGTTGTTGCACTGTTTTCTAGTTAGTAAAAATCATTCTTGAAGTCAAGCACACATACTGCGGATTGATCGGCTCCATAATCTTGGTATTTAGCCAAAGTTGCTTGTGCAGAGCCTCAATTTTGGATCGCCATTCCATGTGCGCTTGAATGGCTTCTGGAGGGCTATTCTCATGAATTGGAGGTGGCAGAGCTCGCTCATGGTCTTCCATCTGCATGAGCGTAAGATAAACAGCTTCGATGTTGCGTAGAGCCTCCTTGCGATCAGCGATGGAAGACTTGTGGAGCTTTGGGCCTTTGTCATTCGTTTCGGGTCGCTTGAGATTAAGTAGCGGTCGCGGTGTTTTCGAGTTGCTGAATGCGATTTTGCCTAAGCTGCCCTCGACAACCAACTGCCTAGCCTTCGGACGGGCTTTCGCAGCCTCAACTGCCCTTTGGATCTGCTGCTCCATCCGTTGCATGTGATTGTCACCCCCTCGACCATTTCTACGCGCACCAAATCGGTTGTTAGTCTGGAAGAGGTATGTCTGAGCAAATTGGTTTGCAGGCTGCTGGGGGTTCTGGCGAGGAGCGCCGCGGATCTGGCTAAAGACCTGATAGTAGAAATCCTCAGCAATGGCAGCCTCTGGGCCCTTCTCATCCAAATTACCAGTCGCTGTCATTAATTGTTGCAGTTGGATCCGAGTGATGAAATTCTTGTCTTGCGGCGTCATGAGGCCGTTGTCCTTCGCCAATAGAGCAATCTTATGATTTCGCTTAGCTCGCTTAGCATCTTCTTCAAGGAAAGCCGCACGCTCTGGCTCGGAGAGTTGAAGCAATTGTTCCGGATGGGTAATAACCATTCCCGGGAATGACGGGCCTCGATTGTGTCCTGCCAATTGAGCGCGATGGCCTTGAGGACCAACCTGAGCCATTGGCTGGCCCTGTCCAGAGAGACGGTTAGGGTTCTGCAAGATCTGTCGAGGCTGCGTGGGCGGTGCCTGCGACTGGGCTTGCGGTGGCGCTTTTCGTTGCTGTTGCGTAGCTTGCTCGTTCGATTGCGGCCTCTGTCGCTGGAGGATGGTAGGGTGCTGAGGCTGTTGATTCTGGACAGGCTGGCCTGGGAGCTCTGCACGAACATGATGCTGCCTGGGTGGACCTTGTTGTTGTTGCTGCTGCTGCTGCTGCTGCTGTTGTTGTTGTTGTTGTGGTCTTTGCAAGATTTGAGGCGCAAATTGGCCCGGTGGTGCACCAGACACACCAGGAATTGGTGGCTGGCCATATGGAATTTGTTGGTGCTGATGATATTGGACAGGAGGACCCTGAGGTGGTGCCTGCTGCGATGGAGGAGTTCCAACGCTTTGGGCACGCATCATAGCCTCGACCTCTTCCAAGCTCACGAGCTTCCTGGCCGCCGGTACGGGTTGTTGAGCAGACGCAGCATATTGGGGCTCGGGAGCCCTCTGTGCAGCAGGTTGCTTGGGCTTGAGACCCCAAATGTCGGCGCGCGCCTCCAATTGAGGAATGTACTCGGGGTCCTTGTAGCTCTCATAGCCGGTCCTGGTAGGCTTCGAGGCCTGAGGAACGGGAGGCCTCTGCTGAAAGGGTTTTTGGCGAGCCTGATAAAGCATCTGCTCCTCTTGGATAGTGTTTGCGATCATCGAAGTCTGGCCAGCGAAGTCGAAATCTTTGCCAATGGACTGCTGGGTAGCCGGCCCACCTCCAAAGGTGTCGTCATTGAGGTCATCGTCGGCGTCGTCGAGCTGGTCGCCAAGGCCGTCGTACGTCTCCTCAAAGTCGATGCTGTATACGCGGTAAGCAAAGCTCGCTGGCCATATTTTGGTCAACGCACGCATCGTCATCGGCTGCCCCTCCTCCGAGCCCAGCAAAAGCATCGTGCTGTCCAAAGCCGGGGGCATTGGTGGAGTGCCCGCGGTCCCTGGGGAGGTTCGTGTCGAAGCCAAAGAACGACATGATGGGCGGCGCCCGTCGTGGTTGACGGTGGCTGGCGAATACAATTACGGTTGCTGTTGTTGCGGTATCAGAGTTGGCGGACGTGGTCACGGCGAGCGAAAGCGAGAGGGCCAAGACGAGGCGGTGGCTGCATCGACGCAATGAGACCCAGAAAGACGCGCAAGCTACAGGTCGATATGGAGGAATGCAGTGCGGCGGCGAGTGGGCGGCTCTTCGCTGTAGCAGATGGAGTGGTAATACTCTGGGTCGCGCCTTTCTGTCCCGATTCGGCGGCAAGTCCCGCACTTGCCCCAATGTGCCAACGCTGCCCTTGCACCCCCGGCTGGCTTCTGGGCAGCTGGTTGAATCAGCCACACTTACGAAAGTCGGACGACGACTTCTCCTTCTCCTTTTCCACTCCCATGTTCAGGCTTCTTGTTTAGGGCCGCCCTCTTCCATCTCAACCTCCCCTCTGCTGTCTGCTGATGCGCATGCTCCGCGCCTGGCATCCGCTCGTTTCCTTGTGATCCACCCCTTTCTCACTGCACCCCAAGGCAGCCTATTCTGCGCTCCAGAGTCGCCTGCAGCGTTCGCGAGCAGCCAAAGTGGAGGGCTCTAATCCGTCAGAAAAGAGCCAACGGTTTGCGCAGCAGCCCCAGGCCCGAAACACAATGGCAGGCACGCAGCGCTATCTCCGCTATATTGTCTTTGCTGTAATTGTAAGTTGGTCTTACACATTTCAACAACCAAAGCGTTGATCTTTGCAGGCACTTGTCCTTCTGTACTTCATCGGCTCCTCGTCGTCCGTACCTGCTACCAACTGGCCGGCATACCAAGACACCACCACTTCGCCCGCGAGCTCCAATGCGCCCGCTGCCAGTCAAGATGTTTCGCAAGCCCCGCCCGCGACAACACCCAACGACAAAAAGCTTCCCCCGGCAACTGCAACTGGAGAGCGCATGAACGCGACTTTCGTCACCCTGGCCCGCAACTCGGACGTCTGGGAGATTGCCAAGTCGATCCGCCACGTCGAGGATCGCTTCAACCGCAAGTTCAACTACGATTGGGTCTTCCTGAACGACGATGACTTTGATGACCAGTTCAAGAAGATCACAACTGCGCTTGTGTCTGGCAAGACCAAGTATGGCAAGATCCCCAAGGAGCATTGGTCCTTCCCAGAGTGGATTGACCAGGACAAGGCAGCCAAGGTCCGCGAGGAAATGAAGGAGAAGAAGATTATCTACGGTGACTCCGTCAGCTACAGGCACATGTGCCGTTACGAGTCTGGCTTTTTCTTCCGTCACCCCTTGATGCTCGATTACGAGTGGTACTGGCGTGTCGAGCCCAGCGTCGAGCTCTACTGCGACATCAACTACGATACTTTCAAGTTTATGGCTGAAAAGAAGAAGAAATACAGCTTTACACTCAGTCTGTACGAATACGTCGAGACCATTCCTACGCTCTGGGACGCCACCAAGAACTTTACCAAGCACTTCCCACAGCACGTCGCCAAGGACAACTCGATGAAATTCCTCAGCGACGACGGCGGCGAGACCTACAATCACTGCCATTTCTGGTCCAACTTCGAAATTGGAAACCTCAACTGGCTTCGCTCCGACGCATACATTGACTTCTTTACCTCGCTGGACCACGCTGGCGGTTTCTTCTACGAGCGTTGGGGCGACGCTCCTGTCCACTCTATTGCAGCTGGCTTGATGTTGCAAAAGGACGAGATTCACTTCTTCAACGACATCGCGTACTACCATGTCCCATTTACGCATTGCCCAACTGGCGAACAATATCGTCTTGACCATAAATGCTCTTGCAACCCCAAGGATAACTTTGACTGGAACGGATACAGCTGTAAGCTTCCTGGTTATGTGAGAGCAATGCAGCAAAGCTAATAGTAAATTATAGGCACAGCACGCTTTTACGAGATGAATGGCATGGAGAAGCCTGCAGGGTACGAAAAGGAGCAATAAGCTCGATGTTTCTATTACCTCCAGCATCCGACTTCGTGTGCCGTCAAACTTGTTGTCCCACACTCAGCACACCTGTCTGACTCGCGCCAAGTGCTCCACGCTCCAAATCCGACTGGATTTGGCTCGTTCTGAAACTTGTCTTCGTTTTCCTCGCCATTATGGTTGCCGTAGGGTTATGCATTGGTCGGCAGCGGAGAGCTGCTGGCTATTAGAATTGGGCAAAAGAAAATTTTCTTTGGCCATGCTTTGGCTCTCGTAGGGTTCGCTTCATCTGTTACATTTTTTTCGCTTCGCCTTTCGCGCAATATTTTTGGGTTGGGTTGTACAGGCTCGGTTGGCGTTTTATGGCTTGAACAGCTTTGGCCGATTGCGGCAGAACAAGGCAGGCGCGAAAGAAACGAGAGAGGCTTCTTGTTCCTATGTGTCGTTAATGATATTGTACCTATATCTCACAGCCTGGGTAGATGAACGAGAATGCTTACGATCTGAACTCTACTCTACCTTTCTCCTTCCTTTTAAATTGATCACAAGTTCTTAGAAGAAAAAGACGGAGACACAGGGAACGAGTGCTAATGTATATGCAACGTAACGCGCAAGTTCACGCACAAACATGTGTGAGGAGTTTGCATAAGATCATTCTCTTAATATTCATTCTTTCATATTGCCTAAGAACTCGCTCGCTAATGCGCATGACAAAAAAAACCTCCGTTCATCCCCCCTATGCTATACCTGCCCAGCAATGACTTTTCCGTGCCAACTTTTGAGTTTGTACAGGAACAGGAACAAGGCCGGTGCATCAATCATTATAATTCACAACACCACTTCCGTCCTTGTTCGCCTTTGGAATGCCATACCGCTCACTCAGCTCATCTTCCTGCGACCTACTATTTGGATCAAGATGTGGTCGCTCAGCCTGGACGGCGACACGAACAGCGTGACGTCGATGAGGAGCAAAGCCGTAAGATGCCGAGTGGTTCTAATACATATTAGTGTTCTGTTGCCAGATTGAAGATGATGTGGATGTACTTACAGTTGCTCTGTTGTCCCAGAACGCCACGTCCCCTGCCTGCCACTGAAACCTAACATGGATCTCGGGAGATGTGGCGACGATCTCATTAAGGAGGGAGATGATGTGGTCCGACTCTGTCTTAGGAACTCCAACAATCTTGGTAACGAATCCAGGGTTAAAGAAGATGCTCTTCCATCCCGTGACAGGATTCGTCCTGACTAGAGGATGCTCAGTGGTGACGGGCTCGCGACGCACTGTGCGGCCAAGTTCACGAGTTCCCTGAGCCTGAAGCTCTGCAGAGTGGATGGCAGTGAGAGATTCGAGATACTTCTGCATGAAAGGAGAGAGCATGTCATACGCAGCGTATTGCGAAGACCAGAGAGTGTCACCGCCGCCGCCACGTGGTGGGCCGGTGAGGACTTTGAGAGAAGTGTAGGAAGGAGGTTGAAGTTCGTATGTCACCTTCACCATGTCAGTAAATAGTTCTCTAAGATGAAGGTATATATAAAAGACTGACATCAGAGTGCCACAGGAAGGTTGGTGTAAATAGTGCGCGCAGATCTGGGCTGCCCTCGCCGGTGTAGATGACATGGACATCCTCGAGACCTTCTCGTCTTGGGACACCGGTCGTTGCATGCTTGTGCAGCTCGCCAAAGTACTTGCCGAGCTCTCTCTGCTCGTCGATACCGAAGTTTTTCTGATTTCTGAAGAAAACAACGCCTCGTGTAGCAATAAGCCGCGCAAGATCATTCTTTTGCGAGTCCGTGAGATTCGCTAGATCGACACCGTGCACCTCGGTGCCGATCTTAGGGTTGTAGTCAAAGACATCCGTCGCGTTGGCAAGAAGATCCTTGAAGTTTGGATCGCCAAGCTGGCCCTTATCGACATAGGGGATCTCCTTGTATGCAGGCCATGTGATGTCCGGAAAACGTGGCCGTAGATCTTCGTACTCGTACGTCTCGTCGTGCTTCTGGACGATGGTTCTTCCGGGGACGTAGCCTGGTTTGGCTGTCTGCTTGAGAGTGGGGTTTGGGGTGGGGGTATCCGTGGGTTGGAATTGGGGTTCGATGAGTCCTGGCGCCATGGCGTCTGGGAGTGTGGGAGATTGATCCAATGAAATATCGGTGCCTTGCAGTTTTATATGGTGACGACTTGGTACTTGGGCGTCTTGAGACGTAGTACCTTGCAAGCTATGTTGACAACGACGCCGAATATGAAGAGGGTGCAGCAATCAACCAGATGATACTACCACAGGATATTGCAAATGATGGCTAGAGTGGTTCGATCGTATCGCACTGAAGCTTGTGAGAATGACTAGAAAAAGGAAAGAAAAGGAACAAAGAGGGCAAGTCTAAAACTTATGTGAGTGTGCTCCGGGGAGTGGCACTCGACTGATCCATGTCACTGTGTGTTTATGCTTACCTCACTGGAGCAATGGCGCCATCGCACACAATCTGATAAGCAGCCGAACATGCCCGGTCGTCTTCTTCATGGCCCTACAACGGCTGGTTTCAATATGAAACTGCGGCCGCTATCGCTCCGACGCCGCGGGGTGAGATCTGGGGAAGACGAGCACGTCAGCGGCGGCGTTTAAATGTTGCGTAATAACGGTGGATCGAAGTTCGAGATCGACATTCTCAGTCTAAGCATTGCGAAGATGTCCTTCAGGATTCAGGCGCATAACTCAAGGGCAAGTCGTGAGATTTGCTGATGCTGAACTGTGTCGATTGCTTTCCATTCAGTATCCTCCTGCCTATTCTGTCCCGGATTTGACCTTCAAATGTAGGCATACAAGCCCGAAGTGGGCTTTGAAATCCACTTGTAAGTGTTACCCGTCATTGTTGAAGTCGGTGTAAGTTCAAGCGCTAGCCCGATGTGGTAGCGTGAAGTGATGGCACCATATTGCACCATCTCGCCTTTGCTCGCCTCAGAACACAACACCATTACGCTTTGACCACCTGCTCTAGTATATAGCCGTCTAGAGATTTGGCTGTCGCGGCCCGTGAATCAAATACAGTGGATATATGCGCTTCCGGTTCTGCGCTTCGTTCTCGGTTCCGACTTGGAGCGTATTTGGGGCGCGAGCAACTGGAATGAGGCAATGTGGATTCTCGCTGATGTGCTCAAACACGCAGCAAGCCTCTTAGTCTGCGCTGATGGACAGGTGTTGTCTTGATGTTGCTCTTCTATTTGAGCAATAGAATCACTCCTGTGCATTAGCCATAAACAAGAGCTCGAGAATGTACCTAAAGAGTCCACATTGCATGATGAGAGAATAATGCTAGGGTAGATCCTGGCTGATGCAGCCGATGCCGCAATAGCGCGTTCGAATCCGATGCAACTCTTATTCAATGTAACCGTATTTACGCCATTGGCGCCGTGGTGCCTAACGCCAAAACCCTCACAATATATACACTACAGTCTCCATATGTACAATGCAACCGTCTTCCTCAACTTCGAATCTGCCATGATTCTACCAACTCAGGAATGCTTGGGTGGGGGAGTTTCGCTGTATCGCAGGATAAATCATCGTTTGCTCGTAGAAAGAATCGGCGAAACAAAGAACGGCAGTTAATCCTTGCGAAATGGTCGCATGAGTGCTTCGAGTGTAGGTATCGGAACGCCGTTGAGGTTGGTCCATCTTATGGCGGATTCACTGGCCTCGCCTGCTGCTTCCATCTCCGGCTCCGCAGCGCGCTTGTCTGAGGGCTCTGAAGTTGGCTTGCGTCTTCTCACTATGCCTGCAGCCTCCAACTTAGGGGTCCAATATGGATGTGTTCCCTTGTGTATGCGGTAGAGTTCGTAGTTGCCCGCGATCAGGACTAATGTGGACATGACGGGAATCTTGGAAATATTGTGATATATCCGAGTAGAACTCATGGCTGCGGTGGATGCGATGCTGGAGGATGCGTGCCTGTGCGATTGATGTGCTTGGAAGGGGCGTGTAGGCTTGGTACCGCGTCGCTCAGGTGAGGTGGGAGGCGTGCAGTGCGGAGGCTTGTGAAAGGCCGCGGGGATGGCCTTGGCGGGAAGTTGCCGCCGAGCCGCATCAACTTTCTTGAACTCCAGGCCGCACTGCACGCATCGCACTCGCGCCGCCTCCGAGGCCGCCCCACAATCATGGACGATCTCGCCAACCTCGAGTTCCTGTCGCTCGTCTCTAAAGTCACCTCTGAGATCCAGAATCACGTGGGCGTTTCCGACAAGACGCTCGCCGAGTTCGTCATTGACCAACATGCGAAATGCAAAGGCGTCGCAGATTTCAAGGGCCAGCTGGAGGCCATGGGCGCCGAGTTCCCCCAGAGCCTGGTGGAGAGCATCGACCGCCTGGTTCTGACGCTTCACCCCAAGTACAAGAACAAGGGTGCAAATGGGAAAAAGGCAGGGGCAAACGAGGCGCACGGCGGAGACGACACTGATCGCAAAACGCGCGTATTCAAGGGCCTGGCAATTCCAGACAAAGAAGTCGCCTACGATGATGCGGACGAGGAGCCATCAAACGGCGCACCACAAGCTGACGCCCTGGACGATACTTTCGCCATGCTGGAAGGACTCGCAGGAACGGCGCCCAGCAAGCCCAAAGAGAGGTCGCGCAAGAGGAGCATGAGCCCATATGGTAGCGACGACGATACAACGAGGAGCAAGCGGCACAGGCGGCGAGACAGGTCATGGTCGCGGTCGCGATCACGGTCGCGGAGTCCGAGACGTCGGCAGGAACAGAATGATGAGCTGGTCTTCCAGGACGAATTTGGGCGCACAAGAACAGTGAAGCCACACAACAAGCAGCGAAGCCGGAAAAAGTACCGCGACGAAGATCTCGATGAGTTTCGAAGACCCCCGACCCCCGAGCTCGATGACGAGCCAGTGCTCTACAAGGTCTACAACGGCAAGGTCACAGGTGTGAAAGACTTTGGTGCCTTTGTCAACCTGCAGGGTGTCAGGGGCAAAGTTGATGGACTGGTCCACGTTACACAGATGGTAGAGGGTGCACGAGTCAACCATCCATCTGATTTGGTCTCAAGATGGCAGGAAGTCAAGGTGAAGGTCATCAAGATGGAAAACGGCAAGATATCGCTCTCCATGAAAGAGGTGGACCAGCGTACAGGCCGTGACCTCGCACCTGGGCAGCGTATAGCTTCACGCGCCAACTTTGCATCGGGCGCCAACTCACAGGGGCTGGGCGGGGACAGTTTTGTCCCTGTTGTCGAAGATGGGTACAATGGCCGCAAGAATGGCATGCGAAAACGGATGACCTCGCCTGAGAGATGGGAGATCAAGCAGCTCATTGCTTCCGGTGTAATTCCAAAATCCGATTATCCAGACATCGACGAGGACTTCAACGCGCACATAAATGGCGAAGGCGGCTTCGAGGAGGAGGAGGACGTGGATATTGAAGTTCGCGAAGAAGAGCCCCCTTTCCTAGCTGGCCAGACGAAGCAATCTTTGGAACTCTCCCCAATCAGGGTCGTTAAAGCTCCTGACGGCTCACTTAATCGTGCTGCTATGGCAGGCGACACTCTGGCACGTGAGCGACGTGACCTTCGGCAACAGGAGGCCCAAGAGAAAGCTGCAAAGGAGGCGGCTAATACTGACTTAAGCAGTCAATGGAATGACCCCATGGCTCAACAACGACAATTCGCAAGCGACCTTCGTAACACTCGGACGAACCAGCCCAACGAAGCACTGCCAGAATGGAAGAAGATCTCAACTGGAAGTAGAGACGTTTCTCTCGGCAAGCGCACCAACATGAGCATCAAGGAACAACGAGAGTCCTTACCTGTATACAAATTCAGGAAGCAATTGCTCGAAGCTGTTGCGGCCCACCAGATCTTGATTGTCGTCGGTGATACTGGATCCGGAAAGACCACGCAAATGACCCAGTATCTTGCAGAAGCTGGCTATGCCAATGAATTAGTCATTGGGTGCACCCAACCTAGGCGTGTCGCAGCTATGAGTGTTGCTAAACGTGTTGCCGAAGAAGTTGGATGTAAACTTGGAAATGAAGTTGGATACACCATTCGATTCGAGGACTGCACTTCACCAGATACGAGGATCAAGTACATGACAGATGGTATTTTGCAGCGTGAGATCCTTTTGGACAATATGCTGTCCAAGTACAGCTGCATTATGCTCGACGAGGCCCATGAGCGCACGATCGCCACTGATGTTTTGTTCGGACTATTGAAGAAAACACTTAAGCGACGACCAGACATGAAGCTTATCGTCACCAGCGCCACTCTGGATGCTGATAAGTTTTCAGAGTACTTCTACAAGTGCCCCATCTTTTCAATCCCGGGTCGGACCTTCCCGGTCGAGGTCATGTACAGCAGAGAACCCGAGTCAGACTATCTCGATGCAGCATTAGTGACAGTCATGCAAATTCACCTGACGGAACCTGCGGGCGATATCCTCCTGTTCTTAACAGGGAAAGAGGAGATTGATTCATCTTGCGAGATTCTCTCCGAGCGGATGAAAGCATTGGGACCAAACGTACCTGAGCTGATGATCTTGCCAATCTACGGAGCGCTTCCCTCAGAGGTCGCATCCCGCATTTTTGAGCCCGCACCAAATGGCAGCCGCAAAGTAGTCATCGCTACGAACATTGCTGAGACTAGTCTGACAATTGACGGTATATACTACGTTGTAGACCCTGGTTTCGTCAAGCAGAGTTCGTATGACGGCAAGTTGGGTATGGACCGTCTACAAATCACACCGATCTCGCAGGCTCAAGCTCGTCAAAGAAGTGGCAGAGCTGGCAGAACAGGTCCAGGAAAGTGCTTCCGTCTGTACACTGAAGCTGCATTCCAGAACGAAATGTTACCGACCACTATTCCCGAAATCCAGCGTCAAAACTTGTCAAATACAATTCTGATGCTCAAAGCCATGGGTATCAACGACCTTCTACACTTTGACTTTATGGATCCACCACCTACAAACACCATGCTTACAGCTCTCGAAGAACTGTATCAACTAGGTGCGCTCGATGATGAGGGTCTGCTCACGCGTCTTGGTCGCCAAATGGCCGACTTCCCCATGGATCCCTCACTCTCAAAATCACTCATCAAATCGGTCGATCTCCAGTGCTCAGATGAAATTCTCACTATTGTCGCCATGATCAGCGCCACACAAAGCGTCTTCCACCGCCCACGAGACAAGCAACAACAAGCCGACCAAAAGAAGCAGAAGTTCAATGATCCCTCTGGTGATCATATCACCCTTTTGAATGTGTATAACGGTTGGAAACAAGGCGGGTTCAGTACGCCTTGGTGCCATGAGAATTTCGTCATGCCGAGGAACATGCAGCGTGTCAGAGACGTACGGAATCAATTACTCCAGATCATGGCGCGACACAAACATCAAGTTGTGTCCTGCGGTCGAAACACAATTAAAGTCCGACAAGCTCTATGCAGTGGCTTCTTCCGGAACTCTGCGCGCAAAGACCCCTCCGAAGGCTACAAGACGCTTGTCGAAGGCACACCTGTGTACCTACATCCTTCTTCGTCTTTGTTCGGCAAACCAGCCGAACACGTAGTGTATCATTCTCTCGTCGAAACTACAAAAGAGTATATGCACGTTTGCTCGGCCATCGAACCCAAATGGCTCGTTGAAGCGGCGCCCACTTTCTTCAAGGTCGCGCCAACCGACAAGCTGAGCAAGAGGAAGAAGGCTGAGAGAATTCAGCCACTACATAACAAGTTTGCTGGCGAGGACGATTGGAGATTGAGTGCGCAGAGGAGAGCTGGACGAGGTGGCGGCGGAACTTGGGGTTGATCTCACGTACCGTTATTTTAGTATTGGAATTTGCATGATACCTGTTTAGTCGACATAATGATGAGTCGGAAATCTTTCTCCACATATAACGAAATATGTGCCCCAGAGCTTCCTTTTCCGGTCTCAAAAAGTTTGGTTTAGTCGTCGTAATACTCCGTGGGAATGTGTAAAAGAAACTTCGTCCATTATCTAAACTGGCAGAAATGAGGAGGATACCTTATAGAGTTCCGTAGACGTTGATGCAATCTACAAATTGACCGAAAGAAAAAGCACAAACCCCAAGATTCATGAGTCTACAAGTAAATGGGTATAACATTATGCAAAATCTACATGCTAGCGATCCGGACTCCAGCTCCAAATCATCTCGCCATGGCTATGTAGACAGATAAACGCCCCGTACTCTTCTTTTCCGCAATCATGCTCATACGTACGCTTATGTTTCATGTAGTTATCATCTCTTCATGCTCGTGCTCCTCGTTACCGCCTCATTCTAGACAATATCTTCAATCGGGCAGTTAGGATGCAACACATACACCACCTTGTCGGTGCTCTCGGCTTGACCTTGCTCATCTGCAAGACCCTCGCCACGGATGAGCATCAGGTATTGTTCCTATCAGTTTCGTTAGCACATCCGCCACAATCTCGGTACAGTGGGTAGAGCATACCTTGACAACTTTCTTGAGCACCTTCTTGGCAAGCGCTCGCTCCTTCTCCAGATCCTCTTGCGTCTCCATCTCATTCTCCTTCTGTTCGAGGTACCATATCAGCAGTTCCTCTTCCTCTACACCATCCTGTGTCTCTTCTTGGTCTTCATTGACGCGCTTGACAAACATGTTCCGCATCGAGACATATTTGTCATGTGTGATCTTCGTCTTCTCGCGAGGAGCAACTGCAGGAGTTGCTGTTCGGTCTCTCGAAGCGTCTTGATGATCTTCATTCATCGCTGCATCAGCTTCTTCTGCAGCTGCTGCAGCTGCGAGGAGTGCCTCATCATCCTCATCCTCAACTTCGACATCGTCCTTCTCGACGGAGATGATAGACTGTCGGAGGAGATTGTATGCTTCCTTAACAAACTCAGGCGTGATATCGCTAACACAGTTGGCCTTCGCGATAGCTTCTGAAAGACGTATCATACTCTCGAGCTGGCGGACGGTGATACGATAACTGTTGCGACCAATACCGCCTTGTGCGTCATCTGCTCGCAATTCCTTGTACTTCTCAACTAGAGTCTCTCTAGCTTCATCGGTGAACTCAGGTCGGAAGGTCTTTGCGAAGCGGATGTAGCGCTGCAATTGCTCCGTGTTGAACTCGGGATCGACCGCATCATCACGGTCTTTGTGGATACTGACAATGTGTTCAGCGAGATGGCGGTCAACGGCCTCGTCGCATTCATCCAATACTACAAAGAACAGATCGAAACGTGACATGATGGGTGCTGACATGTTGACGTTGGCACGTAGTGTCGTCTTGCGGTTGTAGCGGCCACCGACCGGGTTGGCCGCAGCGAGGATCGAAGTGCGGGCATTGAGCGTAGCTTGGATGCCAGCTTTGGCGATAGAGATGGTCTGCTGCTCCATGGCTTCGTGAATGGCAACTTGATCGGCGACATCCATCTTGTCGAATTCATCAATAGCACAGATACCGTTGTCTGCGAGCATGAGTGCACCGGCTTCGATCGTGAACTCGCCTGTCTCCTCGTCCTTGACTACAGCCGCTGTAAGACCCGCAGCCGAAGAAGCCTTGCCAGACGTATAGACGGCACGAGGAAGGAAACTGCAAATATACTTCAAAAACTGGGATTTTGAGGTCGAGGGATCGCCAACGATGCAAATGTTGATATCTCCACGCAATGCCATACCCTCCGGTGTTTCTTTAGACACACCGCTCATGAGTTGCAGCAGAAGACCCTTCTTGATGACCTGATGACCGTAAACCATCGGAGCGATCGAGTCGACCAGTCGCATGAAAATATTTGGTTTATGCACCATGTCCTTCAAGTCTTGAATCTCAGCCGCGGTAAGTGTACCGAGGTACTCTTCTTGTGCTTCTTCTCCGCTTGTGGCATTTGATTCGATCTGTCCTTGACCAAGGGAAGCGAGGATGTTACCGGCCTGGCCAGTCAAGTGGTGGTTTGCTGATTGTCCAGGAGTTGAGTGGTCCGGCGAAACCATGCATGCGAGGAATGACATTCGGTAGGTGAGGTCGCGGACACCAAGGGCCTTGAGACCGCTCACGCCAGATCCACCAGCATCATTGCTGCGTGCGGAGTTGGAAGTATCTCTCATAGCTTGTGGTCGTACACCCGGAACGCGGAACTGGCTTACATCTGGAATGACAATAACAGTACCGGTGAAGATGCACTTTTCTCCAGCTTTCGAGCGATCGACCATCTCTCCTCGAAGGATAACATCCATAGTTCGAGGCATACTACCAGTAGGGATCTCTGAGCTGTTTTCCTGAATGCGCACCTTTTGCCAGTCTACGAAAGTGGACTGTCGAATGTCCAATCGCCATCCTTCTCTGTTCATGCACGTTATATTCGGGCATTGAGTTGGCTCGGTGTACTTGAAGGTTTGTTCAATGTTCGGCACAACGGTGTTACAGATCTCGCAGACAAATGTCGCCATGGAAAGCTCAGGCCGGACTTCAGATGTGCGGGTAACGGTACCTGAGATAGAAAGCAGGCTTCCAATCGAGGTGGTTCGCAGCTGGCGAATGCGGGACACGAGTGGGAGGTTGTAGAAGGCTAAGGTGAAGAGCTTGTCTGTCTGCTGATTCGATGTCTTCTCATTGAGACTGTCATTTTGGCTCGTGGCATTGCCAGCATTAGAAGTACCTGACGCAGAAGCTGTTGAAGCTGGCTGTCGGTGCTGGCGAAAGTATTTGGGTTCATATTTTGCGATAAGGTTGTGGAGGGACCGGACCATGTATGGCAGGAAGCGGTAGTATTCACTAGCAATAGCGGCAGCCAGGATACCATCCTCATGTCTGAGAAGGTGTGTGTAGTCAACGTAAAGAGTTGAGAGACCGTACAGCCTCATGCCCCTTATCTGCGCGATGTAGTATTTGTCCGTGGTGGGCACAGCACTCGAAGCTGGTAGAGCTGACGATGTCGGATCTTCTGTGTAGCTACCAATCTATTAGCATTGTCTGCAACTCGGTGCATTGTGAAGCGTACTTCTCTAGAAACTCCTGAAAGCGCAGCGAAAGCGTCTCTCCCGTTACATCTACAACCTTGGGGATGTCTGTACGGGCCGCATTGGTTCGCCTACCAGGCACTCGTGCTCCTATAACTTCGTCGTCGGCAAATTCAACGTCGCTATTTGCGCCAGCACTTTCAGAGGGAGGTCCGCGGGGCCTCGCAGATGAGGACCGTACTTGCTGTCTTAGGTTTCCCGCATCACTCGAAGGAGTAGGAGCAGCGTCCGAGTTGAGGACCGCATCGAGAAGCGACGACATGGTGAGAGTCTGCGGTTTGTTTTGCGAGGTGTTGTGTGCGGGCGGGCGGGCATCTGCAGACAGGAGATTTGGCGCGGGGGCTGTCAACGACGCGAAAACGCGCCCACAGTCGCGCTGTCCCGATTGAGATGTAAGTGGTGGTCTGTGCGCGTACACTGACAGCTTCGCAAGCACTCCACACGATGAACTGGGAATATTTACATGCAACGACAAACCCAAGGAACGTTATCAGCAATTTGTGACAGTCGACGCTAATGGTATCATGAAACATGCATATCGAATATGAGGTACGACTATATCGCAAGAAGAGGGTATACAACTTAATCATCCTATCCACACTAAGCTCCGAAGACAAAATGCACGCTACCCAGACATTTCTGAAAACCTTCAGATGAAAACCAAACGCCAGGAACATTCATCCGATGCGTCATGTGTAGTAGTAGTCCCACCACCTCAATCATTATCAGACCACGGCCGGATCAAACGATAGGGGTATCCAAGAAAGTTGTATACTCATACTCCTCAGGAGCGTCACCATGTAGACGCACGCGGTACAGGCATGTGTGGTCTGCGCCCCAATTGGCAGTGACCCGTAATATGATCTTGGTAATGGGTTTGACAGTTGTGGCGTCAAGATCGAAAGACTGTACGTGATTTCCAGAGTGAATATTATAGACAAAGGTGCCGAGACATTGCCAGCCCTCCGGACCATCCTGACATTGGTTCTTCATGTGGTTGTACCGGAGCTTGACTGGTTCATCAGTCATGGTCCATACTTCGATGTGGCGGGGCGCATTGTTAATGTTATATGTAGGCACCATATTCATGGGCACATGTTCAATGGTGACTTGGTTCGGAAACATGGGCTGACCGAGGTTGACCGCGAGTTGAGCTCGACCTTTTCGCGGAGAATCCGGCGCAGCACACCAGCAATCGCCAGCCTCTTCCCAGCTGGTCAATGCTGCTTTGGGAGGATTGCGTGGAGCGACCAAGCCGACTCTTTGATAGATGTTGGGAAGGAATTTGGCCTTGTTGTAGAACGTGGCAGACGTGAGCGTCGGTTCGATCAATGCACCAAGGCCAGGTGAGAAGTAGTTTACTTTTCGCATAGTGAGCTCGTAGTTGGCGACAAGGTTGCTCTGTGCGAGGGACGTCAGGCGAATTTGGTCCATCATCACTTTTTTCGCTTCCGACCGGGCTACAGTCTTGATCTGTTCGCTTTGGCCACGAATAGTCTCAAGAATCTTTTCGTCGACACGTGTGGAGATGTTCTTATAATGCTGTTGCATGAGGTCGACAAACTCGTGCCGCGGTACGGCTTCGTGCACAATTCTATGCGCATCTCCGTCCACACGGGCACCAAAAATATCGTCAAGTTTGTTGCGGTTCCTCTTCAGGAAGTTGACCCACTCCGTATCATCGCCTTGAGACTCAACTTTGCTGAGCAATGCGGTCCAAAACTCGTCTGAAATCTCACGCCGACCATCTGGATGACGATGCACGACGATGTGCTGTGGCAATTCCTCTCTCAAGTCTTGTAAAGTCCGGTGCATGACATCGAATTGGCTGTCAAACTTCTGATTGAGTTTTAGCATCCGAGACCAAAGTTTGCGGTCATCTTCCGTGCCGTCACCACGGAGAAATTCACGGATGATCTCTTCTTCGTTCATGCTGCTCTTGTTGTGTTCACGCGGCATGATTGATTCGGCCAGATTCTGCCACGTATGGGAGATGCGAGCAGTTGCAGCCTGCGCCATACCAAATCTCGGGGCAGATTCTGGATATTCAGATGATAATAGGGCAGAGGACAATATGCTGAGAGCTAAACCAGCAATGACTGTCCAGAATGCCCATGTGATATACTTCTTCCAAGGCCACTCAACCTCGTCCACTTGAGGCGGCTCGACATTGCCAAGCCACTCATCGACAGCATGTGGGGTACTGATATGTCGCTGACGTCCTCCCGGTCGAGGCTGAAGCTGCGGTTTCGGGGGCCCCTCCCTCTGTAGGCGTGCTTGTTCTTCTGCAATCAAGTCATCAACTGACTGTTCAATTGCGGTCCGGTCCGTAGGGATAATGCGAGGGCCTTTTTCTGGAGATGCCCTGGCCCGAGCCAATGGCTGAGCTGAAGCTTTTACCGGGGTCTGAGTTCGGGCCTGAAATGAACGGCGTGTGGTCGTCCTCTGCAACAAAGGTGTGACCTCTGAGACATCTTGGGACGAAAGGCGCATCTCTTGTCGTCCGTATTGGAATAACATACCACCTTCGTGATTCATGCCGAAAGATTTTGATGTATTACCGATAGAAGCGGCAAGGTCATCGTCACTAGGAGTGATGTCTTCACTGTCAAGAAACGAGAGACCAGGCGCAGCTCTGGAGGATATTTCGGGTAGTGGAGATTGTGAATGTCGGTGTGAATTGCCATTAAGAGCGCCGCTCATTAGTGGTGTCTCCGCACCTAGCTCGTCAATATCATCATCATCGTCATCCTCCTCCTCTTCATCATCGCGTGCAAATGCATCACCTCGCTGGTTCTGAAATGCTTGGGCGAAGCCAGTCGCCGAGACAGCAAGCTCTTCTGCGGCGCCCACACGGCCACTTGCGCCATAAGCATTCGACTTGCGAGCCTTGACTTTGGTGAGTGGACCTTTACGACGAAGTCTTGAACCTCCGTTTGTCAGTTGAGTAACTGCGGACTCTTCCGCGATGGAGCTAGCCTTCGTGCTGAGGCGATTTGAGCGACGTGGCGTCGGCCCGCCTGGGTTGCTGACTTGCGACATATCGAGTTAATGGGCGACAACACGAGTTGTAGGACGTGAATAAAATGCTCTAAGGTTGAGTTTGATATGCGTGTTATACAGCTGAGAGTTTGGTAAGTTGGTGTCCAGCCAAAGAATAGTCAGACGCTGAGAAAAGGTTGTATAAAAAGGTGGGAAACCTTGCGGCCGGTGACTGTAGATAGGATTGATAGTGGCAGCAGAATAGTACTAGAGCGCAACTTCCAAAAACAATAGTAGCGAGAATAAGAAGCAAATTCGGAGCTGAGAAAGCTGCGACTGCTTCGGGAAATTAAAATTTGCGCGATGAAAGTGAAGAGTTGAGCGACATGTGCAAAACGATGTGAGAGAATGGGGCGCGGACGCGATGCTTTGACTTGGAAACTGACAGGGATCAAAGACTTTTGTGCAGACTTACCTCTTTACCCAGAATGCAATACTTGCAATCTTGGGATGATGACACCGAAAACTGCCTTGGGATGCAGATTTTCCTCGTCAATACGGCGAATTGCGATGTTTGTTGATGCGGCTCTCTTGCAGCGGCGCCTCGAAAACACGTAGAACAAACTTTCACGCGTCGAGAAGAACGGCTCCACCGCGCTACCGAGTTCGTAAAGGAATAATTTGAGGCCGGTAGTTTCTCAAGGGACAGCCCGCGACCATTTTCCTGAGGTCTGCGCGGTGCTCTTGACGCGTGTTGATGGCGGCGATGCGGTTTGATGGAGTGAAGTTGGAGAGCGTGTTTGCAAGGGTTCAGCCTCTTTTGCCAGCGCCTGCGCCCCGAAACGGCTGCCTTAGCGAAGGTGGCAGGGATCTGCAGAACGTGGCGTGGCGCGACATGGCAGTGGCTTGAGCGAACACAAGAACTGTTTTGTGAACCTGAACAAAGACGGGTCTTGCAGCTGCTGAACGTTTTGTCAGTAGAGTGTAGGCTAGTGTCGCCACTTGCAAGGATACGGTTGTTGCATGAGCAGATGCCGGACCCTCTTCGAAGCGGAGTACAAGACCCTGGGGAACCCGACGCTTGTTTCACGTGCTCGCATTAGCCATGGGTCGATGAATTCGAGATCCCTTGTTACATAGCAATGCCGTGTTTTCTTTGTGGTCGGGCTAGTGGTTAAGGTGTTCAGATTAGGTACAACCAAAGGCTTTGTTAGAAGCGAATGATACAGTCGTGCAATCAAGGGGGCACATGCTGTCAAAGAAAGCACATGTTGCTTTTTTGGAGTGTAGCTGCAGGCTTGGCTGGATCCAGAGAATCCTCCCTTTCATAAGCTGAAATGATCTTGGAGCTCAAGACCCTTAGGCAAAACCAGTGTAACATCGAGACAAGTTCACGTCATTTGACTCACTTACACACAGTTCTCCATGTGAGATCGTTCAGGGCTTAGCAAGTCGCACAAACATCCGTTGCTGAAGGGCGTGCACTAGACCAGGTCCAGGGCATCGACCACCTGCATCTTCCCCAATGAGGCGATCGTTCCGCACACCGCTCCCGTATCGCTAATAGGGCAGCCAGCCATACTCAACATCTTTCTGGTCTCAGCTTTTTATATCTCTGCGACCCTTCAATTGAACACAAACATCACACTGCATAATAACCCCCTCCTCGACTTTTCTACCCACTTGAACAATACATCTCCCAGCTTCAAAATGGTCGTAGGATCTGTCCTCGTTACTGGGTAAGCTACCCCTCCACCCCACCATTTCAGCTCCAGCTTCAAAAAGTTCTGGCAACACAACACAGCGTCGATGAATTGATGCTGATAGTGATACAGTGGCACGGGCTACATTGGCTCCTTTACAGCTCTCGCCCTTCTCGAAGCTGATTATAAGGTCGTCATTGTCGACAACCTTTACAATTCCTCTCCTGAGGTCGTCAACCGAATTGAACTCATCTGTGGCAAGCGACCTGCCTTCTACCAGGTCGATATCACAGATGAAGCCGCGCTCGACAAGGTGTTCGAGGAGAATCCGGATATCGACAATGTCATTCACTTCGCTGCCTTGAAGGTAAAACCACCATCTCACCATGCAAATCTCTACTGAGAATGATATAGGCTGTTGGCGAATCCGGCGAGATCCCCCTAACATACTATCGCGTCAACGTCGGCGGCTCCGTCACTCTCCTCACCTCCATGGTCAAACACAATGTTACCAACATCGTCTTCTCGTCCTCTGCAACTGTCTACGGCGACGCTACACGCGTCCCCAACATGATCCCTATTCCCGAGCACTGCCCTATCGGCCCAACCAACGTCTACGGCCGCACAAAATCCACCGTCGAAGGCGCTATCACAGATACCATCGATGCACAGCGCAATAACGCGCGGAAAGCAGGCAAGCCCGAGGGAGAGATCAAGAAATGGAATGCCGCGCTACTGAGGTATTTCAATCCAGCTGGTGCGCACCCTAGTGGCATCATGGGCGAGAACCCACTCGGTGTACCATACAATCTACTCCCCCTGCTCGCGCAGGTCGCGATTGGTAAGCGCGAAAAGCTCCTCGTTTTTGGCGACGACTATGCATCAAAGGACGGCACTGCGATCCGCGACTACATCCACGTTCTCGACCTCGCGCGCGGCCATTTGCAAGCACTCAACTACCTGCGCGAGCAGCAGCCGGGTGTCAAAGCCTGGAACCTGGGTACAGGCAAAGGGTCAACTGTAATTGAGATGATCAAGGCCTTCAGCTCAGTTGTTGGAAGGGATCTCCCATACGAGGTTGCGCCGCGGAGACAGGGTGATGTGCTCGATTTGACGGCGAACCCTACACTGGCGAACAAGGAGTTGGACTGGAAGACAGAGTTTACGCTGGAAGATGCGTGCGCAGACCTGTGGAAGTGGACCGAGAACAACCCTGAAGGCTACGAACAGCAGCCACCCAAGGAGTTCTTGGACGCGTTGAAGAACAAGAAGGCTTAAGTGGAGGGTATGAGAACAAGGGATTGGGAAATTAGGCAGGAAAATCATGGGTTACGGACTTGACGAAATAGCGCTGCAGAAGCATGACATATGACATAGATTTACGGAAATGTCAAAACCATAATAGACGATTAACTGAAGCATAGTACATTTTGGAAAGGGCTCAGCACTTCTACTCTCTGCCTGGAAACATGAAAGTGCAGCAACTCTCTGTCTTGCTAGAGACGTCTATGTCCTCAGGTGACGCCAATGACAGCGATCACCATAGACTGAGGCCTGTTTTCCACTACTACAGTTCTATGCAATATCTAACGGGTAAGAGGCAACACGAAGGTTGTGCTTTATCGCACAACACCGCCCTTCAGGGTAGGAATACTGCACAATCCCTCTTTTGTCCTCAATTTGGCAACACCCGTCTTCTTGTCCGCGCCCTCTCCGCTGAGCTGTGGAACAACACCAACATCAAAGCCGACCTCGAGCGCATCTGTCGTCGTAAAGCCCGGCTGGATGGTCTCCCAAATTTTCTTCTTCGGGTTAAGAACGCCCTCTGGTTCACCCTCCCAGCCCTCAAAATATACTCGGTCACCAGCTTTCGAGTCAGCGGGCGGGTCAACCAACTCTACGGGACCTTTGTGATTATCCACTTCTCCCTCTGCTATCCGCGGCGACGCCGCTAAGACCATAGCACAAGATTTAACACCACGCATAGTGACGGGCTTCAAGTTGCATACAGCGACGATTTTGCGGTTCTGCATGTCGGCGAGGGGGATAAGGCCGTTAAGGCCAGAGCAAACGGTTCGTACAACCTGGCCTTCGTACTCGGAGGTGTTTTCTGTACCAGGGGCGTCACCGACAGCGATGGTGCTTACGAAGAGGGAATCGGCGTTGGGATGGGTTTCGGCTTTGAGGATGTGGCCGACGCGCAGATCGATAAGGGCGGGCGTGAGGGGCTTTTCCACTGTTGCTCTGTCATTCTGTTAGTTGTTGTGTGTAGCATAAAGTGTCCGATAGCATACGCTTTTTGCGGCTTGGGCTGCTTCTCCTTCTTCTCCTTCTTTTTTGTGGGCGCACCCTCTGGAGGGCCTCCACTCGAGCCTCCGGTCGTAGGCTTGCCTGCTACTGTTGATGCTACGGCTTCGCCAACTGCCTGCACCTTATCCTTTGCCTTATCCTTCTTGCTCTTGCCTCCCTGACCGCCTTGGCCGCCTTGCTCCCCAGTCAGGGTAGTAGGTGTAGCGCCTGACGCAGCAGCACTCGCTGCGGCGGCTTCCTTCTCCTTCTTCTTGCGCTCTTTCTCCGCCTTTGCATCTACTGGTTTGATCTTGAAGACCACATCGTCCAGATCGACATTGACCTTGTCGTCCAACTTAAGGCCGAAAACTGGTGAATTTTGGACAAAGTCGACATGTCGAACAATGTGATGGTATCCTTGTTCTCCAGTCTTCTCATCTGCTGTCCATTTTGAGACTACTGGAGCGAGCTTCTGGTAGATTGCGATATCAGCGACTGAAGGTTTTGCGCCGAGGAGTGTGGTTCGGCTCGAGAGGTGCGTGTTTAGTGAGGACAAGCGCTCGGCAGACTTTGCGGCATCCTCAGAAGGCGAGGCGATGTGAGAAGCTGTGATGAGCCATTGGGACAGCTCAGCTTTCTCGGCATCGGTGTATGTGACCTCAGGAAAGAGAGATTGGGAGGCCTTGACAGCGTCTGTCTCGTCGGCGGCGTTGTTCGGCGCGTGGGACTTGAGGTAGGTAACTAGGCTCGCGTCGAGTGTGGAGCTCGCCATTGTGGGCAAAAAGGTTCGCTGGAAAAAGTTGAGAGCAAGTGGTTGTAGCGGGGTAAAGAAATTGAGTGTGAAGCTGGGTGCGGTGTATGCTATAAATCTGCGGGGACCTCGACCAGGATTTTGGTATCTCAGGAGCTGAGCTGGTCTTGGGCGTAAGGATTGGGGCGGTCTGGCGTGGAAGATGCAAAGAAAAGGCGTAGCTGAGGGTGAGCTGCGAATATGCATGATACACGTGAGTCAATTCAGGTCCACCCACCGTCACCGCGGGGCGCAGAAGCTTGCATGCAGGTTCTCCCGCACAGGCCATTCGCGGTTGGGCTTTGAACGCGTCCAAGGCCACGGCAGACTGCTGACAAGATGCTCGTTCCATGTCTCATAGAATATGCTGTAGCATCTGTGCGAGCTATTTTACGTGTATACCTAATGGGAAAGACGAGATGGAGACGGCACCATCTCCGTCAGAGCCGATGCGAGCTGTAAGGGCCTATGCGAACGAGGCCCAAAGACGGGGTGCACTGTACATATTATCTACGATTGGTGAGGCCTGGCCATGGCACACTGCAGCCTTGTATGGTATGTATTGGCTTGTAGGTAATAGTCTGGATGACGCATCATCTTGTTTGTTGCCTGCACGCCCCGCGTCCCATAAAGTTTCCCAGCTCCCACGCAGTCCTGCCCCGCAATACAACTCCTCCACAGCAACAATATGGCGTCTGAACTTTCACCAGATGTCCCACCGGGCAGGAAGAGGTTTATTCCTCTGGGTAGGTCACTATTAATCCTTGCTCAGCGCATATCAAGTAACATGCGGCGGCAGAGAACAATCCCGAGGTCATGTCCTCGCTTGTCCACAAGCTGGGTCTATCTCAAAAGCTCGCATTCCATGACGTCTTCAGCATTGACGAGCCCGAATTGCTCGCCTTCGTCCCTCGCCCTGCCCATGCTCTGCTCCTAGTCTTCCCAGTTAGTGAGACATACGAGAAGTTCCGCGTTCAGGAGGACAAAGCCCGGCCGGAATACGATGGTTACGGTCCAGATGAAGAGGTCATTTGGTACAAGCAGACAATTGGCAATGCCTGTGGTCTGATCGGCCTGCTCCACGGTGTCTCCAACGGTGCCGCACGCTCCAACATCGGTGAGTTGCCACAGTCAATGCAAGACAGTCGCCAGGGCATACTAACAAAGGCCGCAGAACCCAGCTCGAACCTGGCCAAGCTACTGGACGATGCTATTCCGCTCAAGCCTGTTGAACGAGCTGATCTCCTCTACGAATCTGAAGAACTCGAGAGCGCACACCGCGCTGCTGCCACTGGTGGTGACACTTCTGCTCCTGCCGCCGAAGATAATGTAGATTTGCACTACGTTTGCTTCGTCAAGTCAAAGAACAACCACTTGTGGGAAATGGACGGCCGCCGCAAGGGTCCTCTTGATCGTGGCGAATTAAGCCCGGATGAGGACGTACTTAGCGAGAAGGCTCTCGATCTAGGAGTGCGCAGCTTCCTCAGGCGTGAGGCCGAAGGAGAGAAAGGAGACTTGCGGTTCAGTTTGATCACACTCGCCGAGTCATTGGACTAGGCATTCTTAGAGCAGCATCTGTCAAATTTTGATGCTTCTCACCCTGGAAGACTGCCCACAAGCTACACCTGACGACAGTTTGGCTACAGTTCTTGGATGATACCACGTCATGAGATGTGGCTCAACGTTCCCGGGTGTCCATCTTAATCTATGTAGCCACATGGCTACGGAGATATGGCTATATGTCACGGCCTCTTGGTTGGATGGATAGTGGTCGCAGGGCGAATTGTCGATCGCCAGGTCCCGCATGCAAAACCTCATGTCTTACTGAGGTATGTTGGGCGCCCAATAAGCAGATTATGTCTTATCTGCTTTCAGGGTCGCTGTTTTTGAGATGCAATCAACAAACAGTTAGACAAATGTTCACAATGTCCCCCATCCTCCGTTGATTTGCTTTTGTGATCTACTTCGGATTCCTATCCTTAATCTTTATCTACACCCAAATTTCTTCGTGAAGAGCAACAGAGAAAGATTTATGAGCAAAGTTTGAAGGGAAAATCCTCGGCAATCATGATAACTATATCAATAAACCGCTCCATACTTGCGCTTCTAATTCTCCTCCCTCAGGGGAGGTCTTTGCCTATCATATCGCCCGAAGATTCGGTTTACACATCTATGAAGCCAACTGACCTGTCACGAACATTTCAGATCCGAGTTGCGACTCTGACATGCTCCTGCACCAGCATGATAGCGTCTTTGGTCACATTCTACTGGTTCTGTCGAATGGAGAAAAGGTTTCGTCATAGGTAAGCCCTTAGACTTTCACATGTTCGCGCTAATATACTTTCTAGATTAATTATGATACTTATGTACGGCGATTTTATGCGAGCAACATGGTTCTTTACGTATGCGGCAATAACTCTAGCGCGAGGGACAATCAAAACAGAGTCCGCATTCTGTCAGGCCAGTGGGTTTTTCATACAGTATGGGACGGAGACAAGTGGTGTGTACGCTTCAATCTTTTATGAACTATGAGGTCTCTAACGTGTGTTCAGACTTTGCTGTCCTAGTGATAGCCGTTCACAGTGCTTTACAAGTTTTCCGTCCTGGTTCACTGCCCACATCAGAAGGTCTTTATCCATACCAGCATCTCGTATACACTGGAGCGCTTTTCATCCCGAGTTTAATGGCAGGGCTCGCGTTCATCAACAAGAATAGGGGATATTTGTCCCAAGGCGCATTCTGCACCCTTCCAATCCGGCCATTCTGGTATCGACTCGCGCTCGCTTGGATTCCACGGTATCTCATTGCAGTCACCATTATCACCCTTGCCATTGCTATCTATGCATACGTTGGCTACAAATTTCGTGCGTATTCTGAGATCAGTCACAGTATTCAGCCTTCGTACGGTCCATGTGTGACTGTGCCGCAAGCTCTACAAGGTGGGACAGATCTCGACACAGCTACCGCGATTTCTCATATGAAGGAACCAAAAATCAATCATGCACGTAGAGCATCATCTATAGCTCATGACATCGTTTCATCTCATCCCCGACCCGCGTCGGTGTCATTTACATGCGCAGAACCCAGATTGGAACATTCGCTGCTCGCCTCTAACACGAATACGCGTTCTCTCCCGGGAAGCTCAGAACATCTTCCACTCAAGCGCAGCCAGGCATTCCGCCCTCCCCTATTTATAATTCCTTCTAACGAGATCATCAGGCCTCCTGATTCCTCCTATGCCACAGCCAATGTAGCCCCACGCGGAGCCATTATCAGCCTCAACCGCATGCCACTTACTCAGGATACCCAAGCTCCTGGGGGCTCACAGTCTCGATCGCCATCCCCAAATTCATCGCCTGGCCGACGCCATATAGCTCGTCAACGCGCACGAGTCCACCGTCAACTCCGTCTCATGTTCATCTACCCGCTCGTGTACACGCTAATGTGGCTCCTTCCTTTCATCCACCACTGTATGATGTACAAAGACAAGTATGCGCTCCAACCAGTTTGGCCCTTCCGCATCGGAGCATATATTTGCATGGGTAGCATAGGCTTTGTAGACTGTCTTATCTTCTCACTTCGCGAAAAACCCTGGAAGAGCATTCCTACAAGCGACGGAACGTTCTGGGGAAGCTTTGCGATATGGCGTATCCCAGAACTCGTTGCTGCTAGTGGGGACGGAGTGGATTGTGGAAGCCTGTCGGTACAGAGGTCGATGATGGATAGCGCACCCGTTAGAAATGAGAGGATCAGGAGTAGTACAATAAGGTCAAGTGAGGGATCTAGTGAATATTCGAGGGTTGCGGCGGGACAGGCACGGCTTAGACTGGATCTGGAGAGGGAGGAGCGGCTCGCCGCTCTGAATGCGAAAGTTGCCGGCATCCGCGCTCCTGCGGCGAATGCGGATAAGGGGTTACGCCACGATAGCTCATCAATCTATGATGAAGAGGAAAGCGAAGAGCGTGCGTCGGCGTCGGAGAAACTGGATGTCAAAGGGAAAGGGAAAGTCGTGGATAAAGACGCTGACCCAGTATAAGTCCGAAATGCAACTCATCAAGAGCTTGGCCTGGCGTATTCCTTATGTTTGCTCACATGTCCTAAAGCGCTCTGTAAATTATCTAAAGTACTGATATAGACCTCTTGTTTACTACATTGCGGAAGTTCAGTTATGTAGCTTGATATTCAGGCACCATTGCACCATACATGCAAATAATCTCGTACTCCGCCCTCTTATCATTAGAACTCAACCACATTAACCTCCCTTCCCTCTTTGAGCGGTAAGTAGACCTTCTCCCAAAGTTCGCTCCTCTCCCCTAGATGGTAGGTAAGGCTCACGTCTTGCATGCCTGCATTCTGATCGTGGTTGGCTGATGAGGAATCAGACATGGTCTCGAGTTGGGAGATGATGTTCTCCAGACCAAGGGCTTTGCCGGTAGCTTGTGTGTTGCCTGCTTCTAGCGAGACGTGGACAATGTGGATATGGAAGTGGTAGTATGTCGGCTGATCTGTTCATTTGTCAGTCTTTCATTTTGCACCAAGGAAGTAAAATAGACCTACAGTGTACGTAAAGCTTAAGCTCATCCCTCTCAATCTCTGGGTACAACTTCACAGTCGCTTCGATCATCTTCTCTCGCATATGCTTTACCCATTCCACCATGCTTTTCTTTAAATCCCGTACGCTCCAGATATCTCGTCGTTCTACTATGCCGAGCAAATGCAAACCCCCCATTGTTTTGCGATCCCAATTCAAATCCGGTAATATCAAAAATCCTTCTTCGCCACCTTCTCGGTACATGACATCTTCTTGCTCGGTCCGTCCTTCGATGATGTTGAATACCCAGTTCAGAACACCTTTTTCGCGCTGACGCTGCATGTAAGGGCGGACATACTTTGCGTAAATCTCTGGTGTCTCAGTCACAACACGCAGGCCTTGCTTTTCGTACTTCTTGACATGTTTCTCTGTACATGGATAAATTAAGTTGATTTTGAAATCAGGTGGTGCTGGCCCATCTTCGCCAGTGTAGTCTGGATTGGAGTTTGCGAGGAACCAGGCGTAAATGTCATTTGCGCCAAGATTTTTGATGTTACGCAGGGAAGTTGAGAATGAATCGAGATTGCTGGCGGAGGTGTCGAAAGCGGCACGCTCGGCGATTAGCAAGGCGGGTTGAGAGTCGATAGTGCCAAAAAGAGATATTCGTCGGCCGGCCTGATCAGAGTTGAGAAGGCGAGTAAGTTTGAATTGAGGAATCAGAGACTCGACATGCGCCGCTACATCAGGTGGTGTTGTTGAGGTCATGTCTGTTTTATCTCGGGCTTTTGATGAGGCCTAGTGATCTTCGAGGAGTTCAAATTCTATGTGACGGTCAATTGATTTCTTTGAATTGTAGCGAATCCAGAGGAAATACGAAAAGTTCTGTACAATATGCAAAAGCTTTACGCCAAGTCACTTCAACCTAAAAAGTAGCAATCCTGAAAAGAATTCCGAGAGAAACTCCAAGGCTTGAAACGAGCTACAGAGAAAGCACTAATGGTACACTACAACTTCTAAAAATTCTGCCCAGAGGAGGAGCATGACGAAATCTGGGAAGAGAATTGGGTTTGAATATGGACGACTTACTGAAAAATAATTCGGATGCGATTAAGCGTGACCATATAGGGCTCAATCGCTGGATAGGGGCAAGCGTTTCGGCATATGGTGAGAGTTCCAAATCACATGCCCACGTGTCGCGCGTCACCCGGACAACAGGCAAGGCACGACCAATTTCGCCAAGCCATTCCTTACCGAATGAGGTCACAACCGTCCACCGCCTTCAACCACCATCCATCGCCGCTCGACATTCTCACAACCTCGAATATCGTTATAAGTATCTATAGCACTCTTTCAGAATATCCCACAATGCCCCCGAAACGGCGGTCTGCCGGTCCTGCGACCAAATCTCAGCAATCTACTCTCGCATTCCACGGGGCGTCAAACAAGGTCACGAAAGCAGGGGCAAGGGCGCAGAGCACAAAGAATCTTCTCTCCGAGACAAAGATCAAAGATGATAAGCCCGAGCTTGTTGAGGTCGAGGAGGCCAAGCCAACCACGGCTGAAGCGGCCATCATCGATCAAACCGAACAGGAAGTCGAGGCGCAACAAGAAGAAAGCACACCAGAGGAAGACCAAGCCAGGCGGGTAACAGATACAGCGATCAAGAAATACTGGGATGCGAAAGAGAAGCAAAGAACGGCACCCAGAGTGCATCAGCAGGACTTAAGCCTGCACGAAAAGATATTGCGGGAGTTTGACATGAGCGCACATTACGGCGTAAGTTCCTCCTAGCGAGTAACATTTACACAAATGTATGTAACAACGAGATGCAACTGTACTGACGAGATCTGCGCCATGCAGCCTTGCACAGGCATCGCTCGACTAAAGCGTTGGAAGCGTGCACAACGACTTGATCTCGACCCACCCATCGAAGTTCTTGCAGTCCTGCTAAAGGAGCAAGAGGGCAAGGAGAAGTTGACGGTACAGAAATCATATGTTGATGAGTTGTTGAACTCGAAAGCCGATCTTGAAGTATAGTGCGACACCATTCTGTCCAGCGGCCTTTGACACACTGGCAAATGGACTGCACAAATGCGGTCGCTCTGCCAACCAAAATATCCGGCAGATGCGACAATCGACGTTTTCGGGGAAGTCTTGTATGTCAATTGGAGTTGAGGAGTAACATTGGTGGTTTCAGGCTTCGGCGGTATTTTGGATCTGCCATGCACGACAGGGGTCACTGCGGCGGGCACACGAGCAGATGCGCCTAGTTAGACAAGCCTACTATCGGATCTTGACAATTTACGGTTAAGATACACGAACCAATCGAGTGCCAACAAGCGTTCTCAACAAGTGAAGACCCATTGAACGACATACGGCGCCAGATAAGGAGAGCCATAATGCTATATCAATGTCGACGCGGCGTGCCTCGGAAGCGTTTGGGCGAGCTGTACGTCAGCAAGCGTTGGCTTACGACTCTTATGCACGGGGAAAGCTGTAGGAGGCCGCAAAGTTCTAGCTAACAAAGGGCAACTAGCCACGGTCCTCTTTCGGTCGCGAGGAGGCCGTCCCATGCCGTACAACGGTCGGCACTTTGAGGTGCGGGGTTACGCAAGGTCAACAAGCGATTGCGACTTGCTAATAGCGCGGACGTAAATTACTCGAATCGATTTGCGTGAACGACTGGGCTCGTGGCTTGTGATGTCAGTTGAAACCCTCCAGCCTTCCCAAGCGGCTACAAGGTCTGACTAGGCGGGGGTCGATCGCGTACGGTTCCATGAAGCTCTGGGCTTCTTGTGTGGTGGTGGGTGGCGAATACCTCTGGCTGGGCTGCAGCTTGGTGGGGCAACCGAGTCCACTCTGATGCTGGATCCGCATGCCAATGGCACACTAAGTGGCAGCCCGATTCCACGCTGCCGGGGTGGCTAGGTATGTAGCGGGGCTTGAGGTTAACGCTGTCTCAAGTGGATTGAGCTGGGCATGTAATGGGGCTCCTGCGTGCGCTTGCGTCCCCAAAGGAATCTTGTGGATTTCTGGGGATGGCTCCAAGTCCAATGGCAGTTTCCTTATCGCCGTAGTCAGAACTGCGCCGTGAAGCTGCTTCAATCCCAGCGCCTGTTCGCGGAGCAAAGACAACTATTTTTGCATGTGTGCTTCTGCGTTGTTCGTACGAACCAACCGCAGAACTCTGTTGGCAACAAGCTGCATGAGGCTTGCAGGGAGCGAACCAGACTGGGTGAATTAAAACGGCGCCTTGTCGAGGTGCTGGGAGTGAGATAGCGGGGGAACCACTCACGAAGCGCATAGCATTCCGCTGCTTTTCTGTGCGACCACCATCAACGCCTCTCGCCCCTCCATGCTTCTTCCTTTCTTCCTCAGACCAGCCCAATACACTACCCACTTCTCTTCACTTCACCCATTCTGTCAAGATGTTCGGCGCATCTGTTGTCGCGCTTTAGATTCGCACTTGCCGCAAAGGGCCGAAGCCTCAACTGCTCTTGCCGTCCTACAAGCCTCGCGCTGCTGATCAACTCAGCAACCGAATCCTGGGGTCCTTGCCAAACTTCAATAAAGTATGTTAACATCTCTGTGTACTCCATCTTTGGTTTCATGTGCTCATCAATTGCTTCCACAAGGCACTGCTTGCTGTCACTCCACCTGCCCACCTGTCAGTGATACGCATCCTCGCCCCGCACACAGGCGGCCACTCAATCCTTCCACTATTCGGACTTCCCCCATTGGGTCCCTCTTGATTAGGAAGGGCAGACCGACTTTATCCATTCTATTGCTTCTCCGAACGATCTGTACTGTCCAATTGCCCGTTCGACTTTCTTGTAAAGCGGATGCACCCACGTTGCGTGCCTTCACCTGCACCCTGATCGTCGTTGAATCGTTCGATTTGCAAGCATGGCCGCCGTCGTAGCCAGGTTTCCACCTATGCCAGGTCGCTCTTCAACACCTCCACCGCACCTGTCTCTTAATACTTCATCCCGTGGTACGCCTGCTGCTATTCCCAACAAACACATTCCAGTATGTTCGCCTGGTGGGTTACCTGCGACACCCCCCGCATCTCCTCCGCGGCAGGACAGTGTAGCCGAAACATCATCCATCACCTACCCACCCGATACGTATTGTTCAGAGTATTCCAATGACCCACCAGTGTATACCATCACTGCAGACCGGATGGCTGAGGCCTTGGAGCACATAGCGACCCAACCGCTTCCCAATCCTGAGCAAGTGTTCCCATGGATGCATGGCCTCCATGCCGAGAACCAGATTCAGCTTGCCTTCTTTTCGTCTCGTCGCAAGAGCGTCCGAAAAGTCCCAAGGTGTATGCGCAGCATTGCTATTGTGAAAACTTGCGGGAACCTGGCACTTTCAAAGCTCAAAGGCGCAATTGCGCCTGACGAGCTTCTCGATTCAGCTTGCAAAGACTCTCCAACCTTTATTGAGTGCGACCCCAAGGATGGCTTCTCTGTACGCAATTTCCAAATTCAAGCGTGCAAAGTGGCTATGATCTCAGACATCATCGTCTACGGTGACCACCGAACCCACCCGAATGATACAATTGCCCTGGCACAAAAGATTTCGAAGGCTCAAAGGCAGTACGAAGCAAAAAACGGGTTTCCACGCTGTTTATTCAACACATTTATGCTTTCAGGTAACTTGGGTAGTCTTCCATAAGCTCAGCTTTCGACGCTAATAGATGTAGATTCCTTTGAATGTGTGCAAGAGCGATACCCGAAGTTGGTGGCGATAGACTCGACTGGAGGCATGACCGGCAACGTTGTTGACTTCTGTGAGTAATTTACTTCCGGTTACCATCTTTATAATTGACTGACCTTGTCCTAGTTTACTGGGAACGGTATGAGATGTGCACGATGTCAAAAGCGTCCGAAATCAGCAACAATGTCTTCTTAGGGCCCACACCTGATCCAAGCATTCAGTCGGAATGTCAAGGCGAAGACGCGTACGATATGCTTATCGAAGCCACAGATCTTGCTCATGTCCCTGAATCTCGCTCGCTACGAGCTCTACGTATGGGTCTGGAGAAGATTCGACGTCGATCCGCGCTGCACATGGAATTTCCATCCTCAGGCAGTATTATGCCCCCGACTTGGTCACATTCGGAGGTTGATGGCTTGATGGAAATGTGCAAATGGATGTATGAACTAGCAAATCCCCAAGAAGCGAGGCGAACCAAACGAACCCGAGAAGACGATGATGAAGCGATAGCAATGGACGACATTGTAACGCCGCGCAAATTCTTGATTCATTGCACGGATGGGTATACCGAGACGACGCTTCTTGCACTTGCATATTTTATGTATGCGGAAGGCCTGCCTGTCCATGATGCTTGGATTCAGATGCATCGTGACAAGCGACGCAACTTCTTCGCCTATCCATCGGATGTTGCGCTTTTGACAGCGATCCAGCCCCGTATTCTACAGGAATCTCCTAAGTACAAGCAGAGCGTCTTCAATATCCCGGAACCGAGATGGCTTTCGAAGATTGATGGCAGCTTGCCTAGCCGGATTTTGCCATACATGTATCTTGGAAACCTTGGACACGCAAACAACCCAGAACTTCTTCGTGAGCTTGGAATAACTCGCATTCTCAGCGTCGGAGAATCACTCTCTTGGCCCGAAGATGTTAAGAAGAAGCTGAATTGGCCTGCTGAGAACTTTTTGATGATTGATCGAGTGCAGGATAATGGCGTTGACCCTCTTTGGGCTGAGTTTGAGCGTTGCCTCAAGTTCATTGGTATGTATTTCTGTTCAAAAACTCCAGTAGCTATGCTTACATCGTAAAGAAGCTGGAAAAAATGATGGTGGAGCCACGCTAGTTCACTGTCGTGTGGGTGTTTCTCGTTCTGCGACGATATGCATTGCCGAAGTTATGAACGAGCTAGGCTTGTCCTTTCCTCGCGCCTAGTGAGTGGAAATTATTTGAAAGACTGTGCTGTAGCTAATCATCCTTCCTAGCTGCTTCGTTCGCGCGAGGCGACTGAATGTGATAATTCAGCCGCATCTTCGATTCACGTACGAATTACTGAAGTGGGAAGAGTTCCAACGTCAGCGACGTAATGAACCTCTTCGCCGCGAACTAGAGTGGGCTACCGTCGCGCGCGAGATCGCGCTGATGAATAAGCCCTACTCGAGATAACATTTGCTCGATTCTCAATGACTGTTTCTAATTCACACGACATGATTAATGACGACACGATCCGAATATGTACGACTATAGGAACTGCAGAGACTGGCCTGCTGGCCTAGGTACTAAGAACTTTCACTCGAGGCAAAGAATTTTCAGGGCGTTTGAGACTTCGCCCTTTTGTCTAAATTTGCGGTTTGTCTTCCGGAGTATCTTTTTCTCTGGACGATTATGTGACTTCCATTTTCTTCTTTCAAACGGGTATTTTGTTCTCCGGGTTTCAGGTCTTCTACACATGTTTGGGTCATTTCTTAAGACTTCGGCCACACGGCTCGGTTGGCTGTACTGGATGTCTGCCATTCTAGTTCCACCATCTGGGTAATGATGAAATCTCTGGACGCAGGTAATGGGCTGCATCTTTAGTTCATCTTCTCGATACGTGTATTACTGCCTCCATCTACATTTGTGAACTTAGCGTTGCTGTGTTCTCTTGTCGAAGGGGCTTTAGGCTGAGATACGAATAGTTCGAGTGGCGCACGGCAATCTTTTACGGTATTCTGGTGTACATACATTTGATAATAACGGGCGTATGGCCTCGTGGTGTTTTCAAACGTCTCATTCATACATCAAATTTTGGTTTAACAACAGTTGTTTTCTGATCTAATCATGGGCACGCTCAACTCTTGTAAGGTGCCTGCTGCTAAGTAAATGTTTGTTGAAACTCACTCTTCACACTAAGTGCCAGCCTTACCTTCTGCTGAGTAGCTGCAGTCGGGAGTGAAAATACGCCAAAGTGACGAGAGTTGAACATCAATCAGGTATCGCATCTCTCTCTCAAAGTCCATGAGTCTCGATCTTCACTATGAGCAGTTACTAACAAGTACACTGACTGCAGCTTTACGCATGACGGTGAAGTAATGACGCTCTGTGCTTGCTATCCGCGCCCTTTCTCTAGACGAAATCGCTGCTCCCATGTCGAGTGACAACACCTCGAACAAGCATGTCGCCTTGGAACCATGAGATTGACACAAAACAGGAAGAAGCTTGGTCGGGCGAAGTTAATTTGCTTAATATTTCTTAAGGGAGAAAATAATTAACACATTATAATGAGCTATCGAATGTCCAAATATTGAACTTTCACTTCTTTCTTCTCATGCCGTTCCTCGTTATGCAATTTTCAGTGTTATTGCGCTCCTGATCAGCAGCTGGCACAGACATTGCAACGCGCATCACCACAACCATCTTATTCTTCTACGACACCATTAGCTGCAAAGATACCCACACGTGCATTTATTCTAGAGCTGAGATAGTGTTCGAAATGTTTTACCGAAGGTCTGCAAATTACGAAGTGTTTTTGGGGCTTTTCGATAATACGAAAACGTACTTGACCGGCTCTACAACGTAAAACTGCGGGGCAAGATTGTGTAATGAGCCTGAATTTAAGTCCCACACGATCCGTTCTCTCTTCTTATGGATGCTGCAAAATTGTAATGGCTTAGTGTGTAACGAGACATTGGAACATGTAATCGAGGCACTCCTGTTTGGTTGAGCGGGGAGCGAGAGCTCAAGTATTCCAAGATTACCCTTCCATGATTTCGAATGCCTAGAGAAAGACCTTATCCTATCGCCGAGCTTGCAAATAATATGATTCAATGAAATGTGATTCGCATATTATTCCCAGGAGGTGTCGTGAATGTCGTGCAGACAAGCCAGAAGAGATGCAAAGATGTGACGTGGCGGAAGGCATAATAAACCTTATCATAGCAGGACTGAATTTGATAACAGGAATTGACGAGGATCATCTTGGACGGGTAGACGGTTTAATGAGATTAATATAGATACTGTTGAAGATGGTAAGAACATAATGAATTGACAGAAGAAATACGAATGCGTGATGTGCAACAATAGCACGCGCCTTTGGGCGCTGAAGACAGTAGCGCGGCTGCAGAGGCCCACCTGCGCCAAGGACATATGAAACTGACTTTTGAAATAGGCATAAGGAGCACTTCCCATGTTATCCCACTCCGCGATGATGGTTTCCTTTATGCCTCGAATAATGGTGTATGGTTATATAAAGGCAAGTAAAGCTTGAGTTGAGGTTGATAAATAGTCTCTCACTGATTGTAACAATCAAAGACAGTTCGATCTGATAATATGCGAACGGGTAGGATCGGTTGAGTTTGAGCTATGGCGAAAGGGTAGACAGGCATGATCGTACATAGGAGTGGTTGGAGTGATCAGGAGATCAACGACGACTACATTGCGTTAGTTTGTGCCGATTTGTGTAAAGACAGAGTAAATGTGAAAGAAGTGCATGTTTAGAAGCTCACCTGTAAGCGGCATCGACTTGCAAACGTCGCTTCCGTTTGGTTTGATCATCTTGTTGGGACAGCTTCTCCCCTTCTTGATCCGTGTCTTCGTAGCTTCTCTTCCTTGCAAAAGAGCTGTCACTTCGTTGGAGTGTGGGTATGGCTGGGGGCCCTTGTTCAGCTCTCATGCTTGGCTTCTCGGAGTCGAAATCGGACCCAGCCATAGTGTGATTGCTACCTTCAGAGGGCGCCGGACTTCCTCTAGCGCCATTATGTCCATGTCCGTTCTGCTGCGGCGCATTCCAAGGATCGTACTGCTGTTCTTCTAGAGGTGGGGGAGGTGGTGGTGGCGGCGGTGGTCTAGAAGTGGATGAGGACGACATAGAACTGTACCCTCGTAAAGGTGCAGGTCCGTAAGCAGGATTGCGCTGCCCGCTGTATGACTGCGCTCTCTGTGTGGGTGGTGGAGGTTTGGGAAGTTTGGTAGAAGGAGATACAAATGCTGTCTTTCCAGGAAGCAATATCGGAGTTGTCTCGTGCGGTGTTGGTAATGGTAACGATATGGGTTGATCTGAGAGTGGCTTTGGAGCACCAGTTACACCCAGCATGGCGAGCACATCCTCTTGACTTTGTCGCGGAGAAGAAACCGCTTCCTGTTTTGGTTCTGCGGGTTTGCTGCTTGATAAAGCTTGCTCAAGATTATCCATGATGTCCCAAGTTGCATCACACATCTCTTGATCCTCACCCTGTTTTACATCTTCTGCTGTTTCTTCAGGTCGATCCCGCTGAGCAATGCAGTCTTCCAATGACACCAGGTTCTGTTGCATCTCCTCCTCTGTGAAGACTACAAAGACTGGGTCATCTTGAATCAGTTCCCATTCATCCGTCTGCCTCACGTCGAGGAAAGCTTCATGAGAATTCTCAGCCATGAAGTACATGGACACGGATTCTCCGTTATCCAGCCTCTCCGGGGTGGGTTTCACAGCCTGTTCTTCGGCTTCAGCAAAGGTTGAAGGCAATGCACGAGTCATTTGCTTTGCAGGATGCCAGATGATAACTCCAAGGCTCAAATTAGGATCCACAGGTTCGTTGCTCTTGGGCCAAATTGCGCCGTCAAATTCAAAGTCCCAGTCATCCCATGCAAGGAAGAGTTGTGGCTTTTCAATTGAACTGTTCTCGCTTACAGCACTAGGCGGCTGATTAGGTTGCTGAGGGGGTAGAGATGTGACAAGATTCGCAGTAGCAGGCGTTGGTGTAGCATCAGGATCTGACATAGACTGACCGGTCATTGGCAAACCACTGGAGGAATTATACTGATTATTAGGAGGATACGGTGCCTGACCATTTTGCGGCTGCCATCCAGGGGTTTGTCCGTAAGTTTGATGGTTCGATTCCACTGAAGTAGACTGAGGTGGATAGCCCTGGTAACTGGCGGGTGGTTGTGGAGGTGTAAATCCTTGCCCTGGCGGGTGGCTTTGAGGTTGATGAGAGAAGCTTTGATTCGACTGATAGCCCTGTTGCGGCCATTGGTAGTTCTGACCTTGGGAATAGGAAGCGGGGTGGTAATGCGGTGGTTGTGGTTGTCCATAACCTTGGGGAGGAAAACCTTGATTTGTTGGAGGGGCGCTATATCCTTGTTGTGGGTATGCTGAAGGCGTTGGAACTGCCTGCGGATATAAAGGCTGTGGCGGTTGATATTGATTGGGATATTGATTAGCAACGAATGGAGCTTGTGGTTGTGCTGGTCCTCGGTAGCCTGGAGGAGGAGGATATCGTGTGATTATAGGATTGCCTTTCTTCTTAGGTGGCCTTGGGTCAAATTAGCATACAACGAATATCTCATGAAAGATCGAAATAGACAAGATATATGGCTTGAGAGGCTGGAAGCACATTAGGAGAGGCTTCGTCTATCTTACCGATTGTCTGAGGGTCGGTGAGGTGGCCCAGTTGGTGGGTAAGCAGGCGCATTTTGATATTGTCCATGGGCTGGCGGTTGGCCATATTGGTTGGGATGCGGCGGGCCATATCCGGGCTGAGTATTGGCATACGGTTGCGGTTGGTAAGGCGCAGCACCTGCTACAGGCCCACCATTCCACGACATCAGACCCTAGCACTTCGAGTTGACTGATCGCCAGATCGAAACTTAAAAGTGGACTTTGCTGGCCAGGGTGTGGAAGGTGATGGTTCGCCTACGGACTGGGATTGGGGTTGAATCTAAGGTGGGGACAGTGTTGAAGCGTGAGGTGCGTGTCATCGAATTTGGTCCTGGTAGAGCGCACGAGCCAGGGCGATGGGGAGCGCCCGCCTTCCTCAGGAGATGGCCTTTCCCACGTTCCCTGGGTGACGGAAGATTGGCCGGGAGGCCGGATTGAGGGCACAGTGCTATTTGGAGAAGAATTGTGACAGAATAGAGAGAGAGAAGCGACGAGGCTGCTGACAGGAATAAAGGTGCAGCCACAAAAAGCACGACAAAACTGATGGCGAGATTAAAAGGGCGATAAGAGAGTTGATCTGGGGTTGCGTGAACAGAGCAACCAAACAAGCAGAAAAGAAGCAAACGCTGGAAAGCAGAGCTCCTGACGGACTGTGTGAGGCATGACAAACGGATGTCGCGTCGAGATGAAGTCTGAAAGCGTAATCACGTTTTGCCGCTTGGGCCATTAGTGGCGCGGGATGCTGCCACTACCGCAACTCAGTTGGAACCACAAAAGAGCACCTTTGCCCCCCATGTCACTCGCTGTTGCGCCATCACTCTCATATTGAGCCTCGATGCGCCTTCAAGGATGATTGTACGATATAGACACCTGTTAGCGACCAGTCTAGACTCTATACCTTGAGCGAGTCGCGGATGCCACACCCCCCACATCCCCTTTACAAATACTACCATGCCAGGACTTCCATGTACGTCAGTTGCCGGCGCCCCTCGTTTCCACCATCTGCGCTCGTACTGATGCTCTGCAGCTACCGTAGACCTCGATGAGTGTATCTCGCGCCTCTCGAAGAAGGAGCTGCTGGCCGAGTCCGTGGTCGAGGCAATATGCGCGAAGACCAAGGAGCTGCTGATGAAAGAAAGCAATGTGGTGCATATTCGTGCGCCTGTGACCGTCGTTGGTGACATACATGGACAGTTCTTCGACATGATGGAGATATTCAAGATTGGCGGTCCATGCCCAGACACAAATTACCTATTCTTGGGTTCGTTGGCAGCCTCCACATGCGCTGCGCGACCTCAAGCCACAAGGCTGACTTCATCTAGGCGACTATGTCGACCGTGGATTGTTCTCTGTCGAGACGATCTCACTCCTTGTATGCCTCAAGTTGCGCTATCCCCACCGAGTTCATCTTATCCGCGGTAACCATGAGTCCCGTGGCGTCACGCAATCGTACGGCTTCTACACCGAATGTTCACGAAAGTACGGTAACGCGAATGTCTGGCACTATTTTACGGACATGTTTGACTTCCTCACCCTATCCGTCGTCATCAACGACCAGATATTCTGCGTTCATGGCGGCCTATCACCCTCGATACATTCTATCGACCAAATCAAGATCATCGATCGCTTCCGAGAAATACCCCATGAAGGACCGATGGCGGATTTGGTATGGAGCGATCCCGATCCTGAGAGAGACGAATTCTCCCTTAGCCCCAGGGGCGCTGGATACACCTTCGGAGCTCAGGTGGTCAAGAAGTTTCTGGAAGTCAATGCAATGTCCCACATTCTGCGAGCACATCAGCTCTGCCAAGAAGGCTTCCAAGTTTTATACGACGATAGACTGAGTACTGTTTGGAGTGCACCTAACTACTGTTATCGGTGCGGCAACATGGCAAGTGTGCTGGAAGTTAGTGATACCGGCGAACGCTTCTTCAACGTCTTCGACGCAAGCCCAGATAACGACGTGCATCGGGCCGAGCAGCAGCAACAACAAGGGAAAGAAGTGACGACGGAGTACTTCTTATGATACCCACTGTACATAGCGATGCATTATGTCTTGGACGCAGGTTTTGCATTTAGTGGCGTTGGTAATACTCGGCTTAATGGCAAGGCGTTCCGGAATGGATGGCAATGGCTATATACATGTTCGCACAATATGAGGCCATATCAAATCCGGGTAACACTATGTATGCAGGGCAAGTTTCAATGCCTCATACTTCGCCATCGTTCTTGAAGGTTTTATTGTTTGCAATCGATGAGCTCTAGCAGCCTAGATATTTTGTCTCTACCCATCGATTCTCCATATCGTCTCCTAATCTTGCGACAACAATCTTGATATCTGGGAAAACGCTCAGCACCCTGTTAACCCCCACTCGACCAGCCGTGTACGTAACGAACACTATGCATTCCTCAGGTACACCGTGGTCGACTAACACCCTGACGGCCATCAGCGCTGCCGCACCGGACGAAAACTGTGGGTCCAAGACCAGGACAAGCCCATGCTGATCAATGTTGGCTGGTAACGCTCGGTAGTGCAATTCCGGTTCTCCAGTCCTGTAGTTTGTCTGGATGAGTACTCTGCCCGTTCTGCAATCAGGGATCGTACGCCGAAGCCCAGTCTCGAACGCGCTGCCACCGCGCAACACCACCACAGCACTCACATCGGCATTTTTCTTGAGCCCCGTGTATGAATTGTTTTGTGGTGTGGTAACGGTGTGAGAGGTGAAGGGAAGGAAATCGCATGCGGTTTCGATGAGCAGCGCAACCATACGGTCAAAGTAGAACACAAAATCTTCTCTCGTGGTACCGGGGTTCAAAAGCAGAGTGTGCATACCCCTGACCTGGTTCGTCTGCTTCAGCACAATGGCATTCGAACTTAGTGGATTGTCTTCTGCGATCTGTCCCAAGCGTCGTAATTCTGATTGATGCTGTGCAGACTTGTGCGCCAGCGTCTGGCGGACTTGGTTGCTGACCATGGTGATAGCGACTTTGTTCTCGATACCTCGTGGAATGATGAGATCGGCTATTTCTCTTTGTGGAGCGACATATTTATAAAAATTGGGCTTGACAAAGCCGAACCACTGCTTAATACAGCCTTCGATATCACGACCACGCTCTTTAACATCTCGAACTAAGCGCCTCGAGAGGCAGAGGTCAGCGTCCGCTTCAGCGAAGATCTTGAGGTCTAAGAGTTCTAAGACTCGAGGATCGTGGAGGGCGAATATTCCCTCTAGTATCAACACATGCGGGGAGTAAATCGTTGTTGTTTTCTCAATTCGAGCGTGTTTTTCAAATGAGTATATGGGTACTTCAGCCACTTTGCTGGCATACTGTTAGCCACTCATTTTCCCTGGTGTTTGAGATGGCTCGAGGAAGTACCCGTTCTTGATATCCCTTAATCTGTCTACCAGAATGTCAAAATCTATGGCTTCTGGAGAATCGAAGTCAAATTCATTACGGAATGCGGCCGCTGATTGTTCGGGGGTTAGTGGCTTGTAGAACGAGTCCTACATGCGGTGCCACTGAGTTATTAAAGCACGTGATCATCTCAAACTGTTGTGAACGCACCATGGAGAGAATGACAACCCACGGGAGGTTCAGAGATGCTACTATGGCTAAAGCCAACGATGTCTTCCCAGATCCGGAGCTACCAGCCACTCCTATAATGCTCGCATTGCCCCATGGCGGCTCATAATGTGTTCTTCGGCCTGGTGAAGACATGAGTGTGGATTTAGTTCAGGTCCAAGGTAAGAGTACTAGAGCCGCTACCTCATGGCACAGGAGAAATTGCTCCAGAAGTGAAGGATAATGATATGCAAAGCTGTCTGCAGGTCCCAAAATGACTGAATCCTGCAGTGCGAGGCCCTCCCGCTGCGGGGCTTACCTAATGTATGGTGCATGCGCCATTTTGCCAAGGCTACACTAGCGAGCGAGCTTAGTCTTTCTTTCCCACGGCCCTCTTCTCGCAAACTTCTCTCTCCCACAACGCCCGCTGCAAACTTTGCGTGGCTTCAAGCACACTCGACCACGGTCGGGCAGCTCAACGCTTCCACTGATGGACGTCGGATGAGGTTGCTGAGCGCCTCTGCTTCCATCATGGTAAGTTCTTCGAATACCCGGCTCATCCCCGCACACTTTCTGACAGACTGGATTGCAGAGCTCGTCCACCGTTTCTGTGTCGGCTGCAACGCCGACGCAACACCCATTCCAGAGGAAAATTGATGAAATCAAGCCGTCAAAGACGTAAGTTCACGATCTCTGTTCCGTTTTTGTTCCAGCCCTCTCACATGATGATTTCAAAATAAGTTGGGAATCTCTCCGAAACAACGTGTGGAGAACATTTAACTTGTATCTCTGATCTCGCAAGCAGCTCATTGCTCTGCTCTGTCCGGCTTCTACAGCATGCACATTTATCATGCAACAGTCTTACTGACGGGGACTCGCAGGGACATCAATTTTGTCATCATGGACTATCTCGTCAGCGAGGGCTACCCGAGAGCTGCAGAGAAGTTCGCCAAAGAAGCGAACATTCAGTTGCCACTTGAAGAAGAGTCCATTCAGTCCCGCGTAGAAATACGGCGGGCTATCCATGCTGGCGATATCGATACCGCTATCACTAAGATCAATGATCTCAACCCTCAGGTAAGCCGGCATTGTCTCTCCACTCTCGGACTTCTCCCTTGCAGGATTATAATCAGTTTCATGCACCACGCAGAATCTTCTTTGATGATAATCAAACCTTCAGTCCTCAGTATGATTTGCAAGCAATGAACATTTTTAGTTTCGCACTTCTTTGCGTCGAGCCCAGCTGACAAGCGAACTAGATCCTCGACACAGACCCCGCCTTGCACTTTGCTCTGCTCCGTTTGCAGCTCATCGAGCTTATTCGAAGCTGCACATCGTCTGCGACTTCCGATATTACCCCTGCCCTTAACTTTGCTTCGTCACAACTTGCTCCTCGCGCAGCAACGAACTCGGTCTTTCTCAAGGACCTCGAGCTCACAATGTCCTTGCTCATATTTCTTCCTGCGACTGGCACACTACAAAAGGAGCTCACTGAGCTTCTCGAGCCCTCCCTTCGTCGCAACGTTGCAAGCAAAGTCAACGAAGCCATACTCACCAGTATGGGTGCCCAGGGAGAAGCGCGGATGCGAAGTCTGGTACGCTTACGGCATTGGGCAGAGACAAAGGCAAGAGCGGCTGGTAAGGACATACCGCCTGTTCTTCCGCTTGGCCTGCAGGATTCCGATGAAAGATCAAGTAATGGAAACAATGGCGAAGCGGTTGATGTCATGGTGCAGTAAACGCATGCCAAGAACAACCCTCTCTTTTCGATGTCTTGCTCCTGGTTAGGCATGACTTGCACAATATGCTGGGATGGTTGGAATAACTAGAGCAATTGGGATTGGATGCTTACATTAGCATTTGAAGTGATCTTTGACTTGGCGTATGAAGCGACGATAATTATGATACCACAATACTGATGACGAAACTGGTCAACTGGCCTCATAAACATTCACACGTTACTCTTCCACTTCTACCACTTTCTAAGCTATCCTTGCATATTTTGGCCGAACGAAGAGATGATAAATGGTCTCCTGTGACATTACCTAGGACAATTTATAGCCACAAGCCATGTTGACCCTGGTCATTAGGGAAGGGTTGAAGCTATTGTGCCGGAGTCTATCATCGAGGGGATTTACAAGAGGTAACTGAATTGGCGGCAGTGGTGAGGACTAAGATGAGAAATTGAACTATGTAAGGTCGGTTCGAGTATATACAGTGAAAATAAACTGGGTTTCCGCATTGGTATATTCCTCTCACTTGGAGGTGTCCAAGACGTAACGTCCAACAATCTCACCCTTGTGCATCTTGTCGTATACCATCTGAAGCTCAGAGAGACCGACAATCTTGAAGGGCGCCTTGATCAAGCCGCGAGCGAAGAAGTCAATGGCTTCGGAGCTGTCTTTTCGGTTTCCGACATATGAACCCTGTGATAGTGTTAGTGTAGCTCGCACATTCATCTCAAAGGTGATCAGTCTTACCTGAATCCTGATCATCTTGATGACGGACTCGAAGACGGGAGCCTTCAGATAAGCACCGGCTGGGAGACCAATGCAAATGACTGTACCGCGAGGTCGGACGTATTCAGCAGCTTGCTGGAAGGGCTTCTCATTAACAGCAACAAGGATGACAGCATGGGGACCAAGGCCATCGGGGGTGGCCTTCTGTACATCGGCAACAAGGTTCTTGGAGGTAGCGAAGTCGACGAATGCCTCAGCACCGAGCTGCGTTGTGCACATCTTCTTCTTCTCATCACCGGTATCAATGGCAATAGTACGGACACCCATAGCCTTAGCATACTGGCAAGCGAGCGAACCGAGACCGCCTCCAGCACCGACAATAGCAACCCATTGGCCGGGCTTAACGCCAGACTCCTTCAAGCCTTTGTAGACGGTAATGCCAGCGCAGAGAATTGGTGCAATGGCGGCGAGGTCGCACTCCTTGGGAATTCGGGCGACATGGGCAGCTTTGGCAATGCAGTATTGCTGGAAGGTGCCATCTACGGTGTAACCAGAGAGAAGAGGCTTCGGGCACAGAGGCTCATCAGATGTTTGACAAAAGTCGCAGGCAAGGCAGGAGCCATTTAACCACTTGACACCAGCATGGTCGCCGACCTTAACGTCCTCAACAAGATCACCGACTGCGACGACAACACCGGCACCTTCGTGGCCACCGACGAGTGGTAGTTTAGTGGGCTGAGAAAGATTAGAACTCACATCAGAAATAGGGAAAGGGTGGAGGGTATGGAGTCTTACTAGTGGCCAGTCACCATTGACGGCGTGGAGGTCAGTATGGCAGACACCAGAGTACTTGATGTTGACGAGAACCTCATCAGGACCAGGCTTCTGAACAGGGATCTTCTTAAACTCGACGGGACCACCAGTCTTCTCGATGACCTGCGCCCATTGCTCGGTAGGAATAGAGCCCATGGTGATTCTGTGTGAAGATTGTCTAGAGATGTTGTTGATTGTTTTGGATTGGGAGACTGTGGATTCAGGCGTTGTGAATGTTGGCTGGTGGTTCGATCATCGAGCAGGACACTCGACTTAAATACCTACCATTGAAGATCTTGGAGGATCCTGAGAGAAGATAACCCCACCTCCCAGGGTCTCATCACCAACGATACTAAGCCAGGGCCTCGAAAATACCTAATGCACCTTCAAGCTGCAAGCATCCAGACGCAACGCAATCCTCTCACCCATTGCCCACCAAGTCTCCTGTCCGGCTCGCCGGAGTCCGATCGCGATTGGCTCTGCTATGCAATGTACAGAAGCCCAATGGGCCTATGGCCGGTCACATCCTCGAGCATTGTTGGGCTGGACTATCGGATGATGGTGCATCGGGTGCGTGGCAGCCATGGTAGCGTGAGCAAGTGGATGTAGGAAGGCATTGAGTGGAATGGACTATGCCCCAGAACAGGAGGGGCTAAGGTGGCCTGACGTTAGCCCCTGTAAAAAGATCAAGGGTCAGGAGCTGTTGCTGCATTTTCTTTTATCGTGGTGTGAGGGGTGAGCCGCAGCATTGGGGGAGGTGTTCTAGAAGTGGGGTGGTTTTGACGTCACGCAGGTTGCTCCTTTGGGACAAATATCTCCTGATATTTGTTACTCAGCGCGGAACACCACGACCATGCCCAGATGGCGTGAATTCAAGCATTAATTCCTGTGATGCTGAAAGTCAAGGTCAATTGATCATAAGCCTTGGAAACAAGAGATTTGATCTGCTTACCCTGCTCCCGCTGCCATTGTAAACCTACCCCCGTTCCATATGTGGTTCGGTTCAACGCGCTTCAATACTACTTGCCCTCTTTCCACCAACCATCGTTACAAGTGCGGTTGGTCTGGGTCAGAAAAGTCTGCTTGAATTCGGAGACCAGGGCGGAATGAACCTGTCTACTGGGTCGGTCGAGCGCTGGTTCGAAACATTGCGTCCCCTGCTCTTGTGCAAGTTTTTCAGCCACAGCTCAGCACACATCTACATCTCCCAATCTGGCAACCCAGTTGACCAATAGCGACCTTTTGACACGACGTCTAGGTAGATCTACAGGATGCGGCTCCCGCGTACCATGCGGGGATCCATGACGCCGAGAGGTCCGCTTCGTCTCGCATCCGCACTCCCGGGGTATTCCCGCGGAATGATTCCTTTCCAACGCTGATAACGACTTGCTGAGGCTGCGGAGTAAAGGACGTCAAGGCGTACCACTAAGAAACTTGCGTATTCCCCATGCTCAGCCCATCCCACCAAACGATACAGTGTGCGTTTTGTGTTCGGCTAGAATTGCTTAACCACACAGCGCACCAATTGCCCTGGTGATTAACCATGACCATCTAGACACACTCTGGAAGCCTAAAATTAGTTGAAGGTGCAGTATACATTTCAAAATATCCTCGATAGCTATTTTGGCAGGGTAGCCAAATGGTCCACTGTTTGGTTTGGACTGAGCTATGGAGCGGGGAAAGTAGGGCCGGCTAGTGAGTCCCCGCGGGGCAGAGGGACTTCGTGAGGTGGCAGCGTCCGAGTCGAGGCAACGCAAGGAAGAATGGCCGATAGGGTGGAAGGATCTCCGGCGGCCTTAAGGGATCTGGTATCCGAAGATGACTTGGGCAAGTGGATGTTCAAGAGCAAGGCACTGCCTCCTTATAATCACATTTTCTTTGGAACCCTGATAGCCTGTGGCTCGGCTATTTGAGTACCTTTATGAAGACCCTAATTACAAATATGTAGCACGAAATGATGGCGTGGTTGATTTCAAACACGGTAGTATTTGTGTTTTCCAGAATCCAGTGGGCTAGGGGAAGGGCACGCCTCAGCAAGATGTGACACATGCCTCCTATTACTGTTCTCCACGCAGAGTGTAATCCAAATTTTGCCTCATTGACTCTGTAGAGTATTAGGCCCACATCAAACTTCATTCGCTTCAATTAGCCCTTGACTGCCAGAGCGACGAGGTAACGACTCGCATAAATCATCTCAATGTTCTTTTCCCCATAAAACTGATCTATCACAATTTTAGGCGTAGAGGGTACGTCTGAGGTCGCCACCACTGTCTAGTCCACATTCTTGGCCTTCATGCCTATCCCTAACCTATTGGCTAGCGTAGCACCAAACATTGTCTAGTCTTGAATAAGTATTACGATCTCTCACTGTTCTTGTCTCTAAAAATCATCTATTATCCCAACCGTACATCTACTACCTCCGTCGGCGCCTCATCCCAACCCTCCATCCACACCTTTCCAACAGCCTTTCGATATGCGACACCATCTTCCCATTCAACCCACAGAACATTGTAGAACCTCCACTTCCAGTCCTCGCCCAGCTTGCAAAGCTCCTTCTGCCGACGCTCACATCCTTTCGGACAGTGGCGGTGCAGATGTCTCACCCCAGGGCTAATCTGTCGCGTAGTGGCGCACCAACCAACTTCCATCTTGCCAATGCATATAAGTTCAACAGGCTGCGTTGGTAATTCCCTGTCAAGGAAGAGGGTGGCTGTGTGGAGATAGCCTATCATGTCAGAGGTCGATTGAGCCGCGATGAAGGGGTTCTTGAGAGAGTCTTTTGTTTTATCATACGTGACAAGGTGAGCGAAGAGCCGTCGAGTGCGGAACTCGATGATAGGAGAATACAAGGCTTCCTGGCGAAGCGAGGAGGTTGCTGCGTTTTCCACGAGTGGAATGGGATGCTGAAAGGTCCAGTTGTTCGGGAGCACGGTGTTGTCCATTTTCTGTGACTGCAAGCCTTTGCTGTTATGGTAGTGGATATCAAGGATCCGCTCTCTACTTGCACCACTTCCAGGCCTAGGAGCTTTATAGAAGTCAATGATGTGGTGTGCTGTTATAGGAATCTGGTTGATTACGTCGGTTAGATAGTTGTACACATTCACAGCGAACAGCATGTCCACTAGCCCCATCCAGCCACACCAACTCCAACTAGGGAACTCTTTTCTAAAATTCCCTTGCGCATCCGTTCTCCTGAGTATTTCGTAATCGAATGGTTCCCAGAGTAGCATAGCGCTGAAAAAAAGTTCAGGAAGGCCGAAGAACATGCCGCCTTTCATTGGGCGTCCTTGCACAGTTATGAAGGCATCGAAAGCGTTGAGAACGTCGTCTTGATTCGTCAACTCGCGTCTGCTGTACGTTTCCACCATATTTGCGTATGACCGTAGGTTTGGCCAACTAGTCCAGATGAGACTGTGTAGGAAGTTTGTTCTGATGTTGGGCACTGCTCTCTCCTGTGGCTCCACGCCATTTTCCTGGACAGAGTCCATTTGGCAGACCCACGATACAGTCTGATGATGAAATACCAGTATTCTCCTGGATAAGACGTACTCTTGGAGAGTCCTTGTTTAGATCAAGTCAGTGAATGGCTCATATGCATCTTGTCAATAAAGTGGCGTACCAGCCGCGCGTATGGTAACGCACCACGTCCCAACTATCAGCAGAAAGCGTGGGATTCCTCTCAATCATTTGGCATTGCGGGGTAAATTGAAACTCATAGTAGGGAGATTGACGAGGCGAAGAGGATGCTAAACCAGGTAGTCCGAAGTCGCCATCCTCGCCTTCCGAAGCAGCGATAGTAAAATATGCATTGGCATATATAGATGCCATAGCTGCGAGTTGAGCTGGCTTGGCGGCTATATCGTCTTGTATGATGCAGAACCGGTCAATCCAAATGTACTTAATGCCCAGTGAGCGGGTGAGCAACATGCTATCTTGTATTGTTTTCGGCAGACGTGCAAGGTTGACGGGCAAATCGAATGCTCCGGTTGTACTCAATTGGCGGTAGTTACTGATGAGGGTCTGGAAAGGGGTTGTAGCAGGCCCCCAAACGTAACTCAAAGCCAGATATTGGCACTCTGGGTTGGGTTGTTCAACGAGACAGCGCCGCTCAACGTCGATGAAATGAAGGTTCGTAGCACGCTCAATTCTTTCATAAGGCTGGACGATCGAATGGCAGAACCCAGCGTGGCTTGTATTGCAGATATCTACTCGTCTCTTGATGCGTTCAATATCAATCGATTGTCCGCCCACGGGGACTGCATCCCCTTCATCTTCGCCAGGCTCCTTAACTAGTTGAACCATTAGTAGGGTGGGGTTGTACAGATAATCTTCGCATAATCCTCCGCATGGAGAAAGGACCATCATCCAGCAATCGTATCCGGTGTTGAATCGAATGCACATCTTCCAGTCGGGTTCACACATTCGATCCAAGCAACTACATCTTGACGACCAACCGTGACGATCTTCGAATGCCTTGATAAGGCGTCGACATGTCGTACATAGAGAATTGCGTCGGACATAATCTAAAGACCATACTGGTTCAAGAATCTCGCGTTGTTCGTGAGATCTTTGCACGCTTATCGCTACTTTCTCACAGGTCTCGCATGGTACCGTCGGCGTCGGCATCGCACAGCCGTTAGTGTTCTATGACAGTGAATGAAACCGCAGAACGATGAAGTTAAAAACTTGTGAATATAGCTGAAGTTGCAGGGTAACGTGGTCAAAAGTTGGGTTTATATGTTGCATGACGCTGAACTGCCACCCGTAGAGGGGCAGTGGGGCTGCAGAAACTTGGTTGTAGTAACCGACCTCATATCCTTGGAAGCAGAAGCGAAAGGCATAATCGGGGGCTGGTAGTATTAACTACCTTCGTTGCTTGGTGTACAAAATGCAATGTATAATGTTAATAAGGAGAGTGCGCTCCAGGAAAGTTAATGTTGGACCCTAGAATCAATACTTCGCCACGTTTAGAGACGCTACTCACTCGCACAGCAGTCAGGGTTCATCATCAAAGCATGTGCCTTTGGTAGTATTTAATGTCTGTAGTATTGCTCAATGTATAGAAATAAATATGTACTATCTTCCACTCCAGCTCATGGGTATATCTACAATAACTAGGCGTGCTAACTCAGCTCAATACTGCACTTCATGCACCTAGTTCAGCTGGCGATCGGAAATAAAAGATGTTTACTCATTAAGTCGTAAAAATAAGCGGTCGGGGGCAAAAGTTCTGGAAGTAAAAATGCCAAGAGCCCTTATTTGTTTGCTTTTCATATGCTCTGAAGTCAATTTAGACTGAAGAGCGTCTGAAAAGAGAGAGAGGCGTAGAGATTGAAAAGGCTACATGTAGCCCTTATAGTGCGTATCTCCTCAGGAAATGATCATGATTAATACAAAAGCGAAGAAAGGGCATGAAGGAGCAAAGTAAGAACACCAACGACTCCTAGTAGAAGTGGTTGTATCCATTTACTCCATTCAGCGGTGGCTGGAGCAGTGTCGGTGGCAACTGCTGTTGGACAATATTGGCGGGAACATAATGTGCTTGGTATGGGTGCTGTGGCATATTGAAGTCTGCGATGAGAAGCGGATTGCCAAAGCCTGCTGGGCGTCTTGGTACTGGAGCTGGAGCTGGGAGTGATGTTGGCGGCATTTGTTGTTGAACCACCATTTGTGCCTGTTGTTGTGGGTATAAAACAGTCTCCTCTTGCAGGTGATTGGTCACTTGTCGCTGGTGGTGGTGGTGTTGGTGTTGTTGCTGCTGCTGTTGCTGTTCCTGAGCCTGAGGCGTATCCCAGCCCCACTTTTGTTTGAGCTCAGTATTGACAAAGCCAACCCGCCAGCCTGTTTCCTGCCGGATCTTGTCGAAGATTTGGAGGACCTCTTCCTGCTCTCGTCGGTCGGTAAGGCACTCGCCAGCAATGGCAAGGGATCGAAGTGCTACACTTGCGACGCCACGGTCTTTCACATGGGCACTGATGCCGCAGATGAATTTTGAGTTCTGTTCGAGCATGGCCCACATCTCAGGTTCGCTGGGGCCTTGGACCGGGTTGATCTGCGCCAGCAAGACAAGGGAGGTGTGATAGAAGAGCCTTGCTATTATTGAGGCCCTCTTGATTAACCAAACTTCGGGAAATGCGGAACCAGAGATGGTCTGGCCGGGGTACAGGTACGCCATGGGATGCATAGTGCGAGGAATGTTTTCATTCCATCTGTCTGTCATTTCTTTCAAACGCAGCCACTCATTGTGCCGATCTTGCAATGTTTGTCTGGCGACGTCTTGGTTTCGGGGTATCGAAGCACGGAAGTTGCATATCCTTGCAACGACGGACAGAATTCTATGTGTCCAAACTTCTTCCTTGCCAGACTCGGTCTCCGGTGTAAAATCTATATCAATACCCCAGTCGTCTGGATCCCAAGCGACCTGCCAGTTGAAGTGCAGGCAGCTGAGAATCTCCATTCCGACATTGAGCCAAAAGCAAGCTGCGCCAACTCCGGTTGACTTAGCATTCCAGCGGCACTCTTTGATCAAAGCACGAGCACCTGCTATGTGGTTCATGCGTTGTAGTGCACGTTCGCCCATGATCTCGTATACATTCAGGATGACTGCAGTAGTCGCGCAGAGAATGGTATCTCGGTCTGGGTCTTGCAAAGAGTGTAATAAATCCCGGGTGGCAACGTCGTAGTAATGGAGTGCTTTGTCCTCGCTGTATTTGGGATTTACGAGGGCCAGATGCCGGGCACCACAGGCGAGGAAGGCGTGGAGGAGCATGGGTTCATTCAACGCATGGAACGGCAACAGCCGCGAGAAATGTTTGTGTGCGTCCATACTGTCCATCCATATTCCGATCTCCTCAACAAAGACTTGCATGTATAGGACCTCCTCTTGGCTCTTGAGATAGTCGCGGGTTGGCATGGGTGCTGGACTTGCAGAGTGCTCCATTGTGTATGGTGACGGGGTTGGATTGGAGTAGTTTGATGCTGCTACAATTAGTAAATGCACTCAGCCAATTTGGTAAGGAGGCGAGGACGGCATTGACTTACGTGCACGCGAGTGTTGTTGTTGTTGTTGCTGCTGCTGCTGCTGCTGCTGCTGTTGTTGCGGGGCTCGCTGATGGTCGAAGTTGTAGCTGTTTTGTGCTTGGGGATACGGCTCTGGTACCATGCCCTGTATTGGCGGGAGATGTTGCTGGCGCGTTGACACTGGCAGAGCAAGCCCGCTGGGCGGTCCCATGCCAAAGTCATTGTTACTCATGGACATGTGTGGTTCAATGTCCTCTACAGGGTACATCTCCCGACCACCTACGTATTCTCCTGCGATGATCCTTGATTCATCCTGGAACGCGATTTGGTAGTCGGTTCCCTTGGGAATCAGATATGCGTTCTTCTCGCAGGTGGTGTCAAGGAAGTTCAGCTTCTTGCCCCAATTGCAGTCGCGCTGGGATTTGGAGCAGTTGTTGCATGTTGGTTTGGTCTCGTCGCACTTGAGATGCCGTTCTCTGCATGTCAAGCACCCGGTGCGCGTCCGCTTCGGCTTGCCCTCGGCTGTAGCGTCACTGTCTCTCTTCTTTGTCGGCACTGTCCTGTCCCCAGGCGAATCATTCTGAGGCGGCGGCGTAATGGTGTTCGCCATGGTTGAAGCGCTGTCACCGCATACAGCGTACTGGAAGGCTATTGCTGTGCGGAGCGGTCGGTCCCCGTCTACTCTTCCCTCTCAATCGTTGAGGCGCTGTTCTGGCGTCGGCGTGCGGTAGAGTGGAGTCGGCCAGGTTGTCGAGCGCGGGCGGGCCCAATTGCAGCTGAAGTAGAGGTGCGGTGCGAAGATATCGATAAAGGACCAAATGGGCGGCACTGTGCACACGTCGCGGAATTAAAGCTGTATCGTTGTGGGAGTAAGAATAGCGGGTGTATTAAAGGAGGGTGCGCTGCAGGCAAACGTTGCTGCCTTCACCAAATGGAGCTGTGTGGTGGGATGTCAAAGGAGAGTAAAGGGAGCGATCAATGGGCGTCGGCTGCGATTGCAGGGAGCAAGAACGCGACGTCGTTTGAAGCGGAAGCGCGGTCCAGGGCCGGAGTTGCCGCAGAAGAGTGGATTGCTATTCCCGGGGTGGAGGCAGTTGAAGTATCGGGTGCGTGTCGCGAAAAGCTGGAATATTGGATTATGCCTGAGCGGGCTGGCGCGAATGCAGGCGATGACGAAGGCCGGAGATTCTCAGCGATGGCTGAGATCCTGGATCGTCCGGACAGCATGCAAGAGTGGCAGGTATAGGCGAAGAGATCGACTGAGGCGCTGTCGCCTTTGCGCAGCGCAACCACCGCGTCTGCAACGCCGTCACCAAGCTTTGAGATTCAGCGTGTCTGGAGAATATTGGAGAGACTCTTGAACAGTCACCGAGTCCAGGCGATGTGTCGTGAGCAGTGCGCGCCCGGTAGGCGACACTAAGCACCGGCCCAGTGCGTGCTTTTGCAAGGGAAAGCCAGGTGCGCGTCTGGGCAATGATCTGCTTTGGCATTCGGCGACGTCTGAGGAAACGCAGGGCATCTGGCCCACTAGCCATGAGCTTTTGTATATCATTGCTGCAGCTGCCGTTGCCCAGCGCATAGCCCTCCCTCATGCCCAAAGCCACCAGTTGATGGCGCTCGAGTCTCAGGGGAGCCCAGCACTTGGCTCGGCCATTCACAACCAAGGCCACCATTTTCTGAAGCCGAAGGACATGCTGAACTGGCAGCGAGCCCGTAGGAGAGGCCGCATACCCCTGTGTGTCACATCTCAGTGTGCTCCGTGGGATGACTACTGGCTGCATGCCCCCTCGTCTATTCTTGTTGGTTCTTGCAAATAAGCTACCTCCTAGAATAGATCCCTGCAGCTGTTCGGCAATTGCTGCTCACAAAGCGTTGGACTGCATGAACGCCGCGAGACGCATCGGTCTCGACAAGCTCAGCTTACAGCTTGCCTATCGCTCTGTCCTTAGCCAGCGCACATTATTAAAGTCAGGCTTGGTGTATGCGACGTCATAGGCTTCTCACTGACTCGCGCGCTGCACTCGTGGGTAGAGCCCGCCCCCCAGCTTCCACTGCTACAATCTCAACAATACCAGCAACCAATCCCGACCTAAACATAGCACTGCGCCAACACCTAGTCAATACTGTTTCGCTATTGCTCGCGTATCGCTCGGCGCAGTGGGCAGTGCCTGCGCTGTGGTATTGCTGTACCTGTCACATCACATTTTGACAGCGCCTGGCGTACGATTTGGCCCCACTCATCGTGTCCTTGACGATCCTCTCGTTCCGGCTTGCCCAAATCTACAACCTCAGCTCACACATGGCCATTGAGCGCCAGACTTCCACTCTTCCACCAGCTCAGCCCAGCTATATCCTCCGTGGCCATGCCTCGCAGATCCACAACGTTCAGTTCGTGCGTCAGAATACTCGGCTGCTAACTGGCGACGCCGACGGCTGGGTGGTCTATTGGAAAGTTGAAACCAAACGCGCACTAGCTGTTTGGAAGGCTCATCATGGACCTATCTTGGGAACAGCAGAATGGGGCCTGGAGAAGATCATAACGTGAGTTTCATAGCTGCAATCGGCTTCTTACGTCTCTTAATCTGCAACATCACTCAAGTAGTCGTATCGGTTGGCGAAACGACACAATTGCTCGCCTATTCCTTCCCTATCAAGTCATTTTCTTCCCACGCTATTGTCTTGTCACGTTTCAAACAAGCCATAATAGTCTTCGTCTCAATGTCACTATGGAGCACTAACAAAGTACGACAAATTTAGTCATGGTCGTGATAACAACTTGAGAATATGGCAGTTGCGCGCATCAGATGAAACCACTTTGTCGGCCGTTCTTCCTGCAGAACAAGCGAAGAAGCAGCCACCAAAGCCATGGCTATTGCATACGCTTCCTGTCAACACGCTGAATTTCTGCGCCTTCGCCATGTGCTACGAGTATCCTGAAAAAAGCAAGTCGCGACATAACTTGACCTGCTCAGGAACGGGCTCTGCCTCTGAGAACTCGTCAAATGTGTCTATTTTGATCGCTGTGCCAGCTAGGGATGATAAGAAGGTTGAAGTGTATCAGTTCCCAAACGAGAAGCTCAAGTACGTCATTCCAAGAGCGCAATCTACAGATACAGGTATGTGTAAACGTTGATAAATCACTGCTCTGAATTCCGATATAAAGAGACCTCGATTTGGCATGGAAATAGTCCAATTGAAGCAAGGTTTTCTATTAATAACTCAAATATACAAGCGTACAGCAACACGAACAATCGCTAATAGCGACAGGAATGGTAATGGCTGTGAAGCTTGTGCACCTACCATTTTCCAGTAATGTTCTGGTAGTCACCGGATACGAGGGAGGTCTTACTGCGGTACATAAATTACCCCGGAACAACGGTGGCTCAGCCTTGGAGCTGGCCCAGCTCGTATACTTGAGCCAACCCCACGCTCAGCCTATTCTCTCACTGGATGTATCGCCGGATGCTAAGCTGTTTTTCACGTCTTCCGCCGATGCCATCATTGCTGCACATCGTATCCCCGAGCTTCGACCTAGCGTTGATGACGACGAAGACTTTTCGATCTTCGAGCACAAGCAGAATGTCGTAATCCCGTCACAATCTCCTTCTGAGAGGCAAGCATCTATTGATGGTCAAGAACCGACCTTTGACAAGCCGCCTCTGTCAACTCAGCCTTTAGCACCTTTGGCGCAACATGCTGGAACATCAGAAGAATTATCTAATGCTGCTGTTGAAGCACTCGACTTAACCAAGAAGCCTGTTGCACCAGCGCCATCTAGCCCAGCGATCTCCTTTGCCAAACAGAGCATTCTCCCATCTCAATCGCAGATTGGCAGACCCGCTGGTCTCTCCTCACTTCTCTCCTCCGCCACACCACAGCCGAAAATCAAACCCCTTCCCCCACCTCCGCCAACAGTGACGATACAGGCCCCCTACAAGATCATTGACAGTAAACACGCCGGCCAGCAGTCTCTGCGTGTGCGCTCAGACGGTCGATTACTCGTCACGGGGGGTTGGGACACCAGGGTACGTATATACAGCGCGAAAACACTGAAAGAAGTTGCAGTCTTAAAATGGCACAAAGAAGGTGTCTATGCCGTAGCTTTCAGTGAGATTTTGGAATTCTCAGATCTCACACAACAGAAGGAGGCAAGCGAGGATGGGCAGGAGCTAGCCAAGAGAGAAACAGGACTGAACCGACTGCAGAAGCAGAGAGAAGAGCGGATGCAGCTCAAACATTGGGTTGCCGCTGGCGCCAAGGACGGCAAAGTCAGTCTTTGGGAAGTGTTCTGAAAATCCAACTTTGGGCGCAGGATGCAGTAAAGACGCATCGAGTGCGGCAAGTCTTACCGAGTTGCTGCAGATCGATGCAGATTGGCATATGCGGCGTTACGCTTGCGTGCAGACCGAAGGATTCTCTTGGCTTGCAGACAAGACCCTGTCGAGAGTAATCAACATGTCCAAGTAGCCCCAAGCATCCAACCAGAGGATCATCACTCTCAATACAAGATCGACGTCCTTTGATGCGTACATTATTCATTGCAAGGTGCTCACGCCTGGATATCATAGTACTTCTACTCTACAACCTTGCCATAGACTTTCTCTTCCTCCTAGCTTTCGCTTTACTCTTCGTTTCACTCACGTCGTCCTTGTCCAAACTCCTCTCATCGAATACTGCATCCCCCCAAAGCGACGCACCAACCAGATCTGCCAACTGCAGTACTCGCGTCTGCACTGTAGCGCCGTCTCTTCGGTTCTTGCCCTCCCTTCTGCTGGAGCTAATGCGCTCCGCAAATCTCCACAGTGGCCCATCTGCAATGATACCCTTGGTCCCACGCTGTGGCACCCATTCGTCGGCCAAGCGAATCGTAGATGGACTATTCTTGTCCTTTCCTTTAGTCACAAGAATCATGCCCTCTTCTTCAAACCTCGTGTATGCATTCTTCAGCGTTTCCTTGTTCACAGCCTCGAAATAGCTTAAATCGCCTTGATGGTACAGCGTCTTTCCAAAGACCTGTGCGCGATCCTGCACAGATCTGGAATTTAGCCAGGATTCTGAACCGCTCTGTGCGTGGGTCAATGGTGGCGTCAACATCATGAGCGACATAGCGCCTAGCCAGGCAGCTTCGATGAATGGCCAGATGAGGAAGCAGTAGAAGTCGAAGTTCTCTCTTCCTTGGCTTCGTTCTGCATCGCTAAGTTCGACAAAGTCAACTTTCTCTTCGCCAGCTTCCGTTGTTGACCGTGTGACTTTTATCACGTTGTCAGCCTCCAAGCCTTCGAGAGTTTTGGCCAGGTTGACATCTAGGCCCTCTGTCGGAAAAATGAACTCGCCCCGGAACAGCTGCGATAGGAAATAGACTTGTGCGTGTAGATCGCCATAGGAAATGCGTTGGTATTCCGGGCCGCCGCCTTGTTTGACATGTGTATAGAGCGCGGCCGAAACGAGGGACTGTAGGATAAAGAGGTGGATAGTCATGTTGCGATAGAAGGACAGCTGGAAACTACGAATCGTCAGTATCGTGACTTGTGTCTGAGGAAAGATGAGGGGACTTACCGGTCGACAGCGTAGAAGGTATCCTCAGGTAATCCAGGAACAAGTCCTACGAGGCCGGGACCAAGCACTTCGAGTGCTCGATCAACGACTACGCCAGTAGGCAGATTGCCGAAGTGTGCGACTCTACCACCTTGCGCCCTGACACGATCACTCAACCACTCTACTCGTCTGATGAGCTCTGCCTTGCCGACTCCTCGCCCTCTGAGAGTGAGTAGCACAGTACCAACAAGGGCCGTCGGCATTACCACCGACACATCATTGATCTCAGAGAGCACTTTGTAGCCGAGAGTTCTCAGCAGTCGCAATCGATCTTCCTTTGTGTCTAATTGTTGAGGAAGTTTGCTGAAGCGTTCGCGTTGTTGATTGATAAATGTGCGTAGTGACCACGGTTCATGGAAGCGGACATCTACCCGCCCAAGCTTCAGCGAAAGAACCGAAGAAGCGGAGAGGAAGTCCATGAGATTCTCTTTGGGCTTCGGTTGACCGAGGAGTTCGCTGATATACGAGCTACGTGTTGTCAGTACTACAATTCGTCATTGCATAAGGAAGAAATACATACTCGACCTCGATAACCTTGTCGTACTGCGTCGACACGGGACAAATGATTGCATCTTCTACCCTCCCACTCGCAATACTATCGAGCATGTAGCTGAGGATGCCAAACTTTGGCGGCAAGAGCTTCCCGGTCCGACTCCTTCCCCCTTCTACGAAGCACTCTAAATTATAGCCACACTGCAGAAGGGTATCGATATATGCTTGTACCAGCGTTATGTAAAGCTGATCGTCGCCAAAACTCCTACGTATCCACATGGCGCCTGCATGTTGTAGAAACGATCCCACGACTGGAAAGTTGAGATTGTCGCCCGACACCACGGTGGGCAGGGCGAGGCCCAAGCGGTAGCAGATGATTTGTAGAGAAACGTAGTCGACATGTGAACGATGGCATGGCAGGAAGATGATCGAGTGCTTGTCTTTGGCGGCCTTCTCAGCAACGGAGCGGAGACGCAGCACTTCCTCACTCGAGACATGAACACCTTGGTGATATGCTCGTGTCAAGAGCTGCGTAGCGAAATAATATGCACCCCGAATGAAGCCTTTACTTTCCATCTTGCAGATCATATTGTCTGTCCACGATTCGCTGACTTCCATGAGCGACTCTTCGATCTGCGCCCTTCTCTTGACTTTTCTCTCCTGCTCGCTCACACCACCAACGCCCTGTAGCGCTTCTTCGCCCAGCAACCCTTCTTTCGCCTCGACTTCTACTCGTTTTGTCGCAAGCTCCCGCACTTTGGCAACGAGCATTGGACTGCTCAGCACCCGTGCCTTCATGTCCTCGCTGAAGCCCGAGTAGAACTCAGGCTGCCCAATGTGGTCGTCAAAGGACCGCCATCCCGAGCCGGAGAAGTGCAGTGAAACTTCGCGTATAAAGTCCAGCGGCGACGAGCGAAAACGCGCCATTCTGTGTATGAGATTCCGATCGGGAGACTCATTGTAACCGGCTGCATGTAGGTGGACTTGGTCGTCGGCAGTTATGCTGAGATCGGGAGCTTGCTCGGCGGAGGAGGCGGAGGCGGAGGCGGAGGAGGATTTGCGGATTTTCTTTGCGGACGTCATCTTGCGCGACAGACGCGTTCGACTCGCGATATGAGAGGGCTCGCAGAAGTGCTATGAAGAGGAGGGCGAACGTGGAGAGGTTGGTTGTTCGATGTGTTCGGAGCGCATTGGTCGCGCACTATGACTGTTGAGTCAATTGCGAACGGATGTGCCTGGGACGTTAAAGGGTTTTGTCATATTAGGAAATGGCAAGGATGGGCGCGGCTTGAGGAGGCGATGGTACCCAAGCTCTCAAGATCCCGTCCACTTCCCCAGTCCATCACATGCCTCGGTTTGTGGGGAAGCCACGCCGGGATGACAGCCATCTCCGATTCGCTACCACGATGAACTTTATGAGTGACATTTCTTATCCCTGGAGGATAAGCTAATTAGGTTCTTATTACCAACAGTCAGGTCCGAGTGCACAAGACAAAGTAGTTTATTCACGATGACTGTTTTAGTGAGTATCTAGCTGGTGCCTACTTCACCAATCGATCTCCTTCATCCCCGCTCTCGCTTTCTGTCTCATACTCACTCTCTTCCTCGTCTGTCTCCTCTTCGTCTTCCTCTTCGTCATCTGTCTCTTCCTCGCTTGAACTCTCCTCCGCCAACCAGTCATCAAGCGTCTTCTCCTTCTGCTTCTCCTTACCCCCAACGGCACTAGTACCATTATCCCCGCCCATGCCATTCAGACTCCGCGGCGACAGCATGCTATCAGGCGTCGCCCGGCTGCTTGAGCCTGCCGCAGCATCAAGCCTGTCAGCTGCAGACATGTTCCTTGCCGCTTCGTATGTTGAGACATAAGTCGAACTAGCCAACGAAGCACTTTCGTCCCTCAGTGCGGGATCCGGCTCATTGCCCTCCTTGACCCACTTCGGAACGTCTTCATACCCTCGGAGACCGCCAACCCCGCCTTCATCACCGATGACAAGGCTCGCGCTGCCGAGAACGTAGTCTTTGCGAGTCTCGCTTGGGCTTGGGATGTGTGGGACGGGTTTGGGTGCAAGGAGAAGAAGTGAAGCAAGTTGTGTGGATGTAGGAGAAGCGAGAAGTGACTTGTAGACACGTGCGCGGTCCCGGAGATCATATGAGGTATCGTAACGTACGAGGAGAAGGATGTAATTGTATAGCGCTTCGATTATGTGCGGCTTCTCTTGTTGAGATTCTGTTGGTGGCGGTGGAGTTGACTCGAGATGCTCGTCTCTGAAACCCCCTTCTTCCTGATAGTCGTCTAGTAGAGATTGATTCGGTTTCGGTTCTTCAACTTTAGCTGGCTCAGGCGGCGGGTTCGCGCCCAAATGGTGTACATAAACCTTCGCCGCCAATAGTACGATCTGAAGCTTTGCGGGCTCAGCTTCATCAGCGAATCCTTTGACGAGGATACGTAAGACGTCCGCGGCTATGTTATTTTCGGGATCGATGCCGGCAAATTCGCCCACCAGCCATATAATGCTGGCTCGTGCTTGCGGGCTGGTTGCAGCGTCCAAGTGTTTTGCCAATCGGACTACAGTTGTGCGGTGAGCGTTGGGATCTCGTTGGATCAGATGTCGAATGACTTCCAGAGATTCCGCTACTAAATGAGCGTCCGCTGAGCCGATGTGCTTAAGGAGAAGCTTTAAGCACCTTGCTGACGTCTGCGGAGTCGTCGCGGGGCTTTGTGAACAGCGTCCGATTGCTCGCACTGACTCCTTGACTAATGCTGGATCCAGACTTCCTGAATGAGAGAAATGGCTAAGCTCGGCCAATATCAAGCTTTGTAACCGCAACTGCGCATGAGGGAAGATCAACGTCAGAAGTTCTAGCTTTAATCGCCAAATAGGCGGTGCGTCCGTTGAGCGAACTAGGAAATGTGTATAGTACTTGACAAACGGCTCCGGATGTGTGAGGCAGACCTGCACAATGTTGTACAGCGCTACATGCTGAATGTCCCCTGCAGATCGCAAAAGGGATACTAAAGGTCCAATGGCGTGAGAGAGGTATTCAGGCGTGCCGAGATAGAGGTACGTTCTCGCTACCGCTATCACCACGGCAGAATTTCGAGACTGTAGGAGCGATTGACAGCCTTTGAGCAGCAGTTCGAGGTCCGGATCGAGTATTGCTACTTCTTCCATATCTTGCTCGGCCTCCTCTTCCTCCTCGCTTTCTGAATCGTAGAATCCTTTCGTTGACTTGATAGGCTTCGAATTCGTGTCAACGTTACTCGCAGCTTTCTTGACCTTCCTCGTCTTACGCGGGAAACATTTCCTAGCGTAGACTATCATGAGTCGCAGTGTTGCCAGTTGCCCCCACTCATCCATGTCAGCCAGCTTTCGCACCAACGAACGATAGTGCGGGTGTATGAGATCCAGACGATCTGGACAGAGCTCCAAGAAAGAAGCAACCGCAGCTCCAGTGACGAAATATTGCTTGTCTCCCAGCAATGTCGAAAGGTAGTCCAGTAGTTGTGGTTCCGTGTTTGGGTCCAACCTGTAGCACTTTGGTATAGCCAGAGCCGCAGCTCTTCTCACGAACGGCGACATGTCTCCTGACCCCCGCTTGATACCCAAGCTCACGATCTGGCTAATCACCGGCACCCTTATACTAGACATGACCCGTAATGCGAGCGCGCGCAGCTGTGGGTTGGAATCTGTGAGGGACTTCTGTATCGTGTTGATGGAGAGGAGGGCAGTGTCTGGTTCGTGTTCGGCATGCTGGAGGAGGTAGATGTACACGAGCTTCTTGACTTGGAGCGACGGCGAGGCGACGTTCTTGATTACATGGGAGAAGAAGGGGAGAGTCTGCGAGAGAGGCTGTCGGTATGACATCTAGATGCTCTGTAGTCAGTTACTACCCGTCTCTATCCATTCCAGACTCTATTCGATATTCCCAAGTCATGGCGGGGCAGGTCCTACCGTGACGACTCTTCGCAATCCTTCCAGCACATCGCGCTCCGTTCGACTGTCCAGTAGCTTCTTGAGCTGGCCCGAGGGCAGCTCCCGTGTCGGCGGCCTACGGGCATTGCTGGCATCGCGGGCGGCTTCGAGGGTGAGGTCGCGAGCTGTTGAAAGCGACCAGTGAGCAAAGTTGGACGGATGCATTACAGCCACCAGAACTTGTCCACATGCTTGAAGTTGCGAGCAGACAGAAAGTGAAAGAACATGTGTGACAGATTCTGCGCACGCAAAGTGGGAGCTAGCTCTTACCTGTCTCCAGCAAGCTCGAAATGCGACTGATAGACTCCATGGCAGCCACCTACGCCCTTGCGGCAATTGGGTCCGCGGCGCGCGCCTGCGTCTCGGTGTGGCTCTCGGGTTCTGCTTGAGCGGTGTCAAATATGCAGAGTCAGGCAAGGAATTCGAGACGAACTGGTTCTGGCTTCGGTGAAGTGGATGATCGTGCCAGGCGTGCATGCGCTTGGGCGGTTTGGTGGACATGGACGTGATCCCCCACTACACTCGCGGAGCCGGATTTCATTCCGAGTGGCGTAACCGACATCAAACTGCACTCCTCTACGTACCGACCATTATACCGACAGGACACATGCACATGGCCGCTGGAATACTTGCCCGGATCGAACTGGCAGTATGGCTTCCGTGCCGACTGTGCTTTTTCCGTTATCGCTCCCCAAATTACTTGACCACATGCTCGCCACGCAGTCGGGTACAGCTTCCACCATTCTCATCATCTGCTCCAGCCGGGATACTTTCCTTGGAGAACTTAACGAGTCACTACGGCAAGATGACGGCGAGGATGGAGCAGCTGGATTAGAGCAGCTGATCACGCCGACTCTACACAATCTGTTCACAACACGGCACGTCAAGCTGGCTTTCTGTGCGTCCGTGCAGATGTTATTGGCTTACCTGACTGCATATTGCACGACTGGGTCTAGATGTGGCGATGATACCGGGAAAAAGGAAAGACTCGTGCTGGTGAATCCACTCGCGCTGCACTCGTCAACATCGTCCTTCTCAGCCCAAGGGCTATCGAGGACCTTTGCAACAGCAGTAGAGACTGCGATCAGAACGGGTGTTGTGCTTCACGTTGTGGAATGTCAAGGAAAGCACGTAATCCCTGAAGATGACGAGAAAGAAGAAGAAGAAGAAGATACCGACATGGACGAAGTACACGGAGAAAGCCTCGTCGAAACTAAGGAAGCAGATCCATGGGATCAGGAAGTGTCCATCTTGAACGTCTCGACTCGGAGATTTGGATCTAATACCGGCGAGAGGGCTTGGGTGGGCCGGACTGTGAAGGCAAAGAGGATTGCAGGGAGATGGTTCCACTTTCACAACCTTGAAGATGGCCAAATACACGGATGCCCAGGATGATGAGTACCTGGGAGCACAGAACTGGAAATCCCAGAAGCTTCGGTTGCAAAGGTACAAAGATCATATTGAGTTGGACCTAAGCCATCAGTCTGAATCATCGACATCGCCAGCCGTCGCATCGTAATTTTATGGGTGCTCCGCAACCTCGGATATCCACCGCCACTAGCCAAAATGGCCCACCTGCCAAACGCAGTCATACCATATGGGATCCTCCAATACTTTGAGATTTCATTCAGAGCTCATTTCCAGTCCTTCTTGATATCAAAGGACCACTTGAACTGCAGATGGACCTGGTTGTCATCGTCGACGAACTTGGACACGGCAGTGTAGTGGCCACGAGCGAGCATGCCAGAGGGAGCAGTCTCAGGCTCGACTGCGAAATTATGTTAGTATTAGGGACGTGGTGGATCCGAGATTGTACCCACATTTCTTCTCATAGAAGGGCTTCTCTTCAGTATTTGGTCCATACGAACCCTAGCCACTATTAGCTTGGAGCGTGTACGGCTGTGTCAGAGAGGATTTTATACCATCATTTCTTGGAGCTTGTCGCTAAGTGGACCGCGTGATGTCTTCTGGAGGTATTTCAATCCGGCCAGGATCTCGTGCTGAACCTTGAACTGGGCCTTCATGCGGAACTCAGCACCCTCCTTGATTGTGAACGGCTTGTCATTGAGGGCCTCGAGGGCACCTGGTGACCGCAGGTCGATGATGATGTCGGGACGGCCTTGGACCTCTAGGCCAAGGGACAGGATGATACATTTGCGGGGGTCGTTGGGGTCGGAGATGTCCTTGCCTTGACCGAGACCAAGGGATGCCTTCCACTTCTGGAGGGATTCGTCATTCTGGTCTGTATTGGTGGTGGTCAGTAGTCTGTTGTAACTGAAGCATGTGCTGTATGGGCGAGGGGCATGTGCAACTGACCCAGCTTCTGGTACTCGTCAATAGTCTTCTTCTCGCCAACTTTGAAACCCTCTGTCTGGTCAGCGTGAAGATCGTCGTGGTCTGCCATGATTGCCTTGTGTTGTTGGGTAGTAAGCTAGAAATAGGTAAATTGGTGAATGCAGAGGACGTTGAATGTGTGGGGAAAGGTGAGAAAGAGGCCGACTGAAAGGAGCGGCTTCAGCTTGAGCTCGATGTTGGCGGGGCACATTCACCGCATCAACTAGCTCTGCCGCGGCTGATTCGCCACGTTCCTGGCGGGGCGTGCCGCTGCTGACGGATAGTGGACCCTCGTCTTGTCGTTTGCCATCTAGATTTACAGTACAGACAATACGATTTTGCGAATTCGGTCTTGTTCTGGGAACAGCTGCGATTTTGAGGCTGCGAGAGGGCTCACCACCAGGCGAGCTTGGACCAGCCCCGCGTGTTCAGGATACTCTGCCAGACAGCCCTGTGCGCAATCATCTTCAGCTTCTGTTTCCAGTCCTTTCTGGCTCGCTACTGCAATAGGAGCTTTCTGAAGGCCAATGTTTGGTTGGGTGACGTGGTTAGCGCCTGAGTCGGCGCATTGTGTTCTGTCCAGCAGTCTAGTCCAGGCTGTTATCAAACTAGGCACATGAAGGAGGAGGAATACTGCAGAGAGTGTGCACTGAGTTGGAAATCGCAGACAATTCGCTCCCTAGGGTTATCCCAAGGCTTGCTTGAGTGGCCTGCGAGGAGAGCCGAGGGTAGCGCGTCGCGCTGAGAGAATGGAAACGCGCGACCGTCCAAGGCGCTATCTTTTTTCAGCTTATGCGATGGAGCGCAGACGCTTCGGCGGGCCTAAAGTGCCTTTTTAATATACGCGTGGCCAATCGGCAACCAAAGAAGCATGAAAAAGGCACTAAAAGGGAGTCGCGAGACTTTTGCGATCGCGAAGAGGCATGGTCCGGGGAAGGTTGGTGCCCAGCCACTTAGTGCAACAGGGATAGCAACAGTTCATCGCTCCTTCTTCTCTCTCAATCTGTCGTTTCGCACTGGACGCCAGCCTCCATCGCGAACATCCCCGTCGTCTGCGCGCTCAATCTTCACCGCCGCCCAAGTCGCCTCGCACGTCAAGATCGACACTTTGTTTGCGGCTTGTTGTCGGATTTGTCGCGCCGAAGATTCTTCGCTGCCGACAGTTGCGCGCGTACTACCGTGTCCCCTACCGTCGACGACTTCCCCGGCCTCGCCTGCGCAGCGCGCATCGCCGTACCTTTATCTCGATTGTAATATCATTCATACGTCGCCATCATGGTTGCAAGACGCGGTCTACCCGAGAGGAAGAATCCTCTCCTGGAACCCACAGACTCCACCGCGAGTACGTACATGCAGCGCATCGCGCATCATTGCGAATCCGTTACTAACCATGCCCTTCAGCCGAGATTCTCGTTGAGAGGCGCCGATTAGGCCAGACAAACCTCGCGGTGAAGCCAGGTGCTATCGGTATCGCCAATGCGACCAAGGCGGATAACATGGGCACCTTCGACTACGCGCACCTGAGGGTTCCCTTGCCCAAGGACCTGACTGGATCGGGAATCTTCACTCTGACCAGGACCTCGGCTTTCCCAGAGTCATATTTCTTGATGGTACGGCGATGAAAATCATCCGCGATACGCGCACACGACTAACGAAGCGGACAGCGACGCAGCAGCGATGGCTACATCAGCGCAACAGGAATGTTCAAGGCTGCGTTCCCGTGGGCCTCATTAGCTGAGGAGGAAGCTGAGCGGAAGTACCAAAAGACATTCCCTTCAGCCGGCCATGACGAGGTGGCTGGGAGCGTATGGATTGCGCCAGAGGAGGGTGAGTGTGATTTCTGCCATTACGCGCATTGAGCGTACCACTAACGCGAACTTCTATCGTAGCACTCTCACTTTCCGATGAATACTCAATGCGACATTGGGTAGAGGCGTTGCTAGACCCTGCGCCGATTGAGAAGGGCAATAAGGACAAAACCAACACCCACATATCGATGCCTCCCAAATTCGACATCGAGAACGCCTCACCAGTTCTACTACCACCTCCATCTGGCGTTCGCTCAACTCGCGCAAGGTCAACGCGCTCCGTTTCGCCTAGTAAGATTGCCACTCCCAGCCGAAAGATTGCCACTCCACGGAAGTCTCGAGCTACAAGAAGCGCAGCAAAGCCCGAGACCTTGAAGGCGGAGGAGCTATTCGACTCAGTCAAAGCTATCACGCCGTCCAGTGCGCTCCAAAATTCGATTGCGAACGGTACTACGCCGTCCGAGTCGGTTGCATCAGAGTCACTTAATGGTGACGTCAGGGAGACAGCCGAAGTCAAGGAGGGAACCGTACACATTGAGGTAGAGGAGACAGTGGAGACCAATGGCAACGTCGAGACGAGGTCTACTCAAGTCAAGATCGACGTTCCGCACAGCCATCCTGCGCTCCCAGAACCAGAAGATCCAGCTAAGATGATTGAAGAAGCCAAGCGGATGGTCGAGGAAGCACAGAAGCTCGAGACTGGGTCATCAGGGGATGTCATCCCGTCGTCTAAGCGCAAGGTCGAGGAGATTGTAGACCAGGATGAGCTTGCAGTAGAGCGCCCTAACAAGGCAGCTAAGGTTGCATACACAACTGAGCAGAAATTGACAAAAGAGAAAGTTACACGGCGGGCACTGGTCGGTCTTGGTGTTATGGCAGCTATCGGGTAAGTAACCCCCAACGGTTCTCTTGAGCGAGTACACAGCTAATTCATTACAGCACCGCCTTCCAATACTTTGCATAGCCATGGAAATTGGCCGTGGCCCCATTTCAGTTACCATACGGTCCTGCGCAAGTTTTGGGCACTTGGGATTCCCTCGCGCACACCTTTGTCTTCCCCTTCGTTCCTTCTATTTGTCGCAGATACCACACCTACTTCTTCTGATCTTCTGTTCATTTGGCGCAGGGTCTTTGTACGTTATTGCACGAAAAAGGAGGGAGACCAACCTTAGAAGAAGGTTGCACGGCGCGGCACACTTGCACATTCGTTTTTAAGGCGAGGTTGTGGTCGGCGGTCATGAAGTAGAGTCATTTTAATCCGATATCCCCCTTTGCTATCCCTGAATTACAAGTTGATCATCAGCCACTCTTGTCACCCTTTACGTGCGCTTCTCGATTGGATTGGCAAGGCAAAAATATTACCAAACAGGACAAATGATCTTGGGATTTTGTAAAGTAGAGTTTGAAATTTACTGTATATATTATCGAGAGGTTGTTACAAATAGTTCAATACCAGCAACATGTGCATACAATGCAAAGTATCTTGATGATTCCTGCCTGAAATCGTGACGTTGGCCAGTATAACACCCCTTATTTCCCCCCATTAGCAAGTTCCCCAACCTTCTTAACCGCCTCTTCAAAATCATCAAAAGCATGAATCGGCAAGTTGGCTTGCTCCAACACCTTCTGTCCCAACTCCTCATTCGTGCCCCTCAGTCTCACTACTACCGGCTTGTTCACGCCAACCTCTTTGAACGCCAGTATAATGCCCTCGGCAATCATATCGCACAGCGTCAGGCCACCGAAGATGTTGACAAAGACGACTGAGACGCGAGGATCGCTGAGGATGAGTTTGAAGGACGTCTTGATGGTGGCAGATGTTGCTTTGCCGCCCGTGTCGAGGAAGTTGGCTGATGTTGTGGACGGGGAGAGGCGGGTGTGGAGAGTGTCGTTTGTGTTCATTGCTAGGCCGGCGCCGTTTACGAGAGTGCCTACGAGGTTGCGCGGCTCTTCTCCGTTGGAGGTGGGGGGAGATGCCAATGGGATGTAGACGATGCCGGCCTGTTCAGCCTCGACGTCTGTTGCGGAGATGCTTGACTTGTCTCTCAACTCGTGGAGATCAGCCTGTCGCTTGTTCGACTTGAAGGCTGCATCATCGAAGAAAAGATAGGGATTGTAGACATGTATTTCGTCTTCACTTTCCGAGAGTGCAAGTGAGAAATGGGCATCGATGGCTTCTTTCTCATGGTAAAGTGACCAGATATTTTTTATCAGTTGTGCCGTTTGCGCTTTAGCTTTTGGTGGCGCAGCATCGAGTTGCAGATATGCGATTGCGGTATTGATGACTTCAGCTGTTGGACCTGTCTGGTAGTCAAATGGGAATCTCTTGACGCGGTGGCTTAGTTGATCAGGGTCTGATGTTGGTGCAGCGATAATGCTAGGAGAGCGGTCGGAGCGGGCAGGTGAGATCCCAACATAGTGACTTGACAGTGGGCTTTGAGGTGGTGATGTCAGATTGATGTTGTAAGTTTTGAGAAGACTGGAAGCCTGATCTGTTGTGAGGTGAAGTGAACGCTTTTGCTGAAAAGACGGAGGAGAGACTATGGGTGCGAATGGCCTGCGTGAGGTACGTGATGTGTGGTATGCGCGGCGTTGTGCTTGAGCTGCTGATTGCTCCTGGGAATGAGGTCAGTTACTGAAGACTGAGAGAGTATGAAGCGAAGTCTTACAGTCTTCTTTACATTGCGGCCAGACTTAGCAAGGATGTCTTTCATGACGCCTCCCAATTTCGCTGGGTGATCAACCATGGTCACACCAGCGCATTCTAGTGCTTTGTACTTGGACTCCGATGTGCCTTCTCCCAAACCTGTCCATGCGCCTGCATGACCCATGACTCTGCCCGGAGCTGCTTGGAAACCTCCAATGACAGAGGCAATGGGCTTGGGATTCTTAACACGCTTATTGTAATCCTTGATCCATTCTGCTGCTTCCTCCTCAGTTGTACCACCTAGTTCACCCACTACGATGATAGCTTCTGTATATTCATCCTGCTCAAATACCTTCAATGCATCCACGAAATTTGTTCCCGCAATGACATCGCCTCCTACAGCAATACACAAGCTTTGTCCCACGCCAGCTCTTGTCAGAGATCCTACGGTCTCATATGATAGGGTGCCTGACTTCGCTACGACACCAATGTGACCAGGAGAAAAAGTCGGTAGAGGTTGGAATCCAATTCTGCATCGTCCAATGGCTGAGATGATACCTGGAGCGTTCGCACCTATGAGTCGAGATTTTGATTGTGTTTTTAGCACAGAATGTATCTGTGTTCATTAGCACGTGCACAGCACCTTTCCACTGCAGCCTCGTACGTACCCTCATGATGTCGTGCAGGGGAATATGCTCTGCAACTGCCACAATGAGTGGGACCTCAGCCTCTATCGCCTCCTCGATGGCTGCAGTCGCCTGATGCGCTGCCACATAGATACCTGTCGCATCCGGCTTCAGCTGCTCCATCGCTGCTCGGACAGAAGGTAATATAGGTTTTCCCAGATGCTCGCCACCGCCGCCGGGCTTTACACCACCAACCACATTAGTGCCCCAATCCATAGATTCTTTGGCATTCGCAGTTGCTAGCTTGCCGGTAAAGCCCTGAAAGATGACTTTGGTGTGAGCACCGATCTTGAGGTTTTGGATCGTGTCGTCGTAGCCATTGCGTCTTGAGGTAGTAGAGAATGCGGTTTTTGGTGTCTGACAACCGGGAATTTTATTCTTGAGGAGCTTGCCACGTAAGCAGCGCGTGCGTTGAGGAAGCATGGTAGACAAAGAAGCTCTAAACTCTAGCTGAGATACGTCATGGGAGATATGGGAAGGAAAAGGATTGGAACGCGTCGCACAGTACCAATTGAGTTGTGTCTAGCTGCAATGAGGTCTGACAGAACGCAATGGGCACGTCTATACTCTATTCAGTCTATACAGACTGGGGGATTTGAGGGGAAGATGCGTTTTGTATGATTACTGAGATGTATGGGGGATAACCGAATTGCGCTACGGCTACTTGCAAGTAACCGAAAATGCCCCACGAGATCCAAAGCTAGGATGGAAGCATGTCACATGCAGGGTTCCGGATGTTATTGTGACATAGATTGTTCTTCCACTATGTGAGGTTTGTAAAAGAAGGTGCTATCCTTGTGACGAAACACTTCCGTGTCCAAAAATACTCTCGGGGCACTTCACCTTCATGTGATTTCTTGATGCACCAAAAAGTCGGCACGACGGAGGGCGGAGGGGTTTCCTTTTTTCTTGAGCAACTAGACAAGCTCCGGATATAAGGATCAGAAGACATGGGCATCGGGTTTCTTGGCTTATGATCTGACGGAGTTATTGGGGAAAATCGATGCACAGCCTGCAGATTTCGAACAGCAGCACATGTACTGATTCGAATTCATATCGCCCGAAAGGCGTAACACGCACAGATTCCCAACATCCTGTCTAGGCCATACTGTGACGCACGCTCTTGGTACTAGCCCAGTCCGGCCGGTGTCTGTTGAATGCAGGAACGCGCAATTACTTGCATGCAAATCCTCGATGCTGTTCTCGCATGCTCTCTTCGCCAGGCAAGAACTCCACCGAAGATCCAAATTTGTCTCAAATGGCTCGAGCATGCAGTCTAGAAGCACCGGAGAAAATCGAAAATAGTGGGCCGTTCTAAAAGGGCATTGATTTGACGTTCTTAATATGTCGCCCTGAAAGGGGACTGGCCCATGACGCGCGCCTTCCCCACAAAATGACCAACTTGAGAAGAAAGCTCCGCCAGCTGCGTGCAGCCTTCCCACTTCCTGTGCCTTTGTTATGCATATAGTAATTGAGCCGGGCCTTTCTTAGGTGCCAGGATTCTACAAAAGAACCTGATGTTCACAATTAATTCCATCAGCATTCATTGACAGCAGGCACCGGTCGTACGACATTTCACAACCCCGCATTCTTGATCTCGACAGCAGAAGACAGACCCTTACCCCGCAAAACTCCAGCATCCATCCAGCACGTTCGAGGCATACGACTCTGTAGCAAAAATGACATCCTTGCACAAGACCCCCAGCGAAGATGGTAAGCTCAACTTCATGTCCTTTCTCATAATTCACTCAGAGACTGATAGAGACTTTAGAGATCGCATCCACACTTGGAAACCTTAAGCTCTCTACAAAAGTCCCCCAGAAACCCGCGCAGAAGCCTAAGAGCAAACCTGTTGCAGACAGCTGGGACGAAGAGTCCTCAGGCTCGGATACCGAGACAGAAGAAGCACCAGTACCCTCAGTAGCTTCCGTCCGCACCACTCTAGAACCCATCTCCACAGTGCCATCCCGTGAGTCTCCACACCCACCGCCCCCAACACCTGCGTCACCTACACCATTCGACTTTCCAGACAATGTACCGTATGGCCAGACGCGGAGTCGGGGCGACAGCGGTGTCGGCAGAAGCTTGGACAGGAGGCCAGAGAAGACGACCGCTGTAGCGGGACGGCTAATTGCCGGAGCACTGGGTGTTAGAGCGCCGAAAAGGACCGAAGAAGAGAGGGAGTTCGATCGCGCGATGAAGGAGAAGGAGCGCAAGAGACGGACGGAGGAGAAGGAGCGGGAGAAGAGAGATGCCGAGGCGACGGAGGCTCGAAAGAAGGCTGTATGGGACGACTAGTAGAGGAGCTGGATGTCTCCAGATATGATGCTGGTTCAAGCAATGCTTTTGTCTGTTGTCCTGTGTGTCCATGCTCATCCTTTTAGAAACTGCTACTGGATGGAAGCAGCAACCGACCTGCAACGTGTTGGTTTCTAGCCATCTTATGTGTATATAGCTTACACATTGTATATATTGCCAATAGATGAATTGATAGTCCCCTGGGCACTTGTGAAGATTGGTGGGATGTAACAGCAACTGAATGGCTTCCAAACTGCCTAATTAGTAATTGTTTGATTCTCGAAGAAGAGACAACTGTTAGACATGCAAAGCTTGGTACTTTTTCCGGTGCGTTGATTTTCCGAGTAGGTGACAAATACGCGACATCCACTACCAAGGCCAGTATCCCCATCGTATGTACACGTAAGCTCGTTGATCTACATGTTTCTGTAGCTTTATGAGTCATTTATTGCGAAAGCATGGGCAAAAGGATGATACACGGGAAGCACAGTATGCACGACTTCCAATGAGATTCAATCCACTCCACATATGGCGGGTCAGTCAGAAAGTACATGAAAGCACAAATGGCGTCGCTCAAGGCGAGCTGCACGATTCCATAGACGCCAAAACCCGTGATATCCATATCATAAACCAGAAACTTTCATTTATGTTCCTCCTTCGCCACCGCTAAAGCAATCCGTGTCCTCCAAACGTCTCGCCCAGTCGCAGTATACTGGGTATAGAAGGTAAGCGTCGTCGCCGCAACTCGATGGTGTAATGGTGTGGTGAGGGCAGTTCGAGGTGTCGTGCTGTCCGGCGTCTAGCAGCCACCAATCTGTTCCTGGTGAACTTCCAAAGTGTCGCCATCTTGCATATCGAGCTGCTCAACGTTAGGAAAACCCAAATAATAATTATAGCCCCAATGATATCTAGGTCAGAGGGGACGATTGCTTGTACGTACTGTATCCGGATTGTCTTGCGCTGTAACGCGCTGGCCATCGAATAGGAATCGCACACTGGAGATGTTCTTTCCTTGTCGGTCGCAGAAAGCGTTCATGAGCTTGCCGAGAGCGGTGGTGCGCTTGATCTTAAAGAACACCTCGTTGTTATTATCGGTGACCTTTATGTTGAGATGCTCGCTCTGTCCGGCATCCTCAGGCTTTTGGGCAATATTGGGTGATCCGTTGTCAGACATATTTGCTGTTCGAGAGCGCTGTTCGTGCGTGGTTGAAGCGAAAACGGATCGCAGGGCCCGTGGAAGCTGATCGGCTAGGGTCAGTCGTTGTCGGAGGCGGCAAAAGTAACAGGAAATGCGCAGCGGGTGGGGCAGGGCTGCTTTTATATGATGCGGAGATTTGAGTTACCTTAAAGCCGGCGGGTTGATTGCAAATTAGGTTGTGTAAGAGAAAGCTTTCGCAGGGTTGCGCAGACGCGTCAGGCTTTGAGCGTGAACCGTGGCAGCGCGTGCACGCAGAAGAGAATGGAAGTGAGGTGATAACATCGAACACTAGTGGGGTCTTAGAGCATTGGCCAACTCAAGCCAACCAAGTTCACCTTCATCACCAGCTCTACCTTTCCGGAAATACTCTGTACTATCTCCGAGACTGTCGATTTGGCTGCCTAGTTTCATTTGTGCCAACTATACATATCAAATCTTGAGGCGTTGCGCCGAACCACGTGGTCAACAATGGTAGGCTTATGATGTCACTTGTTCGATAATATTTTAGACAACACACAAATTTGACAACTAAATAGGGAGAACTGAAGGAAGACCTCAAGACAGACCCCCCATGTCATCCTCGAGCATGTGCAATTCAAAGTAGGTTGGACAAGTTGTGCGATTTGGGAATCCGACTAAATGTCATAGATTGTATACAAAGGAACAACTACAACGAAGAGAAGTGTAGAAAAGAAGTATGTGCCATTGGTGACCTTTGCCTCTCGGCATCAACTGCGGCCTGAAACAAAACTTCCTGTATCTGACGAGTTTGGTCATGCTGCGCAGCTAGAACATTGGCTAACACCATAAAGGTTGATGCATTGTACGAATGCTGCAATGCCTTCTATAAGGAAAAGGGAGAGGAAGCAAGCACAGTGAGCTGTCCAAAATATACCCTCCTGAAGTACGTTTCTGTACGCTCATTTACAATCTCCTCTAACGACTGTAGACTGAAGATGAAGCAACGCGCCCAAGAGTCGTCGTGAGCCTTTGGGAACCAGAATAGATCAAAGGCGCAAGTATGTCGACGAAGCCGCAACATACTGTACATATTAAGTGTATCATAGTGGGTCATGGTTCACAGCTATAGATGATAATGGACAATCAAGGGATGGGCCGCTTGTTGGACGTGGGAAAAGAAACCCCTTACAGCCTAATAATCACCGTGTAGTACCTAGATCTGGGCTGAATTCTTTTCAGGCTTTGAATCGAATGCTCAGAATATCCAGTAACTTGAAAGAATGTAACACACCCTATCATATCCGCACTGTCAGGCTCCACGAGGGAAATCCAGCCGGTCACCAGGTTGTGTATCAATATAAGGTGGTCGTGAGCACGCAAAGAGGCCGCGATGGACCTATTCAAACACTGAAAAGTTTAAATCGAGACTCTAATGGACCCCTAAAAGACAAAGAACGAAACAACCTCGCGCGGTACAGGCAGAATTTTATACGCAGCAACTAGCGCGGTTTCGGCTTGGCAACGCGCTAGTCACCGCTCGGGCGCGACTGCTGTTTTGTGCTGTTGATGAAGCTGTCGCAACAAAGTCCAATGTTGTGAGTTGCCGTTCTACATTTGAGCGAGTGCGTGCATCGAATGCCTCTAGTCTCGCTGTTGCTGCCTCTTCATCCTGCTTGAATTGTACCCTGGCGAAAGCAACATGTCTTCGTTCTCGTTCGCGCGCCAGTCGCAGCCCGCTGCAGCTCAGGTAAGTCATCGAAGAGCTTCAGGTGGCTTCCTTCACGTCATTGAGGGGGCCCAAGCTGACGAATTCACTTGTAGCAAGCCAGCGCTGGCAGCACTTTCTCTTTGGGAACCTCGAGAACCACCAACAGTCTATCCTCAAGCGATCCCCTTCAACCCTTACGCGCAATGGCCGATCGAGTTGGCAAAGAAGTGGAGAAATTCGCCGAGAGAGTAGATCATTGGCACACTCATGGCAATGATACGCGCAAGACAAAATACCAGACCACAGTGAAGATGGTGGGAAAGTTCAGGGACCTGGCTGAATTGAACGTGAAGGAACTGAAGAAAATCAACGATGCGGAGAACAAAGGCGACCTCACCAAGAGCGTCAGGCGACGAATTCAGAATATGGCAGAAGCCTCTGATAATAGCAGCCAAGGCGGCCTCGGACATTCTTTCCAGTCAACCGCTCCCTTCTTAGAATCTAGCGTCGCTTCCGACTCAAGAAATCTGAAGGAACTTCGGCAGTGGCAGGCAGAACTAGCAACATGGGACCTCCTTCGACTCATCATTGGTCACTACCACCCCGAGCCCGGCACCGATGTAAAGGCAGAAAAGCAGGAGCGTCTGGCGAAAGTCGGGGGCACTGCGCGGTATTGCAAAAACAGCGAGATCTGGGATCGGTTTTTGTTAGAAGATGACCAGGCGAAAGAGAAAGCCCTTGTTCTTCGCTGGCTGGAACAGACGGCGCAAAACAGCGAGAGCGATATCGAGTCAATCACTGCCGAGCTTGAATCAGCGTCCGGCAAAGGCACCCATACCTGGACGAGTGGCTGGCTGGATACTAAATCGAAGATCAAGCAGGCAAAGCGCTTGGAAGGCACAGACCAACCTTTGAAACCTACCAACACGAATCTCAAGACTACGGATAGAACCGCAAACCTCGTTACTCACCTGGACCCAGATGCCTCTGCAAGGCAAAAGCGTGCACTGGAGAAACCGGATGAATACTATGAGCGCGCTTTGTGGATGGTCTGCTATGAGATGATGCGGCGCGGCGTACCGTGGAAGCAGATCGTCGACTGGTGTCATGAAAGGAATGAGACTTGGCGCGGCGTCAGTGTGGGAGCTGCGCACGAGGCGCATCCGAATGGTGGTCCAAATGTAGCCGGTCCGACAGTTGGTTATTTGTTTCGCCGCATGTCCTTCTATGCCGCCAGAGGAGCGCGGATCCCGTACGAGGGAGCGGTTTATGGCCTCCTGAGCGGCGATCTTAAGCAAGTACAGGCTGTAGCTCGAACCTGGGACGACCATCTCTATGCACATTACAACTCCCTACTGCTTTCCCGATTCGACACATACTTGCAAAAGACTTATCCAGACCGGGTCACGGAGAGCTTGATCCAGAAGTTTGTTTTCCAGGATGCAGTCACCAATATTGGCGACTGGGAGGAATCTGCCCAGAAAGTGATCGAGATTCTGAAGCAGCAAAAGGCAACAACAAGTCAATCCGTGTCCCCGCTCAAGCTCATTCAAGGCGCTCTCATCAGTAGGAATATAGAGGACCTCATACTCAAAGTAGGAGTAGCCCTAGCTGATATGTTGCAAAACGATGAGCGGCCACAGGCCTTGGTCATACACCCGGACTCTTCCGAAGACGATTTAGCAGCAAAGCCGGTCGGCGAGCATCGTACTTTCACGGCAGAGCGGTGGTACCAAACTCTTGCGAGCGACCCACATGCCTTCCGGATTCTGGTGCACATCTTCATTGTCTTCCGAAAAGGCTTGTTCTTGCTCGGAACGAAAGAAGAGAAACGATGGTTAGCCATGGACAACGTCGTTGCAGCCTACATCGAATTCCTCCGAATTACCAAGCGCATACAATTAATACCACTATATGCCGCACAACTTCTTCCAGAACGAGCAGCTCATTGCCTTGCGCGTGTTCTACCCGATATCAAGAACAGCGAGGAGCAACGGCGCTGCGTCGCGCTACTGGAGCAATACAGGATCGATGTTGTCGAGGTTGTAGCTCAGAGCTTTACCTTCGCCTTCAGGAATAGCGGTTTTACGCACTTCGACAACGAAGGCTATTCAGTTATCACAAATCCTATCAAGCGATTCCAAATCATGGAGCGGGTCACTACTGCACAGGAGCAAGTGTTGTGGCCTGGTGTGCGCATTAAGCGGGAGCTTGACGGGACTGCCAGTGAGTCCAAAGAAGAAGCTATCATTGAGGCTTTGCAATGGTATCACTATATTGGAAACGACTACAAGCAAACATTTGAACACTTGAAGAATGCCCTCACCATATTCTTGCGTAAGTACTCTAGAAACTTCACTCTCAGATCTTACTGACAGCATGGACAGTGAATGGCCGTCTCGGTGCAGCTGAGAGGGTTGTTAGTGATCTTAGCGTCGAGTCTCTCTCCTTGTCTAGAACAGAAGCGCTATGTGGCTACCCGTTCGACATTATCACACCGGGAGCGGATGAACAAGACGAGCGCCAGTTACACGAGCATCGTGATAGCCTGTCTAGCGTCGCAAGAGCTGCCGCAATTCCGCTTGCCAAACTGCCCGATGCTGAAACACACCGGGACATTGTCAACTACCTGCGTGCAAAGAGCGCAACCTACTATGACCTGCAGCAGATTGTTCGCTTACTCGTCCTCTTCCGCGAATGGCGCGATGAAGAAGAGGCACTGATAAAGTCAGTGAATAAGTAACGTGTCTCCTTGCCCCGTTATCTGTTGTCTGGAAATTTGGGCTATCAGCTAACAGATCAAATGCAGAATCCGCAATGACCGCGCAAAAGATCCCACTTCCCACAAACTTAAGCCGGACACACAACGCACAAAAGAGCTCCTCGACGCCATTACAGCGATCTTTGAATCTCTCATTGCCTCCATCTCCGAGTCCACTAACCGTGGCATCAAGGACACAATTGACGGTGCGAATCTCAAAAAGGCTTACATCCCCGACATAGTGTTGGCCTACCTTAGCGTATTGCAGTCAGCTTCGTATTTCCTACAGCGCGACCCCGCTATCCAAGCCATGGAGGTTGCTGTCATGGTTGCAGATGAGCAGAACGAGTGGCTGCAAAAGATATTCCTGCAGACAGGCCGGATGAGTGAGCTTGTAGACTGTTTGGCGTGTGTCAGTAAAGCGATGCTTAGGCTGACAGAAGGTGGAGAGAAGAAGGCTGAGAAGAAGAAGCGTGGTAGTAAAGGGGAGACACTTAGGATCTGGGATTTGGGAGCGAGGGATCGAGTCTGAAAAGACCTAGTGCAGGGTGGACCAGAAGTCCAATGGGCACGGGAGTATAAAATGGACTTGGAGCATGAATTAGAGCGAGCTTGGAAGCAATAGCATACAAATAAATCGTATGCAAGAGCTTTAATTTATATGAACTAATTCATATCTTAAACTGCAAGCTCTGCGATTCAGAGCCCAGCTCTTCTCAACCCATCTGCTTACGTATTGTATGTGCAACGGCAAAAGGGGACCCGTTCGCCAAGAACAAATCGCAAAAAAAAAAAATTACCAGACACCCAAATGCCATGGTCCTGGACGCCAACGGTGCTTTCATAACTCATGCCGGTCTATCCAAGCAAGCAAACAAGCAAGAATACTGCACGCTCCAACGCAAAAATACAACTGTACAAATCCAAAGAATGAAGCAGGGAACGCAGAATGGAATGTGAAGATGGAAGGAAAGCTGGCTGTAGTGTTATGCATGGAGTGTATACATGCATAGTGATGATGAGAGGCCGCAGAAGAAGTGAATTGATGTTATTGAGAATGTAGATATTGCCCTTTCAGGTGACGAAGAGAGAGTAGAACACAGCGTCTTCGGCCGATCAAAAGTCGACGCTCCACCTCAACCTGGGGTCCCGGTCCGGAGGGCCTGGATTGTCGAATGGTAAATTGACCTGCTCGCCGCCCGTTTCTGGTTTCCAGCCTCTCCGTGTGCCGAAACCAGTCCCGTTCCAATTCTGCTCCTTTGCTCTCTTCAAGTCCTCTTCCGAAGGCGGTAGTCGGATCTTGGCTTCAATCAGCGGTGCGGAGACGAAGCGCGAATTGAGCAGTGCCGGTGGAGAAACGAGGTCCTGGAGGCGGTTTAGGGAGGAGATGTCGGAGGAGGAAAGAGGCGAGCGGTGCCCTACGAGAGATGGGGTAGAGTCTGAAGATTTTGTTGAAGTGAGGCGGTGGTGGACGGGCCTGGGCTTTTCGGGCAGGGCGTTTTCATCGCTGTTTGTGAGTCTGTCGTGCCCATATTGTGAGAGGTTGTTTGCTCCGGAGCCGCTCGATACGATGGTTGAGAGGCATGGCCGGCTTTGCCGGACGCGTAGACCGTCTATTTCAGGTGCAGATGCGCCGCGGACGATGGCCTCGCTTGAGTCTCCAGATGAGTGCTGGGTGCTCATCGTATCTGTTCGCGTCATGGCAATGTCTGATTTTGTCATGGCAGTGTCCCGCCTCTTCTTCCTTCTCGAGCTGCTGGCGCTTGGCGGTCGTGCCTGTGGTATTCTACACCTGTCCCTCTGAGTGGATATCAAGTTGTTGTACGAGCCGGTCGGCGATATCGAAGGAAGCTCGACCATCTCTCCGCGTTCAAGCCTCTGCTGCAATTGCCTCGTGCTAAGTTGACGCTGCAAGCTAAGCTCAACGCGACTGCTGGCCCCACTTCCGCTTCGACTCCGGTTTGAGGCGCGCTCTTTGCCTGCCATGACGCTAGCTTTGGGCGGGGGTTGGAGCATCCACCTGTTGTCGGCGGGGTCTGGGGATGGCAGACTGACAACAGGTGGGTGGAGATCGTTGACTGGAGGGGCGCGGGCACAATAGTAGCTCCCTGACCTGGACACGCCTGGTCTCTGCGACGAAAAGCCAGTAACACCCACAGATGAGCCTGATGCTGTATGCTGGAGAGGATTGGGCGGGTCGTCATGGCCCCACAAGTCCTCGTCTTCCCTCTGATAACGCTTGCGATTCCAGTTCTCGTCTTCCAGCGTGTCATCGCTGAGACGCATATCGCGGGCAGGGTCTCCGTCGAAGCTGCTTCCACCCTTGCTCAGCGCCGAACTCTGCGTGCCTGCCGTGGTGATAGCCCTCGTGCTCCCTGTGTTTGTCCTGCGTGCTCGTCGCGGCGGGGGCCCTGGGCCCATGGCAATCTCCTCGCCCCAGTATGGGTTCGTGCCAGTAGGCTCGGGATGATAATAGGTCCCCGGCTGTTCGAGTTCCAACTTCTCGCGTGCCTTTTTGGCCTGCTTTGCTGCTTTCCGTCTCTTTCGGCCATCTGCGTAGCCGGTGCACGGGGCACACGAAGCGTAGTGGAAGACGGCGCTCTGGACGCCCCTCATGAACCAGGCCATGGCGGCGAAAGATGGGCGGAAGCAAGACCAGAGTGCGAATAAAATGTTCCAGAGTATGGGCAGCGTGGAGACTGCGGGATTTGTTGGTCGCGCTGCGATACTATCAATCGCTGGGCAGGGTGCCGAGCGGACAGGTTGCAGACACAAGAGCACTCAATCGCCGTTGCTTTGTGGAAAGTCATTGCCGCTCTCCGTCGTGGAGCCTGCCAGGAAGTTGAAGAGCAGGAAGCAATTGGGTCGCGGCAGGCATGCGCGAGTGTTTCGCAGCAGCGGCGGTCCACGGACCCGCGCTGCCGGGCGGTGGAGGTGGGAGCGACGATGACGACGGACGGAGATGGACCAGCCACGCCTGTGCAGACGGAGCTTCTAGTCGAGCTGGCAAGGGTCTCGGCCTTTGCTGTGAAATGGCTCGTCGAACCGCCTCCTCTTGCCCGGTCAAGATGGAGCCAGAGTGGTGACTCTGGAGCTGCTGGTCCGGGACATATGGCAGATTGACGATGCAATCAAGATGATGTGAGCGATCATCATCCCGTGCTCCGCTTCTGGTTCCTGCAGTGGGCCGACGCCGCTTGAACGGCTGCCAAAACGCTTCGAAACGTCCCCGGGGCGCCCATCCTGTCTAGCGTACCGTGAATAGACTCTGGCAATGCTTACTCGAAACACTCTCTTGTCGTCTCCCCCTCTCCCAACAGGGCACAACCAGATACGAGCCGCGGTGTTGCACCTTCTCTTCAAAGACAAGACAAGATGCAGGCCCAGCGCCGTGGCACCAGCAATCCCAGGCTATGTTATGCATGTGCTGGCAAGGCAGCGCACGCGGTTAGCGGGGCAAGGCTGCCGTCTTTCCTGGCTGCTCATCCGCACTAACCATTACACTCTCGGCCGCCGTGCATCTGCGTGTTTGTTTGCTTATCAAGTGAAGGCGATGGATACAACCACTGGGGCCGAGCAACACGATCCGATAGCGCCACATCACAGTTATCGCTTTCTCAAATAGGCAAGACCATCTCGACTTCACTAAGAAATACGCGTGGTATATTGTTCTAAAAACCCCTGGAAACTCCGGTTCGTACCGTCATTGTCCTGGCCTGGGTCACGCCTCTTGCTCTTCGCTCCACAGCCCATACACCGTGAGCACCACACTCAAAGAGACCAGGAAGGGACAAACAATCACCAAGCCAGCTGTAATGACCATCGACACCATAAACTGCCGGATCCGAATCATGCTCAGAGTCAACGCCCCCAATATGCAATTGACGCAGAAATGAATAAACACGGCCATGTGCCCCGTCGCCGACTCAGTCGTCCCAAACAACCTGTGAGCGCATGTTAATCTCTCAACATCCACCAGAAAAAAAACACCCCCAATGCTAGAGCAAAGGAACGCAGAGCAGTCGTAATGACCTACTCACTCCCGGATCTGAGCTTTCAGCCCAGCAACCTCTCTCTTGAGCCTTGCATTCTCTTTCCTCAGCCGTGCCGCCTCTTCCTCGCTCGCTTTCAGCCGACGCTCCACCTCTTCACTTGCCTTGCCCTTTCGCGCGCTGCTCGTCACCTTCTCCAGCTCTTCGTTGAATCGCGCATACAGCGCCTCGTTCTCTGCGCTCGTGTCTCGATATAGCTGATCCAGATGCTTGCATCGAGATTCTGACACTTGCAGTGACGTGCTGATGTCGTTGGAGATTGCAGCTGTGCGAGTAGATAGAGCATCGAGAGTTGCCTTGAGCTGTTTCTCTAGTGCAGCGATGCGTGTTTCTACCGACCTGGCACTGCTAGGACCAGAAGTCGGGAGGGCCACAGAACTTTGCGTCAATAGACGTGGAGTGCTTCTAGCACTCACCTCTTGACCGATAGCACTAAGCGCGCTTTGCAAGTCTTGCGACGCAGTATCGATATCCTGTTGCTGATTTTGCAATCGCTCTCGTAATTTCTGGGGCGATTGCATGCGCAGCCTTTTAGGTGGGCTTGCCAAAGGAGTTCCGATTTTAGTGGGAGATCGAGGTGTTGACGGTGGCAGCTTGACAGTGTTCCCTGATCCAGGCCGCTCTGATAGGCCACCACTGGTGGTAGGCCTGAGGTAAGGAATACTCGTAATGGACTGGCCTCGCCTCTTTGTGGGACCGTACGGTTTAATGGTGACCTCGTCCTTCGTTTCCGCTGCCGCTGTAGCAGCCCTCGGCCGCAAGGTGCCCGCACGATCCAGAACATTAGCGGGCGAATTCTCCCTTCGCATTGGGGAGCCGAGGCGCGCAGGAGTGGGTATAGACGATGTATGCTTCACAGGGGACGGTGTCGTGCGTGAAGGCGTACGTGGCGAGGCGCTTGTCTGCCGATTCTCTCGAAGTACAGAGTCAGGTCTACGAGGAGTCTGTGAGGACCACGCGGGCACATCGTTAGCATCCTGCAATGTCTTGAGATCGCTCAATGATGAGCGCCGCTTCTTGCGGGGAGGCCCAGCAGTGGGCGGTACCTCTCCAATCGTTCCTAGAGCTCCCAAGTAAGCCCGACCTGGAGTGTTGCCATTCTCAAAGGCAAATGCACCTAGTACCGTAGGGCGATCGCGTGAAGATGGACGCTTGGGAGAAAGGCAAGCAATGTCTGTTGAATTGGAACGGGTAAGGTAGGCAGGTCCAACTTTCGATACACTGGGTGGCTGGCTATCGGTCCCGTGACTATTCTTGCTCAACGATCGCCATAAGGAGCCCACTTTGGATTCGTTCTCGGATTTACTGTTCTCCCTCGTCAGGGTGCCAAAACCAAATCGTTTCCGCAAAGACGTATTCGAGTTGATCGAGCCGGCAGCGGTCAGGCGGCCTTTGGAATCGATGGAGCCGTAATTCGGAGTGTTGAAACCGGGGGTCTGAGTTGGAAATAACGCATCGATATCCTGTACGAGACGGTCCATCAATGAGATAAAGTCAATCGCGTTGCCGACGGGCACGAGAATCTCGGCAAACGCCGCCGTAAGAACGCCCCTGTCTCCATCGTTGCTTGTGCCGTCGAGCAGCTCAGCCAGCAGGCGGATAATGGCTCGGAGCGCCCGTTGGTTCTGAGGTGCAAGTTGACTAAAGGCAGTCCGGAAGAACTCTTCAAACTCGCCGGGGTACATGCTATCTGATCTCATTTGCAAGGACACAAGCATCGCATGGGACAGAACAGGGCCCATTCTTTCCTTCCAAGCGACGTCGAGGAACTTTTCGAAAACAGCAAAGAGGACGTCGACAGATGATTGTCCAGCAAGATCGAGATTTGAAGGAGTTTCCAAGAGCAAGTTGTAAAGTTCATTGACGACAAGCTCATCTGCAACAGATCTTGCCCGAACAGAGCGACCCACAATATTTCCCTTTCGAGCATGCAGGGCCAGAGTTATGTTCGCTAGAGACTCTTCCAGCTTTGCTAAGGAGTCGGTTGGTGACGCGGAATTGAAAGCAATATTCTTACTTGATGATGTGGGCCGCGACGTCTCGCCGTCTCGACTGTGAGTCCGAGTCTGCGCAAGCTGAAGTGGGGGCGCTATGCGCGGAATTTCTCCCAGAGTGTGTGCATTGCGTTGGAGTTTGCGGGATCCACCTTCCCTGCCTACACTGGCACCGAAGAGACTTGACAGCATCTTCACAGGAGATTGCGGGCGAGCCTTACCGCCTTGCTCTTCTTCAAGTTCGTTCAACTGAAGATTGAGCGAATTTAGAATCTGGCGGTTTCGGAAGAGGTACGATTCGGAGAGTGTCGAATTCTTGATGCTATTGCGCAGTTGGAAATAATTCACGATGCGTTTGATCAAGACAGGGATGAATTCGAGATTGGTTAACTTGTCGCGTGCCGTGTAATTGTTAGCACCGTTGGTGTCCATCAGGTAGAGTCCATCCCCTAGGGCAGAGATTGTAACAGTGAGCTCGATACCGTCGTTGCCCATTTGGATGGGGGTTGTGAATTTTGAGCCTTCCACCAGAATCTGTACTTTTGCAGGGGCTTTGCGGCCTTCCATCTTCTGTCCATCCAGTTCCTCAGTTATGGACGAGAAGAAGCTCAGATCTCCAGGGAGGCTCCGAACTTCCCATTTGTGGCCCTCTCGTTCCGCTTCAGGAAATCGACCTTCGACCCGGGCTTTTGTGATCTCCTCAATAACCTTCTGGCCTTTGCCCTCGTAAAGACCTTGCAGATAAAACATGCGAATTCCAATATGTTGCCGATCTCGGCTTCGTGGCCGTAGTGATTGATTTGCAGGTACGGGTGACAGAACCTGAAGGATGCTACCTTCAGAGTGCTCACTGATGAAAACATCAGACAGGTTCAAGTGTTGATGAAAGACGAGATCTGCAGTTCCGCTGAATGAGTCTGCAAACTTTGGGTTATCCACATCCGCAAGCAAACTGCGAGCATTGGTGGTGCAACCGCTTGACTTGTGTAACATGACTAGGAAATCTGTGAAGACTACGAGGATTCCAGATATGTTTAACGGCCCAGATAACTCTCCGTGGTAGGGCGGTGAGAGCTCGACACTGTCGATAGCCGTGATGAGTCTTCCTTGGGGATTAAAGGTTGGTGGCCATGAAGAAACCATTTTGCGCAGACGGTCGACCACTCGGATTTGTTGTGCCGTGGAACCTTCTCGGGAGCAAATCTCAGAGACCATGTCTCTTGCTTTCAAGAACACCCTGATTGCTGGATGCCGGACTGGCAATTGTTTGACAATGTTGTCAATGTATAGATTGTAGCGCGGTAGGCGTTGAACAGGCTCAATCAGCATGGATGTCAGTCGCTGCTCACCGGTATCGTAGACTCGTTTTGAGAAACTCGAGGCGGTGTCCTTCGTGAAAAGTTTTAATAGTTGCGAAAACTCGCCATGAGCAGCCATGTAGTCTGTGTAGCAGTCACCGAACTGTGGCAACCATTCAACGAGCGCCTTCGCAACTGCAGTAGCTCCAGTGACATCTGGTGGATCCTTCTGTCCCCGTAAGGGAGCGATGAAGATATCGTCCGTGGCCTGCTCAATGTCTTCGATGGCTCCGTTCTCGGTCTCTTCTAGGATGATGCGTATGGCATCCAAGAACTTTGAATTTACCTCGAGAATCTTGTCGAGGCTTGGAGGAAACAAGGCTTGCAGGGCTTCTTCGTTTGGGCTAGAGCTCGAACCCGACTTTTGTTTCGCCTTTTCACGAAATTCGACTGCTACAGTATATACCAACTCGTGAATCTTGCTGACGTAATTCTCCTCGGTGTCGAGCAGCTCGCACATCTCTCGCCGGAGATTCTCCTTCTGTTGTCGCGAGAAGGACTGAGATCGATTGAGAGCAGTCGGCTTCGACGGTGCTCGGCGGAGCTTCGAAGTGGGAAGGAAAGACGTCTCCCCAAAGAGTTGAACAATGGGCGCATATTGGCCATAACGTTGTTGACTGAAATCGTCTTCAGTTTCATCAAAGCGCGCCGACTCCCTTGCCTCTGACTTTTGGATGCTGCCTCGAGGCAGGACAACGTCAAGGTCCAGCCAGGATAGCGTCTGCTCTCCTAAAGCGTGGCGCACGTCTACTATGATGTCTGCCACGTTCTCGACCTTGACCATCTTTGCTGCGACAATCGCAGCGTGTGACTCAGAGAACAGCTTCGGGGCGGAAGGCAAGTTAGCCAAGTTACTGTATTGCTTCTCCCAAACGCTCTTGAGCTCCGGGGCGAGTTCGACAAAGTACTTGTACAAACTGAATGCCAAACCGCGACAAATCTCATCTCCTTGTTCTTCCCGGGGCAGACATGTGACAGCATTGTAGAAGGTAGCTGTTGGGGATATGATGAGGCGGGCGAAGTTCTGCAAGCCAGCGGGAGTGAAGACGTGGCTCTGGATGCGCGAATGCGTCGCCTGGGTCGAAGTCGCCGTTGGGCCGTAAAAAATGAGGACAGGGGAGTTGGAAAGCAGCTCGTCTGTGGTGTAGAAGAGTGACAGGTCGTCTGCGGAGAGCGCCGCGGGCTCGGTGTTGATTATGACCATGTTGTCAACAGCGCGGAAACGAGCGTCCAAGTTGGATTATACAATAAAAGAGTGGAATCGGGAGACAAGTCAGGGCAGCAATGGCATGGCGCTGCTGCGAAAACGAGAGAATGGTACTGTGTCTGTTGTATTATGAAGCCATGGGGAAGGGTGAGTGCGCGTGTCGAGTCTGTTGGGCGGTAGCTGCAGGTAAACAAGGCACGAACAACAGAGGAGCTTCGCGCACGCCCCGAAACAGGTCAGACGGCTGCGGCCAAGCGCAGAAGCTGCAGCACGAGATGCAAACGTGCGACAGGTGCGACCGGGCAAGGCGACCAGTAAACGGCACAGCTGCGAGGGTAACCCGGGAACTGGGCGCAAAGGGACGACGACTCTTGTGGTGGTGTTGATGCCCTTGCAGCAGCTTATCGCGCTCCCATCGCGTGAACAGGCCCGCCTTGCAGATCCGGGACCCCGCAAACAAAAACACAGCGAGCGCCCCAGCCAGCGCTCCCATCGCAAATGGCGACGCAACAAGACGCGGGTGGTGTGCCCTTTTCCATAGCACACGAATTGCACCATTTCCGTCTGCTGGAACTGCCGCCAGAGATTGTTGAGCTGATAGACGCTCCGAATCCCCTTCCGTAGGTGCGCTGCTGTGTCGTCTCTACGCGGATACCCTTCTCACCCTGCATACCTAGGCTGTCCATCAAGTCGCACGCCCCCTCCGCCGCCTCTGGTACGCCGAATTCGAGGCCTGCATATGCAGTCCTGTGTACCCCGGACAAGACCTTCCAGCTACGCCAGGTTCAGACATCCAACTCGCTCTTTGTCACCCAGCCCGCCCTCGAAACCCATGGCAACGACATCCCGATCCCTGTTACATGTGCAATTGCATCGTGCACTGCGACCCTCGAGCTACATTCGACTGCTGCTTCGGCCGTCACCCTGTTGAAAGACACACTACCTCTCTACGATATCGTTGCTGGCGACGTAGATGCAACCAGCAATGGCAAGAGCAAACTGAGCGTCTTCCAAGACCTCCCCGTTTCGGACGGAGAATGTCAGACAGGGTGGAAAGAGCTCATGGCGTTTGAGCTTGGCGACAGCTGCTATCAGCCGTCTGTCAATGCCCTTTCGCAGGTGTGGCGGTCCGTCAACGCTGCTGCACTGGCCGAAGCCGTCAAGCTGGACAGTCAATTTCTGACTGATGACATTACAAGGATAGTGGCTGAAGAAGGCCATCCACCAGATCTCGTAAAAGCCGTTCTTGCTCGACTATCCAGCGACAATTCGGACGCTGGTGGAGCGTGGACTTCTCTAGATCGAACCAGGACAGTTGCCTTCGCTGGCACAACGTTACTAGAAGCCAAACAGGGGAGTGACTTCCTCATTGCCGACTTCACCGACACATGGGAGGATCGGTTGCCAGAGGCATGGCGAAAAGATGCCCAGCTATCTGCAATTGAAGGGTGGTACGAGTTTCCATCTGAGACTACCATAAGAGCAAAGGGCAAGGCCACAGCAGCCGCAACAAGTAACAGTGCCGCAGCATCCACGAAGCCGTCAGCTCGAAAATGGCACGAAAAATTTGGCAAAACTAGGCAGAAGTGAATGCATCAGTGAGCTTGCGTGATACTGGCACCAAAAGAGATAGTTGCACGTGACCTCGCTGCCTCACGCGTTCGGATCGGGACGTCGGCATCGGGAGCTGTACCTTCCGGATCCTAGTATTACTAAAGAAATTTTGGTAAGCCGCGAGTGGCCAAACCATAAATCAGCTATTCCAATCAAGCACTACAAGATATCTAGAGCTGTGTTTCATTACCATCAGTTCACTGATTTTTGATCACTCCCTAGCATATGAGAAATATACGGCGCATAGCCACCATCGCCCAAGCTCCGCCTCGATTGTCACACACACCGTTCTTGAGGAGAGCCTTCAGATCAGGCATCATCTTACAAGCATCACGGGCCCCAGCGAATATGGCATCCACATCTTCAGATCCAGTTCCGTCATGTCCGCCAATCCAAGATACCTCCGTATCGCCAAAAAGCGAAGAAGAGAAGTCATTACCCAAACTTACCCCATCTGAGTTCCGGCAATACAATCGAATGGCTGAGCATATGGACTATTTCCACAATCACTTTCGCTCTACTTGGAACACACTGTACGAGGCATGCGAATCGCAGAAGCGGCCGAAAGGCATGTCAATAAAGCAGTTCCTTTCCCTCGGCCAGCAATTCTGCCAACACCTGGAGATGCACCACGGCATCGAGGAGCGACACATATTCCCCGTGTTAGCGAAGAAGATGCCGGCTTTCAAGAAAGAGTTGGAACTTTTGACGCAGCATAAGCAAATCCACAAGGGTCTAGATAAGCTGACGAAGTATGTAGATCAGTGCAGTGATGGGGAGAGGGAGCTGAGGATGGCTGAGCTAAAAGAAATCCTCGATGGGTTTGGCAAGGTCCTATGGCAGCATCTGGATGATGAGGTGAAGGAGCTGGGTGCGGAGAACATGCGGAAATACTGGACTTTAGAAGAAATGCGGAGGATGCCTATGTAAAGTTGTGAAAAGATAGATAATCATAGAAACCCAGTCACAGAATCAAAGATCATTTATGACCCCAAAATCGGAATGGGCAATCAGATGTTCTGTAAAATTACTCAGACGCTACAGTTCTTCACTCAGTAGATTCCAACAAGGGCTCTTGTAAAGCCCGCATGACAAGCAAAGAATTAACATCTACTTTAGTTGCGCCCATGCTAATACGGAAAGCAACAACTGTCGAAACACATCAGCGGTGGATCGAGTCAGTAGCGCGACGCGGTAAGGCGTTTTGAAACATTACTACCAAACCCTGAGGCAACTCCGAAAATCCCTAGGATTGTAAAATCGTTTCGAGATATTTCGCCTGTTTGTAGACTCTCCGGGAGGGGAGCCGGGGAAAATGGGCAAGTATGGCTCAAGCATGTGGAGTGAAGATCAAATGCTGCAACAAGGCTGCGAATAAGGAATGATGGAGAACGGATGTTTGCTTGTGAATTACTGTGTATACAATCCAAATTGAGGTGTTCATTATTGGTATTAGCATTATTCTCTCCCTCACAAGCCACTCCCACAAGTGCATGTTTTCTACCTCCCACCTAACGCCTTATGTACAGCAAGTCATTGCTTCATTTCTTTACCTCCAATCCAATCATGCTTCTTTTCTTCAAGCTCAAGAATCTCCTCGGACTCCTGTACTCCCAATCAATCTGCGGCGTCCAATTCCCATCGTTCATTGTGTCTGGGAGGCTTGGCGCAACCACGGTGTGCGTGCTATATGTCGACTCGGCGCGGCCCTTCGTAGAGTTCTCACTGAACGTTGACTTGGTTGGGCCTTTTTCGGATTCTAAGCTGAATGTAGACTTGGTAGGGCTAGGAAGTCTTTCCCACGGTCCACCGAGGCGTTTAATGATACGCGCTTGCTCGGATTCACGCCAAATGCGTTTTTGCTCTGGAGTTGCTACGGTACTAGAGGGTCTTGTGAAAAGTTGAGTCAGACGCTTCGAGAGGTGAGATGGCCCTTGTTGATTCAGTGGTGAGTCTCTGGTAGGGACAGTGTGCGGTGCCTGTGCTTTTTCAATGTCGATGTTTGGATCTGCAGTGGTACTGATGTCGTCGTTGTAGACGGCACTGGCCTTCGTTCCATCGACATGGTCGTTATTGGATACGGCCGTAGGCCAAGAGACCTGTATTTTTACATGATATGTATTCTGTGATCCAGAATAGGAACCCGGTCCCTTTGCACCGTTGGGAATATGCCATCGCTGATCTACTCGCAAGATGGCGTACATTAACACCGTTTGAACTTCTACCAGAAAGTTGAACACATAGAACGGGCCTTTTGCGAGATACCCAGGCAGCGGTTGCGTCCGTGGAATTGGAGTTTGCCAGGTAGCGCCGCAGCGATACCATGCACCAAGCGAGAGAAGGGTAGTGCTAATGAGCAATGCAATGACTTTAGTACGTAGACGACCGGTACCAAACCGATCCAGTGGGGAGTAAGGGATCAAACAGGAAAGAATCGCGAGAGGCAGAGGGATTGTGGTGATTACGGCCAGGAATGTCGAGCCATAGAGTTGAAGTGAGCGGTCTATGGCTCTTATTCTTAGGTCAATAGTATAAAATGACTGAACGGTAGCCGTGATGACAGCAGCCAATGTTAAGCCAGTGAGTCCATATAGGAGCCTGAATGCAATGGAGAATGCAGGATGCCAGCCAAAGGATGGATGAGTCGATCGGACGAGACGCGTAACGAAGATAAGATTGATGAAGAAAAGAATGGGCACTCCTGCTGCGACGAAGATCTGCGCGACCATAGCGAGCCGCACATTGTTTGGAACGCATACGGATGCGATTCGCAGAACTGACGTTATTATTCGCGACATGCAAAAAACTGGTGTGACTATCAGTAAACTGTTGGTATGCCGGGATGGTACTATACAAACAAAAGATGAACAAATTGGGCAGAAATTTATGGCCTCTCGCTCTGTTGCTCTGGAAGATCTTCATGTGAACGATCCCACCGATCAGGAAGAAGAAGAGAAAGATGGATTGGGCGGGAATGTCAATGCGCTTCACTGGAGGACCACCCAATGCCCATACCATTGGTGGGTACGGCGGGCCTTTGTGAACCTTTATGATGTTAGATTAGAGATTTCCTTGCAACACATATGTGGTTGATGATAAAGAGCAGGTCGAAATGGCACGAGGTTACTCACGAGTTGGAGTGGCATTTCGCTTTGAGATGCCGTTACGCTGATATCTCCAGTACCGAAAGGTCTATGAGGTTTCTCTCTAGATTATAGGCCTAAATGAACTTTTTCAGTGCTCGAAAGTATGTTGTGCAAAGTATGAGATCAAATGTGCCTACCCAGCAGCAGCAACGTCGAACATTGGGCTGAAGCACGCCATATATATTTCGCTGCGCGATAACTATAGGCACGACCAGCATCACAGCTCCGTCGGTTTGAACTGCCGACGGAAAGATCGTGTTTGTTTGGACACTCCGATACACGAAGCCGATGTTTGAAGGAGGTGTTGCTGGCGTCTTAGTCGCGAGATATTTGAGACGCCCGTCACTACGCTACTTTTAGCTTTGCCCCCTCCCCCCTCAAGTAGAACGTCGCATAACGGCGGGGGCCCGAATGTTACAATGCTTAACCATTTCCTGCTAACAGATTATACGGGTCCTTCCTGCCTCAATAATTCCACCTGAATTACTGGTTGGGCGAAACTTGTTCGGCATCGAATGCGAGGCGGCATTGGTTGGTAACATTCAAGAGTGATCACCGAAACACGGTACAAAATGAAAGAAGATTTGAACTATATGGATTCAAAATGCTCTTGAATGTTGCCGTGCTAGTGATGAACGTTCCGAAGACTGGTGAAATAAGCTCCCGTTCTGAAAAATGTGTATATGACTACTGAAGTCCATCTCAGTCTCCTCAATCGACCTTGGATCAACTCGATACTTCTCAAGCGTAAAGTGTCATTCTGAATGTGACATTGTCAAAACCCCTTTGAGATACCGTTTTGCTCAACATCTGTTGTGAAACATACAGCCTCAATCCATTGCAATGTGCCGCTACCCACGTCCGTCATTGACGCTTCGGTCATATACACAACATTGTGGTGCTGAATGGAATCCGCAAAGCAAATAGTATTGATAACGATAATGGAGGTTTGTACCAACGATAGAGTACGGGCGCCGTAATCGTCCATAGGCTACTTCTCCGTTCGTAGTCTAGCAGGAGTTTGACAGATTTCAGGGTCAAAATCCCTATACGAGGGATGGAGGCAGTGTACCTTGAAATAATTCATGGATATTGATCCTTGACTATTTTGGCTGCAGGCACAGGAAGGAAACCATTTGCTAAAACGAGCCTTGTCCGTACCGCAGCCTTCTTCCTCCCCGTCAGAGGACGACTGCTTTGTTGATTAAACTGTTTCTTTAAAGTAAATCCTATTTCTGAACCCGCAAAACCATCACAATAGTCTCGAAATGGTTTCGGTTTCTGTCTGTCGTTGTAAGATGCAAGAATCTGGCGATTGGTACTTGATGGACTCTTGATACGTTTAGCATGAGGACAATCAATATTTCGAGGCTTCATGGCTATTGAAGACGACACAAGTTTCTTTTGCATTGCAATGATGCCATGATCTGATAGCTGAGGGAATCTCAGTATTGCGACGGCTATCGTGCTGCGCAATACGTACCACCACAAGTGATTTATTTTTCATTGATATGGCGGCCTGGCTGTCATTGTCATCTATAGGGTCAATATTTGGATTGTGGGGCGCAAAATTGCCATCTGTATCCTATATTTACGCGTTAGTCAATCATATTGTAGTGGTAATTGGAGAAGAAGTTCCTCACGGCCATTTCTGGAAGGCCATCTTGGGTGGTGGTTCTTGTCAAAGCGAGTTTGGTTATAGGGATGCCTTTTTCCCTCGTGCGTGGGCATCCAAGAGAGTTACTTGATGCTTTCACGTATGAGTTTTCCGGTTTTTTCCGACTTGGTCGGACGGGTGGCAGTTCTGGACGCTCAACTGCGCTGGGAGCGACTTGAGCGCCAACACCACTAACCACATGTGTGGAGCAAAGCGCCGGTGTGGAGAAGAGGGAAACATCGTAAGCAGGCTTTTCATATGCGGCAAGCCCTCGCATTTGGTTGGCGCCAGTCTGGAGGACTTCAAAGCGCTCTTGAGCTTCCGTTAGGTCGAGACCAGTAACCAGGCCCGAATGACTCGAATTACTAGGATTGGGTGTCGCAAATCCAGGGGCCTTCTCCAATGAGACTGAACCTTGTGTAATGAGGTCAGAGGAATTTGGGTAACAATTATGTGATTGTTTGTTAGTTGTTCGAACGCACCGTCTGAACCGTGAGGGACGCTGCGGCATTCCTTTTTCCACAGCTCGAAGAAACGACTGCAGCCGAAGGTGGTTACCCGCGAAGTTAGCATCATAAGCCATGGTCAATAAATGAGAAATATGTGATCAAAGCGACATCAAGCCGTTCTAGATTTTCACGAGACTGGCGAGCTATGGTGAGTATCGTCAAGTCCTATATAGGAAAGAGCCCTGAGTGCCAAGGAAGCTATGACGCGCTTTTCGGAGCTCAGCGACACCTCCGCTCCACCATTGCGCGCTACTATGTTGGCCAACGCGTTGCGATCTCTGCAGGCTTGCCTGGCTGGAATTGACCTACAATGCATCAAAGAGAAGCATCCACTATGTCGCTGCCCCCGACGCCAAGGTGGCCCTCTGATGAAGCTGGAGTGCCCGATATAGATGGTAGCGAGTGTTTCGGAGAGCTGGTCGACAAGCTAAGCCAGTTGGTATACCCATTGCGCAGTAATGCATCTTTCTGATTAGCGCTAGATATATAGAACGTACCATCAGGCTGCCTCATACCTTCGAGGATCTGCGTCGAAGCCAGCAGGGGCGAGCATTGCAACCGTTCATCCACTACCTCTCGACTCAGATTCACCATCCCGCTCTTGTATCCGCCCTTCTGTACGTTGGTTCGATCAATTCGCGGTTCAGATACTATGATAGAATATAAGAGGCACTGACTTGGAGGATAGTGCTTTGAAGGGACATTTCACAGCCTTGGAAGAGGCCAGTGATGAACCAGGTGTTAACGAAGCCAGAGGATTCGCTTGCGAATTCGTCGCCTGGCAATTTCTGAATTCGTTGACGGATAGAGACATCATTGACTTTCTCCTTGTTGAGC